>CM062820.1:1375307975-1375907975 GCA_031772625.1 Pinus tabuliformis | reverse complement strand
TCACTATGAGAGGTGCTAGCTGAGTCACCACATAGATCTAAAAACATATCTGTGTCCATGGAGTCTTCCACGGGTCTTAGGGGTATCCCTTCTTCATCACTACTAGGAATTCTCTTATTTTCTCCCATGGATGAGCACACCCGAGTTTGCTACTGCAACAAATGTAGATCTCTCTCCATAATGACTAGATGCATAACTATATTTATCTTCAAACGAAGAATATGTACATCTAGTGGCTTTACAATTATTATAGAACAATATAGTATCTTCAAAGCATCATCATCTCTCTTCAGAGTCTTGATCATCCTCTCAAGAATGATGAGCAACAAATTCCTTACTGGAAGAAGGATCTTCAATATTTTGAGCATATTTCTTTTGATATTCCTTTGTCTTCTTCTTCCTTCTCTTCTTCTCATTATCAACAACCTTCATAAATTTAGGTTCACTACTTGAGCAATAAGGTTCTTCGACCTCCTCTTGAGTTGTGTACCTTTCTCCTCCATATAGACATTGTAATATGTCCAACATTTCCTATGCTGACTCACAATTGCTCACTTCATCAAAATCTGGCATAGACAACCCTTTCATGATGATTTCCTTGGCTTCTATATTGAACTCAATCCTTTCCCCGTATATCACAGACAACCAAATGTCTTCATTGACTATCATCAAGTAGGCTTCCATTATGATCAATTTAAAAATGGAATTCCTTCTACTGTTATCCAAACTTGATTAGCCATTATTTCCATTTTATCTACCTTCTAGCGATTAATCTATTCTTGAAGGAACCTGACTCTGATACCAATTGTTGGAAACAATGTTAATACTGAGAGTGGGGGTCAATCAATATAAAGGATAATTTTAACTTTATGCAAATTTATATTTCTTATTCAAACTTGGAAACCATCCATATAACCATTAAAAACATATCAAGTGATAACAATATGAAATCAACATACAAGCACACACCATGAGCAGTGTACACATGAGACACAAAGGTTTTGTGTGGAAATCCTTACGAGAAAAAAACACCAAAGCTTGTTGTTCTTGTTGATGTAAAATAAGAGCACCTACTCTATTACATCAATCTGTTTGTGAGCCACCACTCACAGTGTTGGCTTGTTGGGGCCTGACCCAGGTTCGAATTTAATTAGCCAAACAAATCCTTGTACTACTAGCCCTTTCTGCAACAGTCCATGGAGTGCAGACTGAGGTCTCACCCGAAGTAGTATGGGGGGGGTGCTGGAACCAGGTTTCCGCACCTTGGAGATGTTCGAGGGGTTGATTTGGTCCAATTGTGAATCCCTTCATGTAGGTTACTTCGTGCACTTCCATGGCCTGCGAGGCCTTCGTGCCCTGATATATTCGCCTTCGCGCAGCCCTAACCACTGGATGTGGGCTTTCGTAATACTGGAGTAGCGATATGCACTATTTCCCCAAGTCACATTGTGGATCTTACTTATATTCTTATAACAATTAGTTATCTTCGCATAAACAGATACCTTGTATTATATTCACTTACTCAACACATTTATATAAGTTCGTGCAGTAAATAGTAAAATTGCAATTCATACCCAATAATGCATAGAACAAGAAAAGATACACAGAAATATGGTAAAAATTCTCTTTATTAATGCTTCCAATGGTTACAGACTCGACCTGCCCTACGCACTCAGCTGCAGGGGTCCGCGCACTTAGCTGCGGACTACTAGGCCTCTGCTCACTCAGCTATAGAGCCTTCTCCTTCTCTACGACCCAATGACACAACTCTACCCTTCGACTTAATGCTTCTTCAATTCTTCGATTATTAGATTATTAGATCATGCTTTACACTTAGAGCCTCGCTCTATTTATACAATCCCATGGTCCGTGGACCATGGGTAGATTTCTCAAACCGACACTACATTTACAAAAGTAAGGGTAGACTGTTGACCTAGGTTGTCATTGATATCAATATGGCAATATTCTAGATACTAGAGGATGACATGAAGCCAAGGGGATGTAGAGCAAATTCATGAAGAGACAGGAGCAAGGCCATCAGGATAGCCAAGCCATAAGCAAAGAGGAGCTACCTAAGGAGGCATATCAAAGCATATTACAGGATATCAGAGCAAGATAGGCATTCGTATATGCAAGGAGGTCTTTGAAAGACACTGTCAAGCCAGAGGAGCTGCAAGACGAACTATATATATATATATATATATATATATATATCATATATATATGCAGAAACAGACATATATGCAAGGAGCAGATGGAAACGAGAGGAGCAACATTGGAGCAAGAGGAGCTACAGGAGGAGCCACATATATATATATGCAATATATGTATGCCAAAGTAGACGTATATATGCATGCATTTAACAGCCATGGGAGCCATATATATATATATATATATATATATATATATAGATGCCATATATATGCCAAATAAGAGGAGCACACAGAGACTGATCAAAGGAGCATAGAGGAAGAGCGGAGGACACAGCCATCGGAGCAACAGAGGAGTAGACAGAGCATCAGAGGAAGCACAAAGCTATCGGGAGCCTATCAGGAGCCATATATCCATGGGACGCAACAATCACAGCTATCGGAGCAACAGTGCCAAAGGAATACTCTATCGGAGGAGTAGAGCTATCGCATATCGCATAGGGCAAGAGTAAGGTTCATAAGCGGAGCAATATATATATATATATATATATATATATATATATATATATATATCTATATATATATATATATATCTATATATATATATATATATATATATATATATACATACATATAAACAAAGTAAAAAACAATGGAACAATATATATTTGCATGCAATAAACACTATCGGAGGTGGAGCAGTATATAATATCAGAGAAATCATATCGGCGGGCTTTATTAAGTGTCACCCATGAAACCTCTGATTGCGATAATGTACGCGGACCCGATGTGGGATTGTGTTATGGTTGAATGTTTATCGCATCCGCCCATCGCAATGCTAAACAGAGGGTTGTCCAACTAGAAGAGCTGATAGCGATATGCATATGGACCCGACTACACTAGTGAAATATAATTTAATATGCTATCGCATCCATCACAATTGCGTATGTTATGAAGCCTTGCCACACCCAAGCGCCGATTGCGATGAACGTTGCGGACTCGAGGTGACATTATAACATGGTTAAATGCTACGTCGCATCCGGTTCATCAGAGGTGTGGAGGATCAGCCATCGACCATCGACGAAGTCATGGGTCTGATATATAAAGGACCCCGAGAAGTCTTGAACGCCAATTGCGATTGCAAGCCTGGACCTGATACAGTTTAGGTGCATATGTAATATTGCTTGAAGTCCGCCCCTTAGTCTTTTGGACTGTTTGTATCACATTCTTTGTGTAATTAAATATTTGTATATATTGCTTGCGTGGGGCTTGGAGACAGAGATACATTATAGAATTCTCCCGATAGTTCAAGAGGCTGAGATAATGTCGATGGTGATTGCGATCAGGACGTGGCTATCTGCTAAATGAAGCGCCCCCTGTGTATGCCTGCGATCATGAGAAAAAAAGGAGCGTTGTTACAATTTTGATATATGTGTCCTCTGCGTATGACTCGGTTCTTGCCATTGATTCAACGCATCTTGTGAGTATTGGAACACTCAAATAGACAGAGGAAGCCATGGATTGGGAAGCCGAAGTGTCAAGCGAGCATAGAAGATCAAGAAAGTCAGAGGAAATGACAGTGATATAGGAGGAAGCCAAAGAGACAACTTGCAAAAGGAAACGAATGGACAGAGGCATGGGTATGCATAAAACAACAAAAACGGAGGACTGTAGAGAGGTTGGCATGGTGAAGAACCAGAGTGTGAGATAGCTGAAGTTGTTGGTGAATGCTGGTGAAGGCTGCTGCAGCTGTTGGGCACTGTTGAAAAATTGGAGAAAACAACAGAACAGAAAGAGGGCCGCAGGGCTAACAAGACAGCAGACAGTCGAAGGGGAGAAGCAGCTAGTAAAGAACATAAGCTGGAACAAGAAGTTGTTCTTTATGCAGAGCTTAGTTCAGCTAACAATAGACTGACTAAAGCTGCGTGAAGACATTATCAGAAGTCATGAAGGGTACTGGACACTCTGTGTGGGCAGTATGAAGAATTGGGAAGACTAATTCATAAGAAGACTGGTTGTCATTGATACTGTAGTTTGGAGACTATAGTGAAGTTGTAAATAGACAGAACTCAGCAGAGAGGAGTTCTGAGAGCATAACTGAACAGGACTGGAGTCCTTGGGGTTGGTGCCTCAAAAGCAAGAAGGATAGGAGTCCTTGGGGCTGGTGCCTCAGAAGTAAGTAGGATTGGAGTCATTGGGGTTGATGCCTCAAAAGCAGGAAGGATTGAAGTCCTTAGGAGTTGGTGCTCCTAAGTACAATATCTTGGCAAAATAGAGTTGGTGCACTAGAGGTTGGAGCCTCACCAAAGTCCAAGTTGGAGCTTGGCAACTGATTGTGACCATCTATATATTGTATCTATTTTACTGCACAGTTTATATTAATAAAAGCATTTATTCTTACTGTTCATCTTGTGTTCTGAATATATATATGTTTTAACTGGTAAAAGAATAGTGGGAATAAGAAATACTGATTCACCCCCCCCTCAGTATTTCCAACAGGACAACCCTATGACTCTATTACAACTTCACGCTCCGAGCCCTCAAATCACGAAGTCTTTACAATGGAATTAGTCAAAACTTGGGATTTAAGCCCCAAGACTTGCCTTGGGGGATCCCATGCCCAACAGGCCCTTAACACAAACATCATGACTCACCCTTGAGTCACTCTATCGATGTGGAGATCTTCATGCAGAGACCTCCCAACTCTACTAAGACGACTGCAAGGTTGGCAACGCACTGAGCGGCTGCTTGCCGAATCTCCTATACACGTTATTTTGAGACTGCAGTATCGAAACTACTCCCTTGCATTTGTTCCTGCGTCCCCTGCAACTGGGCAAGCTTGCGTTCAATTGTTGCTATGATTATGAAGCCCTCATCGATCCAATGCTAAACACATGCCTTCAAAACTACTTCTTTTTGTTGCGTTGCATCTACTTATTCTTTTAGCGCTTTGGATTGTTGCATTCGCGTGAGCCTCTGAGTGAGGACCACTGTCTACACAGTCCATTTGATGTTGTTGTACTGTTGCTGTAGCTCACATGCCTCTGTTTCCAAGCACTGTATGTTCAAGTTCTCCTGTAGATTTATGAGGACCTCGAATGATTCTTCTAACATTCTAGTGCAGTGTCTTACTGCACTGCTGATCTCCTCCAGCCCTGATGTAATGGCACTGGGGTACTGTTCCCTTACCTCTGGAGGATTTGAAGGCCGCACCTTCAACCGTAACTTTGCGATATGAAGGTTCAGCTCTAGCTGAACCTTAGCCATTTCCTCTCGCACCTCATGCACCCCTGCTGCTAATCCTTGGATGCATGCCTCTTCTAGTGCTTCTGCTGTGATGGCTAGCTCACGGACCATCTGGCAGGCTCTGTCTAGTACCTGCACTATCTGCCTATTCTGAGACATTACTTCGTCACGCTGCAAGCTCAACTGCTCCATGTTTATCTCCTTCTCACTCAACACCTGCAACGCGCAGCTCTCCCTAGCCCGCAGTTCTGCAGTAATCCCATCCTGCAGAACATAGAGTGTCTCCCGCGGGAGCGCAGCCATGTTGATCCCTATCCCCTTCATTGTACTAACCATAGGCTGGTTGGCCTCATTTGCTGTAACCAGTGCCCCTTCTGGAAGCACTATTGTGTTGGTTGTACAAGCATGCAACATTTCCTCGGCTGCAGCTATTCCTACTGTGAGGCTGGTCAAGAGGGTACCAGCCTGAGGAGCATGCACCTGCAACTCCTAAATCTGTGCTCGGAGGGCCCCCAACATAATCTGATTCTCCTCCGCGAAGTTCTGGAGGGCCTCTATGGTGACATCATGCACCGTTTCACCTATATCATGTAGATCCCCCTTAGTAAGGGTGATCGGGTCGATAGACAGCTTGGACACTTTTACCTTCTTGCGCAGCCTTGTCCGCTCGCTCAGGCGTTGGCGCTTCAATTGTGTTGACCCTGTTTGTGGGTCCACACCCTCCTCTTCATCTGTTTCCATCTCTTTCTCCTACTCAGGCGAAGGTGACTTATGGCCCTTGCGTGCCTTCTTTGCTGCGACCTTTTTATGTTCTCCTACTATCTGCGTAGCGTCCTGTGCCTCCTGCGCTTTTGTTGTTGCTACTTCTTTCCGTATCTTTTCCGCCAACTGCGCTATGCACAGTTTTGCCTCCTCCTTCTTTTGCGCAAAGATGTCCAGAGCGTGCCACTCTAGCGGCCACATCGCAAGCACATCGAAGATCACATCATCTATGGCTATATAAGGTAGTTCGTTCCACTTCTTTGCAGGGTCCTTGTGCACCCTGAGGTAGATGTGATGAAAGTCCGCTTTAAATTTTGCAAAACTTTGCAGGCTATTGTAGATAGTGGGTGATAACCGCGGTTTGCAGTTAATCCCCATTCTGATGTTCATCTCCATGAACACCTAGAATATTTTGCTGTCATGAATCCTGTTCACGTCATTAGTGGCCCACAATGAAGCGTACTTCCCGGCCTCCACGAGATCCCTTGCAATTGTGGGGAACTAGCTGTCCTCCAACAATTTCCCAGCCACCAACACTATGGACAATAGAAGTCATGCATAGTGGAAAGTTTTTCCTTATTCCTGTGCCTCGCGGTAATTTTCCAGGAACTCCTTGCACAAGAATTCAGACCAGTTAAATTGGACCCCTTCTGCACACTGTTTAGCAAGTGCAACCACCAACACGGGTAGCTCGTCCGTGTGACACTTCTGCATGAACTTACCCACCAGTTTCTGAGTAGACACTCTAACTGCTTTGATGTTGATACTAGAGATCGCATAGCCCTCTTCTTCTTTTCCAGCTTGTATTTCTTTTTCATGGCCTCCACGATGGCCAAATCGCTACTCTTCCCCTCTAAAATGTCTGTGGGGTCTTTGCCTTTGCACGGGAGTCGAGTAACTCGGTGGATTAAGTGGTCCGTGATGGGGATGGGCTCCTCCAACCATAAGCACCTACCATGCACCAGGCAGAGCAGCTACTTGATGACGAAGATACTCACTAGGTGCGATGGTAATGCGAAACCCAGAGCAGGTTCAACAACCCTGCCTTTTCGACTCTGCGTAACCACTTTTGCGGCTCTAGCTCTATGACTCCTGTCGCAGTGTGTTTCTTTGGCTTCATGAGGTTCTCGGTCGCCAAGTGAGGGAATTTCTCGTGGTCAGCGAGATCCCAGTCTTCAAACTTTATGTTTGGCACCCTTCCAAAGTGCGTTCCTTCAAAGATGATATCATTCGGTAGGAGCAGAGTCTGTAGAGAGCTCTTTCTCTCATCGATATCCTTGGGCACCTTTGCCTTTCCCTTCCATGGAGGGACATGCGTGGGAAGCTTAGTTAGAGGGACTGCGCCCTCAGTTTCTTCCTCCATACCCTTGTCCTCGTCTTCTTCAATTATGAGGTCCTCAAGGTCTTCTTCCTCCTCATCAGTCTCCAGGTTAACTGCTTTCCCTTTTTCCTCCATTATTAATATGGTGCACAATGGGTTTCATGGAGACACATGCACTGAAATCATTGGCTGTTTTTCTTTCTTTGGTCTCGCCGTGTGCAGTGATTTAGGGATTTCCGCTACAATCCCGGTGCTCTCAGGGGCATCTTCTATAATCATGGTCTGCGCGGCTTCTTCGACGGTCATCTTTGTGATTTCCCTGACTTCCTCATATGCTGCCATCTTGTTCGTCTCGAAATCTCTCAACCACTCACTTAGGGGCTCGAGCAATGCTTTCCATAGGACAAACATATCTCGGTTCGGAATACTCGGGGTGCTCGACAACTCAATTTGCAAATGGCCAAGTGTTGTTTGCTTGGCAGCCGTTTGTATTTTATAGCACCTTTTGTTCGACCATTCCCCCCAAATCCGGTCCATTAATGCTCCCTTGACGGTAGATTTTCCCAAATCTTGCCCATAAATCTCGTCTTAAATGCCTGCTGCCTGTTCCATTCGGTCTCAAGTCAAGCATCACAATGTGAATAGTGACTACAATGGTCACTTTCCAGCCAACCTGTGCAGCAGCGCAACTCCCTTGTGCAGTCACGGACCTTGTGACACTTTACTTCTGTGCGCACCCTCGACATTGCGTAGCTCAGGAGCAGAGTAGTTTATAGTCCCGTGCCTCCTTTCAACTACCAGGAGCGCTAAGACTATCCTTTCCACGACTAGTCAGGTGGCCACACCACCTGTATAGGATTTCAACCGGTCATCCATCACTTTTCTTGAAAACATCCACATTTTATGGTTACTGGTTGCATCGCACAATTTACCATTTGTAACGTGCCACTCTGGGTGATCCCTTTAGTAATATGCGGTCTAATCCAAGGCATCAAGCTAATCAACTCTCGACGGTAGTTCCCAAATTTGTCATCGTAATCATGCACACCATGTTTTATCATCCTAATTTTCTTATCGAGAAAATCCTTCGTTATTTCTTCCTGAAGCTTCTTGACTTTCGCTTCCACTAGAGTGCTTTTCTCCCTTAATCGCACCCTTTCTTTCATAAGTTCTTGGAGCCTAAGATCACCCTGTCAGATTTCTTCCTCAGGTCCCAAGTGTTCTGCTTCGTTCAGCTGCGCGATCCCTTCTTCCAAGGCTCCGTGAACCGTCATATCTACTGGTGCTGCTATGCATGGACTAGGCTTACTGCGCGCTATTGGAACTATAGTGTTTGCTCCATAGGCCAACGTAGAAGGCGTCTGCCCTGTTAGTTTCTTGCACGTTGTCCTATAAGCCCATAGAACTGCTGGTACGCGCAGGTCCCAATCACTCCGCTGCACATTATATACCCTGTTTAGTGCTTTGCACACTCCATTAAAGGCTTCATCGTGGGTAACCTTTTTCACATGCTTTCTTTCCAGACTTCATCGTCTCAACTGGAGGGACTATTCATGCAATTGCCTTGCTAACACTTGCTTATTGACCATGTTTCCGAACATGAAGTCCATGTGCATCTACACAGGTTGTTTACCATATGTTTGCACGCATCTAGACAGATGTGTGTGTGGATCATTTCATCCATCATACTTTTCTTTTATACACATCTGAGGCTTCCGAAAATGCATGCGCATCATTCTCCTGCATTCACGCCAGTCCTCAAAGCTTCCTTGGTGCGTACCCCACCACCTCGCGAGCGTAGCACCCATTTCAAGGCCTTGAAACGTTATTGTTCTGGCACCTCTCTTTCAAATCTGTTCAGGAAGGCATCTACCTCGCTTAACCCATCATACGTAGGAAGATCCCTTACTTCCGTTGATACGCAACACAATGACCTTTTCATCATGTTGCAGTTTAGTGTGGTTACCTCGTGTAACCGGTTCTGCCTTCGATCTATCTCTTCACCCAAATCCGACGTACAGGAGCTTTCGTGCTCCCATGACATTCGTCCATCCACGGTGGGATTTACCCAGTCTTTCTCTCGTGCGGTTATCTTGTAGATGCAGTCTAAGTCATCGTCGCTTTCATAGTTGTGCACTGGCTCCGTGTAGCACGATCCTTCTACAGGGTCCAAAGGTACGACTATGCACAAAGAATTTTTCTAAAAAATCATCTTGTGCTTCTTCATATTTATCACCCCATTCATGTCAGTGGCCAAATCTATTTCTAATAGCGTAGGGTAGGGATTGCTGTCATCAACAATCTCTATCACTTCAAAATCTGCCAACGCGCTTGCTCCTTCAATATCCACGGTGATTCCCTGCAATCTTCCCATAGGTAGGATCTTTTGTTGGTTTGCCATTCACATTTGGATAGGAGACCATTACAGCATAGGCCTTCCCATGCTCTCCCATGTCTACTTTGGCAGAACGTTTGTGTCCGATCCTAAATCTAGAATCACTTGGTCCATCTCATATTCTCCAAACTACACGGTCAATCTCATTTCCCTTCCCATCCTTGTCACATGGTTTCCAATCTTTGGACTACACGGGCTTCTCCTGGAGTGGTCCCAACGCATCTATTTATGAGTTCCTACAATCCCTTTACAGCCCTGCTGTCATGCAGTAGCTTCATGCATGTTTCTAGGAATGTTGTGAGCATTGATGGGTCCATTTGTGGCTCTGATCTGTCTTTGCTTCCTGAAGTGGAGGCATCAACAAAGCTCTTCCTAGCTTCCATGAAGGTTTCCTTAGCGTGCTCCAAATCAAACTTGGGTTCTTTCATTGGAGCCTTGTGAACCCAAGTACTATCTTCAAGCTACATGCCTTTATCATCCCCTGTTGTTATCCCACTTCGGAGCACAATTTTTATGTTAGGGTCTTCCTCATGCGGCTTAGACCTCATCATTTGAAGGTTTTAAGTCAGGGGAGGTTGAAGTGCTCCCTTGTCTCGCATCCGTGCTATCAGTGTGGGACAATCCTTTGTCTCATGACCAAACAATGTACAATACAAGCATGATGGGTGTGTCGGATTCGTACACTCATGGGAATAATCTCCCTACCCCTCGCAATTGTAACATATCAATTGTCTGCGACCTCTTCCAGGTCCTCCTCCACCTCGGCCTCGTCCACGCCCCTGAAATCCGGTTCGTGCCACTCCTGCATTCTGGTCAAGGGGCCATGTTTTGGCCTGAAATTTGTAGGTGGGAGTCCTATCCATCATCAGTTCATAGCTTCTACAGGTGCACTCATCATGTCCCACTGATCTATAGAAATTATAGAACAACTATTGTGAATTCTGCGTGTACTTCTGCAACAAATGGCAGTTGTCCATAGCATGCTTTCCTCCTATTTGACAAATCGCGCACCACAACACAAGCACTGCGCTAGGTCCTTCTTGGTCCTCCGGTCTTAACGGCATTGGTCCTCCTCCCGCGAGGTAATTCATGAACACTGGGCAATGGTCCTTGTCATGACCCTAACCCTTACATTTAACACACCATACCTTGTTGTGCACTTCAGGGTGAGCTGTCCTGTCTTGTTTCAGACTCTGCATCTCAAGGCACAAGTTTTTCAACTCCGCGTGGATTTGCTGAACTCCTAGGTTAGGATACTGTATCGGGGCTTCATGCAACCTCATCGCGATCTCCAAGGCCTCTGCCTGAGTTGTTGTCCTCTGTTGTGACAACGCGTTCCTTAAATGTGGTGTTAGTGATGCTACAAACCATTCATGGTGTTTTCCATCCGTCAAAGTCATATTAGCTTCACGAATTGTGCACTTCAATATCTGATCCAACCCCCAAGGAGTCTCGCCTGGTAGCATCGTGATCTCCTTGAACCCAATGATCGACTGCGCCTCTGACTTCGGTCTGCTAAATTCTCTATTCAATGCAATTTGGATATCTGCGATCCCTACATTCGGATTGTCATTAGAATGCTTAATATACCAGGTCAGCACGTGATCCTGCAGAGCACTGAACAACATTTCTTTCTTTATATTGTCATATGTAACTCCCTGCGCTTCCCATACAACTTTTATTACAAACCAAAACTGGCCCGGAACTTCATTTTCTACTCCCTTGAACATCGACAACTTTATCGTTCTTGCCATTTTGACTCGCGGCGGTAGCGGAGGTGGTATGGGCAAAGATGGGGGTGAAGACGGTGAAATTGGCAGTGGTGTGGGTGGGGGTGGTATGCACAAAATTCTCTGCCTTATCAAATTGATTTTACTTCTTGGTGAGACCTTTGCGAGCTCTTCCTCATCCCCTTGCAGAGGTGAAATCAAGGGGCTAGTTTCTAGTTCTGCACTACCTTCGTTTCTATAAATTCTCCCACTTTGCATAGCCCCAAACATCAATGTATTTGCATAATCTGCTTTTCACACAGTAGCATTTTAATCCAAGTGTCAAGAGACTAAATGTACTTACCTCTCGGTCCTTTGAGGAAGTGTCGCTCTGCCTCGATATAGACTGAAGTATCTACTACGAACTCAGTAATGAATCTTCCTATAATTTGATCGAGCCAGTGATCAAAAACACGGGCGATCGTATCCTCCGATGCTTCCAATTTATACACCAACTCTGGGGTCCAAACAATAGGACTGTCGAGCTTGCACCTTCCTCGGCTATCTGCTCTCTTCGTGATCCACTTGTATAGCTCAGTAGGGAAAGAAGCGAAGAAAATTTCGTGGATCTCTATGTACAGGTAGTAGTCTAACCACTCTTCTTTTGATAGTTATGGATTCCTGTTCTCCTGCATCGCGAACTTGTGAATTCTCCTATCCAACCAACCTTCAATTTTTTTCTTAGCTGGATTCCAATGATACGACATCGGACATCTCTATTCAGATTCTGGTCCTGGCAACGAAACCATTTTTTGGCTTGTTGGGGCCTGACCCAGGTTCAAAGTTAATTAGCCAAACAAATCCCTATACTACTGGCCCTTTCGGCAACAGTCCGTGGAGTGCAGACTGAGGTCTCACTCGAAGTAGTATTGGGGGGGTGTTGGAACCAAGTTTTCGCACCCTAGAGATGTTTGAGGGGTTGATTTGGCCCAACCCTGAATCCCTTCACGTAGGTTATTTCGCTCACTTCCCTGGCCCGTGAGGCCTTCGTGCCTTGATATATTCGTCTTCGCACAACCCTAACCAGTGGCTGTGGGCTTTCGCGCTGCTGGAGCACCGATATGCACTATTTCCCAAAGTCACACCGTGGATCTTACTTATCTTCTTATAACAGTTAGTTATCTTCGTATAAACAAATACCTTGTATTATATTCACTTACTCAACACATTTATATAAGTTCACGCAGTAAACAATAAAATTGCAATTCATACCCAATAATACATAGAACAAGAAAATATACATAGAAATATGGTAAAACTTCTCTTTATTAATGCTTCCAATGGTTACAGACTCGAGTGCCCTGTGCACTCAGCTGCAGGGGCCCGCGAACTCAGCTGCAGACTACTAGGCCTTTGTGCACTCAGCTGTAGAGCCTTCTCCTACTCTACGACCCAATGACACAACTCTACCCTTCGACTCAATGCTTCATCAATTCTTCGATTCTTAGACTATTAGATCATGTTTTACACTTAAAGCCTTGCTCTATTTATACAATCCCATGGTCTGTGGACCATGGGTAGATTTCTCAAATTGACACTACATTTACAAAAGTAAGGGAGGACAACCCTATGACTATATTACAACTTCGCGCTCGACGCCCTCAAATCATGGAGTCTTTACAATGGACTTAGTCAAAAATTGGGCTTTAAGCCCCAAAACTTGCCTTGGGGGGATCCCATGCCTAACACATAGGAAGCACCAACTCCCTTTGACTGTTTTCTAGCACCCACTAGCAGGATGCACCAACTCCCCCCTTTTGTAGACCCCTGCCCATCTTACCAGAAGCACCATGTGAAGCACCAACTTCATAGATTTGTTGCAATCACCAACATGCAACTCAAATTCATGAAAGCACCAACTTGTAGGTGGCACCAACCCCCAAGGCTTCTCAAGAACCCACTAGAGGTGGAAGTACCAACTTCCTGTCTACAAGCTCCAACCCACACTCAAATAGGAAATAATGTTCATTGTATTTGGCATCGACTCTTCTTGATATCAACTCTATTCTCTTCACCAACATTTTGTCTCACACAACACTTTCTTCTCTGCACTCTTTATTGCAACTCACTATTCTTCTCAACAACAATCACTCCTCATAACCCAATGTACACACTACAACATCAACTATTCCCGACCATCTTCTCTCACAACATACATTTAGCTCTCGAATTTCTGCTCTCAACAGCATGCCTTCAACACTAGGCCCCTTCTATCCATAGGCTCTCTCTAACTCTCACACAACATAGGCTCACTCAACCTTCTTCCTCTACATAGGCACCTATGAAAACATCTCATACAACAACACTACCTCTCACGAGGTCTCTTTCATATTCTTAGGCATTCTCATCCTTTCCATGTAGAACATGCTCACTTGGCCTTAAACAACAATGCACTTACACACACATAGAGCTATCTAGATAGCTCTCTCAAAACAATGTTGTTTTCCCCCAGTTGATCTACTACATTTCTGAGTTTTGTTCTTCTGACGTACACTAGTCGATGTTGCCTTTGTCACCAACTAGACTACCCGAGAATGTACTCATGCATGGGATTCTCCATCCTGTTGTTGTGTCTGACTAGGCCACTATTGCCTCATTAACCACCAAGAATGGGAATTTGAGCATTTCCCCATATTGAGAATTAATTCTCCGTCCACCTACACACTCCAATGAGGCTCTCCATGCTTATTTATGACTCATAGATCTTGATTGTACTTCAGTATGGATTCTATGCATGTCATTTAATTCACTAAGGCGTTCACAAGAAGATCAAGGATGGATTTCTTTAAACTCAAGACATGCTCGATGCTCTTCCCTGCAAATCATGGTCCTCGCTGCCCTGACCTAACGATCTTTCTTTGCATCTCCTACCTATGAAAATCACCATTGAATCCATCGTCCAACTCCTCTACAAGATTGTGGTCCTTGCCTCTGACTCATCCATTAACCATACACCTCTGTGCCGCCATTTCAAATGTTTTACACCATAGTGCAATTTCAAAGCCACAACGTATCGTAACTTTTATTAAAGAGATTTTATGAAATCAAAATATTATAAAGTGCCTTTAGGCCCTCTTATGCTTAGCTCATTATCATGTTTCCTCCATAGGTCTGGGTGCCATGATCGTGGACATAAAATTTAGGTGCTAATGCCTTCACGCTCCTGCCGGGGGCCTATCTCCCTGTCTATTTCTTTGCACCCTTGGTTTTTTGGGTTCTTATGACCAAGTTCCAAACATCATCAAAGCTCCTAGGCATTGAGTCTTTCTCAAAAAGTAATTTCAAAGGAGTTACAAAACTCCAACCCCCAAAATTCTTCATAACGCTTAGGTTCTAAGCCTGCTCTGCACCCTTGGTTCTTTGGAACTCCCTTGACCAAATGCCCAATAATATCGGAGCCCCTTTCATATAATATTTTCTCCAAGATGCATCTACAAAGGAGTTCTGAAATATTTGACCTATGATATACTTCCATAAAACTTAGGTGCTAGGCCTTCTCTACGCCCTTGGTTCTTTGGGTCTTCATGACGATGTGCCAATCAACATTAGAGCTCCTTTATGATATCAAAACTTTTCCATAATACAATTAGAAAAGAGTTACGAAAACTTCAACCTCCTAAATTATAACCTCTGAGATGATGTCATGCTGATGTCATCAACTCCATGTGGTGCCTCCTTAGTGGTGACTCATGTCACACATATTTTCCCTATTAGGCCACCCAAAATGCTAAATCTAGCTACCACATGTCCTCCATAATACCATATCATGATGACATCATTTGCCTCATTAGCTTCTCAAGGAAAATAATCTGCTGCCAAGTGTCCTATTGGAGGAGAGAGAAAGGGTCCCTCGGTCCTTGGTTTTTCAATGAATTTCTTTGTAAATCCTTCTCCTTGTAACTTCGACACTTTATAAATAATTTAATTCACAGATACTTATGAAACTTTGAGCTTCCAATATGCTGAGGTTATCGTCTGCTCTGATATTCCGATCTCTAATATTTGGGCCTTCCAAAGTTTTGCCTGCTACCCTAGTTCCATGCCATCTCAGGTCCCTTTTAAATAAACCTCCAAGTTCCAATATTCCAACCTTTCTGATATAGGGTTTCAAGAATCGGTTCCCGAAACTCCAAGCCTTCAAAATTTTGTCCTCTCTAGGTCCCGAAATTCCAGCTTTCCTTGATATTTTGGCCTTCCGATATGTGCCTGCTCATCCCTTTCAATATTGGGTCCCAAAATTACACCCTTCTACCCTCGTTCTGAGGTACCAAAATTCTAAGCCTTCAGAAGTTCTGAGGACTTCCTTCTTCGCATAGAGGCTCTACCATCATCTTTACTGAATTTGGCAGTGCTTCCAACTTTGGCTATGCGCCAAGTCTACTTCAAGCACCTTTTAACTCTGTTTTCATGGCTTAAGTCACCAAAATTTGAATGGGAATGACTCCTAATCGAGGAGGCCATTTTAAGACTTCCTCTTACCATTGGAAAGCTCTTTTATAACACTTTCCAGCGAAGAAGGTTTTATGTAGGATTTGAGCTAATATGCTACCTGAAAAATGGCTGCAAACTCTCTGCCATTCTTTCCACCTTGGCTCTTCTTCCTGTTCTTAGAACCATCTATTCAGAGGCATTATGAGACTCCCAACCACCAGAATAATCCTTTTATGGCTTCTCCAATAAGCCTGTTACTATTGTGATTCTCTACCAGAGACAATAGAAACCATAGGACTCCCCATGAGATTGACACAACAAGCACATAAAACTAACCCACTTATCATCACAACTAGGCTAGGGTACACCAAAGCCACCATCTGCTACCACAAATATCCATGCTAGTTTGGTTGACATCAATTCCAACACTCTTTCCAATAGTCATACAATGGAAACTGCTCAACACATCTCCCAGCATATGATTGTTGACATTAATGCCAACACACTCGAAGCCACTACCATCTAGACAATGCCAACTGTTCAACACTTGTTTCCAACCCAATTCAAGTGGTTTTGTAGTAAAATATTTTACATTGCTAATCCAACATCTAGGATAGACAAAGGGTAAATGGGACAAGATTCCTATAGAGAGCATTTAGGTTTGTGAGACATTTGATCATCTAACAATTGAATAATGAGTTGAGAAACGCATATCTAGATTTCGATACTAAAGTTCCAACAAGGAGGAAATAAATCAGATTAAAATTAGTTAAGTGTTTTGTGGACCTCTTTGATGGTAGCTTATAATTTCATCTAGGCTTTCAGCCTTGTCAAGGGTCCTCGACCTGCTATCCTCCCAAGATCCCAAATAGGTATATTACGGTAAACACTTAGAACGTATATGAGATTGTATTGTATCTAGTGTAGAACACATCCAACTGACCGAAGGATATGGGTCATGATGTGTACATAATACCTTGGATTAGTCAATATCCCAGAGTGAACAAAGACTTGGTTTGAACAGTAGGAGGTGCGAACCCTGCGGTTGTGGGGAACATGCCAGAAGTCATCTAGTCGAAAAGGTTATCTGACTCAAGTCGGAGTGTAGGTGCTACCTACCATACAGATAGATCAAATCTCTAGATCCATTGAAATTGAAAGAATTATTAGGTTGGGGATTGAATCTAGAACACGATGATAACAAATATAGGTGCTAGTAGATGAAAGTTCACCCAGGAAGGCATATTCGAACTGTATAGAGTGTTACACCCCTATATTAGCCTAAATCATGGATTTTATTTAATCTATTATAATGGGGGAAGAGTGATAGACAAGGGTGAAAGGCCTTAATGCCTTTCTGCTTCAGTCCTGGTTATGACCCATGGTCATAATGGATTGATTATTAATCCCTTGTGTTGGGTGCATATAAATTTGAGGTTTGCATGTAGTGTTAAGAGTAGTAATTTTTGTGAACTCAAGACTATCTTTGTAGTTGAGTAAAACTAATAACTAAAAATAAGAGATTGTGGGATTTGTGGAATGTATCTCAATACAGGGTAACCAATTGAAGATATTTAGAAACAATTTGGGCCATGTTGATGGTGCTAGACCCACCAATATTCAGGGGATCTCCCCGATATGAAGTCCCATCTAAACCTCACACCGTTTGGAGTAGGAGTCCCAGCAGTGGGTGGTAGTGTAATTCCTTGACCCTGGTAGCGCGCAAAGGAAAGTATGATAACTTTGGGTGAGAGCAAGTGTGTGAGCCTGCGGAGAGTCAAGTGCGATTTGTGAATTTTCTAATATACGGAGGGGAAAAGGAAGTGCACCCCTTAGAATCCTATAATAGTACGTAGTTTGAAAGGAATACACGAGCGAAATCACATCACAAGCTAAAATGCAAAAGAGTCCACAAGTTAAAGTGACGAGTTAACCCAACAACGCATTCAACAAGATTCGTACAAATGCATACAAAGTAGTTCATAAGCATATGCGTAAGCTAAATAACATACATTTCCAATACAACAAAAATAGTCTTACTATATTAACAACATATGCATGAAAGTGTGTTGGCTCTGATTTTATTATTATGAGTGAAATTTCCATCCATACATACACCACTGACGATCACTAGGCCACATAGTGGAACATTATAGTCAAGAACACCTGCTCCTCTAAAGAAGCATACTCACTCCATGCTATGGAGAAACCAAGGCTCTTCAAAATACTCCAAGTCTTCCGTAGTGGCTTCTCGTCTTAGCTGCTCCAAGTACTCATCTATCTCTAGCCAGACTTGGTTCTTGGGTTTAGCATCGATGAGGGAAAAGATTGATGGGATCTGGTTTTTTCTCACCAAGACATGTAAGTTGTTGTACAACTTCACATATGAGGCCAGTGTGCTGCCGATGAATGAGGCAAGCTACTCATTGTTATGAATCAACATTCGAATCTTCACTCTGTGGCTTCATCTTCTTTGCTAAGTTGAGCAGGGCTCCTTTGTACTGCATTGTCAACACTTTTACATGGGTGATGGTAGCATGTATGTTCTTGATAGTTTAAACAAACTCTTTGCTTTGCTGCACTAGGCCATGTAAATGGACAACTTCTTTATGCACGGTGACAAATCTGTCATAGAGTTTCTGCATGGTATCACCAAGTGTTGATATTTCAGCGAGTATCACTGTACTCATATCCTTGAATGCAGAAACTGCATTCTGCACTAATGATCAGAGTTGTTCTGCCTCTTTCCTAGTATCCTACAAGTTCTTTTCTAGTTGTTCATTCTCAGTCATCAGGTAGTGAACATTTGAGCTTGTTGCTCTTGCATAGGCCAAGCTGGATTGGGAAATGGCAGTTGGATGCTACTTGGGGTTTGGCACTACCACCCTTTCCTTGATGAATGCAGATGATGAGTGATCATATGGAAACTTCTTCCTCCATGCTTATACAATCCTCTTCTGGAACTCATAAAATGATAGATTGTACACATCTATGACCAGATCATCATCAAGGAGAAAAAAATCTCCTTGCTCTCTCGGGGCTGACCCTGCCATTGGAGGTGGTGGAGACTGAGAGATGACCTATGGTGCTTTTGACATCAAGTTAGTGTCTTCACACTGTGACTCCTATTCCAAATCCATGTCTGTCACTTCAATCAATTTCTCAATACTTAGTAAGCTCCCAATCCTACATCTGTTCACCCTCTCCCTCAGCTGATGGTTGTTCTGGCTCATCAAACTGTATCGGTGTTATTTCCTTTGTCATTGTGCCTTTCCTTTGTTCTTGTTCCTGCTTCTTCTTATCTTCTCTTTCTCTCCCCTTCAATTCTTGTTCATCCTTCAACTTCTTCTCCATCTCCTGTAGCTTTAGTTCTACTTCCTGCAACCTCTTCTTTTCTCTCTTCCTCTGCTATGATCTCTTCATCCATTTCTCCCTCTTTTCTTTCGCTGCCAAAGCTGCCTTCTCGAGGATAGGATCTGCCTTCAGTTTTCAGCTTTCCTCTCCCTCTGGATCATCAAAAATAATCCTCTTTCCCTTGTACAGCACTCGAGTGCTGCCTTTTGTTGTTCTTGTTGTTTCTTCTGGAGCTGTTGTTGACTGTAGAGCAGCCTTCCAAGCTTTTTCTATACTGACCAACTCACTGAGTTTGGAGACAAGGCAGAAGTACCTCCAAGGATCCTCCTATGGCCAATGAAATGTCTTGTGGATCCACACAAAGTAAACTCACATACAGTGGTCCTTGCAAATACTGTGGGGATCACATAGATTAAAATCCTTAGTGTCAAACTCGAATTTCACTATGTATTTAGCCTCAACATCTGCATCTTTCAAGCTCTTAATTGCTTTTAATCCGATCAATAAAGGAAGAGCGGGCCATGGCGCTTTCTTCTTCCTACATAATCCTGCTAAAAAACTTGTAGCAAGGTGGTATGAAACTTATTTCATGATAAATTTATCAGTGGCATACCTTGGTAGGACATGCAAAGGCTTCTCTGTGCAAACAAATTGATGAAGGTGCCACCTGGTGAGGCATACCAATTTGTAATGTTTACTATTGCCTCCATTTCTTCTCGGGACATGCAAGGTGGATCTTTCTCAAATACAAGCTTGTATAATGGGATGATAAAGTGGTCAGTTAGCCTTTCCGTCACTCCTAGATAGTTTTAGTTGGAAAACAACTTGCAATAGATGTTCACAAAAGTCTCTTGCGGTGTCCATGTCTAGCTCATGCCAGGGAATTGATGCTAGGCACATATTGCATCCAGTAAGTATGCAAACATGTAAAAACTTGCTTGCTCATTCTTGGGTGGATTCCAAGCCTTAGCCACATGGGACTTCAATTGATGAGCCAACATATCCGACCTGTTGAATGGCCTCCTATCATTCACCAACCGGTTCAGTAAGACTACCCACCTTTTAGGAAATGTTAATGTGCTCTCTTAACCATATATTTTGTAAGCGAAGATGATTAAGAACTGGTAAGCCTTCCTGAGGGACTTTGTCTTGTAAACATGGGTGGGTGCTTGTCTAAACTTTGACGACTCTTCCACCCAATGCTTGAAAATGTCTCTAGTGTTCACATAGCTATGGGTGGCATAGAAGAGTGATCCATGCAACTCACTGACTTGGGCAAGTGATACATTTGCTGAAAGTCCTTTGTGTTGAAGTTGGAAAATTTCCTCCGACTGGCACTGCTCAATTTCATAGTCTGTTCATCATATGTGAGACAATCCAGTTGATAATGTTTGCACATGGGAAGATGGGGTTCCTGCATGCAACCTTGTATAACCCTGACCGATAGATGCTATGATAAACCTGCCAGTCTTCAAAGTATTCCTTGAAGTCCTCTGCAAAGGTATCTTTGATTTGCTGCCATGTAAATGTTGTTCCCTTCTCAATAAACATATGAGTATCTACATTTACTGGTAAATCAACTGATATTTTCTCAACTGCTTCACCAGTAATTCTCTTGATAGTTTCCTTTGATTCAACTCTCTTGGATGCCATGCTAACTGTGACTGCTAGAGAGGTGCTCAACAACTGTTGTACCTATGGGAGAAAGAGGACACTCATGGCAAGAAAATGTAAGCTAAAATAAAAACAACTTCAAGAAAATTTCAAGCAGCAACTCGGGCTGATGATGGGAAGAATTGCGTAGTTTTGACTGACAGGGGTGATTGGTTGAATGTGGAAATTATGCACCATGAAGTCCAAACAATCAATGTGGGAGCTTGACGACTAGAATTGCATAATGCACAGTTTAGTTTGGGCCAAGGCTTGACTTGGAGAGATTGTGAATTACATAATCTTAGTGGCCAAGCTTGGAGATTGGTTCTTGGAACTACATAGTGAATAGTTGGAGCCAACCTAGGCTATGCTTTGCACAATTCCTGAAGCCAAGACAAAGGCTTGAGTCTCTAGATTGCACAAAGCAAACTGTGCAGTGTGAGATCTGGGCAGGGGGGGCCCAAATCTTCCCAAGGGTGTGTGAAAAACAAGCAGATATGAAATATGGTGTGTAGCTAAGTGCATATTTTTCTAAGTGTTGATGCATGCATGTGAAACAATTCATTAAACTAAAGGAAAATGAAGCATATGAAGAGAGTCACCACAACGATGACCGTTGGTGCAAAAACAAGAAAAATCATGCGACACTTGGGAAAGGAAATCTATAACTTGGGACAACACTTCTACAAGCTAAAACAAGTTAAAAATCCCATAGTCATTTAAAGGATAAAGTGAAACAATACTCACACAAGCTAAACAACAAAAAGTGATGGAAAAAGTGGCAAAAGATGACAAAAGAAAAACTCACCTGGAAAAGCAACGATGATCGTACCGAAGGCTCCTTGACCTCCTCGGGAATGTTAGAGCTCCAATATTGAGTGTGAAAATTAGATATAGTAGCGTCGATTACATATATTTGATCAAGTTAGGGTTTATGATGTGCATGCCTAAAATCAAGGAAAAAGAAACACTTGGCAGAAGTTTCTAAATATAATGCAAGTGTCTCCTTCAGGATACTAAAAGTAGATCCCTATTTTTTAGGGATGCTTTTTTATTTTTTGGGAAAATTTCCATGCACTGCCTGGAAGGATTGCGTAGTTCTGGGAAGGACTGAGCAACTCGCTGACTCATGCACTGCGCAGTTTATGTGCTTAGTGCTGGGCTGCCCCTCCATAACTGTGCATTTCCAGAGCTCAAGGTGTTGGTGTCCAGGTATGAACAATTTATCCACCCCTTTTCCTACATTAATATATCAATCCAGGTGCATATTATTTTCAAGGCAACACGCAAGGTATATGTAGGGGCAAGGTTACAGTCTGCCCTCAACCAAGGGTTCGTGATTACAAATCAAAACATCGCTGAAACAAAAATAAAAACTCAATTGCAGAACTTAAAAAGGTAATCACCGTTATTTAAGAAATCTGCAACAGCAACAAGAAATAACACAACGATAGAAAATACACACAAAACAAGGAAACACACAGCACCTGATCAGAAGAGCGGGCCCAACTCTCTGATCAGGGCTACGTTAGTCATAGCGAATGATAGATCAGAAAAAAGGTTTGTGTCTTATTAATCTGAATAATGTTTTTACAATACAATATAGGGTCTGACTACCCCTTGATACAAGAGTGACCCGTCTTTTATACAATACAAAGGAGAATAACATCTCTCCCCAAAACCTGGCAACTATATGCCCAAAGATACACATCAGTTCTATCGCAGCACTAGTGCTGAGAGAGCAAGAATAGGAATGGTCCAAAACGGGTTGAGAATAGCTTCAATCAGTTATGCTATTGTGTCGTGGTCAATCAACTGCTATGAATCGCGGAACTACTATGATATGCTGTGCGGTCAACACCTGCACTCCATAATCTGTGGTCATCACATGTTTTAGTGGTTCGCATAGGTAGAAAACCTTCATGACTCTACTTCATTAATTAAATATCCCAAGAGACGATAACGGGGAATTACCTCATAGTTTTACATAGTTAATATATGTGAAGGAATGAAAAGGGGATGAAAAGAGGAGTGGAAATGCAGGGAAAAGATAGGCCAATTTTGTGCCCAACACAAGGCTCATTAGCAGTAAGGACTGCGTAATTCTCAACAACAAGGTGAGTTGTCCTAAATAATTGTGCAGTTTTCTGAGGCAAGCCTAGAACTGTTGTGGGACCAAGTGAGGAGATCAACTTATGGGTTAGAAAATCAACCAAGTGAGAAATCACAAGCCAATATTAAAAGTACAAGTCTCATTCAAAGCATGGATACCTGGATCAGTGCAAGATGAGATGCTTTCTTTTAGAAGGAAGGCTCCAAAATCGAAGCATAGGCAAAATTTTGGAGGGTGGTTGTAGCCGCTACAACAGGCCACTAGACTAATGAATCGACTAGTCAAAATCAAGTGGTATTAGACAAAACCTTGCTCTGAGAGGTGACATGAAAAAATTGAGGTTGAGTACATATTAAGCCAGGTAGTCTGTAATATGAATTTTTTCAAGAGTTTGTAATATTTGGTCACTGCATATACTGGGATTGTGATCATGGTTGCTAGTAGAACATAGCATAGATGTATAAGTCAAAGGATGTTTGACATAAATACCTGGTGATGGTTTAGAATCTAGCCCAAGGTGTTCATTTAAGGGTAAGTAGAAAGGAAAATTTCAACCATAGTTGTGCCTTATAATGTTCAACAGGGTGAAATTTGAGATTACATCTAATTTTTTATGATTGTGAATATTTGGCATTGTTTCTTGAGATTTGAATTTTAATCTCTTTCTGTTTATTTTTGGAATATATATGTATATTGAGCTCTTGATCGTGTCTTTGAAGCACATAGATAGAATTTTAATTTTCATATTTTGAAGAATAAGGATTTCTAATCCAGTGAATAGGGATTTACACAAACAAACAACTTTTGTGACAAATCAAATTTGTGACATTACGCAACAGAAAACTTGTTGAAAAGAAAAAATGTTTTATCCAAATAAATTTGTTGGTTAGAATTGAGATAAGACAATCTAATAATGGAGATTAGGCATAAGTTTCAAAGGGCATAAAATTTCTTAAAGGTGAAGGTCTCAATGAAATTTGGTGAATAAATATGTGTTAATATTTTGTTTGAGTAGGTAGTTTCAAAAAGGAAGAAAATATTGTGGCAAAAAAACCTTGTAGCAAGAGAAGTCATAACAACTTCCAACTGGTATTGGGTAGAAGTTGCTAGGATAATTCCACAATTGTTATTATGGTTAGAATTTTCAAGAGAGGAGGCTAGAGTTTAGAAGCTTAAAATAGCAGAGGAAGCTCAAGATATTCGAGAGGATAGAACATGAGGTACCAAAAGGCTAGTATTGGAGAAAATATTGGACAAGTATCTGGATCCAAGGTGAAACAAATACTTATTTGCAAGTCATAGTCGATAATAAGGAATCTCACAGAGATATATATAGAGAGAACTACGGGGAGTTACATAAAGGGTTTAGAAGGAAGCCACAATGAGAAGAGATGATGTTGAGGCAATTTCCAAAAAGAGGATGAATGATGAAGAAGTGAATAAAGAGATATTTTAGTTGAAGGAACAACTCAATGTAATGAAGAAGTTTCTACAAAAGAAAATTGTAGAGGAAATGAGAAGAGGATGTAGATTGAAAAGTAAGGTAAACTGGCCTCTTATGAAATTATTTGTAGAGAAAATGAGATAGAATTTGAAGTACAAGTTAAAATTTTATATCGGAGAAGAGGAAGTGTTGAGAGGAACTTCATATGGATAGAGATCCATGAAAGAAGAGGGAAAAATTCACATTTGTGAACTAGAGGAAGGGAGAATGCATGGAGAATATGATGTTCGAGATGAAAACCTCATGAAGTGTTTGGAGAATCCAATTCAACCTAGAAAGGAGATGCTAGAAACATAAATAGGGACAAAAAAGTATCATATGCTTGAAAATAAGAATTTATGTGTGAATGCAGGTAGCAAGGAATGTGAAGGAAGACAAAACTCAACAGCAATGCCAACATAGTTTCAAGAAGAATTGATATTTTTGGAAGAATGGTTTGGAAATCCTAAGGACAACAAAGAATATACAAAGTTTGCAACATTGAAAGAAGAAGATGAAGGATTTCCATATAAAGGCATAGGAGAAGATGATACCAAAGGGTATTCCAAATTAAGAGAGAGTACCAAAGGCATCCAACAAAACCTTTTGATAAATGGAGACACAATGAGTCTCTAGTAAAGGAAATAAGAGAGATTGAAGAAGTAAAAAACCCAGGAGAATGAATGGAAGCAAAAAGAAAGAATTTTCAAGAATATTTGCATATTGATAGTAAAGTTGAAGGGGGGAGTGCAATAATTCAAGGTACAAAACATTCAAGAATTGATATAGTTGAAGGAATTGAAGACAAAAAGAAGAATTAAGGGGAAGAGAACATAGACCTGATTTCTAAATGAAACCTAAGGAAAAAAATAGAGATAGATGAAAATAGACAAGCGAGGAATGTAGAAGAAAAGGACAAGGAAAAATAAAAGTCTCTAGAATCAGAACAACTTGAGGTGGATCCTAAACAAATACAACATGATGTCGCTGATTGAAGGTAACCATAGTAGAAAAAATACAATATTGAAAAGGAAGACATTGAGTGAAGAATTTTTTTGAAGGATGTTTCCTTAAATATTTGTTAAGAAGTGATTGAAGAAGACTAGAATATGAGTCCCATGGAGCATTTAATTATTGAGATAATGATGAATGTGAATAGGTATTTTAGACAAAATATTTTTCATAATATATATATTTTTATGTGAAGATGAATAAAAAGACAAAGATTTTAAGGATGGAAATCAATCCTTCCCAAAGTGGCAGTGGAAGAAGCACACTCATGGAATAATATATAAGG
Organism: Pinus tabuliformis; assembly: GCA_031772625.1. Classification (NCBI taxonomy): domain Eukaryota; kingdom Viridiplantae; phylum Streptophyta; class Pinopsida; order Pinales; family Pinaceae; genus Pinus; species Pinus tabuliformis. The sequence continues at coordinate 1,375,882,001 of CM062820.1, read as the reverse complement.
AACATGTTTCACCAATTGTAAATGGTGAATTTGAAGCAATATTGATGCTCAATGAGTAGGTTAAAAATTTAGAGAGAATATTACAGTTGGAAAAGGATTATGAAGAGGAAAGAGTTTTTATAACTCTCTCCCACCAAAGAATTGTTGAGACAATGGAAATTGATTATAAGTCTAGCAAATATAAGTAGGAGTGTGAAGACGAGTAACTTGAAGGAGATAAGAACAAAAAGCAAGATGAAAATATTGAAATTTGGGACAGAGAGTATGGATTCAGAAATGATTAAGAGATGGCAATAACCATTGTTGGCTTGAGGGGGCGTGACCCAGGTTCAGCGTTAATTAGCCAAACAAATCCCTACACTACTGGCCCTTTCGGCATCAGCTTGCGGAGCGCGGACTGAAGTCTCACCCGAAGAAGTATGGGGGGATGCTGGAACCAAGTTTTCACACCTTGAGATGGTTGTGATGTCATTTTATTCCTTTTATTCCTACCTTCGCACAGGTCACTTAATCTTAGGGATCTATCTTTCTAACCCCTTATTCCTCCTTTCGATACCTCCGTGAAAGGGTACGATTGTCCTTCACGCAGCCCTAACCTTCGTTTCAGATATTTCTGTGCTGCTAAGGTAGCGTATTCCACAGATTGTCAAGTTATCTTACGAATCTTGTCTTATTAGATACTCACAATTAGCACCGCGTAAACATATATTCTTATGTGCATTCAGTCATCCAACATAATTATACACAATGATGCACCATATAAACATTATAAAGGAAATTCATACATAAAATGACAAGATGCATCAATGGGAACAAAGACATAGAAATTGCAGAATACTTCTCTTTATTAATATCTTCCAAGTGATTACAAAATCTAACCACCCTGCGCACACAACTGCAGGGGTCTGCGCACTCAGCTATGGACTTCCACCCTAGGCCTCTGTGCACTCAGCTGCAGAGCCTCTACCTACGCTACGACCCAAAACTTAGACTTCTTACTTCAGAGCTATCACTCTCTTATCTTCTATCCATTTATTGATTACTCTAACTACTAAGAGCTTAGCTCTTTTTATACAATCCCATGGCCTACGGACCATGGGTAGATCTCTTAGAGCCGAATTTACTTTACAAAACTAAGGGCAGACAACCCTTTATGACTTATAACACCTATGTGCTTTGCGACCACGAAATGCAAAGTCTTTACAAGTTTCTTACAAAATTTGACCAAAATAAGGGTTTTTAGCCCCAAAACTATCCTTTGGGGGATCCCGTTCGCAACAAGCCCCCAACACAAACATCGTGACTTGCCCTCAAGTCACTCTGTAGGCATGGAGATATTTGTGCAAAGTCCTTCCAGCTCGACCCGTATGACCGCAACTTCGTCTATGCACTAAGCTGCCGCCTGCTTCACGTCTTCCACTGTCTTCTCTGTCACTGCTCTTGCGCTGTCAACCTGAAGCTTTTGCTGCATCACCTGCAGAGTCGCAAGCTTGCCTTCCATATTTCCTGTCATAGTGTAAGCCTCACCCAGCCAAGGCTTTAGTCTCGCCTTGAGCACTACTTCCTTGTGTAGTGTTGCATCCAGCTGTTCCTTCAACAACTTGGCCTCCTGCAGCTTGGCTAGTCTTTGTGTCAGCGCGACAGTTCACACTATGCCCTTAACCTCATTGTAGTAGTGTTGTAGCTCACGTGCTTCCATCTCTAGCCTTTGTACATTGGGGCCCTCCAGCAAGCTAGTCAGGACTTCAAATGACTGTTCAAACAATTGCGTGCAGTCTGCTACTGCACTGTCCATTGTCGCTGTTGCTTCTGTGACAATGGTTGCCTGCTGTTCCTTCACTTCTCGCAGAGTTAAAGGATGGGCCATCAACTACAACTCTGTAATTTGTAGATTCAACTGCAATTGAACCCGGGCCATCTTAGTCTAAGTGTTTCGTACCTCGGTGGCCAACTTGTGGATGTATACCTTGACTGGCTCTTCCTCCAGAATGGCCAACTCTGGGACCATTTTGCATGCCTCCTCAATGACCTGCAAAATGTGCTTTCTCTGATTGGTCACCTCGGTCTCAGTGGCGATGGCAACATTTCTTTGTAGGGCCCTCTGCTTGTTATTTATTTGCTGTTCACTGATCACCTGGAGGGCCCTCAGCTCTGCAATTACTCCATCCTGCAAGAGGTGGAGTGCTTCGCATGGGAGCGCTACCAAGTTCAACCCTAATCCCTTTAGGGTGCTGACAGTGAGCCTGTAAGCCTCCTTCTCTATGGTCAATGCTCCATCTGGCAGCACTATCACACTGGAAGCCTTCATGGGCAGCATATCGGTAGCCTTTGAAGTGCTGATAGCCAGGATGGTAGACATCATGCCAGCCTGCAATGCGCGGGTCTATAGCTCTTGCAACCTATTGTGGCCAGCAATAACCCCCATTCTTATTTAGTTTTATCACTAATGCTAAAAAAGTGGGGACCCTTATTCAAAAATTTAAAAAAATCATTTAATGCTTGTATTTCATTTTTCAATAAAACTTACTATCATAAACTTAGGAGAATACCCTCGAAAAATCTAAAAACGACTTAAGTTTTATGATAAGTTAGAATAAAATCACTCCTTAAAGCGCGTTGCATCGCAAAAAGGGTAATGGATGCCTTCCTAAACGTGGAATTCTAAGATTACGAAATTATGATGTGAAATCATGCATCAAAAGACCCTCATCGCATCGCATGCCTCAAACATCACTTACACTAAAATGCCTTAAAACACCGATATGCAATGGTGCATTTCACAAATCAAATTTCGCAGAAAACACATTGACGGATGATTACCACACGCAACAGATATTGCGATCTGCGATATTGCGAAGCAAATCACAAAATCGCCTTATCACAGATTTGCAGGGCTCATTGTTCGAGAAAGATTTTTCCATAAACTGATGCCCAGTTATGCGCATTAATGTTAATTAATGAGTTAGTTGGCAATCATTAATGAAATATGGTTTTGATCTGATTGAGGAGCCATTTCACGTAAGGTGATATATTTTATATGTTTTCAACATTTAAAGCTTTCCCGTCACCTTTTTCTTATCATCATTCTCACCTCATTTAAACTGCAGGAGCGAAGAGTAGAGAAGTATACAAAGATGCCGGTATTACTACTTGGGAAGGCATGTACAGTTTACTTGAGGAAGAAAATCCTAAGGTAATGGAGGTTACAGTTACTGTAGGCTCACGCGGGTCTTCTAAGGTGTCTATTACAGATCTAGCATGTTCGTTCTTGCACAGGATAGCGGTGAGGCCCAAAATTCTTCCATACACGGACATGGTTAAATGGGTACTAGATAATGCCGATATCACATACAAAGAATTTAAAGCTCAAAACCACAAACTCATAGAGTTGTTATTTTCACAAAATTTAAGCTTTATATCCTCTAACAAAAAGCGCAAAAGAGGAAAAAATCACACCAGGGAAGCCCGGATCAAGAAACGGCGGTAGTTTCTCATGTGCGATTAGCACCTAGTGCTAATAGCGCATCACCAGGAAAAACCCCTCGAGATGGAAAGCCTCTAATCGCTCAGTCACCTGTAAGCCCAAAAATTTGTAGAAAAAAAGCGTTAAAGGCGAAAGGCAAAACTTGAACTCTAGACCAATGGTATTTATTAGGTATATTATCAAGTGGTATGTAGATATCTACCGAATGTACAACATCTACAGACAAACTAGAGATAGGAAGCTCAAGAAAGGGCAGAGTCAATCAAAAGGTTAACCAATTTGAATTAGGATTCTTACTGGGCATACTTGGTAAAACCACACAGCCAGTGCATGACTCTCAAATGTATCATCAATTCTGCCGAGAAGATGGCGCCAGCTCTTACCGATTCCATTTTCACAGGACAACTAAAGTCAGAAGTTGGCCAGCCAACTCTCCTCAAGCAAATGCTGAACGCTTGCGAATACAAGGAATAGATACATAGATAGTTAGTTATTAGTTTTAGTTTTAGGTTCATTTTTAGTTTTAATTTTGCTTTATTTTTTCCTGAAATGAGGACGGTCATTTAAACCGCATCCTACATTTTTGTAATAAATTATTTTTAGATTTAGTTATTAGTATTTAAACCCTTCTCATGCATTTAGAGAAGGGTCCTGAAATTTGTCAAAAACTTGTCCTCAGAACATGCACTTTTGCACCCTCCGAGGAGGTTTTGATGAATGAATGGAACATGATTTATTGATATCTGCATTTAATATCTACTACTGATGTTGCACTTTTGTACTCTTAGTGGATGTTGGATTAAGAAGAGATAAATCATTATTGCTTGAAGCTTATGAGTAGAACTAGTTATAAATGGTACTTTTATCTCTTAACTATTTCTGCTTATGTGTTAAGGTGATATTCATGTTCAGTTATTTATATATGAATGCATGAATTCTTGAGTTATCATTTGGCACTTATGTACAGTGATAGCTATTTATTTATGTTTAATATATGAGTAGCTTATTATGGGATATGTTTTTCACAACTATTTTGTCTAACTTTTTATACGAAATGGTTTATCTTTATTGAATTCTTTTCTCATAGCAGTTGAATGATCTTTATTACCAATTGTTATTTGAAATCATTTTAGATCACATAACGAAAAGATTACATCTCGGGTTAGTTTAGAATTAGATATTTCTGTTTATTAGAATACAATTGCATGTTGTTAGATTAGATTTATAATAAAATGCATTTTACTTAGGAATTATTAGAAAAGAAATATCAATTCTCAACACACACACATATATTGGGAAACTGGTCCCATATCCCCAGTCGGACCCACTATACCAAACAGAAAAGGAGCTGCTAACCAAGGTTCGGACCGGGTGGGTATCCCCCTTGTTGTAGACCCGATTTTCGGGGCTTCAACATATTTGGCGCTAGAAGGAGGGCCCCGAATTGTGAATGGCAAGTAAATCTAAATCTAAATACCATTCTGAGAGTAAATCGCCATCACTATCTCCCCCGACTTCTCAATCGCACTTAGAATCTTTAAATCTTGAGCAAGAAGTCAAAATAACAACAACCACTGCCACAAACCATGTCATTTAAGAGAAATCTACTATTGAACCTCCTGAAGTTGAATCTTTGATTCATAAACTTCAACGATTTTCTATATCACCTCAAAGATCTGATAAATCTCAAGGCAGTGTGACTTCGCAATATAACCCTTCTCATCCTCTCACCGGATTAAAGAGTGAAAAGTTTGGTATTGAGCCAACCGAGTTACCTCTACCTACAAGGAAGAGAGCAAGGAAATCACCTAAAGGGTCTGATAGCGAGACTCTTTCATCATCATCATCCATCTCAACCTCTCCATCGCAAAGTCAACCATCCACCCCTCCACTTCAGATTATTGTCCACCACTCCACTGGAACTTCAACATCTCCTTCTCAATCCTCTGGAACTCTAATATCCTCATCTTCCCAACCGCAGGGATCATCTTCTACACTTTCCTCTATTAGCAGTTTGACGATGGCCCAAATGCCATGGAATAACCTAGGGGCAGTCTTAATGCCTGCACCCGTGAGTCAATTACCAGCCCATCCTGTAAAATGGTTGCCTAAGTTTAATCCAGAAGCAGGCATGCTAGCGGAAGAACACATAAACAACTTCATGTTATCCATAAATCTCAATGGATTTACTAATGAAGATGCTATTGTCTGACTCTTTCCTTATACTTTGCAAGGAGTAGCCGGATCATGGTATTTCTCATTACCATCTAGATCTATCACTAGTTGGGATATCTTCCAAGAACAATTCTTGACTAAGTTCGGTGATGACAGGTCTACCACGACACTGATCAATGACCTGTCTAACCTTAGGGCTAAGTCAAAGGAACCTATCAAAGATTTTAACTCACGTTTCAATAAACTGTTGAACAAAATTCCTACTGCTTCTAAGCCTAGCGAAGAAGTGCGAAGTGAATGGTACATCTCTGCTTTACCATCAAACATAGCAATCTTCGTTGATAGGGCTAATAAAACAACTTTAGCTGACAATATGAAGGAAGCAATAGTGGTAGAGAAACGTATCATAGCCTTAGAAAAGAAAAACGCCATTGAAGAATGTAAATCTAAGAAGGTTTCTTTCAAAGAAGATCCAAAGAAAAAACAACCCAAAGACCCATTTGATTTAGAGGGATTACAAAAAGTTTTGAAAACCATGTCTAACGAAATGGTTGACATTAAGAAAAAATTAGTAGAGACTTCTTCTAAAGAACCATACAAGCCTTATAGAAGAAATCCTTCGACTGATTCAAAGCCTCCTAACACTATTACAAATGCTGAATCAGAAGAAGAAGAAGAGGAAATTTCTACCGAAGAGCCTACCGATGAAGAAGAAGTTGTAGAGGTACAAGGTATGTGGGATTTCATCCTCCCAGATGAAGAGGATCAAGAGGCATCGCTGGTTACTACTTGAAGTAGAAATCAACTCAATCCTCCTCAACCTACTCCTAAGCCAAAGAGCGCAAGCTCAATGCCCAAGGATAAAGTCGTAGCCAAGAAAATGACATCCAAAGCAACTCAAACAAGCCCAGTCCAAACAGATTCACCAACTCCATCTAAAACATTGATTGTTTCAGATGAGATGGAATATAATATCATAGAAGACATGAAGAAGACTAGGGCTAATATTACTTTTTATGAATTGAGCAAGTTAAAACATCAACAAAAGATACTTTTGAAAGAATTACATGTAGTACCAGTTGCACCTCTGCCCGCTGCTGTAATCTCTCAAGCTTCCCATGATATGGGAAGACCTCCAACTAATGCGATGAATAAATTTGATCCAAACGATATTGCTTTAATTGGAGGAAGGTCGAGATCTCATACTCCCCCATTTCTTCTTACTTATGAAGTTTTCAACAAAAATTTGCATAATTGTTTAGTTGATTTTGGAACTTCATCTAATATCTTACTTAAATCGATATGCGCAAAGTTGAACGTTCAACCTCAAAAATCTATTGTGTGCATAGTGCAGCTGGATTGGTCGCAAGTTGAAGTGATCGGCAAATTAAATCAGGTTACCATAAGGCTGTCATCTAATCCAAAGGTATGTCAAGTTATTGACATTTCAGTTGCAGATATTCCAGAATTTTATGGCTTAATTCTTAGCAGAGATTGGTCAGAAAAACTTCATGGATACTTTGCAACCGATTGGTCGCACATGTGGCTCCCTTACAATGGTAAATCAAATCAAATAAAGGTTGAGCGAGAAAGACATCAGAAATACATAGTAACAGAATTGGAAGGAGAAAATGAATTGGTAGCATACAACAATAATATTATTGGCAACTATTTTGTCGATTCTTTCTTAGGAAATTTCAATGCTCACACTTCACCTTACTTAGGGCATTCTATTTTATCTCAAGTAGAAAATTTTTCTCAAACAGATAGTTCTAAATGTATTAATTTTATAGATAGTCTTGTAAATAAATCTTTATTTTGGAAGTTATTTTTTGACGGTTCTAAGTCGAACGAAGGAGCAGGAGCAGGATGCGTATTAATCAGTCCAGAGGGAAACAAAACTATGCTAACTTGTAGACTCGAGTTCGATTGCACCAATAACACTGCAGAATATGATGCTTTAGTCCAAGTATTATACAAAGCAATCGTATTAGACATCAAATATCTACAAGTCTTCGGAGATTCTGAAATTGTTATTAGACAGGTACGAAATACTATACATTGTCTATCAGGTCATTTAAAGCATTACCAATCTTTAGTACAAGATTTGACTGAACATTTTATAGCATTTAATATTTCATCAATTCCTAGACTCCAGAATGCTAGTGCTGACCTCTTGGCAAACGTAGCTTCCAATCTCATTCCCTTAGAAGACTATAGCCCCAATAGATTTTCAATTGAATTAATCTTTAGACCCTCGATTCTTGATAACATTACCAATTGGAGAATTTTCAACGATGATCCTGATATTGTAAGCTTCCTCACATTTGAGGGATCTTACACCAATCTGATAATTGATGAGGACCAACATGATAGACAATTGCAACAAGATAGCACTAATAATGCTATGCCAAAGTCAGTAGTCAAATTAGAAGACCTATATGATTTGAAAGATTGATTCAAAATATATACCAATTCAAAACTTCAAAGTTCAACTATGAACTATGAATTAGTAAATCTAGGAATTGATACCAAGCTGCAGAATATCATTCTAGGTCTTGACCTAGCCCCTGAAGAAAGATTAGCATACGTTTGTCTCTTGAAATTATACAAAAGTGTCTTTGCCTAGAGCTATGATGAACTTAAGACTTACGACACTTCTATCATTCAGCATACGATCCCAATGATAGATGATGAAAAACCTATCCAGAAAAAGCTGAGAAAGATCCATCCTAACCTAGAAAACTAGATCAAATCTGAGCTCAATAAGTTATTGAAAGCCAAAATCATTTTCCCCATGCGACATTCTAAATGGGTTTCCAATATGGTTCCTATTAGAAAGAAAAACAGAGACAATAGAATTTGCATTGACTTTCGAAATCTTAAGAAAGCCTGCCAAAAGGATAATTTTCCTTTACCTCCCATGGAGCAAATATTGTAGGCAGTTGCAGGATCAAAATTAATGTCCTTCTTGGATGGTTTCTCCAGCTACAACTAAGTTTTGGTCCATCCCGATGATCAATTAAAGACCACATTCAGAACCAAATGGGGCACTTACGCATATCAAAAGACGCCTTTTGGTCTGATCAACGCTGGCGCCACATTTCAAAGAGCCATGGACATCACATTTAAGGGATTAGTAAACAAATCAGTAGTAATCTACTTGGATGATATAACTGTTTATTCCAAGAAGTGAGGAAATCATCTCAGAGATTTAAAACAGATCTTCCAACGTTGTCAAAGGTATGGAATTTCACTTAACCCAAAAAAGTCCTTTTTTGCATTAAGTGAAGGAAAACTTCTTGGATTTATAGTGTCAAAATCTGGAATCCATATTGATCTCGACAGAATCAAGGAGATTTTCGAAATACCGCTGCCTCACAACAAGAAAGCTATGCAATCTTTCCTTGGCCAGATTAATTTTGCAAAGAGATTTGTTCCAGATTTTCAAGAATCGTATCTCCTTTACAAGCATGATTAAAAAGAACTCAATATTCAAATGGGGCCAAGACGAATATGAAGCATTCAATCTGGTCAAACAAGCGATTGTTAATGCTCCATCTTTAGCAACTCCAAATTTTTCCGATCCTTTCATTTTATATACATTTGCCTCTGATAGATCATATGTTGCGATACTCACTCAAGCAAATCAAGACAAGGCAGAAGCCCCAATTGCTTTTTTTAGTTCAAATCTACAAGAGGCTGAGTTAAATTATTCAGACGTAGAGAAACAAGCTTATGCTATTTTCAAAGCGATAAAATATTTCAGACCCTTTCTGCTTAAAACCCATACCAAAATCATAGTACTGTTTCCAGCGGTAAGAAATCTCTTAGTATAGAAAGATGTGGGTGAGAAAAGAGCCAATTGGGTTACCTCATTACAAGAATATGACGTTGAAATTAAACCAACAAGTATTGTAAAAGGTAAAGGCCTTTGCAAAATGCTGGCTGGAGCATCGCTTATTTATGAAATACCATCTGCAGAGATACAAATGTTCGAGGTAAGCCTAAACGATGTTGATTCATTATATGCTGACATCATATTTTATCTAAAGAACGGATATGCCCCTTAAAACCTCGATTATACAAAGAAAAGAGCTCTAAGGTTGAAGGCTAAGCAATATCAGCTCATGAACGATGTACTTTTTAGGATGAATTATGATTATGTTCTCCTTAGATGTCTTGAGAAATCTGAAACTAAAAAGGTGTTGCAGGAACTCCACGATGGACCAGCAAGTGGACATTATGTTGGAGATGCTACTGCACATAAAATCCTCTGTGCAAGCTATTACTGGCCCACACTATTCAAAGATGTGCATAGGTACGTAAGGAAATGTCAAGTTTTTCAAACTGCTGCTGGGAGACAAAAGAAGCCATCATTACCTTTGCAGCCAGTCAACATTGAACAACGTTTTGATCAATGGGGATTGGATATAATAGGTGAGATCATTCCTCACTCTTCTAAACAACATAGGTATATCCTTACAGCTACAGATTATTTTACTAAATGGGTAGAAGTAGTTCCTCTCAAGACAGTTAATGCCGAACACATCATTGATTTCATAGATCAGTTCATAATCACCAGGTTTGGTTTACCCTTTGCTTTAATGTTTGATAATGCATTGTAATTTTCTGGCAATGTTATGACTGAATTTGCACTCAAAAGAGGTTTTAAAATTAAATACTCTGCCAATTATTACCCACAGCGGAATGGGTTAGCTGAATCTACGAATAAAAACTTAATTAGAATCATTAAGCGAACCATTGATCAAACTCACAAGAATTGGCACAAGTCTTTAATATATGCTTTATGGGAAAACCAAATAACGCAAAAAGCCTCCATTGGCACTTCTCCCTTTAATTTAGTTTATGGGAAAGAAGTGGTTCTTCCAACCCATCTAGCAATTCCCTCTTTGGCCTTAGTTCAATATATTGATGAAGCACCAACTTCTTCCTTACAACTAAGGCAGCTGCAAATCCTTAAGCTAGAAGAGCAATGAGAACATGCTAAAATAACTCATGCTCATCACCAAGCATTAGTAGAAGCTTCTTTTGATTCAAACATGATATCCATAAAGGACTTTTAGATGGGAGACCTAGTTTTAAAATGGGACAAGGCTCACGAGGAAAAGGGCAAACATACGAAATTTCAATGAATGTGGCTTGGCCCTTTCCAAATTGCAGAAATCATAGGCCCATCTACTTTTATGTTACAGGATTTAACAAGAAAAAGAGAATCTTTACCTGTTAACGGGAAGATCCTCAAAAAATACTTTCCATAGGAGATCATTCTTCTATTTTTGTAGATTAGTTTTTCCTTCATTTTCATAATAAAACAACTTGTAAATGGTTACATTTGGAATTCACGAAAAAGACAAGTATTTCTTTTAGATTTTGTTTTTTCGCTTGTATAAATAGAATTGTTTTAGAAAATTGGTCATTATTATTGAAAGATACAGTCAAAGGTTATAAGCCTGAAAATGATACTAGTTTCAACCTTGTAAATTTTGATAAAAAGCAACCTTTAGTGAGAATTTGTTTTATATCAGTCAAATGAAAGGTATCAATAACAAAATGAAGATTCTCTGTAGAAAAGCTCTTTCCAAAAACTCTACCATTGTCATCCAGAGCTATTCTTAAGGAAACAATGACTTCCTCCCCACCTAGGGAATTACGAGCTTCAAGGAATAATCCAACGATACACTTTAACTTAAAGAATAAGAGGTCTCATCACGAGCTGACTTATCATGATCATAGATATTATAGCTTGCTGACTTTGCCAAAACTGCATACCACAACAGGGCAATGACTCAATATTGTTGTAATCAAAAGACAAGGGGTATCATCACGAGCCAACTTGTTCAGCAAAGCTATAAATCAAGTGAATGGCACTGTCATAATTTGGCTACCAAACCAAGGCATTGTTCTTTAAGGATTAAAAGAAAATGAAAGCAATAAGTGTAGATATGGATTTCTCTTTGAAAATTGTATATTTCTCTAAGTGGGATATAGGATCATTGCTGGGTAACCAGTAACCCTGTCAAGGCTATAAACACCGGCTGGCAGCAGAGGCTCTACCTACGACAAATGAGCAAATTTAAAACTGATTTACAGAGAAGGATTTGTTTTTATCTTTATAAACCAAGTAGTGACTGATGTAGATATAATGACCAGCTCTAGGAAGTAAATAACCAAAGTTAGAAGAAACAAACTATCATAGACAGCTAAAAGCATAATGTATTTTATCTTTCTATAATAAAGTTTGATTTTCTAGAAAAATTTTTGTTTTGGAAGTTTAGAAAATTCAAAAGAAAAGCAGAGATAACTGGTTCTTCCAAGTGAATCGCCAATTGTTGTGGCCAGAAAAAACCCCCCTTCTTATTTAGTTTTATCAATAATACTAAATAAGTGGGGACCCTTATTCAAAAATAAAAAAAAATCGATTAATGCTTGTATTTCCTTTTTCAATAAAACTTACTATCATAAACTTAGGAGAATACCCTCGAAAAATATAAAAAAGACTTAATTTTTATGATAAGTTAGAATAAAATCACTCCTTAAATCGTGTCGCATCACAAAAAGGGTAATGGATGCCTTCCTAAAAGCGGAATTCTAAGATTGCGAAATCATGATGCGAAATCATGCATCAAAAGACCCTCATCGCATCGCATGCCTCAAAAATCACTTACGCTGAAATGCCTTAAACCACCGATATGCGATGGCGCATAATCGCATTTCACAGAAAACACATTGACGGATGATTACCACACGCAATGGATATTGCGATCTGCGATATTACGAAGCAAATTGTAAAATCACCTTATCGCAGATCTGTAGGGCTCGTTGTTCAAGAAAGATTTTTCCATAAACTGATGCCCAATTATGCGTGTTAATGTTAATTAATGAGTTAGTTGGCAATCATTAATGAAATATGGTTTTTATCTGATTGAGGAGCCATTTCACGTAAGGTGATATATTTTATATGTTTTCGGCATTTAAAGCTTTCCCGTCACCTTTTTCTTATCATCATTCTCACCTCATTTTTAAACTGCAGGAGCGAAGAGCAGAGAAGTATACATAGCAGTGTTCAAGACATTATGGGAAAGAAGGGTAAAACTCCGAGTTCTGAAGACAAAGAAATGACGCCCTTGTACACAAACACCACCTGTAACAAAGATGCCAGTATTACTACTTGGGAAGGCATGTACAGTTTACTTGAGGAAGAAAATCCCAAGGTAATGGAGGTTATAGCTACTGCAGGCTCACACGGGTCTTCTGAGGCATCTATTACAGATATATCACATTCATTCTTGCACAGGATAGCGACAAGGCCCAAAATTCTTCCATACATGGACATGGTTAAATGGGTACTAGATAATGCGATATCACATATAGAGAATTTAAAGCTCAAAACCACGAACTCACAGATTCGTTATTTTCACAAAATTTAAGCTTTATATCCTCTAACAAAAAGTGCGCAAGAAGAGAAAATCGCACCAGGGAAGCCCGGATCAATCGTGCATCGCTAGGCAAAACCCCTCGAGATGGAAAGCCTGTAATCGCTCAGTCACCTGTAAGCCCGGAAATTTGCAGAAAAAAAGTGCTAAAGGCGAAAGGAAAAACTTGAACTCTAGACCAGTGGTATTTATCAGGTATATCATCAATTGGTATGTAGATATATACCGAATGTACAGCATCTATAGACAAACTGGAGATACAAAGCTCAAGAAAGGGCAGAGTCAATCAAAAGGTTAACCAAGTTGAATTGGGATTCTTACTGGGCATACTTGGTAAAACCACACAACCAGTGCATGACTCTCAAATGTATCATCAATTCTGCCGAGAAGATGGCGCCAACTCTTACCGATTCTGTTTTCGCAGGACAGCTAAAGTCGGAAGTCGGCCAACCAACTCTCCTCAAGCAAATGCTGAATGCTTGCAACTACAAGGAACAGATACATAGATAGTTAGTTATTAGTTTTAGTTTTAGATTCAGTTTTAGTTTTAATTTTGCTTTATTTTTGCCTGAAATGAGGACGGTCATTTAAACCGCATCCTACATTTTTGTAATAAATTATTTTTAGATTTAGTTAGTAGTATTTAAACCCTTCTCATGCATTTAGAGAAGGGTCCTGAAATTTGTCAAAAACTTGTCCTCAGAACATGCACTTTTGCACCCTCCGAGGAGGTTTTGATGAATGAATGGAACATGATTTATTGATATCTGCGTTTAATATCTACTACTGATGTTGCACTTTTGTACTCTTAGTGGATGTTGGATTAAGAAGAGATAAATCATTATTGCTTGAAGCTCATGAGTAGAACTAGTTATAAATGGTACTTTTATCTCTTAACATTTTTTGCTGATGTGTTAAGGTGATATTCATGTTCATTTATCTATATATGAATGCGTGAATGCTTGAGTTATCATTTCGCACTTCTGTACAGTGATAGCTATATATTTATGTTTAATATATGAGTAGCTTATTATGCGATATGTTTTTCACAACTTTTTTGTCTAACTTTTTATATGAAATGGCTTATCTTTATTGAATTATTTTCTCATAGCAGTTGAATGATCTTTATTACCAATTATTATTTGAAATCATTTTAGATCGCATAACGGAAAGATTACATCCCGGGTTAGTTTAGAATTAGATATTTCTGTTTATTAGAATACAATTGCATGTTGTTAGACTAGATTTAGAATAAAATGCATTTTACTTAGGAATTATTAGAAAAGAAATATCAATTCTCAACACACACACACATATATTGGGAAACTGGTCCCATATCCCCAGTCAGACCCACTATACCAAACGGAAAAGGAGCTGCTATCCAAGGTACGGACTTGTTGGGTATCCCCCTTATTGTAGACTCGATTTTTGGGGCTTCAACACAACCCTATCTAGATAGCCCTTAAGATGATCTGCTGCTATTTTTCAAATTGTTGCAGGGCCTCCGCACTGACATCCCTGACTGTGTCACCGGTATCATGTAAATCACCCTCTGTTAATGTGATGGGGTCTAGCGAGGTCTTGGTTTCCTTTGATTTCTTCCTGGGCCCTCCTTTCTCTAGATTTCTTTGGCGCTTAATGCGGGCGGACGTCTCCTGTGGATCTGCACCGTGCTATTCATCTGTGTCCTTCTTGGTCTTAGGTGAAGGTGACCTCACACCTTTATCAGAGCCCCGCTCTGTCCCACTTGTTGGCTTCCTTGTTTGTTGCGCGGCCTCAAGCTCTACCTGAGCCTTATCAGTAGCCTCCTTCTTCCTCTTTTCGGCCAACTATGTCATCTTAGGTTTGGCCTCCTTTTTCTTCTACGCGGCGAACTTGGTTTTTCCCACCACCAAAATTGTTGTAGAGCGCCACTCTACTGGCCATTGATCAAGCACCACATCAATGGCATAATCTATTTCCAGATGTGGCAAGTCATACCATTTCTGTGTAGGGTCCTTCCGCGCCCTGATGGATACTCGATGGAAGTCTACTTTAAACTCGGCATAGCCCTACAGGTTGGCGTACACTGTAGGTGACAATCACGGCTTATGATTGATGGCCATCTAAATGTTCATTTCCATCAAGATCCAAAAGATCTTGCTGTCCCTGACTCGCTGCGCATCCTTGGTCGCCCACAACGAAGCGTACTTCACTACTTCAGGGAGGTCTAGCGTGACTGAAGGGAACTAGCTGTCCTCTGGTAGCTCCCACGCTACCAGCACAATTGACAGTAAGAGCCACACATAGTGGAACATCTTGCTGAGCTCTTGTGATTTGTGGCAGTTCACCAGGAACTCTCGACGAAGGTAGTCTAACCAGTTGAACTAGACTCCTTCAGTGCACTATGCTGCGAGCGCGACGACAGGCGTCGGCACCTCATTGACGTGACACTTCCTCATGACCTTCCCCACTAAGATCTACGTGGCTACCTTCACAGTGGGGTCGCAGATACTGGATATAGTGTATCCGCATAGTTTCTTCACCAGTTTAAATTTTTCTTTCATTGATTCTGTGAGAGCTTGTCTGCACCTTTTCCCCCAAAGATCATGGCCGGATTCTCTACTGTATATGGCAGTCGCGTTATCTGGTGAATCAACATATCTGTGATGGGTATTAGCTCCTCTAGCCACAGACACCGATCATGCACCAAGCACAACAATTGCTTGATGACCAAAACTGTTACCGGGGGGTGGTTGTAGTGTGGCACCCAGAGCAGGTTGAGCAACCCTACCTTTCTACTCCCTTGAGCCACCTCCATGGCTCCAATGCAGTCATTCCTAAATTCGTATCAATAATGTGGTGCATCAGCTACTTGGTTGCCAGATGTGGGAACTTTTCCTTGTTTGCCAAGTCCAAGTCTTCAAGCTTCAGCGACGGCACTTGTGCTAATCGCGGACCATCGAAAACAATTTCGTGTGGCAGCAGAGGGGTTTGCAGGGGAGTCTTTCTCTCATTAGTGTCCTTCATCACCTTGGACTTAGGCTTGCACGAAGGGACATACTCCAACAACTGAGTAATAGGGTCCACACCCCGTGTTTTAACTTCCTCTACTTCGACTCCCACATCCTCATCGTCAATCAGGATGTCTTCAATGCCTTCGTCCTTTGGTTCCAAATTTATGGCCTTGCCCTTCTCCTGTGTGGTGGGTTTTGGTAGGTTCCTCCTTGGTGATGCATGCACCAGTATAACAGGCTACTTGCCCTTCTTATCTTTCATAGTTTCTTTGGTGGGGATCAACTTCGGAGGGCATTCATTATCACCATTTATGGCATAGCTTCCTTTATTCACCTATAAAAAGACCACTCATCTAAGTGATCAGGGGCTGTAAATCATTGAATTATAGGGAGATGCTGTTAGTATGAGACTTGAGGTTGGTTTCAGGTATTGTAATGATGTCAAAATTTCTTGCTTATTATGAGGAGAGGATGGGATTGAACTGGAGGAGTGACACTGAATCAAGAAAATTGGGTTGTAACTCTTCCTTTTACTAATAAAGTGTTCAAAGCTTTTTCCATATGTTTGTATTGTTTATTGATGCTTTCATATGTGTATTATGCACTTGATTCCATTTTATGTTTAATTAATAGATCATTATCATATGCTTTGATCGGTTTTTGTCTTCTGTCTATGTGTATGTACTTTTCAAGCGGATTAAGTACGGAAAGGAGCGACATAATTGGTTAAGGGAGATAAGGAGTAAGCGAAAGCTTCAGGTAGGCTTCTTTACTGTCTTATTTAATCTATTGGTTATAGAAAAAGCAGAGAATGCTTTTCACTTTTGTTCTAGTATTAGTTACTAGTCTAGGGGTTTAAGCATTTATCCGTAGACACTAAAACTTCCCAAAACATGCCTACATACCAATGTTCACTTGCTTTGTTTTCAGTGGCACGGTTATATTTGGATTCTCAACCTGCGATCCTTCAACCTCGCAGTGACCTTCTATTTCAGGGATGTTAATCTTTTGCGGATCCTCGTCCTCTTCTTCAGTAGTTACATTATAACATTCTAGCGCGTGATTCAGCTGAGTAGCCCATTCAGGCTGAATTAGGTCTAAAGGATCTTGCGGCATCCTAAAGATTGCTACATTCACTTCTTGTAGTGCTTCATCAATACTGTCGAATCCGTCTTCAAAACTGAACGTCATCATGAATCCTTCGCGCAGAATATCCCATTCACTTGTCCCATGGCAGAGCTTTGTTTCTACGTACGAGTTCATCGGGACAATATCTAGGGTATGACAAAACAAGTGCACCCATTCAGGTTGGGGTTTCTCTCCATAAGCATGAGCCCATTTGGCCAATTGTGCATGTGGTCATCCTGCCCATCATACTTGTCTGTCATTCGCACCTTCAGCTTCCCAAAGCGTGTCCTCATCATTCTCCTACATTCGCACCAATTATCAAAGCTTCCCTTTTGTGCACCCCACAACCTTGCGGGCATAGCACACAGTGCCTAGTCTAAGGCTTGGAAGCGCTGCTTTTCTGGTACCTCCCTTTCAAATGCATCTAGAAAAATATCTACATCATTCAGGCCATCATAAGTAGGCAGATTCCTTACCTTTGAAGACACATGTCGCAGTGGCCGGGTCATCATGTTACAACTTAGAGTGGTTACCTCATGTAACCGATTCTACCAGCGTGCTAGTTATTCATCAGAGTCCAAGGTGCATGAACTATCACGATCCCATGTAATTCATCCATCTGCTGTTGGATTCACCCAATCTTGGTCTCGCACTATTATCTTATAGATATTGTCTAGATCGTCATCACTCTCATAATCATGATTTAGTATAATGTGATCCCTCAGCGGGATCTAGGGGTACTATCATGCGTAGCGATTTCTTCTCAAATATCATCTTTCACTTCTTTATGTTGATTACCCCATTCATATCAGTAGCCCAATCAATTCCAAGGAGCACAGGGTAGGGGTTGCTATCATCCACAATTTCTATCGCTTCAAAGTCAGCCAGCGCACTTGCACCTTCAAATCCATAGTCACTCCCTGTAGTCGCCCCATGGGGATGATCTTCTGCTGATTTGCCATACTTAGCTAAATCAGAGACCATTGTAACACATGTCTCCCCATTCATTCCCAAGTCTGTTTAGGTAGGGCATTCGCGTTTGACCCCAGGTCCAAGATAACCTGATCTATTTCATACTCTACTACCTGCGTGGTCAGTTTCATCTCCTGCCCCATCCTTATTTTATGCTTACCAAGCTTTCGTACTACACGTGGCTCAACAAGAGTGTTTCCGGTGCATCTATTTATGAGCTCCTGTAGCCCCTTCACAGCCTTGCTATCACGCAATAGCTTCATGCAAGTCTCCAAGAAGGTTGTAAGCATAGAAGGGTCCATCTCTTGATCAGGCTTATCCTTGCTTCCTGAGGTGGAGGCCTCAACGAAGCTCTTCTTCGCTTCCATGAAGGTTTCACATGCGCACTCCAAATCAAACTTAGTTTCCTTTGCTGGAGCTTTGCGAACCCATGTACTATCTTCTAGCTATTTCCCCTTGTCATCTCCTGTTGTGATTCCACTCCAGAGCACTATATTCATGTTTGGATCCTCTTCGCGTGGCTCAGACCTCATCATCTGTAGGTTCTAAGTCGGCGGAGGTGGTAGCGCCCCTTTGTCACATATCCTAGCTATCAGCATAGGACAATCTTCCATTTCATGATCAAACAGAGTGCAATACTTGCATGACGGACGTGTTGGGTTAGTGCAATCACGGGCATAGTGTCCTGGCCCTCCGCAATTGTAGCAGATCAACTATCCTCGACCTTTGCCAGGTCCTCCTCGGCCTCAGCCTTGTCTACACCCCCAAAATCTTGTCCGTGCCATCCTTGCGCTTTTGTCAGGGGGAAACGTTTTAGCCTAAACCTTATAGGCGGGAGTTCTATCCATCATCAACTCATAGATTCTGTAGTTGCGCTCATCATGCCCTACCGATCTACAAAAAATGCAGAACAAATGTTGCGGTGTCTGTACAAATTTCTGCAACAAATGACAATTATCCATGGCATGTTTACTTGCTACTTGACATATAGCACACCACAGTGTAGGCCCCACGCTCTGTCTTGCCTAGGCTTTCGACCTTAAAGGCATCAGTCCTCCTCCTGTAAGGTAGTTCTCAAAGACCGAACAATGGTCTTTGTCATGCCCCTGACTCTTTCATATCAGACACCATACCTCTTCACACCTCTAGTCGAACTGTCCTCTCTTGCTTCAAGCTTTGCATCTCAAGGCAAAGATTTTTCAACTGTGCATGGATCTTTTAACCCCCCAGATTAGGATCTTACATCGAGGTCTCATGCAGTCTCATTGCAATCTTGAAGGCATTTGCCTAAGTCGTTATCTTCTGTTGTGACAACGCAATCCTTAGGTGTGGCAGGAGCGAAGCCACAAACCACTCACGATGTTGTCCGTTTGTTAGGTTCATGTTATTTTCGTGGATTGTACACTTCAAACTCTGATCAAGTTCCCAAGGTGTCTCACCTAGTTGCATCACAATTTCTTTGAACCTACAATCAACTGTGCTTCAGATTTAGGCCTATTGAATTCTCTGTTCAGTGCTGTCTGGATGTATTCCACTCTAGCATTCAGGTTATTGTTAGTTTACTTGAAATACCAGGGTAGTGCGCGATCCTGCAGAGCACTAACCAATGTCATCTTCTTCATGTTGTCATCTGTAATGCCTTGAGCTTCCCATACAAATTTACAATGAACCAGAATTGGTCTAGGTCCTCATTCCCCAATCCTTTGAAAAAAGGAAGCTTCATTGAATTCGCCATACTGAACTGTGGTAGAGGTGGATGTGGTATGGGTGAAGTCATAGGCGATGGTGGTGAAGTTGTAGGTGGTGTGGGTGAAGGTGGCATTCACGAGAATCCTTGCCTTATTAATTGAATAACACTTTGCAGAGAAACCTGCGCTATTTCCTCTTCATCTCCTCGTGGAGGTGAAATCAATGGACTATATTTAGGACCCTTTTTTCCTTCATTTCTGTAATTTTTTCTGCTTCGCGTAGCTCCAAACATTAAGTTAGCTGCATAAACTATTTTTTGCACAATAGCATTTTAATCCAGGTATTCAAAGATTTCATGCGCTTACCTTGCGTTCCTTTGAAAAAGCACCGCTCCGCCTCGCTGTAGTTGACTGAGGTGTCGACTGCAAATTCAGTTACAAATCCTCCTATGACGTGATCGAGCCAATGATTGACAACGCGGGTAATCTTATCCTCCGATGCTTCCAACCTTCGCACTAGCTCTGGTTCCACACAATAGGACCATCTAGTTTCCACCTTCCTTGGCTATTTGCTAGCTTTGTGATCCACTCGTATAGCTCAATAGGAAAGGAGCATAAGAAGATCTCATGGATCTCTGTATACAGGTACATGTCCAGCCACTGTTCCTTTTTCAATTTTGGGTTTCTATTCTCCTGCGTTGCGAATTCATGGATCTTCCTATCCAACCAATCTTCAATCTATTTCTTGATTGGATTCCAGTGATATGACATCACACATCTCTTAGTAAGATTTTGGTCTCGAAAACAGAACCATTTGTTGGCTTGAGGGGGCCTAACCCAGGTTCAACGTTAATTAGGGAAACAAATCCCTACACTACTGGCCCTTTCGGCATTAGTACGCGGCGCGGACCGAAGCCTCACCCAAATTAGTATGGGGGGATGCTGGAACCAAGTTTCCACACCCTGAGATGGTTGTGATGTCGTTTTATTCCTTCTATTCCTGTCTTCGTGTAGGTCACTTAGTCCTAGGGCTCTGTCTTTCTAACCCCTTATTCCTCCTTTCAATACCTCCGCGAAAGGGTACGATTGTCCTTCACGCAGCCCTAACCTTCGATTCAGATACTTCCGTGTTGCTAAGGCAGCTTATTGCACAGATTGTCAAGTTATCTTAGGAATCTTACTTGTCTTATTAGATACTCACAGTTAGCACCCGTAAATAGATATTCTTATATGGGTTCAGTCATCCGACATAATTATACACAGTCGCGCACCATATAAACATTATAAAAAGAAATCCATACATAAAATGAAAAGATGCATCAATTGGAAAAAAGACACAGAAATTGTAGAATACTTCTCTTTATTAATATCTTCCAAGTGATTACAGACTCTAACCACCCTGCGCACATAGCTACAGGGGTCCGCGCGCTCAGCTACGGACTTCCACCCTAGGCCTCTGTGCACTTAGCTGCATAGCCTCTACCTACGCTACGACCCGAAACATAGACTTTTTACTTCAGAGCTATCACTCTCTTATCTTCTATCCATTGATCGATTACTCTAACTACTTAGAGCTTAGCTCTTTTTATACAATTCCATGGTCTGTGGACCATGGGTAGATCTCTTACAGTCGACTTTACTTTATAAAACTAAGGGCGGACAACCCTTTATGACTTATAACACCTACGCACTCTGCGACCACAAAATGCAGAGTCTTTACAAGTTTCTTACAAAAATTCACCAAAATATGGGCTTTTAGACCGAAAATTGTCCTTTGGGGGATCCCGTTCCCAACAACCATACAAAATTTATGTGAAATTTGGAAGTGGAAATTAAGCAATAGAAATATGTACCAACAAAAGGCCAACATGGGCTCTAAAACCAAAAATTTATGGAAGAATTTGGTGAATATTTCTAAGTGGGACTATTAGCAAATGAATCAAAACATTAGAGATAACGCAGAGGTAGTTGGAAATATCTCTGTAAGAAAGAAAATTGGGAAATAACAAAGAAAAGCGTGGGATGATAGAAAATTGAAGAAAGCAACAAAACAACAACATGATCAAGCTTATGGATAGCAACAACATAAATTTTGGGATCTAGGAGGACTGCACATGACTAGGAGGTCATGTAAATTTGATCCTTGGAGTCTGATGCAAGAGAATTTCTCGACAAAACCTAGGAGGTCTTATCACCTTTACTAAAGGGAGTGGGTTCCCTTAATTGGATTTAATTTCATGGAATTAAAGATTGGAATTTTGTTTTGTAAATAAATAAGGTGTTAACTAGAGAAAAATAGGATAAATTCCTCATCAACATATGATATATTATTTGAGAGGAATTATTGAGGGAGTTAGAAGTTTTTGGATTATATTACATGCTTTCCTTTCATGGATGATTTGATCCACCTTTAGTGGATCTCAACAAGATATATTTATTGTATATAATTGATACAAAATAATAGAAGAATGATCCAGGTGGATATTGGTGACAACCCTCCTATTCCACTTGGACCCCCACCATTGTTTCTGTCAGTTTTTAAGTTTCCTTAATTGTAGCACAATTTACTATTTTTGGCAGTTTTTTGGGTCCTCAACTTCCGGAGCCGTTTGGAGGCCCTAAACAATGTTTTTTGGGAAAATCACCGGGGCGATTATGAGTTTTCTACCCAATATTGATTGTCAATAGTTGTAATCCTCATATAGATATTTCTAATGAGGTACCGTTTGCGTCAAACAAAGATCGTATGCCAAAGTTACGACCCCGGGAAGTTGATGTACCAACTTACCCTAACGTGCCCCATAGTTTGGCGTTTCATCTCCTAGGTTTAGGTTTTTAGATGTTTAGGGTTTTCCATTATTTCTCAATAATAAATAGGCCTTAAAGCCTCATTGTAACATAGTTCAGAGACATGTAGCTTCCACATCTCTTCTTAGAGATAAGCTACTATTGCCCGAGCTAGTCTTATTTCCATTCTGTTTGTAAGAATATTTCAATATTTGATATTAATAAAATGAAGTGTTATTTATGCTACATATTTGTATTTATGATTATATCTGTAATTTTTTGCGTTCTTGTTTAAATCCAAATCAGTGGTATCAGATCAGTCTGCTCTTTCTCTATTTTTCTTTACATGTCCCCAACGAGGTCGAGGTATAAGGAGTTAGGGCTCGATTTAGTTGAATCTTTGCAAGATCAGCGTTGCAAACCCTGACGGCCTCCCATGGGGGGAGAAAAGAAAGACTAGGGAGCAGGATATCCTATCAAAATATTGCTCAAGGAGGCCCTCGAGAAACAAAGGAATGCGATGATCGATAACTTTTCTCAGATCCTTCAACGGTTTCCCACCGACAACACTTCCACATCTAGAAACCACTCTGGAGGCACCACTCCTTTTAAGGTACAAGTAAACTTTTACATTCCCATATTTGAGGGCCAAATAGATGTAGAAGCCATAGATAAATGGTTAAATCTACTAGAAGGATATTTTCCTGTTCATGAGTTTTCCAGCCGGGAAAAGATTACTTTTTCTCTTCTCAAAGCTGCCCCCCACGTTAAGGACTGGTGGCAAACCTACTGTGAGTAGAAGGATGGAAGTATGCCCTCAATGTTTTCAGCCACACCCACTTGGAATTCATTCTGGGACACCATCAAGGAGAAGTACTACCTTGTCGGGAGCTATGAGGATAAGTACAAAACATGGACCACGTTGCGACAGGGAAGGGACCAAGATGTGCCAAAGTTTACCAATGTTTTTCATACCCTTCACACGAAGTTGGGTATCAAGTATTCTGAGAAACATTTGGTACTCAAGTACCATAGCTGCCTGCATAGGTACATCCAGGATGAGATGGAGTTCTCGTACATATCCTCGCTTAGCTCGACGTACCGATACACTGTCAAGCTTGAGCAAAAGGTTAAATAGAAAAATCAAGACTTTGGATATGTGAATCTAAAGTAAGGGAAAGGTGCCCCCAAACCACAGAACAAAGGACAAAGCTAAGGCGAGGTGGCCCAAGACAACCGCCAAGCTGCAAGCAAAGAACAACATTTTGAAGCCAAAGAATGACCTGAGAAAGTGGTGTGAGTTCCATATGAGCTCCACTCACAACACAAGTGAGTGTTAGACCAAGAAGTCACTGGTGGCCGATCTAAAGGCTTCTGAATCAGATGCATGTTCCGAATCTGAGTCAAAACCAAACAAAGGGAATGAAAAAGGGAAGCTAATTATCGATGTAGAGCCCAATGCCATTGTTGCCACCACAAAGATCGAGAAGTAGGAACCTGAAGATCCAAAGGAGGAGGAGTGCCTCTTCCACTCCCAAATGTGGGTAAAGGGTTCCTTGCTATAGTTCATTGTTGACAGTGGGAGCCAAAAGAAACTCATTTAGCAGAGGTCTTGAAGCAACTGGGCTTACCAACCATAGCACAGCCAGAACCGTACACCATCGGGTGGCTTCACCAAGTATGGGATCTTCACGTCAGCCCACAGTTTTGAATTTCATATAGCATCAATCCCTTCAATGATGAGGTATTATGCGACGTTGCTCTTGTTGATGTTTGTGATGTATTATTAGGTAAACCATACTTGTGGAAGTGACATGTTGTGTATGAGACAAGGCCTCGCGCTATTATTGTTACCCTGGGAAATAAGTTGTACAAGATACCAGAGGTAGCACCGCCTACCGCCATCTCTTTGGTTATTGCAAAACAATGTAGTAAGCACATTTCCAAAATTGGGAAATTTGTTTTCTTGATGATATGTCCTCAAGGAAAGAAGAAGATTATGGCCATGACCTCTAGACAGGGCCCCTATGCATGACAACAACATATGGACAAGGTCGTGGAGAAGTACGAGGACATCTTCACCTCCCCTGCAAGGGTGCTTCTGTACTGTCAGGTCAAGCACTCCATTGATCCGACCCCAAGTGCGTTGTTTCCCAATGGACCCATCCATTAGTGCTTTGTTATGGAGAATGAAAAAATCAAGAGGCAAATTGAGGAGCTACTGTAGAAAGGTCACATACAACCAAATTCATTGCCCTGTAGGCGCCCGATCGTGTTGGTACTGAAGAATGATGGAACTTGGAGACTCTGTATTGACTATCAGGCATTGAACAAGATCACTGTCCAGAATAGGTACTCGATCCCACAGATTGATTACCTTTTGGACCAACTCAAGGGGGGAAAATATTTCAGCAAGATTGACTTGAATTCTTGATATCATCAGGTACCAATCAAACCCTTTGATGTGTGGAAGACTGCCTTCAAAACCAAGGAGGGCCTTTTTGAACGGCTGGTTATGCCTTTCGAGTTGACAAATTCTCCTGCAACCTTCATGAAGCTAATGGATGACATCTTGTGACCATTCACCAACTCATTTTTAGTAGTATACTTGGATGACATCTTGATCTTTAGCCAGAGTTGGGAAGAGCACCTCCACCACATCCGACAGGTTCTCCAAACACTGCGGCAACACAAGCTGTGTGCTAGTTTGGAGAAATGCACTTTTGGCATGACCCAGGTTCAGTATTTGGGATACATTATTGATGAACAATGGGTGCATGTGGATCTAGAAAAGATCCAAGTCATTCGGGATTGGCTAGCCCCAACCACTCTGACAAAGCTCCACAACCTTTTGGGTCTTACCAATTTCTACTGTAGGTTCATGTTGGGGTTCTCTCATATCACTTGGCCCATGAGACAAGTCACCAAGGGAGGAGAAAAAGAAAAATTATTTTGGTCTGAATCTCAAAAAAAGGAATTCATAGCGTTGAAACCTCCCCTCTACTTTGCGCCAGTGCTCACTGGTGAGCACCAGTATTGCAGCAATAATGCTGCAACTCCTGGGCTGCCTACTTTACTCTTATCAACTCGGTAGTTCGTAACAAAATTGGAAGCGTCAGTGCTGTATGCACAAGTACTAGTTCTTACTACAGGTTGTCACTTGGTCAGCTGGCACAAGATCACTAGGAGCTCAAGCCAACTTCTATGGATTCTAGAAGAAGCTCTATATGTGATGAAAGGAGAGAAATATTACTCTACAGATGCTACTCTAACTACAGAAAGGAGAAAGACTGAAATGTAAAGCAAACCTAGTAAACCCTAATTAACCAACTAATCCTACTTTTGTATAAAGCACTATGAAAAACATGAAAGGAATGCCATTACCTACTCAAGGAAGTAAACAACATCTACCTAAGCTATTTCTGGAATTAAATAAGCAAAAAACATCTTTTTGGATTTTTGTGTATTTTTATGTGAATTTGACATGTATATAATTTATTGTGTGTGAATGTGGCAGCGAATAGGTGGCGTTGGAAGGTGGCTTTGGGACTTGAGAGGATGTAGGATGTTGTGGATGGGTCCTAGGAGGTCTCAGGTGGCCTTCTGGAGGCTTTTCCCACACTTGGCCTTAAACAGAAAGCCTATAGGAAAATCTACAGGAGGACACAAGAAATCTACAGGAAGAAAACAGGGTCACTACATGAGGCCTACAGGGGGAGGCCGAGAGTAGTTTTCACTGTTTTGAGGGTGTGAGAGTGGGTGGAAAATGTGGATGAAGGTTGGAATGAGGTGTTAGGGTGCCTAGGGTCTACCAAGAATCACCAGGAGAGAGGAAGATGATTGGGTTTGCTCAAGGAGAAAGGAAGAAGTTCTATGGAAAATGCAGGAAACTAAGGCAGAACTGAGGTGAGATTTGGGTGACCTATAGGGCATGGATCAGATAGAGGATGGGTTGGATGATAAGCTGGCCTACTTCTAGAAGAAATTCTGCTGCAAAGGAACTGACCGTCAACCAATAAGATCAAACAAGCAATGAAATGAGTGCATCTAGAAAAACAGAGTTTTACATAAAAATGGTCTAAACTATGATCTATGGAAGGAAATGCTGCAATAAAGGAAAGCATGAAAGAAGACTATTGCAAACAAAGAAGTGAGCATGATGAAGAAGATCTGAAGCAAAGCAAAGCTGGACTATTAACCTACTAAAAGCTGCAAACACTAGAAGTCCTATGAATGAGGAAAATATGTGTTTTTGGGGCAGTAAGAGAGTCTTTGCCTCAAATCATGGTCCCAAAGGGAGGAAGAGAGGCCAAGGCATTGTTTCTAGCATTTTCAATATTCTCTTGACCACTGCTTAACCTGTTATAGAAAGCATAAATGGAAGCAAACTACTCAATCATAAAAACAACCTATTCTTAACCATAAAAGAAATACATCTAATAGCAACCTAATCTACAAATTGAAATAAAACATACAAATACAAGTAAAGAGGATCTTGGATTCTTGGATTGGGCCCTAACCCAAGAGCTTCAGCCCTCTGAGGTAACTTAGTGCTAGCTGAAAAAGGATTCCATCTTTATTATCAAAACAATAACAAGATTACAGGAAACTGTCACAAAATAATAAGCTCGAAGTTGGAGCAGAGTTTACATAAGAAAAAATCCAACAAAAATCTGACCCTAGTGAGGCCCTAGGCCTCTCTACTTATAAAAATAAATCTACCAATAGCTTCCTTAAAATCAGGGAGGCTTGGCTCCAAAAACTTGAGATAATCATTAGTAATCCTCCACTTGCTCGGCTACCTTCTAGTGCATGATTCAACTACTTGTACTCTGAGCTGAATGAAGGGGAATTTGAAGTGAGAAGTAATAAATGAGGTGGATTCCCTCCTATAAGTCCTCTCCTTTGTCCACTTCGAGTTATTGCCGCCATTTGTCCACTGGATCCTTGACTTTGACCTTGAAATTCATCAATAATCTGCATTAAACACATGTTAGACCACATGGCATCATAACCAACTCAACTCACTCTATAAGCATATATATAATAAAAAAATCATACAATAAGCTAAGAGAATGGTTGATTTGACTAGGTTAGGAGGTAAAATGAGCCCATTTAATTACCCATTTATGAGGCTCATCATCACCCCCTACTAAAGGTGTTGCTCATCCTCTGAGCAACTTAGTCCATCTCCTCATCTTTTATGGCCCTAGTGGCCTCCCTAGCATCCCAGGCTTCTGATGCGGTCTACTCTTCTTTGTCATAGAATCTTGCCTTCCTGTCTATCTCTTCCCACTGCTCCTCTTCTTCTTCTCTTCTTCCTTCCAGCATGCCTAATAGCAGTGGGGGACTCAGTTTGAGGCCAATTCAGTTGAATTTTAGCCTCTGCATGGAGTGCTTGTACATTGGCACCCTTCTTAATTCCTGATATCACTTAGATATCTAGGGTCAATCTGAGGATTATTGGAAAGCAGGTTATGTGTGCTGATGAGTGCCATGGGATCTGATGGCTCAGCTCTGATCATTAATGGCCGATTCTTCTCTTTTATCATCAATCTTTTTATTTCTGCTACCCTTAACTCTTCATGGTTCATCTATGAGGCCATGGCCATTAGTTGCATGTCCCCTAGCCTGGCATTGGGGTCCCACACATTCATGTCTGTGAGGGCCATGTTATGTAGGTAGAATTCTGCCATCTTTGCTTTATCCTTTTGATGTGCTTTGGTCACACAGATCCATAAACTACCTGTAATCTTGGAAAGGCATTGTGCCTCTTTGTGCCAGAGTCTTTATCTGGAATTGTAACCATTGATCCTTGAGATATAGGCCATAGGATTTTGCTGGTGTTCTACATTGCAATGCCTCCATGGATAAGCTAACCATGCATGCTAGCTGAGTCTCTTTCTCTTGTAGTTGCCTCCTTAACAATTCATTTTCAGTTTCAAGGTGGCTTCTTGTAATTGCTTCCCTGTCTCTGAGAGCAGTCAACTCTCTGCCCATTTCTCTGAGTTTGTTTTCCATATGGCTAATATCCTCAACTCCTTTGGATTAGGCTATTTGCATCCACCTATGTGTTCTTATTCTTTTTTCTCTAATTCAAAGAATAGTGGAATTGCAATTTTCTGTGGGATTATCCTTCCTCCCTCAAGTAGATTATAATAGGAGGCAAGACTAGGTTGGGGATCAGGATCTTGTAGCTTTATTTCTTCCTCCTTTCTCTGTGGCTGTTCTTCTATCCTCTTCTCAAGCTATTGGGTCTCCTGTAGTTTTGACAGTGTCTCCTGTAACTGCCTGAGCCTCTTGTAGGACTGTTTTTGGGTCTTGTAGTTCTACCTCTTCTTTCCATGTGGAAGATCTAGGAGTCCCCCTTTCATATGTGATAGGTTCCTTGGAAGGGGATTCTTTCCCTTTGGCAGAGGGTGAATCTTCAATTGTAATTGGCATTTTTGGAGAGGGTTGAGGTTTGCCTATTTTGATTCTTGTGCTTTTCCTAGCCCTGAAATACATGGAGGTCTGCCTTTTCCTCTTTTTATTTGGCTTGATTGGTGTACTGAGGGCAGAGAGGGTAGCTGCTGTCTCTCTTTCTAGAGTCTCAAGGGATCCTTCTCCTTGTTTTTCCTTTTCTTCCTCTTTTTCTCCTCTGTCTGTCTATTTTTCTATCTCTTTTTTCTCTGTTTTATCCTGCTCTGTTTCTTCAGCTTTCTCCTCCTCTATTTTAGTTCCTTCCTCCTTTCTTCCTTGTTCTACTAAGTCACTAGTGGCTTCACCTTCTCCCCCTTACTGCTCTTCCTCCTCACTGCCAGTAGGACTGACATCATAGGTTAGGGCCTTTATGTCATCCTCAACTGTCATGTTTCGGAAGACTTCCCATGCTATAGGGAGTGTAAATGTATGGAGGGATTCTTCCACTAAGATTTTGATTAACCCATGGTGAGCTAGCTGCTCTAAATTCCCTGCTTGAACCTTAGTGCTGGAGTCAATGAGGGACTGCAGGAGGAAGTAGGGGATACTGAGCTTCTGAGGTGCTGGAGTGTTCATGCCATACCTTAATTCATGGAGGACTCTAAAGTGATAACCATAGACAATGCTGTACCTCCCCTCATAGGAAATGTATTTTATTATTTGATAGCTAACCTCATCCCAAGGATATGGTATGCTAGCCCTTCTAATGCCATTTTTATCCTCTACAGGGGTTTCATTGTTTTGGAAAAAGTTTTTCTTGGTAGCCTGGCCAATTGGTTTCTCATCATTACTCCAAGGCAGCACAAGAGGAAGGGTAGTGACCCTACTGATAAATTCAGGGGTTATCTCCATCGAAAGACATCTAAAGGTGACAGTGGCATGTGTTCTGGTGTGAGGGATGAAAGAGAGGGAAAATTCTTGGGCAATCTCCTCATCAAACCCTCAGAATTTCTCAAATAAATTCATCCAATTTTCCATTGTGAAGATGTCCACCACTTGGGGATGTGCATGGAGCCTAGTGGAGTTAGTGGGCTCCCTTATCATAAACCCTCCTGTCATTTTTTTTATACTCTTGTGGGAAACCAAATGTGGAGATGGAGACAACAATTTTTGAGAAAAACAGAGAAACATTGGAGACTGTGTTTTTTTTTTAAATAAGCAGAATTTTTTTTATGTATTTTCTCCTCTCCTAAAGACTTTATTTCCTCCTCAATTTGAAACTAATTCTTGCATATGTTGATATTCAATAGGGGGAATGCATGAAACCTACCTCCTCAGACTGAAAATCGTGCTAAAACCCGTGTTTTATCCCTTCAAAACAACTCACTGCCCCTCCCATAGAAGCTTGCTGTCCCTCCTATAGAATTCCTGTAGGTGCTCCTGTAGAAAACGTCGAGAGTAGGGATATGGGAGAGATCAATGGAGGACGATGGTTACGAGGTTGTGGGGGCACAAGGAGACGGCTGTAGTTGAGTTACGAGGATAGAATGAAGGAAAAGGTGGTGATAATGCTCGGGGATGAGTACTTATTACCCTTTATGGATATTTCTGGTGATGGGGGGTGAGCTAGAAAAGTATACGTTGGCCATATACAGACCGTTGGTCCCCACCCGCCTTGTCATCATGGCCCCTTTTCGTAATCATCCCTCATGATTGCATCAGAGTTCACACTTCCTCCACTACCTGTCCTTGACATCTTTCTTGAGTTGGCCGTGCGCACGTGTGGGTGACATCTCGGATGAGTGGAGTCAACTAGATGAAGGTGGCCAAGTTAATTGGCCACCTTTCCCTCATTCAACCTCAACGATATTGTTGCTTCTGCATGATTTCTAATTACACAAATGCAAACAGAGGAGCGGGTTAGTTACTTACCTGTGATTCAAATGCATTTGCTGTGAGGTACTGTGGCTCGCTCTTTGCTGCATGCCTTTATTTCTTTTTATGCATGATGTCTGCTTGTTGATGTGTGGTTGTGTCTTGTGTAGGTTCTTCTCTAGCTGGTTCTGAGCTTGAGGGGCCTTCTCAACCTTCATGTGTGCATTCTCCTGCTGCTGGTGCTGGATTTTAATGGGATCAGCTGCTACAAGAATTCCTACTAGAGCTCCTATAGCTGTTTCTCCCATTGAAACTTCAGCTTCTTTATGTTCTTGTAGATTTGAGGATGATGCCAGAAGTGTAGATACAGATGGTGAGGTGGATGGTGCAACTTCCTCTCTTATTTTTTTTGTTTTTTTTTTTTCTTTTTATGAAAAACTGTTTTTTTGTGTGTTTTTCTTAGACAGGAAGAAGAATGATGCTTGGGGTGTGATGCAGGTTTGTAAATGATGGAAAGGAGGTTTGAAGACTGTAGGAGGGTTTATAGGCTCTTCATGAAGCTTCCCTATCCCTCAAACTACATTTTATATCCATTTTTGGCTCTTTGTAATTTGTACAGGAGCCTCTTGTAGAAAACATAGAGCCTCCTATAGAAAACAAAGTTCTTGAAAAAGAAGCACAGTGAGGTGAAAGAAATGCCAAAAATGATGGAGAAAGGTGTGGGAAGGTAGGATAGGTGCTAGTGTGGATGTCAGGGTTCCCTTGGCACCTTCTTCTGCTTCCTGTAGTCCTCCTGCAAACCTGCAATGCAAATGAAAATTCATTTTTCTTTTTTCTCTTTTTTTTTTTTGAAAACAACTAGGGTGCCTCAGGAAGGTTTTCACCCTAATTGCATGCCTTGGGCGCCTCTAAGGGAGGTTTTCACCTAGGGATCTTATTCTTTTTTCTCTTTTTTTTTTGACATCACTGGGCCGCCTCAAAAGAGGTTTTCAACCCAATGATGGGACTCAAGCGCCTCATGGAGTTTTTCACTTGAGTCCTTATTTTTTTTTTCTTTTTTTCGTTTTCTTCAATGAGTGGGTGAAGTGGAGGCTAAGACATGCTCCACTACCATCACTGTCTTATTCAAATCTTCAATGAACTCTCACTTGGAGAGGGGTTTCTTTTAGAATTTCAACCGATGTCCATTGACAAGCATGGGGATGGCTTCATCATCAATCGTTCTGATCAGAACTGAACCATTGTCATTGCATTTCTCCACAGTGTAGGGTCCCAACCATCTTGTCCTTATCTTTCCTTTGAAATCTTTGTATCTTGAATCATAGAGTAGTGCCCAATCTCCCTCTTGGAATTTCTTCTCCTTGATATATTTTTCTTTGAAGCTGAACTACCTTTGTATGGAGAAGGGCCTGCAATCTGTGTTCATCCAATCCATTGAGCTGAAGTAATATTTCTTTCTGTGCATGGCTGAGGTCTAGGTCTAGCTGAGTTGCCATTCTTAGGGTATTGAATTCAAATTATATTGACAACAAAGCCTTCTTCCCATAGACCAGCTCATAGGGTGTGAACCCTGTGGTGGTCTTGCATGTTGTGTTGTAGGCCCAAGTGGCCTCAACTAATCTGTCCGCCCAGTCTTTTCTGCTGCTGTTCACTACCTTGGTCAGGATCCCTTCCATTGTTATGTTAGTGACCTCCACCTGCCCATTGGCTTGTGGATGGTAAGGGGTGGAAGTCCTGTGCTTGATTCTATGATGTGTGAGCAGGTCTTCAATCAAATTGGAAGTGAACTGACTGCCTTGATCTGTGACCAACTATCTTGGATACCAGAACTTGTAGAATATGTTTTCTCTCAAAAAATCAGGTACTTTTTCCTCTGTCATTTCTTTGATTGCTTTTGTCTCTGCCCACTTTGTTAGGTAATCGGTGCACACAATGATGTATTGTTTTTGATTTGAAGGAGGGATGATGGGACCCACAAAGTCCATGCCCCACTTCTCAAATTGTTTAAAGGTCACTTGAGGTTGCATGGGCATCTCATCCTTTGGAGTAGGTTTCCCCATCCTTTGACATCGATCACACTGGCTGGTATATCTCCTCACATCTTGATGAAGAGTGGGCCAGTAGTAGCCTGCTTGCAGTATCTTGAAGGAAGTTCTTTTTGCTGCAAAATGACCTCCACAAGGCTCATCATGACAGGTCAGGAGGATGTCAAAGACTTCCTCCTCCCTGACACATCTTCTCAAGATCTGATCTAGGCCAAGTTTGAAGAGATTTCCCCCAATCCAGGTGAAATGGGCATTTTTCATTGCTATATTGCTCGTCTCTCTTGAGGATAGGTGTGGTGGAACTGTGCTGAAACCAAGTAGTTTGCTATATCAACAAACCATGGAGAGAGTACTGAGATAGCAAACAGATGTTCATTTGGCATTTGGTTATCCACCATTCCTTCACCCGCAGGCAAATTTACTCTAGAAAAAAAGTCAGCAACAACATTTTCTTTACCAGGCTTATCAATAATGGTCAAATCAAACTACTGCAGTAAAAGAAACCATCTAATAATGCGAGCATTTACATCTGGTTTGTTCATTAAATATCTAATTGCAGCATGATCAATGTGCACAAATGTTTGATAGCTTGTGATATAACATCTGAATTTGTTTAAGGAATGTGCGACAGCTAGGAGTTCCTTCTCGGTCACTGTATATTTTAACTCTGCCTTTGATAAGTTTTTGCTTATAAAGCATATGGCATAAGGTAACTTTTCATCAAATTGTCCTAAGGCTACTCCTATCGCTTTGTTCGAGGCATCTGTGTGAATGTGGAAAGGTAGGGCCCAGTTTGGGCCTCTCAGAATTGGGGTAGTCACGAGCTTTCTCTTCAAGGTATCTAGGGCTTCTTGACAGTTTTTGACCATATGAACTCGACATCTTTGCCTAAGAGGCCAAACAAAGGAGAGGCTAGCTTGCTGAAATCTTTAATGAATCTCCTGTAATACCTAGCTAAGCCTAGGAAACTTCTGACATCTCTCACCTTTTGAGGAGGTGGGACCCTTTGGATGATGGCAATTTTGTTGGGGTCCACCTGCAGTCCCTGCTGAGATATTGCATGACCTAACACTGTCCCTTCAGTCATAAAAAATTCACATTTTTCCAAACTGAGGGATAGGTTCATCTCAATACACTTGTCTAGAACTTTTCCTAGGTTAGATAAAGCTTCCTGAAAGTCAGAGCCATAAGGAGTAAAGTCATCCATGTATATCTCTACTGCATCATGAACTAATTCAGAAAATATACTCAATACCACTCTTTGGAAAGTGGCTGGAGCGTTACAAAAACCAAAAGGAAGGACCCGGTATGCAAAGGTACCCCAAGGACAAGTGAAAGTGGTCTTATCTTGGTCTTCCGGGCTGATTTGAATCTGATTGTACCCGCTAAACCCATCTAGGAAAGAGAAAAACTTTTTCCCTGCCAGACCGTCTAACACTTGATCTATGAAAGGTAAAGGAAAATGGTCCTTTTTAGTGGCTTTGTTCAATTCCTGATAGTCGACACAAATTCTCTACTTACCATTTTTCTTTGGCACTAGCACCAAAGGAGAGACCCATTCACTGTCAGAGATGGGATAGATGAATCCTGCATCAAGCAATTTTTGCAGTTCTTCCTTAACAATATCTTTAAGTGCTAGATTCGTCCTCCTTTCAGGCTGCCTGACTGGCTTGCAATCCTCCTTGATGTATATATGATGAGTACATACTGAAGGGTGCACTCCTTTCATCTCCTTATAACTCCAGGTGAAGCCATTTAGGTGTTTTATTAGTAGGCTGCACAGTTCCTTCTCCTAGGAAGTGGATAGGGATGGATTGATTTTCAAGGTTCTTTCTGGGCCGAACTCTATATTCTTAACATGGAGAGAAGTGGATTCGGCCACACAGAGATCATTGGGGGGTTCTTTTGAGTTTCTCTTACTCTGTCCTCTAATGGTCATACACTGGGAGGTGGATTATGAATCAGATTTTAAATCATATCATCCTCATTTTTCTGTTCCCCCCCATGGCGATTTGTAATGCACAAAGCGGTGCAGAATAGACTTCATCCTCATCTTCCTCCTCCAACCAGAGAGGTAGATCATGTTCTAGCAAGGGTTGGGCAAGAGGATATAAGATTAACTGCTTGGACATGTGCCTATTCTTTATGGTCATGTTTCCAGCTCGATAGCTAATGTAGGCATCAACGGTAGCCAACCAAGGTCTTCCTAGAATGAGAGGATACCTAGTGAGCTTTGCCTTTGGATAGAGAACTAAGAAATTAGTAGGGTACTCCCAAGAATCAATGGAGACCATCACATCTTCCACAATCCCCTCATGGATCACGGTGGAGTGGTTTGCTAGCTGTAGCATGGTTGTGGTCTTCCTCAAGGAGCCTTGGAGGTTAAGTTTGAGCATTGTGTCCTTTGTCATCACATTAATGGTAGCTCCCAGATCAATCAAGGTATGTGGGATCATGGTGCCATTGATGTGGACATCAACTACTGGGCTTCCAGGGTCCAGATATTTCAGACAGATTACCTACCCTAACATCAGGTCAGACAATTGCCCTATGACATTAATGGTTGGGGCATCTCTCTTGCACCTTCCTGGATGCCTAAAGCACTTCTCTTTGATCAACCTATTGTATATAGGCACATATTTTATGACTTGGAGAAGTGGTATCTTCACAAATAAATGTTTCAATTCTCCTAGGAGTTCAGTTTCTTCTGGGCTAGGCTGGACTGTCATGGATAGTCTCTCAAGAAAGGGTGGAATTGCTTTAGGTTCACTTTCCTCTTTATCTTCCTCAACCTCCCTGGGTGGAGGTTGGCTATCTGGGAGAACTTTCCCAGATCGCAAGTTAATTTCCTGAATCTCTGCAACATAGGTTGGGCATGATGGTTCCGCACTATACACTTGCTGAGCCTGTCTTTTGTTCGGGTTTAGATTTGGCTGGGCAATAATTTGGGGTTGCTTTGGTGGAGCAGGAGGTAATGATTGTGGTTGGGCAGGTGGTGGAGGAAAAAGAGCGGGAAGAGAGTTGTATTAGGGCCTCCACCCCTAATGAGGTGCATTCCACTGAGGTTGTGGCATAGGATTGAAATGAATGGGTGGCTAGTTGGGCATGATGTTGAGATGTGAAGGACCAAGGAGGAGGTGTGGACCAGGAAGGATGTGTAGGGGCCCCCCAAGAAGGTATGGAAGTGACTTGGTTGGGGTTGTAGTACGCCTGAGATGTCCCTTGCATCCCTTGCTGGTATGGTATAGGTCCATGCGGCCTCCTTTGGTTTATGTAATAAAGTTTTTCAGTGACTCCCTTAGCCCCTTGATATATAGCTTTAAGTCTAGGTAAGGAAGGGCACTTATCTGTAGAATTATTTTCTTCACAGACTGAACAAACCTCTATAGAGTTCAATGGGAATTCATTCCTAGGATGCCTCCTGGTGCATCTAGGGCAAAAAATGGCCAAAGTCCTCTCTGCTTCCTCTTGTTTCCTTTTGATATGTAAGGTATCCATTTGCATGGAAAAAGTCTGCAACATCTCAATCTTGAAGTCTTGCAGCATGTTTCCAATTTCTCCTTTCATGGATGAGTTAGAGCAAGAGGTGCTGGATATGGGTTGACTCCCCCTACCTTTCTTTTTGGCTGCTCTAGAATGGTTTTTAAGAACAGTCTTTATGTCCTCATAGGATAGTTGGTAGATGTCTCCCCCGGCTAGTAGATGGAGGGTGTCTAAAAGATCTTCTCGGATTCCCCTGAGTAGGACCAAATTCAGAAACTCAGGGTCAAGTGTACACCTAGCCCTTTTTTAACTGAGCTAGAACCTCTCTTCATAGTCTTCTAGGGACTCATCACTCCCTATGGTCATTCGGAAAATTTCTTCTTTAGTATCTTTTGACCTACAATAGTCTCGATACTTGTTGTTAAAGGCTTGTTGCATCTGAGCCAATGTTGTGATTCTATCGCCAGGTAATCCCTTGAACCAGCATAATGCTGCATCCTTGAGAGTAGAAGGGAACAATTTCAACTTTTTCTCATCTTCTGGATAGTCATAGGTTCGATAGATAACAACAAACGCGAACAAAAAGGTGTCAGGATCTTCTGTAGTCAGACCATGGAAATGAGGTAGGGCGGAAGGGCTTATATTCTTCATTTTGGTGTCCCCATTTGTCTCCCAAATGGAAAAGGTACACTCTATTCTCTCTCCATTCCCTCTAGCATTTCTGTTTTCAGCCATTGGCTCGACAGGAATGTTTTCTTCTTCTTATTCCCCTATAAGTTCTTCAAATATGTCTTGCTGTTCACCTAGGGGTTCTTCTTGATCGTAGCCGCCGAAGAAGAGAGAAGGCTGGTTGTGTGAAGCAATGGGGGTGTTGGGCAATAATTTTCCTAATTTATCTCTATTCCTACGAGGCATGAGAGGAAATATTTTTTTGGTTGGATTTTGTTTCTTTTTCCCCACATTGATAGTACTTGCAAAAACTGAAATTGATTGAACAAAACAAATTGTAACTAGCTGAATAGAAATTTGCAGAATTGAAGAGGAAAGCAAGGAAATGTAGACC
This sequence comes from Pinus tabuliformis, assembly GCA_031772625.1. Classification (NCBI taxonomy): domain Eukaryota; kingdom Viridiplantae; phylum Streptophyta; class Pinopsida; order Pinales; family Pinaceae; genus Pinus; species Pinus tabuliformis. The sequence continues at coordinate 1,375,844,446 of CM062820.1, read as the reverse complement.
TTGAAAGAAGAGAAATGACTAGTCTACTTTTGCTGAAATGAATTTGCAGAATTGAAGAGTAAATTAAGGAAATGTAGAACTTGAAAGAAGAGAAATGACTAGTCTACTTTTGTTGAAATAAACTATTAGCAAAATGTTGCAATAGAAAATAGAAGAAAGCAGTAATCATAGAATACTCTGACGCTTCCCCGACAATGGTGCCAAAAAGTGGTGAGCACCAGTATTGCAGCAATAATGCTGCAACTCCTGGGCTGCCTACTTTACTCTTATCAACCCGGTAGTTCGTAACAAACTTGGAAGCGTCGGTGTTGTATGCACAAGTACTAGTTCTTACTGCAGGTTGTCACTTGGTTAGCCGACGCAAGATCACTAGGAGCTCAAGCCAACTTCTATGAATTCTAGAAGAAGCTCTATATGTGATGAAAGGAGAGAAATATTACTCTACAGATGCTACTCTAACTGCAGAAAGGAGAAAGACTGAAATGTAAAGCAAACCTAGTAAACCCTAATTAACCAACTAATCCTACTTTTGTAGAAAGCACTATGAAAACCATGAAAGGAATGCCATTACCTACTCAAGGAAGTAAACAACATCTACCTAAGCTATTTTTGGAAGTAAATAAGCAAAAAACATCTTTTTGGATTTTTATGTATTTTTATGTGAATTTGACATGCATATAATTTATTGTGTGTGAATGTGGCAGCGAATAGGTGGCGTTGGAGGGTGGCTTTGGGACTTGAGAGGATGTAGGATGGTGTGGATGGGTCCTAGGAGGTCTCAGGTGGCCTTCTGGAGGCTTTTCCCACACTCGGCCTTCAAAAGAAAGCCTACAGGAAAATCTACAGGAGGACACAGGAAATCTACAGGAGGAAAACAGGGCCACTACAGGAGGCCTACAAGAGGAGGCTGAGAGTAGTTTTCACTGTTTTGAGGGTGTGAGAGTGGGTGGAAAATGTGGATGAAGGTTGGAATGAGGTGTTAGGGCACCTAGGGTCTACCAAGAATCACCAGGAGAGAGGAAGATGATTGGGTTTTCTCAAGGAGAGAGGAAGAAGTTCTATGGAAAATGCAGGAAACTAAGGCAGAATTGAGGTGAGATTTGGGCGACCTGTAGGGCATGGATCAGATGGAGGATGGGATGGATGATAAGCTGGCCTATTGCTAGAAGAGATTCTACTACAAAGGAACTGACAGTCAACCAATAAGATCAAATAAGCAAAGAAATGAGTGCATCTAGAAAAATAGAGTTTTGCATAAAAATGGTCTAAACTCTGATCTATGGAAGGAAATGCTACAAGAAAGGAAAGCATGAAAGAAGACTATTGCAAATAAAGAAGTGAGCATGATGAAGAATATCTGAAGCATAGAAAAGCTGGACTATTAACCTACTAAGAGCTACAAACACTATAAGTCATATGAATGAGGAAACTCTGTGTTTTTGGGGCAGTAAGAGGGTCTTTGCCTCAAATCATGGTCCCAAAGGAAGGAAGAGAGGCCAAGGCATTGTTTCTAGCCTTTTTAATATTCTCTTTATCACTACTTAACGTACTATAGAAAGCACAAATGGAAGCAAACTACTGAATCATAAAAAACGACCTATTCTTAACCATAAAAGAAATACATCTAACAACAACCTAATCTACAAACTGAAATAAAACATACAAATAAAAGTAAAGAGGAGCTTGGCTTCTTGGATTGGACTGTAACCCAAGTGCTTCATCCCTCTGAGGTAACTCAGTGCTAGCTCAAAAAGGATTCCATATTTATTATCAAAACAATAACAAGATTACATGAAACTGTCACAAAATAATAAGCTCGAAGTTGGAGCAAAGTTTACATGAGAAAAAATCCAACAAAAATTCGACCCTAGTGAGGCCCTAGGCCTCTCTACTTATAAAAATGAAGCTACCAACAACTTCCTTAAAATCAGGGAGGCTTGGATCCCAAAACTCGAGATAATCATCAGTCGTCCTCCACTTGCTCGATTGCCTTCTAGTGCATGATTCGGCTGCTTGTACTCCGAGCTGAATGAAGGGGAATTCAAAGTGAGGAGTAATAAATGAGGGGGATTACCTCCTATAAGTCCTCTCCTTTGTCCACTTCGAGTTATTGCTACCATTTGTCCACTGGATCCTTGACTTTGACCTCGAAATTCATTAATAATTTGCATTAAACACATGTTAGACCACATGGCATCATAACTAACTCAACTCACTCTATAAACATAAATATAATTAGAAAATCATACAATAAGCTAATATAATGGTTGATTTGACTAGGTTAGGAGGTAAAATGAGCCCATATAATTACCCATTTATGAGGCTCATCACTCACATTAGCAGACTTGCAACAAACATTTGAGATTGAGATAGATGCCTCTAACTATACTATTGGGGCATTCCTTACTCAACAAGGGCATCCAATGGCATATCACAGTGAGACACTTTCAGACACAGTCTGGAAGTATCACACTTATGAAAAGAGATGTATTCCATTGTGTAGGACTATAGACAATGGAAGCGTTACATTTTGGGGAAGGAAACAATCATCCACATAGACCACCAACCCATGCAGTTCATACAGATGTAAGGGAAGTTACAGAATAGTCCCATTTTAATATCAAGTACAAGAAGGTAAGCACCAATAATGTTGCGGACTGCCTTAGTCGACCCCTGATCATGGCGTTAACCACTCTGCTCAACTCTTGTGGGAAAGAGACTTCTGATTGGCTAGTTCTCTACAAAAGTGACCCAGAATTCAGCCACACATACCAGACACACTTCGAGGGTCAAAAAGTGCCAGATTTTCACCTCTGGGATGCGTTGTTATGCCACCTAGGACACCTTTTTGTTCCTTCAAGCGAGTGTGCCAAGATGATTTGGGAATCACACTATAGTTGGGTCGTTGGACTTTTTGGGGTCGAGAAAACTGTGGCTGTACTGCATAAGTGTTTCTAGTAGCTGAATCTTCGATACGATGTTGGGAAGTACATCAGATCCTGCACTGCATGTGCCATTTCCAAACCGGCCATCAAGAAGCAAGTCCTCTATACTCTGCTTCCTACCCCTAGTCGACCTTGGGAATCCTTGTACTAAGAATGGAAACGATTGTGTTTTTGTGGTCTTTGAAAAATTATCAAAGATGGCCATTATGGCGGTTTGCAAGAAGAATATCATAGGAGAAGCCACTGCTAAACTCTTCTTTGAACATGTGTGAGTACACTTTTGGATCCCACAGTCTATCATCTCAGATCGGGACAATAGGTTCCTCAGTACATTTTGGTCTAGTCTCTAGTCGATGCTAGACACCAAGCTCACTAAGTCCACAAATTTCCATCCCCAAAATGATGGCCAGACAGAGGTCGTCAACCATTTGATCGTACACATTCTGTGCATGTACAACTCAAGGCATCCACGCATGTGGGATGAGAGCCTCCCCTATGTCCAACACAACTATAACCGGGATCTCGACAGCTCGATTGGCCACAGACCTTTTTAGGTGGGTCTGGGATTCCAACCATGATGTCCCATTGATGTGGCCATACCATTTTCAGCTACTTAGGAAGATCCGGCTCATGTCCAGTTTGAAACCGACAAGGCAAACAACTTCATTGAGCACATTCAACACATCCACCAACAGGTCCATGACATCTTGGACAGAGCCAATGCTAAGTACAAGTAGTGACATGATCAGCATCCGGTGCCACACAAGTTCTAGGTGGGAAACAAAGTTTGGCTACATTTGCAGAAGGAGTGCCTTGCTGGGCTCGACCGCAAGCTTCACCCACTTCGATATGGACCATACACCATCACTAAGGAAGTAGGGGACAATGCCTTCGAGCTTAGTATTCCACCATTCCTTGGTATGCACTTAGTGTCAAATGTGGACCACCTTCAACCATACTTTCCACCATTGTTGGACACATTCGACATTGCAGAACAACTCAAACCAACAGAGTTAAACCCAGACTACATGGAAGAAGCCACAACTGATCGGATCATGGATACACAGATCAAGGACCCTCGACAATAAAGGATCCAACTATATCGAGTTGTCAAAGCAGGCCAATCTGATATGGTCCTTACACCATTACCAAGGCTATGGGAGACAATGCATTTGAGCTCAACATTTCCCCATTCCTTTGTCTGCACCCAGTGTTTAATGTGGACCGCCTTCGACCATACGTACCACCATTGCTGGACACATCAGACATTGCAGAACAACTCACACCTACAGAGTTAAATCCATATTGCATGGAACAAGCCACAATTGATCAGATCATGGACAAGCAGATCAAGAACACCTGATAGCAAAGGATCCAACTATATCGATTTTTCAAAGCATGCCAACTCTTTCACCAGGGAAAGTGCTCACTAGGGACAAAGTTCAGCAGAAGTTTCCTCATCTCATTGAGGAACTCAACACAATGAGGACCATTGCTTCCTAAGGGGGGAGGAATGATCCAGGTGGATATTGGTGGCCACCGACCTATTCCACTTAGACCCCCACCATTGTTTCTTTCAGTTTTTAAGTTTCCTTAATTGTAGCACAATTTACTATTTTTGGCAGTTTTTTGGGTCCTAAACGTCTAGAGCCATTTTGGGGCCCTAAAAGACGTTTTTTGTGAAAACCACCGGTGGCAAATAGAAGTTTTCAACTTAGTATTCATTTTTAATAGTTTTAATCCTCGTATAGATCTTTCTAATGAGGTACTGTGTGCATCAAATGAAGATCGTATGCCAAAGTTATGACTGTGGGAAGTTGATGTACCAACTTACCCCAACGGGGCCCATAGTTTGGTATTTCATCTCCTAGGGTTAGGTTTTCGGATGTTTAGGGGTTTCCATTATTTCTAAATAATAAATAAGCCTTCAAGCCTCATTGTAACACAATTTAGAGACATGTATCCACCACATATCTTCTCAAAGATAAGCTACCATTGCCTGAGCTAGTATTATTTCCATTCTGTTTGTAAGCATATTTCAGTATTTGATATTAATGAAATTAAGTGTTATTTCTACTACATTTCTGTATTTATGGTTATATCTATAATTTGTTGTGTTCCTGTTTAAATCTAGATCAATGAAGGAGAGAGACAGGAAATGGAGAGATAGTGTGGATTAAGCTAGGAAGGTTGAGTATCCAAGAGGCTATAATGGGCCAAAGAATGTAAATCAGGCTAGATGTATACATATGTAATGTAAGGTTGATTTTAATAGATATATCTGATGAGTCCCAGTATTACAATATGAATTTTGCAACTTCTAGGGCAACCCGCTTTAATTTATCAATCTAGAGTTCGTAAAAACTTAAGAGGTGTTAGTGCTTTGTGCACAATGAGCAAGATTTCTACCTAGGTTGCTCTAAAGCAATGGATTAAACTGAATGTGAAGATACCATTTTGTAAAATTCTAAGGAAGGAAACTACTTGCAAGAAAAGAGGCAATTGAAACTTTACTTGTCCTACTACATCAAGGAAACTCTAATCTATTTGCAAGAAAAAAATGCTAGAAAATAAAACCATAGTTCTATTTTGTAGAATTTAAATGACATGAATGTAAACACGTGACTAATTGCATGGAAAAAAATGCAAGAAATCAAGTATATACTATTGCATTCAAATTAAACTCTAATATATCTTCAGAAACCATCAAATGCTCAAAATAAATCAATGTAAGCTATTTCTATGCTATTTAACTCATGATCAAAACACTAAAGCCTAATTACAAATTTAAAGATATAATGATGAAAATATGATGTAAAAAGGGTCACTGGTATTCTCCAATTGGATTCCAAGGCTTAGGGGACATTGCTAAGTGATGAAAAATAAAAAATAGGCTTAAGGGGTAATTCTAGCCGAATTCTAATCAATTATACGTAGTGCTATATGACTGCTACAAGATGCTATAGGATGCCCTGTATTGCTATATGATTGCATTCAAAATTGATATAAGGATTCTAGAAGAGATATGAAGGTGGGAGGTGGTGGTAGAAGGTTGAGAAAGAGTGTAAGGGTCTTTCTAAGCTTATATTTACTCAGTAGCCCATCTTGCACAAAACAAAAAAAGAAAACTAATGGTCTCTTGTAACCTTGTAATGTAAATTTTTGTGCACACAAAGTTTGGCGGAACGAGTGGAAATGGGAATAAGGGTGTTGAAATATATGATATTTTTGATGGGAGATCTTCTATTCTTGTCCTCTGAATCAATAGATCTTACCTGCACACAAATCAATTATTCAACTAGCAAAGACATGGACTGCTAAAAGAATAATTACAGAAAACCTAAAATACATAGGAAAGGGCAAGTTGAATTTAAACTAGAACCTAACTATTGCATAAAATAAAAATAAAATATCTTTGGTGTATGTTCACACAAAATTTATGATTAAGCCTCCCAAGGAAACTCACTCACTAACCTGCAGAAACAATACTTTTTCTTGTAAACCAAACTTGCAGAGAAAGAATACAACTAGATAAAATGCATGCAAAGGAACATATGACAGAAATGTACAACATAGGAGCTTGAGTGCTTGGGTTGGGCCCTAACCGAAGGAAACTTAGCTCCTTAAAACAAAATGATGTTGGAATAAAAAAATATCCTTCACATTAATCTAAGAAATTGTTCAAATACATGACATGATAATGGAAGTAACAAGTAATAGGCTCTATCTCGAATAATCACTATATTTCTACAAAAATTTGAATCCTACTGAGCTCCTAGGCTCCTTTATTTATCTAGAAATGAGTGAGGGGAATCCCCTAGAAGGGAGGGATATTTCTCTCCAATATTACTATAAAAGTTGATTTAGTTCCTTGAGATTCTCACAATCAATGAGGTGGAGTAATTTCCCATGTGCTAGCTGAGTGGTTGATGAGCTACGTCGAGGAACAAGCCAACTAAACCTTCTCTTGCTGGTCCCCAATGTGCTCCTATACAATAAATTCTCCTTTTCCTACACATTGAATTCATTAAGCTACAATATATGACAAATATTCCTTAACTTCCCTAGAGAGCACATTATAGCTCAAAAATATGTCATTTAATGCAAGAGAGAAGTAAAAGGGTGTTGAAGAATGGTTAGATGGGCCTTGAATTGCAATGAAAATGTTTCTCACCCTCTGAAAAACTTGGCCTCTTATCTAAACCTCATTCATGGTCTTGGTGGCGTTGCTGACATCCCAAGCCACCTCAAAAGGAATGGATTCTTTAGGATGGAAACCTGCATTTTTCTCAATCTTTGCCCACTCTCTTCTTTCCTGTAAGCCCAAACCAATTGATTTTCAACCTATGAACTATTCTCTTGTACAAAGGTGTCATGTCCAAGGCATTCTTTAGTCTTTCTAGAGAGTGGCATTCTTTCATTCTTAAGCTACATGGTAAAGTGTGACACCTCCTTTGACAAGCTTGTAGGCTCTCAGTCCCTAGTAACTTGAAAGTATGTTCAAAGTGTAAAATGTCCTAATTTTGTTTCTCTATGTAGGATGTTTACAACCTAGGATATCCCTTAATGAGCCTATTGTTGCTGGCTACAAGATGAGGGGCTTCATGGGTAATCCAGGAAGCCAATTCCATTAACTGCACATCCCCCATTCATGAATTAGGGTCCCAAAATTTCATGTCAATGAATATAAAATTATGCATGTAAAATTTAGACATTTTAGCTTTATCCTCAATACTGGCTTTATGACAAAACTCAATAAACTTTCTATAATACTAGAAGGAGAGAGAGTTATGTTGTGTCAAGGTCTTGATTTGAAATTGGATCCATTTTTATTTTAGGAACATTGAATAAGTTTTTGAAGGGTGATTTCATTGAATGAATTCCATGGCTAAGCTTTCCATGGTGACATGCTACTCCTCTTTCTCCATTAGCTAGGCATTTAGCCTACTATCCTCTGTTTGCAGTTGTTCCCTCATATTAGCTTCCTTTATTCTAATATCAACCATATCCTCCCCCATATTTTTAATCTTCTTATCCATTATCCCCACATCTTCCACTCCCTTGGAACTTGAAATTGCAACCACCTATGGGTCCTACCCCTTTCTTTTTCTAGCTCAAAGATAAGTGGAACTTGTTGAGCCTCAAAACTACTCTTTCCCTAGCAACTCTTCTCATCCCTTTTCTTTGCTTTTCCATCAAGAAAATGAATTCTTATCATCAATGACCAGTACATATTGCCTTAAGGATGACATTTAGTGATTTACATGTTATACTTTTATGTTTTGCTATTTGAATAAATTTTTGTCTTTTAGCTACAGAACGCAACCTATTCTGTAGCTAATCGGTTGTTCTACAACAACCTTCATGCTTCAACACGTTACAGGTGTCAAATGAGGAAACCAACCACATGGGCATCTCTGGAATGGTCATGACATGGATCCTATCCTAGTCAACGAGTCCAAATCGACAAAGAAACCAGCTCAAGACCACAGTCAAAGGTGGAGTCAAATGAAGAAACCCGGGAGCAATAGGACTCTATGTCCATTCTTCGTGGCTATTTAATAAATCCGACAGCTTTTGTTGCAACATTTACTTGAACCAGCCACCGGTGATAACTGTTTCACGCAACTACCTTGCTGACTTAAAGTCACCTGTAGCTGATCAATCCATTCATGCAGAACTGCTGTAATATGTGGACCACCTGTAGCTAAATTCTCTCAAAGGACAGTTAGGATTTTTCTTTAAATATCAGTTGTAAAGGACTCGGAAGGAGTTCGAATTTCCTCATGTATTAAGCACAGACTTATCGCTTTGTAATTTTGAAACTTATTTCCTTGTTTTTAATATGAAGACTGTGTGTTTTATGGATATCTAAAAGAGTTTCTTGGAGATTGATTAAAGCACGCATAACTTGATCAGTTGCAGAGGGCCCCTGCGCTGAATGAGGTTTTATTTCATTTTGTTTTGTCTTTTCTAGTTAAACTGCAAATTCATCACAGTGTTCATAATCATTTTGGTACTAACCTCATTTATAATGCAACTTTTATCATTTTCTCACTAATCCAGAATAACTTCTTTTAGTGCAGAATAGTTTCTTTTTGCTTAATTTCTTTATATCTTTTATCAATAGTTAGAACTTGAAATTCAGTAGTATAATTTAGTTTATTTCATTTACTTCTCTACTAGTCTTTCAATTTTCAAATATACTGATCAGTGCCATTATTGTTCTTGTCATTTTATTGCTAGTTTATTGATTCATAGTGTTAATGAATGTTTCTGAAGAGCCCTTCTAGTTGATATCTCATTTTAAACTAAGTGGTTGAATCCTTCATTCATGCAATGAGTCTTTTCTGCATTTCTGCATTTATTTTCTCTTAAAATAATGAAGTACGAAAATCCTCAAATGTCATCACAAGGAGATTTTCTCCCAAAATTGAGAGGCAGGGTAATTAATTATTTCATTTAGCTTTGTTTCTATGATAGATTAGACACTAGTTGCAATTTCACTTTCAGTTTTTACGATCATGATTTGGGAATAATGATAAAACAAGAATAGAAACTCTGTTTTCATTTCTTGCTTAAACTTTTCTCTCAAGTCTTCCTTAAGCTCTTTTGTTTCTCTTTTTTAGTTTTTTAGCAATCTTTACAGAAGTTAGATTTAAGATTTTGGTAGTTACATTGTGCATCATTAGGGATTAAAGGACCCAAAAACCCCCAAAACAACATAAAACATAAAAACAACAAAGTAAGAAGGGTCATCTAGCACAAACAGTGCACTACACTTCATCAGTTTACGATACCCGGATTGATAATTTATGTAGAGCAATTTAGGACACTAAATTGACCAAACATTTTGGCGCCGTTGCCGGGGAAGTGTAACTAGGTAGCCTTATCTCTCATATTCAAAAAAAAATAAAAAATGACATGCATAGAGACAGAGACTCTAGGGGTAGATTTATAGCTAGGGGCAGAAGTTCGATTCCTACAACACCATCCACTCCACCGAGAGCAAGAAAAGGCACACCTCCAAACTCATACTCCTAGCCATAGGACTCCTGAAATTCCAAGGGCAGAAATCCAATCAGAAGAATCTCCTACTTCTTCTACCAAGACTGTCCTAGGGGAGAAAAATTTTGAATCTCCAACAGTAGGAATAATTTTTCTTACCTCCACAGGAGAGCCCATTATAGTTGAAGAATTAGGAGTACCTAGTGGAGTAGAAGAAGTAGAACCTATCTCCCATAGTCCATTAATAGAAGAACCATAGGAGGAGGGAATAACCTTACAAGTTGAACCCTATACTAACTCTGAAGAAACTATAATGGTAGAAGAGGAACAAGATGGAGAATTCTCACTGTTTGGAGGAGGAGGTAGAGGAAATAATGGAGGAGGTAGAGGTAATAATGGAGGAGGTAGAGGAAATAGGGAAATAGATAACTCTTTTGGATTCCATATAGTGGATGAGGAAACACATGCCACAATGAAAAATATCTCACCTTCTGTCCTCCAAAACTTCTATGGGTTGAGAAGTGAGGACCCTTAAACATTTTTGTTTGAGTTTGAAGTCTTGTGCAGAACTTATGACTATCTAGAAGACTCTCAAAAACTTAAGTTGTTTCCTTCAACACTAAAAAGAGCTACTTTGAAATGGTTCATGGGGTTAGTCACTCAATCCAGCAAAACATGGAATGACATGAAAAAGGCATTTTTGGATAGGTACTTGGATTATTGCATGCCTACCAATCATAAAGATGAGGTGTTCAAAATGATGCAAAGAGAGGATGAAAACTTAGAAGATTTGATTGAGAGATTCAACTATAATTTGAAAAGAGCAAAGATGAACAATTTAGATGAAGAAACTTTGAAAGCTCTTTTATTAAAAGCCACTACAGATGAGTGGATAGATATCCTTAACATGATGGGGAAGGGAGATATCTCTCAACTTCCATTGAGTGATATAGGAGAACTATGTGTTCATCTCTCAAGAGGGAAATCTAAAACAGGGAAAGGGCTGAGAGATCCTTCTCTTGTTAGAGAAAACAAATCTGCAACTGGATTTGTAAGTAGGGCAGAAATTGGCAATATTATTGATGAGTTTAAAACCGATATTTTAGGGAGCCTTAGTGAGCAACTAGACACCCTTAAAATTCAAAACAAGCAGAAAATAGAGGCTGATGCTTTAGCCATTTTTTTTCCAAAATGCAGAAAGAAGCATGCTCTAAGGGAATGTCCTTTAGATGCAAAAATTGTAGAAACTTGTATGATTTGTTCGGAAAGCCATGAGACCAAGGGTTGTCCTTCAATCCTAGGTCTTAATGCTGTCTTTTAAGAGGAAACAGTCCCAAATTCTGCAGAATCTCTTTGTTTTGTTACAAGAAGACCTTGGTTGGGGACACAAAATTAGGGATTTAACAATCAAATGTATCTTCAATCCCCCACCAAACTAGAATTCTTGGCAACAACCTTGGCCTCAACCTCAACCTCAACCTAAACCTTGTTATAGACATATTTGGGCACTACAACCCCAATCAAATATGTCCATAAACCAAGGGCTTCTAAGCCCTTGAAAGTGTTGTTTCATACCCTAAAGGAACAAGGTCAGCTGATTACATCATTTCCCATAAGTTCTCCCTGAAAAACTACTTAGAATTGGTCAAAACTAGACCATACAGACTGCTCCATGCATAGGGTGCGATGCATCTCACCTATTACAGACAGGGGGTGCGATGCATACTGGAAATACCTTCTGTAGGGTGCGATGAGCAAGAGCAGACAAATGGCAGAAGCAGTTTTCTAGGTGGAAACCCAGAGAATCTTCTAGAAACTGCTCATATGACACTTGCCTCTCTGAATTCACCCAGGGATGAGTAAGAGATCATGAAATCTCCAAGTGGAACCAAGAACTATCAGTGAAATGACACTAATCAAAATCCCAGAAGCTGACTCACTCTCCTATAGACATCTATATATGGATCCCTCATCCTTGAGATCCAGAGGCTGGAATTTTTTAACTTGCAAGGAAGTGCTGTTGGTTTCTCTTTGAAGACATTATTAGGTGATCTTGCTTTGTATGAGGTGAAGAGGGCTTTCATGCTAGGAGGATGATGCTGGATCAGACAGCTTGGTTGTAAATCCTCTCTTCTACTACTCCTATCAATAAAGCTATTTGAGTTTTCCTCCATATGCTTGTATATCTCTAAATCTTGTATTTGTATATGCATTTATATGGTTAATGTACATCTGATCCTACATTATTTATGGTTATAGATCTCTATGCTTTGATGGTATTTTGCTACCTTGACTCTACAGGTGTTCTTTGAAGTGGGACAAGTGAGAAAGGAGTGGAGAAAGCTCTATCAAAGGAGAGAGGAAACGAGCATGGAGACTAGCGAAAGGCTGAGGTTGGTACTCTCTGCTTCTCTCTCATCTATCTCTCATAAAGGAAAACACAAGTAAATTTAATTTGTTTGTTTCTAAGATAGTTACCCGTCTTAGTGGGACTAGCAGCTTTGAATGGACACTAGTTTTCCTGATAACAAAATGGCAACTCCACTGGGGAGAAAATAGCTTGTTTATTTTGTTACTATTTTTTTCTTTCTAAACCATAGACGGAGCTTGAATTTAAGCCAGCTAGCCTTCAAATTTCTTTTTCTATGCAACTGCAAAGTAGATCAACGCTTCTTCAGTCAATCTTAGGGTTGGTTTATGAACTGAACATCTAGCTTGCAAACATCCTAAATGCCCTGGTGGTAGCTCAAATAACCTCATTAGATCAGCTCCTATACTTTTTGTTTACTGACAATCATTAGCTTAGCCTAAACCCCTGAACTTAGCTGCAAACTGTAAGTGAAAACCAAGCTTGGTCTCATCCCTAGACCATCGCATTGTCTCCTCTTGGAAATCTGGATGCATCGCACCTCTTGTGTGTTGCAGGTGAGATGCATCCCTGTTTCCCTGTGTTACAGGTGCGATGATTGAATGAAACTGTTTCTGCCTCCCGATTTTGGTTTTTTCTTCATTGTCTTCAACTTTATTCAGTGGTTTTACTATCTATGATCAATATATCTCTGTTGAAACCATCTTCCTTTGCATTATTCAGCCTCCATTAGAAGGAATTGTGAATGTTTTTTTTATTTACGTATTTTTCATTATTTACAGTTCTCCTTTGCAAATAGAGCTTAATCGAACTGTAGTCTTTTGATTTGAAAGTGTCGTTTTCAGTCAAGAAAAAGAGTGTCGCAAAGCATTCCCCTTTTAGATAGTCGATTACACTTTTGCCATTGTATTTGATTTGAATCATTAGTATTTCAAGTGTCGAAAGCAGTTTTAGATTCAAAATCGCAAAGTGTTGTCTTAGCCTTCCCTTCGTTTTTTGAAGAGAAAATTGTTAGTATTGTCGCTTTTAAAGAAAATAATTCAGATCTGTACTTAGTTTTCTTTTTGTCATTCTCACATTAAGGAAACTGAAAAACAATACATGCATGTGCATTTGCATTTAGACTGCATGCTGGAATTGATTTAGGAAAAGTGTATCTAGTGTGTGCTCTCTGCTCTATATTGAAGGAATCTCGTTTCTCTTTCCTTAGTAGCTAGGATTTTCATTGCAAAAAGAAAGCAAATGACTGTTTATCATCTTAGATTGCATATTTAAGAATTTTAAATCTACATCACGCGATGAACCTTAAAGGCAAACTTCTTAAGAAATATCAACTGTAAAATAAACCTCAATGAACATAAAAATGCTTTGGAACCTGTTGAAGCCCCAAAAATCAAGTCTACAACAAGGGGGATACCCACCCGGTCCGGACCTTGGTTAGCAGATCCTTTTTCGTTTGGTGTAGTGGGTCCGACTGGGGATATGGGACTAGTTTCCCAATTTATATGTGAATGTGTGTGTTGAGAATTGATATTTCCTTCCTAATAATTTCTAAGTAAAATGATTTTATTCTAAGTCTAATTTAACAACATGTAATTGTATTCTAATGAAGAGAAATATCTAATTCTAAAACTAACCCGGGATTTTACCTTTCAGTTATGCGATCTAAAAAAATTCCTAATGGCAATTAGTAATAAAGATCATTCAATTGCTATGAGAAAAGAATTCAATAAAGATAAATTATTTCGTATAAAAGGTTAAACGAAACAATTATGAAAAACATATCGCATAATAAGTCACTCATATATTAAGCATAAATAAATGGCTATCACTGTACAGAAGTGCCAAATGATAACTCAAGCATTCAAGCATTCATACATAAATAATTGAACATGAATATCACCTTAACACATAAGAAAAAATTTTTAAGAGATAAAAGTACCATTTATAACGAGTTCTACTCATGAGCTCCAGCAATAATGATTTATCTCTTCTTAATTCAACATCTACTAAGAGTACAAAAGTACAATTTCAGTAGCAGATATTAAACGCAGATGTCAATAAATCTTGTTCTATTCATTCATCAAAACCTCCTTGGAGGGTGTAGAAGTGCATGTTCTGAGGACAAGTTTTTGACAAATTTCAGGACCCTTCTCTAAATGCATGAGAAGGGTTTAAATACTACTAGCTAAATCTAAAAATAGTTTATTACAAAAATATAGGAGGCGGTTTAAATGACCGTCCTCATTTCAAGCAAAAATAAAGCAAAACTAAAACTAAAACTGAATCTAAAAGTAAAACTGGCAATTAACTATCTATGTATCTGTTCCTTGTAGTTGCAAGCATCCAGAATTGGCTTGAGGAGAGTTGGCTGGCTGACCTCCGACTTTAGTTGTCATGCGAAAACATAATCGACAAGTGCTGGTGCCATCTTCATGATAGAATTAGTGAGACATTTGAGAGTCATGCACTAACTGTGTGGTTTAACCAAGTACTACCAGTAAGAATCCCAATTTAACTTGGTTAACCTTTTGATGGACCTTGCTCTTTCTTGAGCCTTTTGTCTCCAGCTTGTTTGTAGATGCTGCACATTTGGTAGAAATCTTGGAGTGGTCTCTGATATGAGATTTTCCCTGTGTAAATTTTCATTGACACAGTCGATGACATTGTTTGCTGTAGTGGCTACTTCTTCTGCCGCTTGTTCTGCTTTCCTGATCTGTGCATCCCACTTATTAAAGAGCATTTCTTTGTGGGCTTCATTGATTATGGGTGTGCTTGCCTTTTTCCCTTCCTTTGATTCCTGCCAAACCAAATATTCAGTAACTCTTTTATCAATTAAATCGTAATCATGTCGCAAGTCCATGACTTGATTAGTAATTCTATTGCTTATCTCGCAATAAGAGCTCCACTACGATATTCTTTGGCACAATGTTTCTTGCTGCTGCAGGAGTTGATCATTTAAGGAAATGGATTCTGTGACAAAATCTGTAAGCTTAGGATCATCCTTATGCATCTCTTGCATAACCAGTAGTCGTTTTTCTCTTTCGGCCAAATTGTTCTAGTATTCTAGCTGCATTTGTTGAAAAACCTGCTATAATTTTTCTAGCTTTTTTTCTGCTTCGCTGTTGATGCTGGCTTGGTGTAGCTATTCCTGAAAAATCTATATTTGATACTCTTTTTCTTTCAATAATTGCTGTACCTCAGATGCTTTATCAATGGTTGCAGAAGCATATGCTCCTACGATATGAGATAATTTAGTGAGATTTTCAGTAGGGTCAGTGGTAGGATCTTGCCAAAGGATGTCTAATTGCCCTGCATCAGGAGAAAGCACGCTTTCCAATTTCCTTTTCTTTCTTTGTCTTCTCACCACTGCCTTATGCTGTGGGCTATAAAATACATCGAGAGGAGAAATTTCCTCTATTTTGAGCATAATTTCAGAAGATGGGGTAATGGGAATAGGTTCCATTTCTGGGACATTGCTGATTGTTCTAGTGACTATATCATCCACTGTCTGTATATTACTCGCATGTGTCTTTGTGCTCTACCCCTCAGTATTGATTAATTCATTGAATGTCTCCCATTCTTTATCCAACTCAGTTCTTACTGGTGGTGGCTAGTTGATGAGAGGGGGAAGATTTACCTGTGGAGTGGTCAAAACCTATTGTTTTAGGCGCTCTTTATATTGGGAAGTATCTCTTACTGACATTTCGCTTTTATTATGGTCGCTCTTAGACCTTTTAGAGTGTTCTAGTGTTTCTCTCCCAGACTTGGATCTAGACCTGTCTGTGCCTGAACTTCCACTGAGACTGATACTGGGAGTTGGCTCCCTCACTGGTTCCAAGTGTAATTTATCCAAAGGGATATTAGCTAACCTCCTTTCTCTGTATATTTTGAATTCTTGAAATTCTGCTGAAGGAAATTGCATTTGGGCCGAATGAAGAACTTCTTTAAGTGTACTTTTCTGCTGAAATGTATCATCAAAAAGATCATCTTCTCTAGAAAACACTTTTATTTTGACTGCAGTAGTGAAATTCTTAATGATATCATAAGGGTCGAATTGTCTTCCTGGAAATTTGAACAATCATAGACATAACATGTTGTCTACTTCTTTGAATGCATGACCTAAATAAAATAGTGAAAAGGCCCCACAGTCCATAGGAAATTTCGGCCAAATGGCCTTCTTCTTGTCCTTTAGCTCTTTACTCATTCCTCCTACTCTACAAGTCTGTTAGGCAATCTCTCATGCTAGTAGCTTATCAGGGACATATAAAGGTAGGACATGAGGGGAAGTGAGACTTCCACATACTCTGACATAGGTGAAAAGTTCTTCTCCAAACCATCTTGTGACAGGGAGGATATCGACCTCCGCTTCGAGAGAAAATTGTGGAGCGTCTTTATTATACAACATCTTGTATAGAGGTAGCATGACTCCATGACAAATCTTATAAAAATATGGAATGAAATTGGAATCCCATAATTCCTTGTGATAAACATGAATGGGTAAGGGGTCCTGAGTAATCCATTTCCAACCCATAAGAGGAAACTTGGAAACATAATAGATTGCATCCATTACATAAGCAGATAAGTAGAAAGGGGGATAAATCCTTTGAGTAGTTCTCTTGGACCGATAATTCAAAATGGCTGTGGCTAAATTGTCAAATAATATTTTAGCCCAATCCACAATAGTAGCATTAGTGGTGGCATCTAATAATGGTAGTCATTTAGATGAAAATTTGTTAACATCAGGCTCTCCCAATTGTCTACAGAGCATAACAGCAACAAAGCAATACGGAGAGGCGAGAGAACCAGTACTATACATACCATGCTTATCCTTTTTTAGTGGTTCGTCCATTCTCGACCAGTCCTTGGTTCATTCTGCCAAATCTTCATTTTCTTTAGCAAACTTCTCCATGAACTGTTTGTTATAAGTTACGTGTGGCTCTGGTAGATGGTACATGAGCCTCAAATCTTGTGTAGTGAACGATCCAATGAGTCCTTGGCTTTGAGTCTTAAACTGTCTATTTGTTATCTCAGCACTATCAAGTAACCATTTGACCATGTCCATGTATGGAAGAATCTTGGGCCTTGCTGCTATCCGATGCAAGAACGAGCATGCTAATTCTATAATTGATGCCTCAGATGACTCAAATGAGTCTGCAATAGCTGTAACCTCCATTACTCTGGGATTTTCTTCCTCGAGTAGACTGTGTATGCCTTCCCAAGTAGTAATGCCGGAATCTCTATTAAAGGTGGTGTCTATGGATAAGGGCATCATTTCTTTGTCTTCAGAACTCAGAGCTTTTCCTTTCTTTCCCATAATATTCTGAACACTGCTATGTATACCGCTCTGCTTTTCGCTCCTGCAATTTGCAAATGAGGAAAGAGAAATGATAAGAAAAAGGTGACGGGAAAGCTTTAAATGCCGAAATCATATAAAATATATCAACTTATGTGAAATGGCTCTTCGATCAGATCAAAACCATAATTCATTAATGATTACCAACTAACTCATTAAATTAACATTAACGCGCATAACTGGGTATCGGTTTATGCAAAAGATTTTTCGAACGACGAGCCCTGCAGGTCTGCGATAAGGCGATTTTACGATTTTCTTTGCGATATCACAGATCGAAATATTGCAAATTGCAATATCGCTAATCCATTACGTGTGGCAATCATCTATTACCATATGTTTTCTACGCAATGAGATTTTGCGAGACGCGCCATCACATATCGGCGGTTTGAGGTATTTCACTTTAAGTGATACTTGAAGCACATGAAAACTACGATGCGATGAATTTATTTAATATGTGATCTCGCATTGTGATTTCAAAATATTAGGATTTTTTTTGTAGGAAAGCATCGATTACCTTTTTGCGATGCAACACTGTTTATTGAGAGAACGGTTTGTTCTAACTTATCATAAAACTTAAGTCTTTTTAGATTTTCGGGTATTCTCCTAAGTTTATGATAGTAAGATTTATTCAAAAAGTGAATACAAGTCATAATTTATTTTTAAATTTTTGGATAAGGGTCCCCACTTATTTAGTATTAGTGAGAAAACTAAATAAGAAGGGGGGTTGTTGCTGGCCACAACAATTGGCGATTCACTTGGAAGAACCAGTTATCTCTGCTTTTCTTTTGAATTTTCTAAACTTCCAAAATAGAAGGTTTTTAGAGAATCAAACTTTATTATAGGTAGATAAAGTACACCATGCTTTCTGCTGTTAAGGATAGTTTGTTTCTTCTATGTTAACTTTGGTTATTTACTTCCTAGAGCTAGTCATTGTATTTACATCAACCACTACTTGGTTTATAAAGATAAAAACAAAGTCTTCTCTCTAAATCAGTTTTAAATATGCTCATTTGTCGTAGGTAGAGCCTCTGCTGCTAGTAGGCGTTTATAGCCTCGATAGGGTTACCTGTTACCCAGCAATGATCCTGTATCCTACTTGGAGAAATATACGATTTTCAAAGGGAAATCCATATCCACACTTATTGCTTTTATTTTCTTTTAATCCTTGAAGAACAATGCCTTGGTTTGGTAGCCAAATTATGTCAATGCCACTCACTTGATTTATAACTTTGCTGAACAAGCTGGCTTGTGATGAGACCCCTTGTCTTTTGATTGCAATAATCTCGAGTCATTTCCCTGTTGTGATATGCAATTTTGGCAAAATCAACAAGCTATAATATCTATGATCATGATAAGTCGGCTCGTGATGAGACCTCTTATTCTTTAAGTTAAGGTGTATCGCTAGATTATTCCTTGAAGCTCGTAATTCCCTAGGTGGGGAGGAAGTCATTGTTTCCTTAAAAATAGCTCTGGACGACAATGGTAGAGTTTTTGGAAAGAGCTTTTCTACAAAGAATATTTGTTTTGTTATTGATACTTTTCATTTGACTGATATAAAACAAATTCCCACTAAAGGTTGTTTTTTATCAAAATTTACAAGGTTGAAACTAGTATCTTTTTCAAGCTTATAGCCTTTGACTGTATCTTTCAATAATAATATCCAATTTTCTAAATCGGTCCTATTTCTACAAGCGAAAAAACAAAATTTAAAAGAAATTCTAGTATTTTTCGTGAATTCCAAATGTAACCATTTACAATTGGTTTTATTATCAAAATAAAGGAAAAATTATTTTACAAAAATAGAAGAATGATCTCCTATGGAAAGTATTTTTTGAGGATCTGCCCATTAACAGGTAAAGATTCTCTTTTTCCTGTTAAATCCTGTAACATAAAAGTAGATGGACCTATAGTTTCTGCGATTTGGAAAGGGCCAAGCCACATTTGTTGAAATTTCGTATGTTTGCCCTTTTCCTCGTGAGCCTTATCCCATTTTAAAACTAGATCTCCAATCTGAAAGTCCTTTTTGGATATCATGTTTGAATCAAAAGAAGCTTTTACTAATTCTTGGTGATGCGCATGAGTTATTTTAGATTGTTCTCATTGCTCTTCTAGCTTAAGGATTGCAGCTGCCTTAGTTGTAAGGAAGAAGTTGGTGTTTCATCAATAAATTGAACTAAGGCCAGTGAGGGAATTTCTAGATGATTTGGAAGGACCACTTCTTTCCCATAAACCAAATTAAAGGGAGAAGTGCCGATGGAGGCTTTCTGTGTTCTTCGGTCTGCCCATAGAGCATATATTAAGGATTTGTGCCAATTCTTATGAGTTTGATCAATGGTTTGCTTAATGATTCTGATTAAGTTTTTATTTGTTGATTCAACTAACCCATTCCCCTGTGGGTAATAATTGGCAGAGTATTTAAGCTTAAAACCTCTTTTGAGCGCAAATTCAGTCATAGCATTTCCAGAAAAATACGATGCATTATCAAACATTAAAGCGGAGGGTAAACCAAACCTGGTGATTATGAACTGATCTATGAAATCAATGATGTGTTCGACATTAGCTGTCTTGAGAGGAACTACTTTTACCCATTTAGTAAAATAATCTGTAGCTGTAAGGATATACTTATGCTGTTTAGAAGAATGAGGAACGATCTCACCTATTATATCCAATCCCCATTGATCAAAAGGTTGATCGATATTGACTGGTTGCAAAGGCAATGATGGTTTGTTTTGTCCCCCAGCAGCAGTTTGAAAAGCTTGACATTTCCTTACGTAGCTATGCGCATCTTTGAATAGTGTAGGCCAATAGTACCTCACGCGCAAGATTTTATGTGCTGTAGTATCTCCAACATAATGTCCACCTGCTGGTCCATCATGGAGTTCCTGCAACACCTTTTTAGCTTCAAATTTCTTGAGACATCGAAGGAGAAGAGAATCATAATTCATCATAAAAAGTACATCATTTACGAGTTGATAATGCTTAGCCTTCAACCTTAGGGCTCTTTTCTTTGTATAATCTAGGTTTGAAGGAGCATATCCGTTCTTCAGATAAAATATGATATCAACGTATAATGATTCAATATCGTTTAGGATTACCTCATACATTTGTACTTCTGAAGATGGTATTTCGGAAATAAGTGATGCTCCAGCCAACATTTTACAAAAGCCTTGACCTTTTACAATATTTGCTGGTTTAATTTCAGCATCGTATTCTTGTAAGGCCATAACCCAATTTGCTCTCTTTTCACCCACATCTTTCTGTACTAAGAGATTTCTTACCACTGGAAATGACACTATGATTTTTGTATGGGTTTTAAGTAGGAAGGGTCTGAAATGTTTGATCGCTTTGAAAACAACATAAGCTTGCTTCTCGATGTTAGAATAATTTAATTTGGCCCCTTGTAGATTTGAACTAAAAAAGGCAATTGGGGCTTCCACCTTATCTTGATTTTCTTGAGAGAGTATCGCAGCATATGATCTATCAGAGGCAAATGTATACAAAATGAAAGGATAGGAGAAATTTGGAGTGGCTAAATATGGGGCATTTACAATCGCTTGTTTAATGAGATTGAATTCTTCATATTCTTCTTGGCTCCATTTAAAGATTGAATTCTTTTTAATCATTGCTTGTAAGGGAGATACAATCCTTGAAAAGTCTGGAACAAATCTCTTTACAAAATTAATCTGGCCAAGGAAGGATTGCATCGCTTTCTTGTTGTGAGGTAAGGGTATTTTGGAAATCTTCTTGATTCTATCGGGATCAATATGGATTCCAGATTTTGACACTACAAATCCAAGAAGTATTCCTTCACTTAATGCAAAAAGGACTTTTTTGGATTAAGTGAAATTCCATACCTTTGGCAATGTTGGAAGATCTGTTTCAAATCTCTGAGATGATTACCTCATTTCTTGGAATATACAGTTATATCATCCAAGTAGATTACTACTGATTTATTTACTAATCCCTTAAATGCGATGTCCATGGCCCTTTGAAATGTGGCGCCAGCTTTGATTAGACCAAAAGGCATATTTTGATATGCATAAGTACCCCATTTGGTTCTGAACGTGGTCTTTAATTGATCATCAAGGTGGACCAAAACTTGGTTGTAGCTAAGGAAACCATCCAAAAAGGACATTAATTCTAATCCTGCAACTGCTTGTAATATTTGCTCCATGGGAGGCAAAGGAAAATTATCTTTTTGGTAGGCTTTGTTAAGATTTCAAAAGTCAATGCAAATTCTAATGTCTCCATTTTTCTTTCTAATGGGAACCATATTGGAAACCCATTTAGAATGTCGAATGGGAAAAATGATTTTGGCTTTCAATAATTTATTGAGCTCAGAATTAATATGATTTTCCAAATTAAGGTGGATTTTTATCAGCTTTTGTTGGACACATTTTTCATCGTTTATTCATTGGGATAGTATGCTGAATGATAGAAGTGTCGCAAGTCTTAAGTTCGTCATAGTTGCAGGCAAAGACACTTTTGTATTGTTTCAGGAGATGAACGTACACTAATCTTTCTTCAGGGGCTAGGCCAAGACCTAGATTGATATTCTGTGGCTTGGTATCAGTTCCTAGATTTACTAATTCATAGTTCAGAGTTGAACTTTGAAGTTTTGAATTGGTAGATCTTTTGAATCGGTCTTTAAAATCATATAGGTCTTCCAATTTGACTATTGATTTTGGCATAACATTATTAGTGCTATCTTGTTGCAACTGTTTGTCATGTTGGTCTTCATCTATAATCTGATTAGTGTAAGATCCCTCTGATGTGAGGAAGCTTAAAATATCACGATCATCGTTGAAAATTCTCCAATTGGTATTGTTATCAGGAATCGAGGGTCTAAAGATCAATTCAATTGAGAATCTATCTGGGCTATAGTCTTATGAGGGAATGAGCTTGGAAGCTACGTTTTCCAAGATGTAAGCACTGGCATTTTGGAGTATGGGAATTGATGAAATATTGAATGCTATAAAATGTTCAGTTAGATCTTGTACTAAAGATTGATAATGCTTTAAATGACCTGATAGACAATGTATAGCATTTCTTACCTGTCTAATTACAATTTCAGAATCTCCAAAAACTTGTAGATATTTGATATCTAGTTCGATTGCTTTGTATAATCCTTGGATTAAAACCTCGTATTCTGCAATATTATTGGTGCAATCGAACTCGAGTCTACAAGTTAGCATAGTTTTGTTTCCCTCTGGACTAACTAATATGCATCATGCTCCTGCTCCATCGTTAGACTTATAACCGTAAAAAAATAACTTCCAAAATAAATATTTATTTACAAGACTATCTATGAAATTAACACATTTAGAACTATTTGTTTGAGAAAAGTTTTCTACTTGAGATAAAATAGAATGTTTTAAGTAAGGCGAAGTATGAGCATTGAAATTTCCTAAGAAAGAGTCAATAGAATAGTTGCTAATTATATTTTTGTTGTATGCTACAGGTTCATTTTCTCCTTCTAATTCTGTTACTATGTATTTTTGATGCCTTTCTCGCTCAACCTTTATTTGATTTGGTTTACCATTGTAAGGGAGCCATATATGCGACCAGTCGGCTGCAAAACATCCATGAAGCTTTTCAGACCAATCGCTGCTAAGAATTAAGCCATAAAATTCTGGAATGTCTGCAACTAAAATATCAATAACTTGACATACCTTTAGATTAGATGACAACCTTATGGTAACCTGATTTAGTTCACTGATCACTTCAACCTATGACATGTCCAGCTAAAATATGCTTATTGCAGATTTTTGAGTTTGAACGTTCAGCTTTGCACATATTGATTTGGGTAAGATATTAGATGAAGCTCTTGAATCAACTAAACAATTATGCAAATTTTTGTTGAAAACTTCATAAGTAAGAAGAAATGGAGGAGTATGAGATCTTGACCTTCCTCCAATTAGAGCGATATTGTTTGGATCAACTTTACTAGTCACATTAGTTGGAGGTCTTCCCATCTTGTGAGAAGCTTGCGAGATTATAGCGGCAGGCAGAGGTGTGACTGGTATTGAGTGTAACTCTTTCAAAAGTAGCTTTTGTTGATGTTTTAACTTTCTCAATTCATAAAAAGTAATGTTAGCCCTAGTCTTCTTCATGTCTTCTACGATATTATACTCCATCTCATCAGAAACAATCAATGTTTTAGACGAAGTTGGTGAATTTGTTTGGACTGGGCTTGTTTGAGTCGCTTTGGGTGATGTTTTCTTACCTATGACTTTATCCTTAGACATTGAGCTTGTGCTCTTTGGCTTAGGAGTAGGTTGAGGAGGATCGAGTTTATTTCTACTTCCAATACTAACTGGTGATGCCTCTTGATCCTCTTCATCTGGGAGGATAAAATCCCACATTCCCTATACTTCTACAACTTCTTCTTCATCAGTAGGCTCCTCGTTGGAAATTTCCTCTTCTTCTTCTTCTTATTTAGCATTTGTGATAGCATTGGGAGGCTTTGAATCAATTGAAGGATTTCTTCTATAAGGCTTGTAAGGATTTTTAGAAGAAGTCTTTGCTACTTGTTTCTTAATGTCAACCATTTCGTTAGACATGGTTTTCAAAACTTTCTGCAATCCTTCTATATCGAATGGGTCTTTGGACTGTTTTTTCTTTGATCTTCTTTAAAAGTAACCTTCTTAGATTTTCGTTCATCAACGGCATTTTTATTTTCTAAGGCTATAATACATTTCTCTACTGCTATTGCTTCCTTCATATTGTCAGCTAAAGTTGTAATGTTAGCTCTATCAACGAAGATTGCTATGTTTGATGGTAGAGCAGATATGTACCATTCACTTCGAACTTCTTCGCTAGGCTTGGAGGCTGTAGGAATTTTGTTCAGAAGTTTATTGAAACACGAGTTAAAATATTTGATAGGATCCCTTGATTCAGCCCCAAGGTTAGACAGGTCATTGATCAATGTCGCAGTAGACCTGTCATCACCGAACTTAGTCAAGAATTATCCTAACTAGTGATAGATCCAGATGGTAATGAGAAATACCATGATCCGACTGATCCTTGCAAAGTGTAAGGTAAGAGCTAGACAACAACGTCTTCATTAGTAACCCCATTGAGATTTATAGATAACATAAATTTGTTTATGTGTTCTTCTGCTAGCATGCCTACTTCAAGATTAAACTTAGGCAGCCATTTTTCAGGATGGGCTGGTAATTGACTCAAGGGCGCAGGCATTAAGACTACCCCTAGGTTATTACATGGAGTTTGGGTCATCATTGAACTACTAATAGAGGAAAGCACAGAAGATGATCCTCGCGGTTGAGAAGATGAGGATATTACAGTTCCAGATGATTGAGAAACAGATGTTGAAGTTCCAGTGGTCTGGTGGACAATAATTTGAAGTGGAGGGTTGGATGGTTGACTTCGTGGTGGAGAGGTTGAGATGGATGATGATGATGAATGAGTCTTGATATCAGACCCTTTAGGTGATTTCCTTGCTCTATTCCTTGTAGGTAGAGGTAATTCAGTTGGTTTGATACCAAACTTTTCACTCTGCAATCTGGTAAGGGAATGAGAGGGGTTATATTGCGAAGTCACACAACCTTGAGATTTTTCAGATTTTTGGGGTGATATAGAAAATCACTGAATTTTATGGATCAAAGATTCAACTTCAGGAGTTTCAATACTATATTTCTCTAAAATGTTCAGGTTTGTGGCGGTGGTTGTTGTTTTATTGACTTCTCACTCAAGATTTAAAGATTCTAAATGCGATGGAGAAATCAATAGAGATGGTGAGGGCGATTTACACTCAGAATGATATTTATCTTTATATTTACTTGCCATTCATAGTTCGGGGCCCTCCTTCTATCGCCAAATATGTTGAAGCCCCGAAAATCGAGTTTACAATAGGGGGGATGGCCACCCGGTTCGGACCTTGGTTAGCGGCTCCTTTTCCATTTGGTGTAGTGGGTCCAACTGGGGATATGGGACCAGTTTCCCAATTTATGTGTGTGTGTGTTGAGAATTGATATTTCCTTCCTAATAATTTCTAAGTAAAATGCTTTTATTCTAAGTCTAATTTAACAACATGCAATTGTATTCTAATGAACAGAAATATCTAATTCTAAAACTAACCCGAGATTTAATCTTTTAGCTATGCGATCTAAAATAATTTCTAATGGCAATTGGTAATAAAGATCATTCAATTGCTATGAGAAAAGAATTCAATAAAGATAAATTATTTCGTATAAAAAGTTAAACGAAACAATTGTGAAAAACATATCACATAATAAGTCACTCATATATTAAGCATAAATAAATGGCTATCACCATACAGAAGTGCCAAATGATAACTCAAGCATTCAAGCATTCATACATAAATAACTGAACATGAATATCACCTTAACACATAAGCATAAATGTTTAAGAGATGAAAGTACCATTTATAACGAGTTCTACTCATGAGCTCGAACAATAATGATTTATCTCTTCTTAATTCAACACCTACTAAGACTACAAAAGTGCAATTTCAGTAGCAGATATTAAACACAGATGTCAATAAATCTTGTTCCATTCATTCATCAAAACCTCCTCGGAGGGTGCAGAAGTGCATGTTCTGAGGACAAGTTTTTGACAAATTTCAGGACCCTTCCCTAAATGCATGAGAAGGGTTTAAATACTACTAGCTAAATCTAAAAATAGTTTATTACAAAAATATAGGAGGCGGTTTAAATGAACGTCCTCATTTTAGGCAAAAATAAAGCAAAAATAAAACTAAAACTGAATCTAAAAGTAAAACTGGCGATTAACTATCTATATATTTGTTCCTTGTAGTCACAAGCATCTAGCATTGGCTTGACGAGAGTTGGCTGGCCGACCTCTGACTTTAGCTGTCCTGTGAAAACGGAATTGACAAGTGTTGGCGCCATCTTCTCGGCAGAATTAGTGAGACATTTGAGAGTCATGCACTGACTGTGTGGTTTAACCAAGTACTGCCAGTAAGAATCCCAATTTAACTTGGTTAACCTTTTGATGGACCCTGCTCTTTCTTGAGCCTTTTGTCTCCAGCTTGTTTGTAGATGCTGCACATTTGGTAGAAATCCTAGAGTGGTCTCTGATATGAGATTTTCCCTGTGTAAATTTTCATTGACACAGTCGATGACATTGTTTGCTGCAGTGGCTGCTTCTTCTGCCGCTTGTTCTACTTTCCTGATCTATGCATCCCACTTATTAAAGAGAATTTCTTTGTGGGCTTCATTGATTATGGGTGCGCTTGCCTTTTTCCCTTCCTTTGATTCCTGCCAAACCAAATATTCAGTAACTCTTTTATCAATTAAATCGTAATCATGTCGCAAGTCCACGACTTGATTAGTAATTCTATCGCTTATCTCACAATAAGAGCTCCACTGCGATATTCTTTGGCACAATGTTTCTTGTTGCTGCAGGAGTTGATCATTTAAGGAAATGGATTCTGTGACAAACTCTGTAAGCTTAGGATCATCCTTATGCATCTCTTGCATAACCTGTAGCTGTTTTTCTCTTTCAGCCAAACTGTTCTGGTATTATAGTTGCATTTGTTGAAAGTCCTGCTGTAATTTTTCTAGCTTTTTTTTCTGCTTCGCTGTTGACGCTGGCTTGGTGTAGCTGTTGCTGCAAAATATTTATTTGATCCTCTTTTTCTTTCAATAATTTATATACCTCGGATGCTTTATCAATGGTTGCAGAAGCATATGCTCCTACGATCTGAGATAATTTAGTGAGATTTTCAGTAGGGTCAGTGGTAGGATCTTGCCAAAGGATGTCTAATTTCTTTGCATCAGGAGAGAGCACGCTTTCCATTTTCCTTTTATTTCTTTGTCTTCTCACCACTGCCTTATGCTACGGACTATAGAATACATCGAGAGGAGCAATTTCCTCTATTTTGAGCATAATTTCAAAATATGTGGTAATGGGAATATGTTCCATTTTTGGGACATTGTTGATTGTTCCAGTGACTATATCATCCACTGTCTATATATTACTCTCAGGTGTCTTTGCGCGCTGCCCCTTAGTATTGACTAAGTCATTGAATGTCTCCCATTATTTATCCAGTGTAGTTCTTACTGGTGGTGGCTGGTTGATGAGAGGGGGAAGATTTACCTGTGGAGTGGTCAAAACCTGTTGTTCTGGGCGCTCTTTAGATTGGGCAATATCTCTTACTGACCCTTCACTTTTATTATGGTCTCTCTCAAACCTTTTAGAGTGTTCTGGTGTTTCTCTCCCAGACTTGGATATAGACCTGTCTGTGTCTAAACTTCCACTGAGACTGATACTAGGAGTTGGCTCCCTCACTGGTTCCAAGCGTAATTTATCCAAAGGGATATTAACTAACCTCCTTTATCTGTATATTTTGAATTCTTGAAATTCTGCTGAAGGAAATTGCATTTGGGACGAATGAAGAACTTCTTTAAGTGTACTTTTTTGCTGAAACGTATCATCAAAAAGATCATCTTCTCTAGAAAACACTTTTATTTTGACTGTAGTAGTGAAATTCTTAATGATATCATAAGGGTCAAATTGTCTTCCTGGAAATTTGAATAATCGTAGACATAACATGTTGTCTACTTCTTTGAATGCATGACCTAAATCAAATAGTGAAAAGGCCCCACAGGCCACAGGAAATTTCGGCCAAATGGCCTTCTTCTTGTCCTTCAACTCTTTACTCATTCCTCCTACTCCGCAAGTCTGGTAGGCAATCTCTCGTGCCAGTAGTTTATCAGGGACATATAAAGGTAGGACATGAGGGGAAGTGAGACTTCCACATACTCTGACATAGGTGACAAGCTATTCTCTGAACCATCTTGCGACAGGGAGGATATCGACCTCCGCTTCAGGAGAAAATCTTGGAGCGTCTTATTATACAACATCTTGTATAGAGGTAGCATGACTCCATGAAAAATCTTACAAAAATATGGAATGAAATTGGAATCCCATAATTCCTTGTGATAAACATGAATGGGTAAGGGGTCTTGAGTAGTCCATTTCCAACCCATCAGAGGAAACTTGGAAACATAACAGATTGCATCCATTACATATGCAGATAAGTAGAAAGGGGGATAAATCCTTTGAGTAGTTCTTTTGGACTGATAATTCAAAATGGTTGTGGATTAATTGTCAGACAATATTTTAGCCCAATCCACAATAGTAGCATTAGTGGCAGCATCTAATAATAGTAGCCATTCAAATGAAAATTTGTTAATGTCAGGATTTCCAAAAAGTCTACAGAGCATAGTAGCGACAAAGCAATACGGAGAGGCGAGAGAACCAGTACTATACATACCATGCTTATCCTTTTTTAGTGGTTCATCCCTTCTCAACCTGTCCTTGGTGCATTCTACCAAATCTTCATTTTCTTTAGCGAACTTCTCCATGAACTGTTTGTTATAAGTCACCTGTGGCTCTGGTAGATGATACATGAGCCTCAAATCTTGTGTAGTGAACGAGCCAATAAGTCCTTGGCTTTGAGTCTTAAACTATCTATTTGTTATCTCAGCACTATCGAGTAACCATTTGACCATGTCCATGTATGGAATAATCTTGGGCATTGCCGCTATCTGGTGCAAGAAGGAGCATGCTAGTTCTGTAATTGACACCTTAGACGACTTGCGTGAGTCTGCAGTAGCTGTAACCTCCATTACTCTGGGACTTTCTTCCTTGAGTAGACTGTGCATGCCTTCCCAAGTAGTAACGTCGGCCATCTCTATTACAGGTGGTGTCTGTGGATAAGGGCGTCATTTCTTTGTCTTCAGAACTCGGAACTTTTCCTTTCTTTCCCATAATATTCTTAACACTGCTATGTATACCTCTCTGCTTTTCGCTCCTACAATTTTCAAATGAGGAAAGAGTAATGATAAGAAAAAGGTGACGGGAAAGCTTTAAATGCCGAAATCATATAAAATATATCACCTTACGTGAAATGGCTCTTCGATCAGATCAAAACCATATTTCATTAATGATTACCAACTAACTCATTAAATTAACATTAACACGCATAACTGGGCATCGGTTTATGCAAAAGCTTTTCCGAACGACGAGCCCTGTAGATTTGCGATAAGGAGATTTTGCGATTTGCTTTGCAATATTGTAGATTGCAATATCACTGATCTGTTACGTGTGGCAATCATCTATTACCATATGTTTTCTGTGCAATGCGATTTGCGAGACGCGCCATCGCATATCAGTGGTTTGAGGTATTTCACTTTAAGTGATACTTGAAGCACATGAAAACTGTGATGCGATGAATTTCTTTAATATGTGATCTCGCATTGTGATTTTGCAATCTTAGTATTCTGTTTGTAGGAAAGCATCAAATACCTTTTTGCGATGCGATTCTTTTTATTGAGAGAATGATTTTGTTCGAACTTATCATAAAACTTAAGTCATTTTATATTTTCGGGTATTCTCATAAGTTTATTATAGTAAGATTTATTCAAAAAGGGAATACAAGTCCTAATTTTTTTTTTTTTTTTTTTTTTTTTAAATTTTGGATAAGGGTCCCCACTTATTTAGTATTATTTAGAAAACTAAATAAGAAGGGGGGGTTGTTGCTGGCCACAACAAAACCTAACACACAATATTTAGAAGTCTAGGCTAGAGACGTATTCCGGCGTCGTAAAGCCTGGTAACTATCGCTTTCATCGTAGGTTGGGTGATTCCTCCTCTTTGAGACGACAAGTGCCAGTACAGACTTGTACTCCCACGTACCATCAAGTATATATTGGGAGACCACAATAGGCTACATCCTTTATCCTTAGGAATCCATGTCTGCCGCCCTATCGATCGCAATGCATTGAACACAACATTTGGGAAGATTGACTGCTATACCGTAAAAATTATTCTGCAGTTTTGTGATTGGTTTGGTAATTCCTCTGTCTAGATTTCCAGAGTAGTCAATTTCATTCCTTTTCAGACTCCTTAAAATAAAAGGTCCATCTGAGCACTTGTCACTTTAGGCTCATTAAAATCAAAGGCGACTAGAGACATATTTAGCTTTTTCTCGACTCTAAAAAATTGAAAAAGCAAGTTGTGTCAAAGCGTCATAAAATTTATTTTAATCGGAATAACGTCACTATTTCCTTGTTGGTCTTAGGTTGAGAAAATGGAGTCTGCCAATCAAGGATTTCCCCTTGGGGGAAATCCTAGCCCTTTCTCTTCTTGGGGAGATGTTGGTGCTCCACACATGGCTACATTGTCCCTTCCAAGACTCACAATTGGCCTGCCAGTATGGCTTTTCTCGACCTCTGTCATTCAAAACACCGCAATTCCTCAGCAATCCAATCAGCAACCAGATGAAGTTGCTCCCCCACCTTCTACTTCGTTTGTTTCTCCCTCTCCTTCTTCCTCTTCGCTTGGTGAAGCTAGTAACTTTAAAAACCAAGTAACTGAGAAGAAGAAGAAAGGGAAGGAGAAGAAGAAGAAGAAGAATCCAACACCAAAAGGGGGCAACCATGCATCGTCTAGCGAAAATCCACATACTACACCTTCCAAACCTAAATCTCCATGTGTCATTTGCAAGGGAGACCACTATCATCAATATTGTCCCTGCATCCCATGGATCCTAAGGGACTGGTCTCCCCGCTTGCACAATCCAATGTCTTCAACCTCTGATGATCATGTTGAGAGCACACCATCAACTAGTTAAAACAAAGCCAACGAAAAGAAAGGAAGATCTAAATTTCCTTGTAGATTGTGTGAAGGTGATCATGTCCTCCACCATTGTCCTTTCCTAGACAAAGATAAAAGAGTCTTGGATAACAGTCTCGCGTCACTGCAACGACTTCCTCCTGGATACAAGAAACTCTTACCAAGTCCATCGCTAGTTGAAAATCCAACTGACACACCGTTGTTGTCGGTCGAAGCACCTATCATTGAAGATAAACCCTCTGAGTCCACACCAGACCAAAGTCAATAGGTTGAGATGGTAGTCGACCCAATCTTGTCTTCAGAGGGTCCACCTTCAGATGATACTGTCACCAAAGAGAATGAGAATGACACCATTCAAATTATTTTCATAAACACAGACTCTGATGAACATGGGGGCAATCTACCCATTCCTTTACCATAGGAAGGAAGTTTGTCAGAGATTTATCCAGCCATTTATTCAGTCCCACCTCCAAGCAATCTAGTCATTTCCTTCGATTGGAATTTACTAGGCAGACCCCACCTACCATCTAAGGTACCATTCCGAATCATAGTACAAGCTTACAGAATGATCATGGTTGGTACTATTATAGATGAAGGGGCTTCTGTGAGTATCCTTTCTTCAACTGCTTGGAAAGCACTTGGTTTGCCATCGCATCTGCCTAAGATTTGAAATCTGACAGGCTTCAGCAAAGGAACTAGTCGACCATTAGGGATCCTTCCAAATTTTCCTATAACTTTGAGAATGAAAACCGTTCATCTAAACATGATGGTAGTCCAAGGACCTCTAGATTAAAATCTACTCCTTGGGCGTGACTACATTTATAGCATGGGAGCTATCGTTTCCTCATTGTTTCGAGTGATGTGTTTTCCACATGAAGGCAGAGTGGTCCACCTAGCTGACTAGCTTTCATTCCTTGGTTCAAACACAACTATTAGTCAATTTCCATCCCTAACTGGTCTTTTTGCACAAGGAATGTATCATAAATCTCCAGTCCGTCCACCTGATGATCACGAGTGATTCGGTGATTGTGACTGAAACCCAGGAGGCATGCACCCTGGTCTGCTTCGGCAGGAAAACCTCAGATATAAGGTAGGTTTCTGCGTAGGAATATGACTAGTTTGACAATCCTGTCCATCTAGCAAAATGGATTAGACCGGAAAAGGATTCCCCCGTCAAAGGTTATGTGATTGGCACTGACAACAATAACCTTTGTCTATTTTGATGGACATCGCCAAGGAAGTGTTTTGTTTGCAACGCAGATGGAACAATCTTGCTAATGCAAGAACTTCCATATGGTGACCTGGAAACTCTACTTTATACCTGGGGGCATGCAAACCTTTTTTCATGCAAGTGAAAAGTGACCATTTATTTTTTTAGTTTGTAGGCTCTTAACCCTTTAGACTCGTAGTTTGGTCATTCCTAGCTTGCATAACGAAAGGCTCAGGAGAAAAGTTACGCATGGGGCAAGCTCCCTAAAAAATGAACCTACTGATGAGACATCCTTATTATACGACTGGCACGAGAAGTTTTACACAAAGTTCAAGCTTGTTAAAAAATAAATCTAGTAATGAGCAGTTTTACGCAAAGTTCAAGCTCGTTAAAAAATAAACCTAGCAATGAGCAAATGTCCCCCTAGAGTTTAAGCTCAATAAAAAATGAACCCACCTTCGGTAAATAACCATTGCAATCGCATAATTATCAGCTTTTGAACCTTGGTCGTGTTCTTACCATCACCTCCACTCTTTTTTAGCTGATCATACGCCTCCTTTTGATTGTTTACCCCTTTTGAGGAACAACTGCGATGAGTGATTCTATTAGCCACCTTCTTTACACTGCCATGATTGAAAAGTTCCAAACCTTACCTGGAACCAGTTGCTCTCCAAAAACATCACTTGTTCCTCAAAAAATGAGTCTCCTTTAATCTCTTTTCATCTGACTAGTAAAATATGAAAATATTGCCGAGAAATTGGCCTCTCTAGCTCGTTAAAAAGATCGGAAGTGCCATCCCTCCACTAGATTTTAATCTTTTTGGACATGAGGGATCATTACACAAAAATATCGAGCACTTGTCTTGTTCAGCTCGTTAAAACTATTGAAAAGTCATCCCTTTCATATTATTTTACACTTTTTCGGACTTAAGGGATTACATTACGAAAAAGGACCATTGGAGTTGCCTTTACGTCTCTTTTTAGACTCTCTAAAATTGAAAAGGACTGAGTTGTCTTTGTCATTAAACTCGTTAAAACAATAGCGACAAACTTGTCCATGCAGACAAGAGCAAATTTCACTGTCGCTAGGCTCGTTAAAACATAGCGATAGGTTTGCCAGAAGGGAAAATTATAGAACAAGCATATGTTATCCTCCTCAAGCTTGACAAAAATAAAGAGGTACTGGTTAGCAATGACTAGGGAAAAAGGGGAAGAAAACTTGAATAACTTCATTGGTAGCAGGTCGCTCTTGAACATGAAACTCTCACTTCATCACCATGATTGAGTCGGGTTGGGTTATTTCGTTCACCGGTCATATCACCATTGGTCTGCCATACCATCCATTTAGGGGTTAACGCTACCAATCCATTTTAGTATCACTGATATGTTCAAGAGAAGTTGCTCAGAGAATTCACCAACCTAGCTAACACCTCATCCGCTGCAATACCTTCACTCCATTTTTCATGATCGCCACCCTGAACCTTGTATCATCAGATCGTTTTCACCTCCACAAAATCATTTGCTCCATTTCATGTCGTAGATGTGGGATTCATTGAGGCCTTCCTACGATGGGTCACTTCTTGTCAACATCAGCTCATTATCCAAGAAGTTGACTTAGGAACAACCCTTTTGGTATTTTGAAGCTTGCATGCCTCAATGGCAAGTTTCTCACTTCCGGCGATAGGTTTACATCAATGGCCTTCGATCAAAAGATTTTGCGTGGTGGTTGACATCAACTCATGTATTCACACCATGTGAATTGTACTGCAGTACCTTGAGGGTCATTATCATTATCAGTGATTCCTCTCGTGCCTGTTAACAACTTACATCATTGGCTGGTAATCAGGCTTTCCGTGTTCAACATCAGAACGTCTTCTCACATGGATCGACTTGTACTTCGGGCGAAGATTGAATGAGTTTGAAGCCCCCAGATCTAGTTTCATCCATTCAGGCTGTGATATATTCAGGAAAATAAAGACATCAAATGTACGTCATTACTGCACAGATAATCATCCAAGCCAAGGGATGATGGCTCCACCAGAATCATCAGTCTGCCACACAGACGATTGTCTGTCTTATGTACATGAATATGAATTTATAAAGCTGAGCATGGGAATGCCCGCCTCAGCTAGATCATGAAAATATTGTGAAGATAATGTATTGTATTGTATCTTATTACAGGTCACCTTCTAGTTTGAAAAACCTAGGATCCTCATTATAAAGCATTTCACTCAACATCAGAATATTTACGACCTCATGCTTTAGGGGCCAACTGTTATAGACATATTTGGGCACTACAACCCCAATAACATATGTCCATAAACCAAGGGCTTCTAAGCCCCTAAAAGTGTTGTTTCATACCGTAAATGAACAAGGTCAGCTGATTACATCATTTCCCAGAAGTTCTCGATTAAAAACTACTCAGAACTAGTCAAAATTGGACCATACAGACTGCTCCATGCATAGGGTGTGATGCATCTCACCTATTACACATGGAGGGTGTGATGCATTCTGGAAAGCCCTTCTGTAGGGTGCGATGAGCGAGAGCAGACAAATGGTAGAAGCAGTTTGCTAAGTGAAAACCTAGAGAATCTTCTAGAAATTGCTCATATGACACTTGCCTCTTTGAATTCGCCCAGGGATGAGTAAGAGATCATGAAATCTCCAAGTGGAACAAAGAACTATCAGTGAAATGACACTAATCAAAATCCTAGAAACTGACTCACTCTCCTGTAGACATCTATATATGGATCCCTCATCCTAGAGATCCAGAGGCTGGAATTTTGTAAGTTGCAAGGAAGTGTTGTTGGTTTCTCTTTGAAGACATTGTTAGGTTATCTTGCTTTGTATGAGGTGAAGATGGCTTTCATGCTGGGAGGATGATGCTGGATCAGAAAGCTTTGTTGTAAATCCTCCCTTCTACTACTTCTATCAATAAATCTATTTGAGTTTTCCTCCATATGCTTGTATATCTCTAGATCTTGTATTTGTATATGCATTTATATGGTTAATGTACATCTGATCCTACATTATTTATGGTTATAGATCTCTATGCTTTGATGGTATTTTGCTGCCTTGACTCTACAGGTGTTCTTTGAAGCGGGACAAGTGAGAAAGGAGTGGCGAAAGCTCTATCAAAGGAGAGAGGAAACGAGCAAGGAGACTAGCGAAAGACTGAGGTTGGCACTATCTTCTTCTCTCTCATCTATCTCTCATAAAGGAAAACACAAGTAACTTTAATTTGTTTGTTTCTAAGATAGCTACCCGTCTTAGTGGGACTAGCAGCTCTAAATGGACACTAGTTTTCCTGATAACAAACCTCAACCTCAATCTCAACAGTGAGCACAAGGATTACAAAATCCTTATGGGAGATTTGCTCAATATTATCAATATCCTCCATCCTTTTATAATTTTCCTCCCCGACATAATCAGCAATAAAATCAACAGCCACAACTTCAAAATCAAACCCTCAACTTTCATTACCATTTCCACAACAACCTCCATAGCAAAACCAAAAATCCCAACTCTTACTACCATTTCAGCAGAAACCACATCAGCTACCTGCCCAATCACTACCAAATCCAAACAATAAAAACCCTTAGAATGCTTACATGGTAGAAGGACAACAATTTCCAACTTACTTGATTACTCCTCTAGATCTTAATGATGTGCAACTAAGATCTGGAAGGATATTAGAAAAGGAAAGACCTTCTGTAGTTATTCAAGAACAAGATATTTCTGAGGAGGATTTTCTAAAAGTCAACAAAAGTTTTGAGGGAACATCTCTCCAAAACCAAAACATTGAAAAAGGAGAACAAAAAGAACTAGTGAACACAACTCCTATCATTGAGCAACCAACATCTACTTCTACACCTCCTTTTCCTGAAAGACTACAAATTGATAGTGGGGTAGAAAAACAGATCTTGTTGCCCAACTTTTATTTTCTAGATGAATTGAAGAATGTATGTATCAAAATTCCTTTGCTACAAGCCATTAGAGAAATTCCTATTCTAGACAAAAAAGTAAAGGAGTTGAGCATAAAAAGGCTAGGAAGAAAAGCAAAAGAAACAAAAAGAATTCACT
Organism: Pinus tabuliformis; assembly: GCA_031772625.1. NCBI lineage: Eukaryota > Viridiplantae > Streptophyta > Pinopsida > Pinales > Pinaceae > Pinus > Pinus tabuliformis. The sequence goes on along the minus strand of CM062820.1, from coordinate 1,375,807,830 downwards.
TGGTAGGAAAAATAGTAGACATAATGATGGGAAATTTTTCCTTACAAAAATATGTGGATCCAGGAAGTCCAATTGTCAAGACACATATAAATGGAATTGAAATTCCAAATACATTGATTGACTTAGGGGCAGGAATAAACATTATGAGTAGACAAACTGAAGCAGCTTAAACTTCCTAATCTTCTTTACACACCTACCTTACTGCAGCTTGCAGATAGATTAGTAATCAAACCCAACCAGATGGTGCATTAGAAGATATTTCAGTATCCTTATATTCTTGGGAATATCCTGTTGATTTCATGATCTTAACTCCCAAGAATAATCTAGGAGGACACCCACTCATATTAGGAAGACCTTAGATGGCCACAACTGATGCCTTTATTAGCTGTAGATCTGGTGACATGTATATTTCTTATGGTAATTCAACAAAGAAATTTACTCTGTATCCTATAGCAAAAGCAATGATAGAAATTGATCCGGATTTAAACAGGAACGCATCAAATTACAGAGATAACCATATACACAAAGACGCAGTGGAAATAATACTTCATTTCATTAATGGAAAATACTGAAATATGCTTACAACTAGAAATGGAAATAAACCAGCTAGGGCAATGGTATCTTATCTCTGAGAAGAGATGTGGTGGCTACATGCCTCTGAACTGTGTTACAATGAGGCTCGAAGGCCTATTTATTGTTGAGAAACAATGGAAAACCCTTAACATTCAGAAACCTAACCCTAGGAGATGAAACACCAAACTGTGGGCCCCGTTTGGGTAAATTGGTACATCAATTTCCCGGGGCCGTAACTTTGGCATACGATCTCCCTTTGACGCGTACAATAGCTCGTTAGAAAGATCTATCCGAGCACTAGCACTTTGGGAAGGGCAACATCGGTCCATGGACCCATGTTGCCCCCAAATTTCCCAAAAAATGTCGTTTAGGGCCTCAAAACGACTCCTGAAGTTCAGGAACCGAAAAATAGTAAGTTGTGCTACAATTAAGGAAACTGAAAATGCTGAGAGAAATAATGGTGGGGGTCCAGGTGGACTTGGCAGGTGGCCACCAATATCCACCTGGATCATTCCTCCCCCCTTAGGAAGCAATGGTCCCCATTACGTTGAGTTCCTCCATGAGATGAGGAAACTTTTGCTGAATTTGTTCCCTGGTGAGCTACTTGCCCTGCTGAAGGAGTTGTCCTGCTTTGACAACTCGATACAGTTGGATATTCTGTTGGCGAGTGTTCTTGATCTATGTGTCCATGATCCGATCAGTTGCAGCTTTTTCCATGCAATCTGGATTTAATTCTGTGGGTTTGAGCTATTCTGCAATGTCGGATGTGTCTAGCAATGGTGGAAAGTATGGCCGAAGGCGGTCCACATTGAACACTGGGTGCAGGCCAAGGAATGGGGGAATTTTGAGCTCAAATGAATTGTCTCCCATAGCCTTAGTAATGGTGTAAGGACCATATCGGAGTGGTCTCAATTTCCGATAGGCTCCAGTAAGGCGTTCCTTTTGCAAATGCAACCAGACTTTGTCGCCCACCTGAAACTTGTGTGGCACTCGATGTTGATCATGTCACTGCTTGTACTTGGCATTTGATTTCTCAAGAATGTCATGGACCTGATGGTGAATATGTTGGATGCGCTCAATGAAGCTGGTGGCCTTATCTATTTCGGACTGGACATGAGCTGAATTTATGTGAGTAGCTGCAAATGGCATGGCCACATCAATGGGGCACAGTGGCTGGAATCCCAAACCCACCTGAAAAGGGCTATGACCAGTGGAGCTGTGAAGAGCTCGGTTGTAGCTGTGCTGTACATAGGGGAGGCTCTCATCCCATGTGCGTGGATGCTTTGAGTTATACATGCGCAGAATGTGCACAATCATCCTATTGACAACCTTTGTCTGGCCATCAGTTTGAGGATGGAAGGCTATGGACTTCGTGAGTTTGGTGTCCAGCATTGACGAGAGACTGGACCAACATGTGCTGAGAAAACGACTGTCCTGATCTGAGATGATAGACTGTGGGATCCCAAAGTGCACCCACACTCGTTCAAAGAAGAGTTTAGTAGTGGCTTCTGCTGTGATATTCTTCTTGCAGGCCGCCATAATGGCCATCTTCGAGAACCTGTCGACGACCACAAAAACACAGTCATTTCCATGCTTAGTGGAAGGAAGGCCTGACATGTAATCCATGGAGATGGATTCCCAAGGTTGACTAGGGGTAGGCAACGGGGTATAGAGGCCGTGCTTCTTAATGGTCGGTTTGGCAATGGCACAGGCAGTACATGATCTGATGTACTTCCCAACATCCCGTCGAAGATTCGGCCAATAGAAATAATTTTGTAGTACTGCCACTGTTTTCTCGACCCCGAAATGCCCAGCAGCCCGACTGTAGTGTGCTTCCCAAATCATCTTGGCACGCTCACTTGAAGGAACACAAGGGTGACCCAGGTGGCATAACAGGGCATCCTGGAGGTGAAAATCTGAAAATGCCGACCCTCTAAGAGTGTCTGGTATGTGTGGCCGAATTCTGGGTCGCTTTTGTAGAGAAGTGGCCAATCGGAAGTCTCGTGCCCACAAGAGTTGAGCACGGTGGTTAATGCCATGATCGGTGGTCGACTGAGGCAATCTGTAACATTATTGGTGCTGCCCTTCTTATACTTGATATTCAAGTGGAACTGTTGCAGGTATGTAGACCACTTCTGATGGCAATCATTCTGCAATTTCCCTTGGGTTTGAATGAACTACAGGGGTCGGTGGTCTGTGTGGATGACCGTTTCCTTCTCCAAAATGTAATGCTTCCATTGTCGGCAGGCCTGTACGATGGAATACATCTCTTTATCATAAGTGGGGTACTTCCGGACTGTGTCTAAAAGTGTTTCACTGTGATATGCCACTAGATTTCTGGTGGGCTCCAGTATTGTAGCAATAATGCTACAACTCCTGGGGCTTCCTATCTCTAATTTTATCAACCCGGTAGTTCGTACAAACTTGGAAGCGACGGTGTTGTATGCACAAGTACTAGATCTTGTCGCAGCTGTCACTTGGTCAGCTGGCACAAGTCCGCTAGGGCTCAAGCCAACTTCTATATGCTCTCAGAAGAAGCTTTCTAAATGATGGACGAAGGCTATCTCAAGGGAAATTGATCTACTTTGCAAAAATGAACTGAAAGCCAACCAAAACATGAAACCCTAGTAAACCCTAATTTGACTAGTTTGACCTCTATGATGCAATAGTGAAAGTGCAAATGTCTAAAAAGGATGCCATTACTTCTAATGATGTGAAATGCATGAATTCAACTACTTCTATGAAAAAGAACATTGTTTTTGTATTTTTGCTTAAGTGGATGGAGTGATTATGAATTTGTTTCTTATTAGGGTTTGGATGTGCAGAGGTGGTGCGAAGGGAGAGAAAGCTTGGGAAAGGTCAGGATGGCTAGGAGGGGTCCCAGAGGGTCCCTAGCATCAGTCCACAGAAGTCTACAACGTTCAGATGCTCGGCAACCAAGTTTGCAGGCTTCTACAGGATGTCTGCAGGGGATCCTACAGGAAACTAAGGAATTCTACAGGAAGTCTGCTACCTTCTACAGGATGTGCTGTAAGTGGAAGTTTTGGGTGATGGTGAAGTGATGGAGCGGTATGGGTGGATAGGTACGGTGGAGATGTGTTGTGGGGGAAAGTATCCAACTCGGAATGACCCTAACCCACTCTAAGGGTGACAGTTCCTTAGCAACAGCTGAAAGCAAAGCTATCTAAAGTTTCTTCTTTATGACATGTAAGAGATAAAAGGAAGAGATCCACTTACCGATGTCTTGCGCAAATGGTCGATCCAATCTCCTTTGTTTGCCGCTTGCTCCCAGCTCCAAGTCTTTTCACGGGCCCAGCTACACGAGATCCTGCAAATAAGACAAGAAAAGGAAACTACAAGAAGCATGCATTCATAATTGATTCAAGGATTAGCATAAATCAAATACGCAAGTAAGACAATACACCATTGAAACACATGCGAATAGAAGAACCTCAAATGCTTTATTAATATATGGAAGTAAGGTTCAGGCGGTGATACAACCATGAGAGGTCCAATCCAGCATCACCTTCCCGACGGAGAGAAATCTCTTCTTCACCTCCCTCAAGCAATCACCCAATACTCTCAACTGTAAACCAACAACAATTCTCTGCACAAAATTCCGACCTCCAGATCCCATGGGATGAGATCCTTATATAGAGTTTTGGAGTGAAGATAAGTCAGCTTGATGTGTGACTTGTTGTCCTCTTCAACTCCAGTTGTTCTTCAGTCCTTCACTCAGAGTTTCTGCCTTCCACTTGGAGTTTTAGAACCTCTTAACTCATCATTAGGCGAATCTTATGATCCAAGTGTCATTTTAGAAGCTTCCTGGGCACTGGCACATTGAGAAAAGATTCCTCCACATGTCAAAGTACGCCCAGTGCAGGTAGCCTTTGTTCCACTTGCTATGCAATGCAGGTACACCATAGAGCTTTTGACATTCAGCGCAGATGCTTAGTGGAGCAGCTGCTTTGATTCAAAATTGACCTGTTTTTGAGTGTTTTTCAGTGGAGAACTGATTTGAAGTGTTGTGGTTTGTTGACCTTGTTCCTCTAGGGGTAGGAACAACATGTTTAGGGACTTTGGATCCCTCAGATTATTGACATTTCATGCTCTATGCTGTAAGGCACAAAAATGTCTATAACAGTTGCCCCCTAAAGTATGAGGTCGTTTATCGGGTGAAATGCTTTATTAGGAGGATCCGAAGTTCATTCAATCGCCGGGAGGTGACCTGTAACAAAATACAATACAATACATTATCTTTTCATACTTTCTTTTCATGATCTAGCTGATGCGGGCATTTCCCATGCTCAGCTTTATAAATACATTTGTTGTACATAAACAGACGACCGTCTGATAATAGACTGATAATTCTCTGCTTTTAATTATCATCCTTTTACTAGGATGATCATCTGCTGCACATGTCTATGTTTTTATCTCCTGAATATATATCGCAGCCCGGATGGATGAAACTAGATCCGGGGTCTTCAAACTTGTCCGATCTTCACTCTAGTACAAGTCGATCCATGTGAGAATTTCTTGAAGTCGAACATGGAAAGACATCACTTGATTACCAGTCAATAATGTAAACTGTTAACAAGCACGAGAGGAATCACCGATAATGATGATGACCCTCAAGGTACTGCAGCACAATTCACGTGGCGTGAATATAGGATCTGACGTCGAACACCACGCAAAGTCTCCTGGTCGAAGGTCATTAATGTATACCTATCGCCAGAAGTGAGAAACTTGCCATTGAGGCATGCAAGCTTCAAAGTACTGAGGGGGTGTTCCTAGATCACCTTCTTGGATAATGAGCTGATGTCGACAAGAAGTGATCCGTCAAAGGAGGGCCTTAATGAATCCCACATCAATGACACGGAACGGAGCTAGTGATGATGGTGAAAATGATCTGTGAAATATGATTCAGGGTGGCGGTCATGGAAGGATGAAAGATGATGTATGGTAGTGGATGGGACCCAGTTGACACTTTCTGAATGACATCTCTTGAACATATAACGACACTGATGTGATGGATCGGTAGCATTACCCCATGTATGGATGGTATGGCGAGACCATGGTGAAGGGACCTGTGAATGATAATAACCCAACCCGATATTTACGGAGGCAAAAGTGTCATGTTCAAGAGCAACTTGCTACCATTAAGCTTTGAGGTTCTTCCCAATTTTTCCCCAGTCATTTCTGACCAGTACCTCTTTATTTTTGTCAAGCTTGAGGAGGATAACATATACCTGTTCTATAACCTGCCCTTCGGGCAAGCCCATCGCTATGTTTTAACGAGCCTAACGATAGGGAAACTCGTTCTCGTCTAAAGACAAGTTTTTCGCTATCCAATATTTTTAACGAGCCCAGCGACAAAGACAACTCGGTCCTTTTCATCTTTAGAGAGTCTGAAAAGGGTACATAAAGTGGACTCCAGGGGTCCTTTTTTGTCATCTAATCCCTTAAGTCCGAAAAAGTATAAAACAATACAGAAGGGATGAATGTTCGATATCTTTATCGAGCCGAACTAGACAAGCGCTCGATCTTTTTGTGCAATAATCCCTCAGGTCCAAAAAGATTAAAATCTAGAGGAGGGATAGCTCTTCCGGTCCTTTTAACGAGATGGAAGGCCAAAACTCGGCAAACTTTTCATATTTTACGAGTCAGTGAAAAGAGCTCAAAGAAGACTCGTCTTTTGAGGAACGAGTGATAAACAGGGATATCAGCAGATTCCAGGTACAGGTTGGAATTTTCCAATCACGGCAGTATTACAAGGATGGCTAGGTGAAATCACTCTTCGCAGCTGTTCCTCAAAATAGGTAAACAATCAAGTGGATGTGAATGATCGGCCAAATGAAAAGTGGAGGTGACGGTGCACAAACACGACCAAGGCTTTTATGGCTGATGAATTTACGGTCTCAAATGGCTATTTACCGGTTCATTTTTCTTAACGAGCTTGAACTCTGGGGGAAGCTTGCTCACATGTGCGTTTATTTTTTAACGAGCATGAACTTTGCCAAAACTGCTCATTTTTGCGTTTATTTTTTAACGAGCATGAACTTTGCCAAAACTGCTCATGTTTGCGTTTATTTTTTAACGAGCATGAACACTTGCGAAAACTGCTCGGTTTTTTACCAGTCATAAAGTAGGAAGGTCTCATGGAAGATCACTATTTTTTAAAGAGCTTCATCTCCCTACGCTTTGCTCCATATCCTCTCTTTATGCAAGCTGGGTATCGGCCTATCCTACGGGTTAGAGGGGTTAGTCCTACCTAAAACTAAAAAGCCGCCCGCGCTTGCATTCCAAGAGGTTTGCATGCCCCCAGGTGTAAGTCTAATTTCAAGGTCGCCCCTACTTATCCGTAAAAACCCTTGTTTTCAACGGGTGAGGCTTACCTCTTTCAGGTTACCCAAAGATTGTTTCGTTAATCTTTCAAACAGAACTTTCTTCGGCGACGCCGACTAGGCGATGGTGAATGACGGCGCTTCCGCCACACACTTAACTTTAACAAAAGAATCTTTTTCCAGAACAACCCCATTCCTAACAGCCCCTTCTGAGAGTCCAACTCTCTCTTTGTCTTCTTGTCCTTCTTCTCCACGAAGATGGCTCAGAGGAAGATTCACAAAGATGAAGGAGGGGGACGGGGTACGGACTAGTCATATTCTTCCGCGGAAATTCTACTTTACACCCAAGGTTTTTTCTGCCTCCAGAGCAGACCAGGATGCATGCCCCCTGGGTTCCGGCCCTACTTTCCCGAATCACTCGCACTCATCAGGAAGAAGAACCAGAGGTAGAGACCTTTCTTGATTGAATAGACCATTCAGGATAGGTATGTGACTATTTGCGATGCGTGATCCCGGAAATGAAAGTTGGTCTACGAGCTTGACCATTCTTCCTTCGTATGGAAAACACATTATTCGAAAGAGTGAGGAGACTATTGCTTCCATGCAATATATGTAGTCTCGTCCAAGGAGTAGGTTATAATCCAAGGGTCCTTGGACGACCATCAAATTCATCTTGACAGCCTTCCCTTTCAAGGTAATAGGCACATTAGGTAGAATCCCTAATGGTCGACTGGTTCCTTTGTCAAAACCCGAGAGATTCCTTATCTCAGGCAAAAGCGCTGGGCAACCCAGTGCTTTCCAAGCAATAGAGGACAGGATACTCACAGATGCCCCTTCATCAATGATAGTCCCAGCCATCACCATTTTGTATATTTGGACTATAATTCTAAATGGTATACTGGCTGGTAACCGGGGTCTGCCTAGTTGGTTCCAATCAAAGGACACAACCAAGTTTCTTGGTGGTGGGACCGAATATACGGCCGGGTATGATCCTGACGATGCTCCTTCCTGCGATAAAGGAGTGGGCACATTGCCCTGATGTTCATCAGAATCGGTGTTGATGAAAAGAATCTGGACGGTGTCATCCTTACTCTCTTCGGTAGGGGTGTCAGCTGAAGATGAATCCTCAGTGACTGTGGTATCTGAAGATGAAACTTCTGAAGGGAGAACCGGGTCAACTGCCGTTTCGACCTTGGGACTTTTGTCTGGTCCGGATTCAGTAGGTTCACTTTCAGTGACTGACACTTCAGCTGGCCCTATGAGCGGGGCAGCTGTATTTTCGACCAACGAAGGACTTGGCGCGAGTTTATGGTATCCAGGAGGAAGTAGTAACGGTGCAACCGGTTGATCTTCCAAAACTCTCTTTGCTTCGTCTAAAAAGGGACAACGGCGGAGGGTGTGATTTCCTTCACACAGTTCGCAGGGGAATCTCATTCCCCTTCGTCATCTAGGACCTTCACTTTCGTTGGTTGACGGTAAGCATTCAACCTGGTTGTCAGAGGTTGACGCTTCCGAACTGTGCAAACGAGGGGACCAGTCCCTTAGTATCCGGGGAATACTGGGACAATCATGGTGGAGGTGGTCTCCTCTACATATGACACATGGCGACTTGGGCCCGGCCCGTGCTGTGTGTGGATTTTTGTTAGATGCCTTTTGCTTGCCCCCAGGCGCCTTTGGCTCCTTCTGCTTCTTTTCTTTCTTCTTTTCTATGGGAGCTCCGCTTTCGGCGGCTTGACCTTTCGAAGAATAAGGATCGGAGGAAGGCTTATAAGAAGTGGAAGGCTGGAGGGTAGCTCTAGACTGGTCTAACTGTTGACTCGACTGTTCAGGAACCGCGGTGTTCTGAACTACAGTGGTTGAGAATAGCCAAACTGGCAGGCCAATTGTCAGTCCTGGAAGCGACAATGTGGCCATGTGGGGCGCACCAACTTCTCCCCAAGAGGAGAAAGGACTAGGGGTCCCATCATGTGGGATCCCTTGGTTGGTGTGTTCCATGTTCTCAACCTTAAGATCAACGTAGGAATAAGGGGTGATTATGTTCCGTTTAGAATGAATTTTATATGACGACGCTTTAGACACAACTTGCTTTTTCACTTTTTAAGAGTCGAGAAAAAGCTAAAGATGACTCTAGTCTCCTTCGATGTATTAACGAGCCCGAAGTGACAAATGCTCGAATGGACTTTTTCAGTTATAGAGTTTGAAAAAGGCCAAAAGAAACTACTCTGGAGTTCTAGGCAGAGGGTGTGCCAAACGTTTCGCGAAACCACAGAATACGTTTTACGGTACGAGTGGTCGATCTTCGTGAATGCTGTGTTCACTGCATCGCGATCAGTAGGGCGGCAGACACGGTTTCCTATGGATAAAGGCTTTGTTCCTATAGGGGTCCCCCAATATACGCGACGGTACGCGGGGGCACAAATCCGTATTAGCGCTCTCGTCCCTCAGGAGGAATCACCCACCTTCGTAGAGATCGATAGTCACTATGTTTAACGACGCCGGTTCACATCTCTACCTAGACCTCTATTGTGTTTCGTTATGTTTCAAAGCGTTTTTAGGTAAATTCAGTTCTTTTTAGGTTGATCTTGCTTAGCAGTTTTCCTTTATGGATCACCACGTGGTGTATGATACAACTCCTAAATGCAGTCTAAGAATGATAAGCAAGCTTTTTCAATTCTTTCAACTTATGAAAATCTTAACTACTGAGGGAAAAGAAAGACATCATCTTTTCAAACAGATCATAGAGCACACACTGATGCACTTTCCTAAATCGACATGCAAACTGTCAAAATGCACATGCACAATGCAAGTATTTCTTTTCTTCTTCCTTAATGTTGATGTATTACAAAAAGAAAGCTGTTGTACGATTTCGAATTCAACTTCAAGCGAAAGCAAACAAGTATTCGTCCAATAATCAAAAGAACACCTTAAGATTCACTCGTTCCAAACACAAGAAATACTGAAATTCGAACCATATAACGAAAGCAAATGCTCAAGCAGCTATGAACAGCAATAAACTAGCTCTTAGAATCACAACGACACTTTCTCACAGGTCTGGATCCAAGAGGTCACAACAAGACTAGTTCACTTTCGCTACGGGAAACTGTGAATGAAAGCAAGAAATACAATAAGAACAATCACGGTTTCATCATACAACTGAGGCGGAATGAAGGCAAATAAAAGATGGTTTCAGCTAGGTATACAGGTTGACAACAGGTTGCAAAAACAATATTGAAAACTGGGCAACAGACAGTAGGGAACCCCAGTTGCACAAGGCAAACTGGATCAGCACAGGTACTGCACTGTCAATCTGACATGCAGCGCAGGTAGCCCCTTCGGGACTTGTGTTGCAGCGCAGGTAGCCTTTGCTACAGCTGCACTGATGAGACAACTCTCGTCTCACTCAGATTCCGGGTCACAGTTTGCTCAAAAATCAACAGTTTTTGGCCAAATCAGAAGCTATCAGACAAGTATACACTAGAGGATGATTGAGGAAGATGAACACTATCACAAAGAGCTAAAAAGAGTCCTTGTGGATCAGCTCTTTAAATCATGAACATGCCCAGCACTGGGCTAGAGTAGCTGCCCTCTACTTTGCATTCGAAGGATTCGAATGCAGTTCGATTCGGTACTCCCTTTGTTCAAGAGATAAATAGCAAGAATACACAAGCTACCAACAAGACACGATCCCCAGTGGAGTCGCCAGTCTGTTGTGGGGGAAAGTATCCAACTCGGAATGACCCTAACCCACTCTAAGGGTGACAGTTCCTTAGCAACAGCTGAAAGCAAAGCTATCTAAAGTTTCTTCTTTATGACATGCAAGAGATAAAAGGAAGAGATCCACTTACCGATGTCTTGCGCAAATGGTCGATCCAATCTCCTTTGTTTGCCGCTTGCTCCTAGCTCCAAGTCTTTTCACGGGCCCAGCTACACGAGATCCTGCAAATAAGACAAGAAAAGGAAACTACAAGAAGCATGCATTCATAATTGATTCAAGGATTAGCATAAATCAAATACGCAAGTAAGACAATACACCATTGAAACCCATGCGAATAGAAGAACCTCAAATGCTTTATTAATATATGGAAGTAAGGTTCAGGCGGTGATACAACCATGAGAGGTCCAATCCAGCATCACCTTCCCGACGGAGAGAAATCTCTTCTTCACCTCCCTCAAGCAATCACCCAATACTCTCAACTGTAAACCAACAGCAATTCTCTGCACAAAATTCCGGCCTCTAGATCCCATGGGATGAGATCCTTATATAGAGTTTTGGAGTGAAGATAAGTCAGCTTGATGTGTGACTTGTTGTCCTCTTCAACTCCAGTTGTTCTTCAGTCCTTCACTCAGAGTTTCTGCCTTCCACTTGGAGTTTTAGAACCTCTTAACTCATCATTAGGCGAATCTTATGATCCAAGTGTCATTTTAGAAGCTTCCTGGGCACTGGCACATTGAGAAAATATTCCTCCACATGTCAAAGTACGCCCAGCGCAGGTAGCCTTTGTTCCACTTGCTATGCAACGCAGGTACACCATAGAGCTTTTGACATTCAGTGCAGATGCTTAGTGGAGCAGCTGCTTTGATTCAAAATTGACCTGTTTGTGAGTGTTTTTCAGTGGAGAACTGATTTGAAGTGCTGTGGTGTGCTGACCTTGTTCCTCTAGGGGTAGGAACAACATGTTTAGGGACTTTGGATCCCTCAGATTATTGACATTTCATGCTCTATGCTGTAAGGCACAAAAATGTCTATAACAAGATGGAACTTGTGATGGCTCAGGGGCAGGGAAATAAGATGGAGAGAGAGTGCACGGAGTTGGTTGGTGGATAGAAGGATGGAAGCAACGAAAGGTCAAAACATGAAGCTACGTGGCAATGGATGAGTTGGAAGGTAAACGAGCTGAACAGAGGTCGAGTAGGTGGCTTGAGGAGAGGTTAAGAAGAAGAAGAAGGAAGTAGAATGATATGGAGCAGTGTAAATAAAACAAATGACTTATGTCTTGCACCAAAAACGAGAATTCATTAACCAGTGCTACCTGTGCTATTAAACCAATGAACAACGATGTAAATCATGAAGAAAAGTCGTGCATGGAATTGTAATGACGAAGTATGGCTCAAGAGAAAAATGCATGGAAGGATCCACGATTAAACCGACTGTGTTGCAGCTTGCATAAAAGTAGAAAAGACTGCGTTTTTTTGGTGGTTGGTATAGACTGCACCCCAATCCCTAAACAGAGATGGCAGTCAAGGCACTAACAACCTTTTCTTGGAGCTCCAGTGGATTACAAACCTCCTATCCTAATCTAAGCAGCTGAAAGTAATTTAACCATAAGCTAATCCTACTCAATCTTATTAAAGAAATCAAATCAGAAAACTGTGTTCTTTGAAATGCATATAAAAACAAGGAAATAAAATGCTGGAAAGAAAGGTAAATAACACTACAAGAAGAGGAGATCTATTGTTCTCAGGTTGGGCCCTAACCTGAGAGCTATAGCTCCCTTAAAAGCTCAGAATTAGATCCAAATCTGCTTGCCTTTATTCATAACCAAAAGTCTAATGTCATGCCAAAACTGGCTTACAAAAACAAACACCGAGCTATGCTCAAAAATTACAATATCAGTCCAAAAGTTCAAAAAGCTCCTAACAAAGGCTACGACCTTCATATTTATACAAAATGAAGATCAAGCTGGCTTCCTCCATTCGTGGAGCTTGGCTGTCCAACTGAAAGTCAAACTGCTGTAAAACTGCTGATCCTGTAGAACGTGTTGGCTGCCTCTAAGCTCGGTGGGGAGAGCTGTTGGAGCTCGGAGTTAAGGTGAAAATCACGAGGAAGGTCATCAAGACTGTGGACAACCTCCCTATGAATCCGCAATGTCACCTTTGCTGTGTCCTTGTCTCCATTTACGTGGTCTTTTGCTCTCTTTAATGCCAAAAACCTGAAATCATCATGTATTAGTCACATAGATATAATGCCTGCCCTTCTTCCTACAAACAACACGAATATACTAAGAAATGAATGCATAAGTGGTAAAAGATGAATGTTTAAGCAAGGTAAGTAGGCCAATATGAGCCCAAATTGTACCAAAAATTGGGGCTCATCATCACCCCCCAGCTAAAATATTTGCTCATCCTTGAGCAACTTAGTCCAAATCTTCATCCTTCATTGCTTTGACTGCTTCCCTCACATCCCAAGGTTCTGTGGTAGTGTCCTCTTTGCTGATATGAAACCCTGCTTTCCTGTTCACCTCTTCCCATTGTTCACTGTCATCCTCCTTTGTATTGCCTTCAGTCAACCCTAGCAGTAGTGGTGGGCTGAGTTTAAGGCCAATCCAGCTGGCCTGGAGGCTTTGCATGGATTTCTTGTAAAGGTCTACCCTTGCCAAAGCTTCCCTCATCCGAATTGGGGTATGGTACTCCCGGATTTTCAAGCTGTGTGCCAAGGTATTCCATCTGCGTGTACATGCTTGGGCAGCACTTTCTCCTAACAATCTTTCCATGTCTTCAAAATGAGCTATGGCTTGGGCCTGTTGGTCCATAAATCTCAAGGAAGCTGTGGGATCAGTAGACAACTGTTGGTGGGCTGAGATGAGTGCAACCGGATCCTCTGGTTCTGCTCGAATGAACAGTGGCTCGCTCAATTCTCGGTTCATGACCGATTTTGCTTCAGCTGCTCTTTGATCCTCATGGTTCAACCATGAAGCGAACGCCATCAATTGCATATCACCCAAGGCAATATTGGGATCCTAGGAGACTTCATTAGGCAAAGCCAAATTGTGGAGGTAGAACTCTGCTAATTTGGCTTTGTCTTCTGACGAACTAGTACTGCACAATTCAGAAAATTGCTGTGGGTTTTGGATATGTGAAATACCTCTTTGTGCCAAGGTATTTATTTGGAACTGCAGCCATTGATCTTTTAAGTACAATCCATAGGATTTTGCAGGTTGTCTGCACTGTATTGCCTCCATGGCCCAACTGGCCATGCAGGCCAATTGTGCTTCCTTTTGCTGCAGCTGTTCTTTTAGAGCTTGCACTTCAATTTTTGTTTGCTGTTCTGCTTCCTGTAGAAGTGTCATTGGTTCCTCAAGAGTGGTGGTCAGCTCCTTTTTGCCTTGTTTTTCCTCTGTGGTGTCCTTGGGGGATGTACCTGCCCCTGCCCGTAGTTCCTGTAGCTGCAATCTCAGCTTCTGATTTTCTTCCTGTAGAAGCACACGTTGGCAATTAGCCACATGTTTAGCCATGGTGAATTCACTCCTGACCTCCTTGAGTTGCTCTTGTAAAGGGCCTATGTCCGCCACACGCTTTGACTTGGCGATCTGCATCCATGTGTGGGAACGGACTCTTTCTTCCTCTAATGCAAAAAATAAGGGTACAGTAAATTTCTGCGGTATGATTTTTCCCGCCTCTAAAAAGGTGTAGTATGAACTCAGACTAGGCTGAGGGCTGGGCTCTGGTATATGTACTTCTTCTGCCTCTTCAAGTGGCTCTACCTCACCCTCCTTTGGTGGTGATGAGGGTCCTTCTCCTTCCCTCTTCTCTGTTTCCTGTAGCTGGGCCATAGTGTCCTGTAGAACATTTTCAGCTTCCTGTAGCCGAGTTTTTTCAGTCAACAGGTCTAACCTTTCTTGCCACGTATTTTTCTTTGGACTCCCCTTCTCGTAGGTGACTGTGATCCTGGAGGGTGACTTTTCCTTGGGAGAAGCAGGGGTATCTTCGATGACAATCGGGCTGCTGGACGGAGGCTGTGGCTTGCCCATCTTTATCCTAACACTTCTTCGAGCTTTAAAGTATAGAGGGGTCTACCTCTTCCTCTTTTCTTTTGGCTTAGGTGGCGTGCTGAGGCCAGCTAATACAGCTGCTACCTCCCGTGCCAGAATATCCACCTTCTTCTCTTTGGGTTTCACCTTTTCGGGGCTTCCTGTAGAAGCCCCTGTTTTGGTAATTTTCGGGCTTCCTGTAGAAGACCCTTTTGCCAATTTCGGGCTTCCTGTAGAAGCCTGTTTCTGCTTTCCTGTAGACACGGGTGTCACCACCTTTTCTTGCTTTGCTGCATGGGTTTTGCTTTTTGGTTTGGTTGTAGGTGCTGACGAGGTACTTGGGCTGATGTGGACCACCTCAGCTTTGTCCGTTCTGCTCTTCAACCTCTTTTCTCTTGCTGACAAGATGGGTGTGCCACCTTTTTCTTTGTCATCCTTTTCCTCATGCTTCTTCTTTTGTTCTTTCTTCTGCACTATGGTCGGGGTCTTCTGGCCTTTTTCTCTCTTTCCCTCAGCCACTGCTTCTTGTTCCTCACTGCTGGAGGAACCCGTTTCTTCAATCAACATTTTTATGTCTCCATATCTTGTCAAATTCCGGAATGATTCCCATGAGAGGGGAACTTTATATGAATGAAGCGCATCCTCCACAAGAAGTTTGATCAACCCATGGTGGGCTACCTGATCTCGTATGCCTTCTTTTAACTTTGTGGCACACTCAATTAGGGACTGTAGCAGGAAATAAGGAATGCTCAGTTTTTGTTCTACAGGAAGATCAATCTGGTGCCTCAATTCAGTGAGCAACCGAAAGTGATATGCGTACACGATGCTAAAACGGCCTTCACAGGTTATATATTTCATGATTTGCAGGCTGACTTCATTCCATGGTGGCAGCAAGCTGGTTCTTCGCACCCCATTTTTGTCCTCCGAGAATTCCTCCTCAGGTGGAAAGAACTCTTTCTTGGCCTGCTGGCTCAACTTCCTTTCCTCCTTATCCCATGGCAAACCCATCGGAAGTTCAGTAATTCGACTGATATATTGCGGGGTTAGCTTGAGGCTTAGACCCCTGAAGTTCACTGTGGCCAGTGTCTTGGATTTCGGCTTCAGAGCCTGCAAAAATTCTTCTGCCACTTCATCATCATAACCCTGCAACTTGTCACAAAAAGATATCCATTGAACCCGTGTGAAGAGCTCTACCACTTCCTGGTTTTCCCTTAATTTGGTTGAATCAGTGGGTTCTCGTCTTATAAACCCACCCGACATGATAAAATAGTTTTCTTAACCAGAGGTGGTGATTGTGGAAGAGATTTTGGTTTTTCTGAGACAGAGCATAGAATGTCATGTACATAACCCACAAAACTTATCCCTGAGGAACTTAACACAGTTTAATTACTCGACATCCTGTAGAATGACAGTATAGGCACAGCAGACAACAATTTCATCGTTTTTCTATGACCAGACTGTGGACGACAATTCTGCCACCTTTAATAACCAGTTGCATGAAGAGTTCAGGGTTACGTCTTTAATTGGCCACCTTTTTACGTGAGGCACCCGCTTTCCTGTAGAAAACTGCGTTCCTTTAGGATGACAGTGTTCCTGTAGAATGCAGCGTTCCTGTAGGATGACAGCGTTCCTGTAGAATGCAGCGCGCGATTTTCGGGAGAGACTGCAGTCGGTCTGCGCCTTGGGTGTGCTTCTCAATCGTTCTGATAGCCAAAGGCTCGGCGTATCACACTGCAGAAGGATCAGGATAGCCGCTCGAGTTAAAAACAGTGGTTGATAAATGCATGAGTGCAATCTAGCCGATTAGATTTTGAATCGGCGGAATCCGTGGCGCGGAGGGTGAGCTGTCCCCGCCGGACCGTTGGGTGATGTCATCCCATCATTCAACTGCGCGTTCACTTGCTGCTGCATCAATTCCCGCAGATCTGTCGCCGCCTCTTCGGTTAAACTCGTTTTTTTCGACGGGATTGCTCTCACGTGCGTGCTACTATTCTTTTTGTCATGGCCACCACCCTCTCATCCAACTAGACCATTAACTGGCCGACGTGGCTGGCCAAATGGCCATACAGCCGCTCAACCCATTCAACTTTACACTTAGCAATCAATCAAAGTAACATTCATGCAGTCTGATGGAAGGAAGGGTCGAGACACTTACCTGCGCGGCTGCACACGATGTTTCGGCTCTTTGGACGCTGATGAGTCAATTTACCTGCTGCTGGCGAACTTACACAGGCCCGGAGGTCCATGTTCACAAGCTGTCGTCGATGGATGGGATGCTTCAGTTGCATGCGCCCACGTTTCATTGCATATGGCCTGCGCTGTGAATGGTATCCACTCTAGCAGGCTTAACTGTTACAGGACTCCCGCGGGATGCCTTGGAACAGTTCTTCCTCCTTGGGTGCATGCTGCACGGCGATGGATGGCCTCACGATCATGCTCTCGGAGCTTCTGGCTAACTGTGATGAATATGGTGTGAGATCTCTAGCGCTTTTTCCATTTACAATTTGCTTTTTCTCGAGACTCATCGATCTGCTTTGCTGGTGCAGGTAACTTTGTTGCATGTCGACAAGGATGGTGGAACAAGATAACAACAATGTGCATGGTTGACAACAGTGGTGTGCATGCGTCCAAACCGATCCTTAGCCGTTAGATCTCCTCATGAAATGAATTCTGGCCCGTTCTGAGCTTCTACAGGAAGCCTCCTGTAGAGATACAGCGCTTCCTGTAGAAAGGATGCATTCCTGTAGAGAGTCTGCACCTTCTTGTAGAAGATCTGCATCTTCCTGTAGAAACTCTGCATTTTCCTGTAGAAAATCTGCGTCTTCCTATAGAAGACTCAAGCTGTAATAAAATTGCACATACCTTGGAGAAAATGAGTATTCTTGGAGGAGGTGATGGTGAGGTGTCCTGACTGCATGATGAGGACCCTTGGCTTTGAGTTGAGAGGCTTCCTCTCCTCCATAGAACACCTGCATGCAATTTTACATAATGCATCTGTTGACCTTGTTTTTTCTTGTGTTTTTTTTTCTTTTTCTTTTTTTTTTTTGAAAGATAACAGGGGCGCCTCATTGAGGTTTTCACCCTTGCCATCTGCCTTAAGTGCCTCAAAGAGGTTTTCACTCAAGGATCTTTTTCCAATCTCTTTTTTTTTTTTTTTGAAAAGACAATAGGGGCGCCTCCATGAGGTTTTCACCCCTTCCACCTGCCTTGGGCGCCTCAGAAAGGTTTTCACCCAAGGATCTTTATTATTTATTATTTATTTATTATTTTTATTTTTTTTAGATTCTTCAGGGTATGCCCAAAGCAGAGGCAGAACCCTTCTCTATGACCAACACTGCCTTCTCCATAGTTTTGATGAACTCTTGTCTTGAGGGAGGCTTCCTGTAGATCTTCAATCGATGCCCATTGACAAGCATGGGGATGGCTTCCTCATCAATGGTCTGAATAAGAACAGATCCATTGTCATGACATTTTTCCACTGAATATGGCCCTAGCCATCTGGTTCTCAGCTTCCCCTTGAAATCTTTGTATCTGGAGTCATACAACAAAGCCCAATCTCCCGGCTGAAATTGCTTGTCATGGAGATGTTGGTCATGCCACACCTTTCTCTGAAGTTGAACCACTTCTGAGTGAAGGAGGGCCTGCATTCGGTGCTCATCCAGGCCATTCAGCTGCAATAGCCTTTCTTGTTGTGCATGGCTGAGATCTAGGTCCAGCTGAGCTGCCATCCTCAAAGTGTTGTATTCAAACTCAATGGACAACAAAGCTTTCTTCCCATAGACCAGCTCATAAGGTGTGAAGCCGGTGGTGGTCTTCCAAGTGGTGTTGTAAGCCCATGTGGCTTCAACCAAGCGATCTGCCCAGTCCTTTCTGCTGTTGCTCACCACCTTAGTCAAGATCCCTTCTAATGCTCTATTGGTGACTTCCACCTACCCATTTGCTTGAGGGTGATAGGGGGTGGAAGTCCTATGCTTGATCTTGTGATGAGCTAGTAGATCTTCAACCAGGTTGGAGGTGAACTGGCTCCCTTGATCGGTGACCAGCTCTCTTGGATAGCCAAACTTATAGAAGATGTTTTCTCTTAGGAACTCGGCCACCTTTTCTTCTGTTGCTGCTTTGATTGCTTTGGTCTTTGCCCACTTTGTCAGGTAGTCAGTGCACACAATGATGTAAGACCTTTGCCTCGAAGGAGGGTTGATTGGGCCCACAAAGTCCATACCCCACTTCTCAAATGGCTCAAGAGTCACCTGAGGTTGGAGAGGCATCTCATCCCTTTGGGTCGGTTTCCCCATTCTTTGGCATTGGTCACACTGGCTAACATATCTTCTGACATCTTGATGAAGTGTGGGCCAATAGTAGCCTGCCTGCAGGATTTTGAAGGCAGTTCTCTTTGCTGCAAAATGTCCTCCACAAGGCCCATCATGACAAGTGAGGAGGATATCAAAGACTTCCTCCTCCCTTACACAACACCTTAAGATCTGATCGGGGCCAAGCTTGAACAGATTGCCCCCGATCCAAGTAAATGAGGCACTTTTTCTGATGATTCTGCTCTTCTCTCTGGAAGATAGGTGCGGAGGGAACTGTGCTGAAACAAGGTAGTTTGCTATATCCGCAAACCATGGAGAGAGTACTGAAATAGCAAACAGATGTTCATCGGGCATCTGGTCATCCACCGTTCCATCCTCATCTACAGACAAATCCAATCTAGATAAAAAGTCAGCAACAAAATTTTCTCTACCTGGTTTGTCAACAATGGTCAAATCAAACTGCTGCAATAAAAGTAACCATCTAATAATACGAGCATTCACATCTGGTTTATTCATTAAATATCTAATTGCAGCATGGTCTGTATGTACAAAGGTTTGATAGCCAGTAATATAATGTCGGAACTTGTTCAGTGCATGGACCACAGCCAAGAATTCTTTCTCGGTTACAGTGTAATTCAGCTCAGCTTTGGACAAGTTTTTGCTAACAAAGTAAATGGCATATGGAAGTTTTTGCTCAACTTGTCCTAAAGCTGCACCTATGGCTTTGTTCAAGGCATCAGTGTGGATGTGGAAAGGTAGGGCCCAGTTTGGACCTCTTAGGATTGCGGCTGACACCAACTTGTCCTTCAATTCATTTAAAGCCCTCTGACAATCGTCAGTCCATTTAAACTCCACATCTTTTGCCAACAGGCCAAACAATGGCGAGGCTAGCTTGCTGAAATCTTTAATGAATCTCCGGTAGTATCCTGCTAATCCCAAGAAACTCCGAACATCCCTTACCTTTTGGGGAGGTGGAACCTTCTTGATGAGAGAAATTTTGTTAGGATCCACCTGCAACCCTTGGCAAGAAATGGTATGGCCTAGCACGGTCCCTTCAGTCATTAGGAATTAACATTTTTCAGGACTAAGGGACAAGTTCATCTCAATGCATTTGGTTAGGACTTTTCCCAGATTGGACAATGCTTCCTGGAAGTTGGCCCCATAAGGAGTAAAGTCATCCATATAGATTTCCACTGCATCATGGACCAGCTCCGAGAAGATGCTTAAGACAGCTCTCTAGAAAGTAGCAGGAGCATTGCATAGCCCAAAGGGAAGGACTCGGTAGGCAAAGGTGCCCCAAGGACAAGTGAAGGTGGTCTTATCTTGGTCTTCCGGGCTGATTTGGATTTGGTTGTACCCGCTAAACCCATCCAGGAAAGAGAAGAACTTCTTTCCTGCCAGTCCATCCAACACTTGATCTATGAAAGGTAGAGGGAAATGGTCTTTCTTGGTAGCTTTGTTCAGTTCTCAGTAGTCCACACAGATTCTCCATTTCCCATTTTTCTTGGGAACCAACACCAGAGGGGACACCCATTCTCTATCTGAGATGGGGTAGATGAATCCGGCATCCAACAGTTTTTGCAATTCTTCCTTGACAATGTCCTTAAGAGCTGGATTCATTCTCCTCTGGGGTTGCCTAACCGGCTTACAATCCTCTTTGATGTATATGTGATGGGTACAAACCGAAGGATGGACTCCTTTCATCTCCTTATAGCTCCAAGCAAAAGCATCTAGGTGACTAGCCAACAGGCTACACAGCTCCTTTTCCTGGGAAGGAGACAGGGAGGAGCTGATCTTCAACGTTCTCTCAGGGCCGAACTCCACATTCTTGACTCTGGGAGTGACAGGGTTGGTTGTACAAAGATCCACTAAGGTGCTAGCTTGGGCATCCTCCACCAATTTCTCTAAGGATAGTGCACTGGAAGGTGGATTCTGGATCAAGGTCTCAATCAAGTCATCCTCGGTTGGGGGGTCTCTTCTAGTGGTCTCTAAGGTGCACAGAGGTGCTGAGTACACCTCGTCTTCCTCTCCTTCCTCTAACCAGAGTGGTAAGTCATGCTCTAAGGAGGGTTGGGCAGGAGGGTATAGGACTAGCTGTTTGGACATAGGACCATTTTTGATGGTCATATTTCCTGCACGACAACTTATGTAAGCATCTGCAGTGGCTAACCAAGGCCTTCCCAAAATGAGAGGATATCCAGTAAGCTTTGCCTTGGGTTGCAGAACCAAGAAATCTGCAGGGTATTCCCAAGAGTCGATAGAGACCAAGACATCCTCCACAATCCCTTCGGGAGTCACAGTGGAGCGATCTGCTAATTGCAGTACTGTCGAGGTCTTCCTCAAGGAACCCTGAAGATTGAGTTTGAGCATGGTATCCCTGGTCATCACATTAATGGCAGCCCCCAGATCGATCAAGGTGTGAGGTATGATGGTGCCATTGATGTGGACATCTACTACAGGACTTCCAGGATCTAGGTACTTTGGGCAGATGACTTGTCCTAGCATAAGGTCAGACAGTTGTCCTATGACATTGATGGTTGAAGCATCTTTCTTCCGCCTGCCTGGGTGTTTGAAACACTTTTCCTTAACCAGTTTGTTGTATATTGGCACATCCTTGATGGCTTGGAGAAGTGGTATTTTTACACACAACTGCTTGAGCTCACCCAGAAGCTCATCCTCCTCTGGGTTGGGTTGTGTGGTGGCTGTCAGTCTCTCAGGAAAGGGTGGAATAGCCTTCGGTTCACTTTCCTGTTTATCTTCCTCATCCTCTGGGGGAGGAGGTTGGCGATCTGGTAGAGTCTTTCCAGATCGAAGATTGATCTCCTGGATCTCCACAGCATAGGTAGGGCATGAGGTTTCCCCAGTGTATAACTGTTGGGCCTGTCTATTGTTGGGGTTCGGGTTCGGTTGAGCAGGCATTTGAGGTTGCCTTGGAGGAGCAGGAGGTAATGGCTGAGGTTGAACTGGTGGTGGAGGCAAAATGGCGGGAGGAGTATTGTACTGGGGCCTCCACCCCGACTGAGGTGCATTCCACTGAGGCTGTGGCTGGGCATGTGAATGATATGAATGAGAAGTAGGTTGAGTAGGGTACTAAGGTGGATAAGACCATGGAGGAGGCATGGACCAAGAAGGATGAGCAGGGGGACCCCAGGAAGGCATAGGAGTCGATTGGTTGGGGCTGTAATAAGCTTGAGGTGCCCCTTGGATTCCCTGCTGATAAGGTCTAGATCCTTGTGGCCTCCTTTGGTTGAGGTAATAGAGAGGTTCAGTGGGAGCTTCTGTCCCTTGGTACATGGCTTTAAACCCAGGTAAGGTTGGACACTGATTTGTGGGATGGTCCTCCTCACAAACGAAACATACTTCAACCGAATGCAATGGGCATTTGTTCTTAGGGTGTCTCCTTGTGCACCTAGGGCAGAAGACAGCCAAGGCTCTCTCAGCTTCTTCTTTCTTCTGCTGGATTTTGAATGTGTCCAGCTGCATAGCAATGGTCTGTCTCACCTCACTCTTGAGATCTTCTAATTGATTTGCAAGCTCATGTTTGGAGAAAGGGACACTAGTTGAGAGGAGGTTTCCCCTACCTCGTTTCTGAGCTGCCCTGGAGTGGTTTCGAAACACAGTCTTGATGTCCTCATAAGGCAGTTGGTAAATGTCCCCCCCAGCTAACATGTGAAGGGTATCTAAGAGGTCTTCAGGGACTCCTCGGAGCAGGACCAACTTGAGGGATTCAGGGTCAAGTGTGCACCTGACCCGCTTATAGCTAAGTTGGAACCTCTCCTCATAATCCTCTAAGGACTCATCATTTCCCATGGTCATCCGAAAGATTTCTCCCTTGGTTTCCTTAGACCTACAATAATCCCTATACTTGGTATTGAAAGCTTGCTGCATCTGAGCCCAAGTGGTGATACTATTCCCAGGTAAACCCATGAACCAGCGTAATGCTGCATCCTTAAGAGTTGAAGGGAAGAGTTTCAGCTTTTGCTCATCTTCAGTATAGTCATAGGTTCTACAAAGGACAGCAAACTCAAACAGGAAGGTATCAGGATCTTCAGTAGTCAGTCCATGGAAGTGAGGTAAGGCGGAGGGGCTAATGTTCTTCATTTTCATCTCTCCATTGGTCTCTCGGATGGGGAAGGCACCTTCTATTCTCTCATCTTCTCTTCTATTGTCAGCCATAGCTTCAGATGGAGTGGTCTCTAACTCTTCTTCTACTATAGGATCTTTGTATATCTCGGGATGTTCACCTATAGGTTCTTCTGGGTCACTGTCACCAAAGAAGAGAGAAGGGTGACTCAGTGATGTGGTGGGGGTGTTGGGTAGGAATTTGCCTGATTTATCTCGGTTCCTACGAGGCATGAAATGGAAGAGACTTTCTTTTTTGATTGTTTTTGCTTTTTTTTCCTTTGGTACCTGCAAAACTGAAACAGATTGATCTACAACTAACTATAAAGATGCAGAATTAAACTGAAAGCAGGAAAGAACTAATCTGCTTTGCTCAAATGAAATTGCAGGAATGGAAATGCTAGTCTACGCTTGCAGAATTGAAACACTAATCTACGCTTGCAGAAATGAAAGGCTAATCTATGAAAGCAGGAAATGCTAATCTATGAAAGCAGGAAATGCTAATCTATGAAAGCAGGAAATGTCTATGCTACTTTTGCAGAATGGAAATGAAATAAACTACTTAGCAGAAGATTGTAGTGGAAAATAGAAGAAAAGCAACAATTACTAATACTCTGACGCTTCCCCGGCAACGGCGCCAAAAAGATGGTGGGCTCCAGTATTGTAGCAATAATGCTACAACTCCTGGGGCTTCCTATCTCTAATTTTATCAACCCGGTAGTTCGTACAAACTTGGAAGCGACGGTGTTGTATGCACAAGTACTAGCTCTTGTCGCAGCTGTCACTTGGTCAGCTGGCACAAGTCCGCTAGGGCTCAAGCCAACTTCTATATGCTCTCAGAAGAAGCTTTCTAAATGATGGACGAAGGCTATCTCAAGGGAAATTGATCTACTTTGCAAAAATGAACTGAAAGCCAACCAAAACATGAAACCCTAGTAAACCCTAATTTGACTAGTTTGACCTCTATGATGCAATAGTGAAAGTGCAAATGTCTAAAAAGGATTCCATTACTTCTAATGATGTGAAATGCATGAATTCAACTACTTCTATGAAAAAGAACATTGTTTTTGTATTTTTGCTTAAGTGGATGGAGTGATTATGAATTTGTTTCTTATTAGGGTTTGGCTGTGCAGAGGTGGTGCGAAAGGAGAGAAAGCTTGGGAAAGGTCAGGATGGCTAGGAGGGGTCCCAGAGGGTCCCTAGCACCAGTCCACAGAAGTCTACAACGTTCAGATGCTCGGCAACCAAGTTTGCAGGCTTCTACAGGATGTCTGCAGGGGATCCTACAGGAAACTAAGGAATTCTACAGGAAGTCTGCTACCTTCTACAGGATGTGCTGTAAGTGGAAGTTTTGGGTGATGGTGAAGTGATGGAGCGGTATGGGTGGATAGGTATGGTGGAGATGGAACTTCTGATGGCTCAGGGGCAGAGAAATAAGATGGAGAGAGAGTGCACGGAGTTGGTTGGTGGATAGAAGGATTGTTATAGACATTTTTGTGCCTTACAGCATAGAGCATGAAATGTCAATAATCTGAGGGATCCAAAGTCCCTAAACATGTTGTTCCTACCCCTAGAGGAACAAGGTCAACAAACCACAGCACTTCAAATCAGTTCTCCACTGAAAAACACTCAAAATTTTGAATCAAAGCAGCTGCTCCACTAAGCATCTGCGCTGAATGTCAAAAGCTCTATGGTGTACCTGCGTTGCATAGCAAGTGGAACAAAGGCTACCTGCGCTGGGCGTACTTTGACATGTGGAGGAATCTTTTCTCAATGTGCCAGTGCCCAGGAAGCTTCTAAAATGACACTTGGATCATAAGATTCGCCTAATGATGAGTTAAGAGGTTCTAAAACTCCAAGTGGAACGCAGAAACTCTGAGTGAAGGACTGAAGAACAACTGGAGTTGAAGAGGACAACAAGTCACACATCAAGCTGACTTATCTTCACTCCAAAACTCTATATAAGGATCTCATCCCATGGGATCTGGAGGCGGGAATTTTGTGCAGAGAATTGCTGTTGGTTTACAGTTGAGAGTATTGGGTGATTGCTTGAGGGAGGTGAAGAAGAGATTTCTCTTCGTCGGGAAGGTGATGCTGGATTGGACCTCTCATGGTTGTATCACCGCCTGAACCTTACTTCCATATATTAATAAAGCATTTGAGGTTCTTCTATTCGCATGTGTTTCAATGGTGTATTGTCTTACTTGCGTATTTGATTTATGCTAATCCTTGAATCAATTATGAATGCATGCTTCTTGTAGTTTCCTTTTCTTGTCTTATTTGCAGGATCTCGTGTAGCTGGGCCCGTGAAAAGACTTGGAGCTGGGAGCAAGCGGCAAACAAAGGAGATTGGATCGACCATTTACGCAAGACATCGGTAAGTGGATCTCTTCCTTTTATCTCTTGCATGTCATAAAGAAGAAACTTTAGATAGCTTTGCTTTCAGCTGTTGCTAAGGAACTGTCACCCTTAGAGTGGGTTAGGGTCATTCCGAGTTGGATAATTTCCCCCACAACAGACTGGCGACTCCGCTGGGGATCGTGTCTTGTTGGTAGCTTGTGTATTCTTGCTATTTATCTCTTGAACAAAGGGAGTACCGAATCGAACTGCATTCGAATCCTTCGAATGCAAAGTAGAGGGCAGCTACTCTAGCCCAGTGCTGGGCATGTTCATGATTTAAAGAGCTGATCCACAAGGACTCTTTTTAGCTCTTTGTGATAGTGTTCATCTTCCTCAATCATCCTCTAGTGTATACTTGACTGATAGCTTCTGATTTGGCCAAAAACTGTTGATTTTTGCGCAAACTGTGACCCGGAATCTGAGTGAGACGAGAGTTGTCTCATCAGTGCAGCTGCCACAAAGGCTACCTGCGCTGCAACGCAGGTCCCGAAGGGGCTACCTGCGCTGCATGTTAGATGGACAGTGCAGTACCTGCACTGATCCAGTTTTGCCTTGTGCAACTGGGGTTCCCTGCTTTCTGTTGCCCAGTTTTCAGTATTGTTTTTGCAGCCTGTTGTCAACTTGTATACCCAGCTGAGACCACCTTTCTTTGCCATCATTCCGCCTCAGTTGTATGAAGAAACCGTGATTGTTCTTATTGTATTTCTTGCTTTCATTCACAGTTTCCCATAGCGAAAGTGAACTAGTCTTGCTGTGACCTCTTGGATCTAGACCTAAGAGAAAGTGTCGTCGTGATTCTAAGAGCTAGTTTATTGCTGTTCATAGCTGCTTGAGCATTTTCTTTCGTTATATGGTTCGGATTTCAGTATTTCTTGTGTTGAAACGAGTGAATCTTAAAGTGTTCTTTTGATTATTGGACAAATACTTGTTTGCTTTCGCTTGAAGTTGAATTCGAAATCGTACAACAGCTTTCTTTTTGTCATACACCAAACATTAAGAGAGAAGAAAAGAAATACTTGCATTGTGCATGTGCATTTTGACAGTTTGCATGTCGATTTAGGAAAAGTGCATCAGTGTGTGCTCTATGATCTGTTTGAAAAGATGATGTCTTTCTTTTCCCTCAGTAGTTAAGATTTTCATAAGTTGAAAGAATTGAAAAAGCTTGCTTATCATTCTTAGACTGCATTTAGGAGTTGTATCATACATCACGTGGTGATCCATAAAGGCAAACTGCTAAGCAAGATCAACCTAAAAAGAACTGAATTTATCTAACAACGCTTTGAAACATAACAAAACACAATAGAGGTCTAGGTAGAGATGTGAACCGGCGTCGTTAAACATAGTGACTATCGATCTCTACGAAGGTGGGTGATTCCTCCTGAGGGACGAGAGCGCTAATACGGATTTGTGCCCCCGCGTACCGTCGCGTATATTGGGGGACCCCTATAGGAACAAAGCCTTTATCCATAGGAAACCGTGTCTGCCGCCCTACTGATCGCGATGCAGTGAACACAGCATTCACGAAGATCGACCACTCGTACCGTAAAACGTATTCTGTGGTTTCGCGAAAGGTTTGGCACACCCTCTGCCTAGAACTCCATAGTAGTTTCTTTTGGCCTTTTTCAAACTCTATAACTGAAAAAGTCCATCCGAGCATTTGTCACTTCGGGCTCGTTAATACATCGAAGGAGACTAGAGTCATCTTTAGCTTTTTCTCGACTCTTAAAAAGTGAAAAAGCAAGTTGTGTCTAAAGCGTCGTCATATAAAATTCATTCTAAACGGAACATAATCACTCCTTATTCCTACGTTGATCTTAAGGTTGAGAACATGGAACACACCAACCAAGGGATCCCACATGATGGGACCCCTAGTCCTTTTTCCTCTTGGGGAGAAGTTGGTGCGCCCCACATGGCCACATTGTCGCTTCCAGGACTGACAATTGGCCTGCCAGTTTGGCTATTCTCAACCACTGTAGTTCAGAACACCACGGTTCCTGAACAGTCGAGTCAACAGTTAGACCAGTCTAGAGCTACCCTCCAGCCTTCCACTTCTTATAAACCTTCCTCCGATCCTTCTTCTTCGAAAGGTCAAGCCGCCGAAAGCGGAGCTCCCATAGAAAAGAAGAAGGAAAAGAAGAAGAAAGAAAAGAAGCAGAAGGAGCCAAAGGCGCCTGGGGGCAAGCAAAAGGCATCTAACAAAAATCCACACATAGCACGGGCTGGGCCCAAGTCGCCATGTGTCATATGTAGAGGAGACCACCTCCACCATGATTGTCCCAGTATTCCCCGGATACTAAGGGACTGGTCCCCTCGTTTGCACAGTTCGGAAGCGTCAACCTCTGACAACCAGGTTGAATGTTTACCGTCGACCAACGAAAGTGAAGGTCCTAGACGACGAAGGGGAATGAGATTCCCCTGCGAACTGTGTGAAGGCAATCACACCCTCTGCCGTTGTCCCTTTTTAGACGAAGCAAAGAGAGTTTTGGAAGATCAACCGGTTGCACCGTTACTACTTCCTCCTGGATACCATAAACTCGCGCCAAGTCCTTCGTTGGTCGAAAATACAGCTGCCCCGCTCATAGGGCCAGCTGAAGTGTCAGTCACTGAAAGTGAACCTACTGAATCCGGACCGGACGAAAGTCCAAAGGTCGAAACGGTAGTTGACCCGGTTCTCCCTTCAGAAGTTTCATCTTCAAATACCACAGTCACTGAGGATTCATCTTCAGCTGACACCCCTACCGAAGAGAGTAAGGATGACACCGTCCAGATTCTTTTCATTAACACCGATTCTGATGAACATCAGGGCAATGTGCCCACTCCTTTATCGCAGGAAGGAGCATTGTCAAGATCATACCCGGCCGTATATTCGGTCCCACCACCAAGCAACCTGGTTGTGTCCTTTGATTGGAACCAACTAGGCAGACCCCGGTTACCAGCCAGTATACCATTTAGAATTATAGTCCAAATATACAAAATGGTAATGGCTGGAACTATCATTGATGAAGGGGCATCTGTGAGTATCATGTCCTCTATTGCTTGGAAAGCACTGGGTTGCCCGGCGCTTCTGCCTGAGATAAGGAATCTCTCGGGTTTTGACAAAGGAACCAGTCGACCATTAGGGATTCTGCCTAATGTGCCTATTACCTTGAAAGGGAAGGCTGTCAAGATGAATTTGATGGTCGTCCAAGGACCCTTGGATTATAACCTACTCCTTGGACGAGACTACATATATTGCATGGAAGCAATAGTCTCCTCACTCTTTCGAATAATTTGTTTTCCATACGAAGGAAGAATGGTCAAGCTCATAGACCAACTTTCATTTCCGGGATCACGCATCGCAAATAGTCACATACCTATCCTGAATGGTCTATTCAATCAAGAAAGGTCTCTACCTCCGGTTCTTCTTCCTGATGAGTGCGAGTGATTCGGGAAAGTAGGGCCGGAACCCAGGGGGCATGCATCCTGGTCTGCTCTGGAGGCAGAAAAAACCTTGGGTGTAAAGTAGAATTTCCGCGGAAGAATAATACTAGTCCGTACCCCGTCCCCCTCCTTCATCTTTGTGAATCTTCCTCTGAGCCATCTTCGTGGAGAAGAAGGACAAGAAGACAAAGAGAGAGTTGGACTCTCAGAAGGGGCTGTTAGGAATGGGGTTGTTCTGGAAAAAGATTCTTTTGTTAAAGTTAAGTGTGTGGCGGAAGCGCCGTCATTCACCATCGCCTAGTCGGCGTCGCCGAAGAAAGTTCTGTTTGAAAGATTAACGAAACAATCTTTGGGTAACCTGAAAGAGGTAAGCCTCACCCGTTGAAAACAAGGGTTTTTACGGATAAGTAGGGGCGACCTTGAAATTAGACTTACACCTGGGGGCATGCAAACCTCTTGGAATGCAAGCGCGGGTGGCTTTTTAGTTTTAGGTAGGACTAACCCCTCTAACCCGTAGGATAGGCCGATACCCAGCTTGCATAAAGAGAGGATATGGAGCAAAGCGTAGGGAGATGAAGCTCTTTAAAAAATAGTGATCTTCCATGAGACCTTCCTACTTTATGACTGGTAAAACACGAGCAGTTTTGGCAAAGTTCATGCTCGTTAAAAAATAAACGCAAACATGAGCAGTTTTGGCAAAGTTCATGCTCGTTAAAAAATAAACGCAAAACCGAGCAGTTTTTGCAAGGGTTCATGCTCGTTAAAAAATAAACACATATGTGAGCAAGCTTCCCCCAGAGTTCAAGCTCATTAAGAAAAATGAACCGGTAAATAGCCATTAGAGACCGTAAATTCATCAGCCATAAAAGCCTTGGTCATGTTTGCACCGTCACCTCCACTTTTCATTTGGCTGATCATTCACATCCACTTGATTGTTTACCTATTTTGAGGAACAGCTGCGAAGAGTGATTTCACCTAGCCATCCTTGTAATACTGCCGTGATTGGAAAGTTCCAACCTGTACCTGGAATCTGCTGCTATCCCTGTTTATCACTCGTTCCTCAAAAGACGAGTCTTCTTTGAGCTCTTTTCACTGACTCGTAAAATATGAAAAGTTTGCCGAGTTCTGGCCTTCCAGCTCGTTAAAAGGACCGGAAGAGCTATCCCTCCTCTAGATTTTAATCTTTTTGGACCTGAGGGATTATTGCACAAAAAGATCGAGCGCTTGTCTAGTTCGGCTCGATAAAGATATCGAACATTCATCCCTTCTGTATTGTTTTATACTTTTTCGGACTTAAGGGATTAGATGACGAAAAAGGACCCCTGGAGTCCACTTTATGTACCCTTTTCAAACTCTCTAAAGATGAAAAGGACCGAGTTGTCTTTGTCGTTGGGCTCGTTAAAAATATTGGATAGCGACAAACTTGTCTTTAGACGAGAACGAGTTTCCCTATCGTTAGGCTCGTTAAAACATAGCGATGGGCTTGCCCGAAGGGCAGGTTATAGAACAAGCATATGTTATCCTCCTCAAGCTTGACAAAAATAAAGAGGTACTGGTTAGAAATGACTGGGGAAAAATTGGGAAGAACCTCAAAGCTTAATGGTAGCAAGTTGCTCTTGAACATGACACTTTTGCCTCCGTAAATATCGGGTTGGGTTATTATCATTCACCGGTCCCTTCACCATGGTCTCGCCATACCATCCATACATGGGGTAATGCTACCGATCCATCACATCAGTGTCGTTATATGTTCAAGAGATGTCATTCAGAAAGTGTCAACCGGGTCCCATCCACTACCATACATCATCTTTCATCCTTCCATGACCGCCACCCTGAATCATATTTCACAGATCGTTTTCACCATCATCACTAGCTCCGTTCCGTGTCACTGATGTGGGATTCATTAAGGCCCTCCTTTGACGGATCACTTCTTGTCGACATCAGCTCATTATCCAAGAAGTTGATCTAGGAACACCCCCTCAGTACTTTGAAGCTTGCATGCCCCAATGGCAAGTTTCTCACTTCCGGCGATAGGTATACATTAATGACCTTCGACCGGAAGACTTTGCGTGGTGTTCGACGTCAGATCCTATATTCACGCCACGTGAATTGTGCTGCAGTACCTTGAGGGTCATCATCATTATCGGTGATTCCTCTCGCGCTTGTTAACGGTTTACATTATTGACTGGTAATCAAGCGATGTCTTTCCATGTTCGACTTCAAGAAATTCTCACATGGATCGACTTGTACTAAAGTGAAGATCGGACAAGTTTGAAGACCCCGGATCTAGTTTCATCCATCCGGGCTGCGATATATATTCAGGAGATAAAAACATAGACATGTGCAGCAGATGGTCATCCTACTAAAAGGATGATAATTAAAAGCAAAGAATTATCAGTCTATTATCAGACGATCGTCTGTTTATGTACAACAAATGTATTTATAAAGCTGAGCATGGGAAATGCCCGCATCAGCTAGATCATGAAAAGAAAGTATGAAAAGATAATGTATTGTATTGTATTTTGTTACAGGTCACCTCCCAGCGATTGAATGAACTTTGGATCCTCCTAATAAAGCATTTCACCCGATAAACGACCTCATACTTTAGGGGGCAACTGTTATAGACATTTTTGTGCCTTACAGCATAGAGCATGAAATGTCAATAATCTGAGGGATCCAAAGTCCCTAAACATGTTGTTCCTACCCCTAGAGGAACAAGGTCAGCAAACCACAGCACTTCAAATCAGTTCTCCACTGAAAAACACTCAAAAACAGGTCAATTTTGAATCAAAGCAGCTGCTCCACTAAGCATCTGCGCTGAATTTCAAAAGCTCTATGGTGTACCTGCGTTGCATAGCAAGTGGAACAAAGGCTACCTGCGCTGGGCGTACTTTGACATGTGGAGGAATCTTTTCTCAATGTGCCAGTGCCCAGGAAGCTTCTAAAATGACACTTGGATCATAAGATTCGCCTAATGATGAGTTAAGAGGTTCTAAAACTCCAAGTGGAACGCAGAAACTCTGAGTGAAGGACTGAAGAACAACTGGAGTTGAAGAGGACAACAAGTCACACATCAAGCTGACTTATCTTCACTCCAAAACTCTATATAAGGATCTCATCCCA
The DNA here is from genome assembly GCA_031772625.1 of Pinus tabuliformis. Taxonomy (NCBI): domain Eukaryota; kingdom Viridiplantae; phylum Streptophyta; class Pinopsida; order Pinales; family Pinaceae; genus Pinus; species Pinus tabuliformis. Next base: position 1,375,775,793 of record CM062820.1, on the reverse strand, counting down.
TGGGATCTGGAGGCGGGAATTTTGTGCAGAGAATTGCTGTTGGTTTACAGTTGAGAGTATTGGGTGATTGCTTGAGGGAGGTGAAGAAGAGATTTCTCTCCGTCGGGAAGGTGATGCTGGATTGGACCTCTCATGGTTGTATCACCGCCTGAACCTTACTTCCATATATTAATAAAGCATTTGAGGTTCTTCTATTCGCATGTGTTTCAATGGTGTATTGTCTTACTTGCGTATTTGATTTATGCTAATCCTTGAATCAATTATGAATGCATGCTTCTTGTAGTTTCCTTTTCTTGTCTTATTTGCAGGATCTCGTGTAGCTGGGCCCGTGAAAAGACTTGGAGCTGGGAGCAAGCGGCAAACAAAGGAGATTGGATCGACCATTTGCGCAAGACATCGGTAAGTGGATCTCTTCCTTTTATCTCTTGCATGTCATAAAGAAGAAACTTTAGATAGCTTTGCTTTCAGCTGTTGCTAAGGAACTGTCACCCTTAGAGTGGGTTAGGGTCATTCCGAGTTGGATACTTTCCCCCACAACAAGGATGGCAGCAACGAAAGGTCAAAACATGAAGCTACGTGGCAATGGATGAGTTGGAAGGTAAACGAGCTGAACAGAGGTCAAGTAGGTGGCTTGAGGAGAGGTTAAGAAGAAGAAGAAGGAAGTAGAATGATATGGAGTAGTGTAAATAAAACAAATGACTTATGTCTTGCACCAAAAACGAGAATTCATTAACCAGTGCTACCTGTGCTATTAAACCAATGAACAACGATGTAAATCATGAAGAAAAGTCGTGCATGGAATTGTAATGACGAAGTATGGCTCAAGAGCAAAATGCATGGAAGGATCCACGATTAAACCGACTGTGTTGCAGCTTGCATAAAAGTAGAAAAGACTGCGTTTTTTTGGTGGTTGGTATAGACTGCACCCCAATCCCTAAACAGAGATGGCAGTGGAGGCACTAACAACCTTTTCTTGGAGCTCCAGTGGATTAAAAACCTCCTATCCTAATCTAAGCAGCTGAAAGTAATTTAACCATAAGCTAATCCTACTCAATCTTATTAAAGAAATCAAATCAGCAAACTGTGTTCTTTGAAATGCATATCAAAACAAGGAAACAAAATGCTGGAAAGAAAGGTAAATAACACTACAAGAAGAGGAGATCTATTGCTCTCAGGTTGGGCCCTAACCTGAGAGCTATAGCTCCCTTAAAAGCTCAGAATTAGATCCAAATCTGCTTGCCTTTATTCATAACCAAAAGTCTAATGTCATGCCAAAACTGGCTTACAAAAACAAACACCGAGCTATGCTCAAAAATTACAATATCAGTCCAAAAGTTCAAAAAGCTCCTAACAAAGGCTACAGCCTTCATATTTATACAAAATGAAGATCAAGCTGGCTTCCTCCATTCGTGGAGCTTGGTTGTCCAACTGAAAGTCAAACTGCTGTAAAACTGCTGATCCTGTAGAACGTGTTGGCTGCCTCTAAGCTCGGTGGGGAGAGCTGTTGGAGCTCGGAGTTAAGGTGAAAATCACGAGGAAGGTCATCAAGACTGTGGACAACCTCCCTATGAATCCGCAATGTCACCTTTGCTGTGTCCTTGTCTCCATTTACGTGGTCTTTTGCTCTCTTTAATGCCAAAAACCTGAAATCATCATGTATTAGTCACATAGATATAATGCCTGCCCTTCTTCCTACAAACAACACGAATATACTAAGAAATGAATGCATAAGTGGTAAAAGATGAATGGTTAAGCAAGGTAAGTAGGCCAATATGAGCCCAAATTGTACCAAAAATTGGGGCTCATCAATTTCCATGTTGAGTAAGGACTGCCCCAATAGCATAGTCAGAGGCATCTGTCTCGACCTTAAATGGTTGTTGTAAATATGGTAACGCGAGCACTGGTGTTGTGCAGAGGTGATCCTTCAACTCCATGAATGCCTTCTGTTGAGATTCAGACCAAAAGAATTTTTCTTTCGCCCCTCCCTTGGTGACTTGACTCAAGGGCCAAGTAATATGAGAAAACCCCAACACGAACCTGCGGTAGAAGTTGGCAAGGCCTAGAAATCTGCGGAGCTCTGTTAGAGTGGTTGGAGATGGCCAATCCCGAATGACTTGGATCTTGGCTGGATCAACATGCACCCCCTATTCATCAATGATGTATCCCAGATACTGAACCTGGGTCATGCCAAAAGTGCATTTCTCCAAATTGGCACATAGCTTGTGTTGCCGCAGTGTTTGGAGAACCTGTCGGATGTGGTGGAGGTGCTCTTCCCAACTCTGGCTGAAGATCAGAATGTCATCCAAGTATACTACTACAAAGGAGTTGGTGAATGGCCGCAAGATGGCATCCATTAGCCTCATGAAGGTTGCAGGAGCATTCGTCAATCCGAAAGGCATAACCAACCATTCGAAAAGGCCCTCCTTGGATTTGAAGGCAGTCTTCCACACATCAGAGGGTTCGATCCATACCTGGTGATATCCTGACCTCATATCGATCTTGCTGAAATATTTCGCCCCCTTTAGTTGGTCCAGGAGGTCGTCAATCCGTGGGATTGGGTACCTATTACGGACAGTGATCTTGTTCAGTGCCCGATAGTCAATACAGAGTCTCCACGTCTCATCCTTCTTCTGTACCAACACGATCGGGCTCCCACAAGGCGATGAACTCGGACGGATGTGACCTTTTTGCAGGAGCCCCTGAATCTGCCTCTTGATTTCATTATTCTCCGGAACGGAGCGCAGATAAACTGGTCCATTGGGTAGCGGCGCACCTGGGGTCAGATCGATGGAGTGCTTGACCTGACAGTGCAGAGGAACCCCTGCAGGGGAGGTGAAGATGTCCTCGTACTCCTCCACAACCTTGTCCATCTGTAGTTGTCGTGCAGAGGGACCCCGTCTGGAGGCCGCGGCCACCGTCTTCTTCTTTCCTTGAGGGCGTATCATCAGGAAAAAAAAATTCTTGGTTTTGGAAATGATCTTACTGCATTGTTTTGCAGTAATCAAAGAGATGGCGGTAGGTGGTGCTACCTCTGGTATCCTGTACAACTTATTTCCCGATGTAATAATAATAGCACAGGGCCTTGATTCATACACAGCATGTCGCTTCCACAAGTATGGCTGTCCTAATAATACATCACAAACTTCAAGGGGAGCAATGTCACACAATACCTCATCTGTGAAGGGCTTGATGTTGTATGGAAAGCGACATTGCTGGCTCACGCGAAGATCTCGTCCTTGGTGAAGCCACCCAATGGTGTATGGTTGTGGATGTGCTGTGGTCGGTAAGCCCAACCGCTTCATGACCTCTGCCGAAATGAGGTTCTTTTGACTCCCGCTATCAAAAATGAACTGTATCGGGGAGCCCTTTACCCACATCTGGGAGTGGAAGAGATGCTCCTCCTCCTTTGGATCTTCGGGTTCATTTTTCTAGATCTTGGCGGTAGCAACAGTGGCATTGGGATCTGCATCAATGATCTGATTCCCTTTTTCATTCCCCTTATCGGGTTCTGACTCAGAGTCGGAACATGCATCTGATTCTGAAACCTTTAGCTCAGCCACCAGTGGCTGCTTGGCCCGACACTCACTTGTGTTGTGAGTGGAGCTCTTATGGAACTCACACCATTTTCCAGTGTCCTTTTTCGGCTTCGCGGCACTGTTCTTTGCTTGCAGCTTCAGCGAGTTGTCTTGGGCTGTCCCGCCTTGGCTTTGTCCTTTGTTCTGTGGTTTAGGGGCACCTTTCCCCTGCTTTGGATTCGCAGATCCAAAGTCTCGCTTCTTTTGTTTAAACTTCTGCTTGACCTTGACGGCATATCGGTATGCTGCGCCGAGCGAGGATATGTTTAGGAATTGTATTTCTTCCTGGATGTACTTATGAAGGCAGACACGGTATTTGAGTATCAAATGTTGCTCCGAATCCTTGATACCCAACTTTGTGCGAAGGGTATGGAAAAGATTGGTGAACTCCGGCACGTCTTGGTCCCTTCCCTGCCGTAACGTGGTCCACTTTATGTATTCATCCTCATAGCTTCCGACATCGTAGTGCTGCTCCTTGATGGCATCCCGGAATGAATTCCAGGTGGGTGCGGCTGAAAATAGTGAGCCAGTACTTTCATCCTTCTGCTCGCAGTAGGTTTCCCACCAGTCCTTGACGTGCGGGGCTGCTTTGAGAAGAGCGAAAACAATCTTTTCCCGATTCGAAAATTCATGAACAGAAAAATAACCCTCTAGCATATTTAACCATTTATCTATGGCATCTGCATCTATCTGACCCTCGAATATGGGGATTTCAAAATTAACTTGTACCTTAAAGGGCGTGGCATTTCCAGAGTAGCTGCTGGAAGCCGATGCGTCGCTTCTGGGTAGCCGCTGAAGGATCTAGGCAAAGTTGTCCATCATCGCGTTCCGTTGTCGCTCGAGGGCTTCTTCGAGCAAGATTTTGATGGGATCTCCTGCCCCCTCATCTTTCTTCTCATCCGCCATGGGAGGTCGTCGGGATTTGCGAGGCTGGTCTTGCAAAGGTTCAACCAGTTCAAGCCCTAACTCCTTATATCCCGACCTTGTTGGGGACACGCAAAGAAAAACAGAGAGAAAGCAGACCGCTCTGATACCATTGATCCGGATTTAAACAGGAACGCAAAAAATTACAGAGATAACCATATACACAAAGATGCAGCGGAAATAATACTTCATTTCATTAATGGAAAATACTGAAATATGCTTACAACCAGAAATGGAAATAAACCAGCTAGGGCGATGGTAGCTTATCTCTGAGAAGAGATGTGGTGGCTACATGCCTCTGAACTGTGTTACAATGAGGCTCGAAGGCCTATTTATTGTTGAGAAACAATGGAAAACCCTTAACATTCCAAAACCTAACCCTAGGAGATGAAACGCCAAACTGTGGGCCCCGTTTGGGTAAATTGGTACATCAACTTCCTGGGGTCGTAACTTTGGCATACGATCTCCATTTGATGCGTACAATAGCTCGTTAGAAAGATCTATCCGAGCACTACCACTTTGGGAAGGGCAACATCGGTCCATGGACCCATGTTGCCCCTAGATTTCCCAAAAAATGTCGTTTATGGCCTCAAAACGGCTCCCGAAGTTCAGGACCCGAAAAACTGCTAAAAATAGTAAGTTGTGCTACAATTAAGGAAACTGAAAATGCTAAGAGAAAAAATGGTGGGGGTCCAGGTGGACTTGGCAGGTGGTCACCAATATCCACCTGGATCAGAAATATATGACAAGGAATGGATTGATGATGAATATGATATTCAACCTCTCTTTACTATTTCAGAAATTAGTGAAGATAGTCAAATTTTGAATACATTGGAAAATTTTGAAACATCTTCAGAATATGATCATGCACAATTTCAAGAAAAATCTAATGTTGAATACTTGTCATCTAGGCAGATGTCTCTCTATTCTATGGAAGAGTTTGGTAGCTCTACAATTGAAATTTTTCTAGGTAGGAAATTGAACATAAACAAAAACTTGGAGAAACTACAACAAGAAGAGCTAACCAAAACATTACAAAAACATTCTGCTGCATTTGCATGGGAATACACCGACATGAAAGGCATTGATCCTAAGACTTGTATCCATCATATCTATATGGAGGAAAACAGTAGACCTATCAGACAACCTCAGAGAAGGATGAATCCAAATCATAGGGAGATTGTAAAGGAAGAGCTCCAAAAATTGCTAAATGTAAATTTCATTTACCCAATTTCAGATAGCCAGTGGGTTTCTTCTTTGGTAATTGTGCCTAAAAATAATGGTACATGGAGGGTGTGCATTGATCACCGAGAATTGAATAAAGCAACCCTTAAAGATCATTTTCCTTTGCCCTATATAGATCAAGTATTAGATACATTAACAGGTAAGAAGTATTTCTCATTCTTGGATGGTTTTAGTAGTTATAATCAAATTCAGGTAACACCCGAGGATCAGGATAAAACCACATTTACTTGTCCATGGGGAACTTTTGCCTACCGAGTACTTCCTTTTGGATTATGTAATGCACCTGCAACATTTTAAAGAGCAGTACTAGGAATTTTTTCTGATCTGATACATGATTGTGTAGAGGTATATATGGATGATTTTACAGTCTATGGAAACAAATTTGAGGAAGCTTTGGAAAATTTGGAAAAAGTTCTTAAAAGATGTAAAGAAACAAACCTTTCACTAAGCCATGAAAAATGTTTTATGATGTTTACATAAGGAATTGTTTTAGGACATCACATTTCAGGAGATGGGATTAAAGTTGACAAATCTAAAGCTGAAGTCATCTCTAAGTTATCAATTCCAAATTGCCAAAAGGATGTTAGAAGTTTTCTAGGATTTACAGGATACTATAGAAGATTTATAGAAAACTTCACTAAAAATAGCATCTCCACTCTTCAAATTGATTACAAAAGATTGTGAATTTAGTTGGAATCCTGATTGCCAATTAGCATTTGAAACCTTGAAATAAAAAATTTCTGAAGCACCTATTTTAAGAGGTCCAAATTGGAAACTCCCTTTCCATATTTCCACATATGCTTCAAATATAGCTCTGCGAGCTGTATTGGGACAAAAATATTTGATTCCTTATGCCATTTAATATACAAGTAATAATTTGACTCCCACTGAGTTGAATTATACTGCGACTAAAAAGGAATTTTTAGCTGTTGTTCATGCAATTAACAAGTTCAGACATTATATAACAGGCTATGAAACCTTTTTTGATACAGATCACTCTGCAACTAGATATTTGATGAATAAACCTATTACTAATGGCAGAGTTACAAGATGTCTTTTACTTTTGCAAAAATTCAACATTACTGTGCTAGATAGACTTGGAAAACAAAACACAGTTGCTGATTTCTTGTCCAGGATTCAGAATATCAAATAATATTCTCCGGTTGAAGATAAGTTTCCTGATGAATATCTTTTCGCAGTAACTACTCAAACTCCTTGGTTTGCAGATGTTGCTAATTACTTGGTCACAGGAAAGTTACCTTCACATTTGTTTCCTAGAGAGAAAAGAAAAATTATTCAGGAAAGTGCAAGATATTCATGGATCACTAACGAATTGTATAAAACAGGGCTAGATCTTATGATCAAAAGGTGTGTCAAGGAAGATGAAATGCTTGAGATTCTCAAAGCATGTCATGATGAGCCGTGTGGTGGACACTTTTCTTACAAGAGGACGACCTATAAAATCCTTTCTTTAGGATATTATTGGCCATCCATCTTCAAGGATACTAAAGAATATGTCAGAAGTTGTGACAGCTGCCAAAGGGTAGGGAAACCTGCTCCCTCAAATGAACTTCCATTACAAACTCAGGTACTTATCGAACCTTTTGAAAAGTGAGATTTAGACTTTACTGGACCAATCAATCCTCCATCTAAGCAGAAAAAGTATATATTGGTATGCATTGATTATGTCACCAAATGGGTAGATGCCAAAGCATTATCTTTTGCTAATGAAAATATGTAGTTAATTTTATTTTTGAGGACATATTTACTCATTTTGGTGTTCCAAGAGAAATTGTGACAGATTAAGGATCTCAATTCACATCCAACATGGTGGAAAGGCTTGTGGAGGAATACAAGATCAAGCATAGGAAATCTACTCCCTATCATCCACAAGAAAATGGTCAAGTGGAGTCTACAAATAAGGTGATTGAAGGAATCCTCACCAAGACTGTGCATCTACATAGAAGAGATTGGGCAGAAAGGCTTCCTGAAGCCTTGTGGGCCTATAGAACTACATGGAGGAACGCAATGGGACATACACCCTATGAACTTGTTTATGGGAAACAAGTCTTGTTCCCTACAGAGTTCCAAATTAGAACTTTCAAGATGGAAGCCTAATTGGGGTTGAATTTATCAGAGGCTAAAAAGCATAAACTGGAGCAATCAAATGAATTTGATGAAATCAGACAAGAGGCAGTTCAAAGGACTGGTCTAGTCCAACAATAGAGGGCTAAATGGCGTGACAAATATAACAAGGACAAGAGGTTTCAAGAGGGAGATTGGGCACTGTTATTTGATTCAAAGTTTAAAGATTTTCAAGGAAAGTTTCAAACTCATTGGCTTGGGCCATATGATATTGAAAAAGTCTTTAGTAATGCAGCAGTAAGGATCAGAACAATAGATGAAATTCAAACTCATCTTCTTGTGAATGGTCATAGATTAAAAATATATCAAAAACCAATTTCAAAGGAGGAGTTCATCAAGATCTTCTAGAACAATTCTGAAATGAAGTTAGTGAAGAAGAATCCTTCTTCTTCACCAACTTAGTCTTTATTTTTTCTATCTAAAAAATAAATAAATAAATAAATAAATTGTATAAGGTTGAAAACCAATCATTGATTGGCATGCTTATACAGAAAATACAGGGTGAAAATCAGAGGTTTATGACACCCTATATTTTCCATTTCCTTTCTATAATAAGTGGTGACAAAAAGCCACAGTCACTCTGTATTCTGCAAAATTCATTATCTCATCTCACTTCACTCTGTTTTATTTTTATAGTTTCACTTCATTCCATTGCCATATTTCACCAATAAATTCTCCTTTTCCAGTATTTCCTCCATCTCCATTTTCATTTATCATCTTGTCTTACATCTCATTTTATTTTCACTAACACAACCATTTCCATTTCATTCATTCATAAGCCATATTTTACTTTCTGTTTCTGTTCTGTAGCTGATTCTGTTCTGCAACTAATCTGATTCTGCAGCTACAATTTGCTTATCAGTTCAGGCATAAGTGTACAGTTCATAATAAAACCATGTATGCAGGAGATTGAAGAAAAATCAAATTTATGAAGAAATCAAGCTCAAGGTACCTGTGGATCAACATCAAAATATTAGCAAGCGGAAGGTAAAGGTTCCAAAGGTAAATGCAAAAATTTATTTCAAAAAGAAATTTGAAAACATAAGTTTGTATAGTATGTATGATCACATGTCTCCTTAACCAATCATCATTTGATTTGACTGCCACGATGTCTCCACCATATCTTCCGTCTTTAATGACAAACAATCTCAATGATTTTTCATAACAAATCTCCGCTTCAAACTCCATAACCTGTACTCAAACGGTCCTCCATAACTACACCTGTTAACGGTCAAAACAACGATGTGACCTACCTATCTATGACTCTCTAAACCCTTACTGTCTATTTATTGCATGCAAACTCTTAAGTTTTTCTCTCATAATCACGTAGTCATTCCATACACACAGTCTTCCTATTTTCATATACACAGTCTTCCTATTTCCATATACGTAGTCATTCCATTTCTTAGACAGTGAGAGTAATTTTGAAGGGTAACCGAAAAACAGAGGATATGGGGCTTATTGTCAAAATAGAGCCCGTAGGAGTAAAATATATGGAGGGCTATCCACAGCTTAAAGGAATGCTAGAGAAGGCCAGATGGTTATGTTTTATTGAAAAATTTGATGGCTACCACAAGGAAATTACTAAATCTTTTGCAAGATCATTTGATGGCACAGAAGTGGAGATAAGGGATATCAAGTTTGCAGTCACATAATCCTTCATAGCAGAAGCAACAGAGCTCCCAAGACTAGGAGAAAGATGGTTTAAAAACAAGGAATTTCATGATGAATCTTGGAAGGTGATCCTTAAAAACCCAGGTATGGATGTTACAGTATTTAGAAAGGGGATTCCTATTTCAGCTCTCAAGAATAAATGGAGTAACATGTTGTTGATATTGAAAAAATTCATTACATGTGAAGGAAGATCTGGGTCTATGTATGTTTACCATATATGCCTGTTAATGAATTTTTTAGAGAATGGAACCATCAATCTTCCCTTTTTCCTTCTGAACAGTATTAGAAGGATGGAAACAAATGTTCAAAAGAAAATTGAATCAATAGAAACAACTCTGTATCATCATGGATTAGTGAAGATTCTAGTAGAATTCCATTTGAGAAGTATAGGGGATACATGGGAAGATTTCTTGGTAAGAAATTTCTTCCAGGATGCTCTAGATGCATATGAGGGAAGTCATGTTAAGAGAAGTAGAAAGAGAAAGACCAGCATTCATATTCAAATCTCCTCACAAAAAGATGATGCAGAGATAGCTCCTAAACCAGAGGTTAGGAAGCAGACTAAACAGAAGAGAAAAATGAAAGAGAGGGCTGAAGAAATCAATGAGGACATTCTTGAACCTTCATCACCTCAAGAAGATGAACAACTACTCTCTGAAAGATTGACCAAGATCAAGGAGCAAATCAAGAAAAATAAGGAGAAAGGAAAGAAGAAGAAGGACACAAAGGAAGAAACCATAAGCTTTCAAAACTTGAGGAGGAGCTCTAGACTCCGAGGTAAGGTGAAGAGGGTGACATCAAAAGAAGCCTAGTTCATAAACTTAGAAGAAGAAATCCCACCTCAATCTGTAGAATTTTCTCTACAAATAAGCTAGCTCACTGATATCATGTAGAAATTTCACTTGCAGATCAAACTAATATATGCAATGTACTAAAGCATGATACTAGATCTACATCTACCATAAACTTTGCGGAAGCTTAATTGAACATGAGCAACATCAAGCATGAACATATATAACTAAGAATGAGAAGTAATCAACCATAACATAGAAGATATAACCTGGGGAAAGCACCAGCCTAAAACCTCATCTTTGTATTATCAATCAAGTGGAAATCCTCAACAACATACAAAAAGAACCAGCTCAAAAGCTATCCTTCTTTCTCTGTACTCTAATGATCAATCTCATGGACTACTTAGGCCTGAATATGTAGGCTACACAAGTCCTCCAAGCTCCTATTTCCTTGCGCATTTTTGATTGGGGTCCAATGTCATAACATGTGTGAATTGGCCACATCATACCTGCTGTAACCTTAGGTTCAAATATGCAATCCATAAGGAATAATATTCCTTCTGCATGCAAGGAATATTCACAAGGAATATCCTAGCAACTGATAGCACATTGTCCCTCCATCTGATCTCAACTGGGTCTTTGTCTGAATTGACATGCATGAGTTATCCATGAGTGTATCTTCAGTTATATAAAAATACCAGTTGTTACATGCATGCAAGCATTAACAAACTAAATCTCATTAATATAACAACTTGTTAAATTAATCTAACTGGTCTTGACTCAGTTAACTAAGCCAACTAATTACAACTCATCCTCATCCTTTAACTGATGGTTAAATCCCTCAATCAAAGGAGAAACTGTTGCATGTCCTCACATAGACTTCAAGTTCATAATTCCTTAACTAATTAACTCAAATTGAATTAATTAATTAATTTACAAACTGCTGTTAATATCAAATTCGAATTTTACTTCCTGTTTTAGTCCAAGGACTGACTAAAAATAGGAATCCATCCTGAACTGCTAAAAATAGAACTTCTATTTTTAGCACTTGCATTTTTCATCCCCTGTTGCCCAATCCAGCACTGGTACCCAAATTTCTATTTTTAGTAGTGATATTTTTAGCAATTTCTTGTTGCCATTTTCAACACAATCTCCTGATAGTATTCCATTTGAACACAGTCTACAAAACTCTCCCCCACAGAATTTTGAAGGCAGCCCAAGTAGAGCTTCTCCTGGCATAGATCCAGTACAACAACAAATCTATGACAACATAGAGTCATTAGAGAAAAAGGATACCTCGATAGATCCAGGAATTTCAGCTAATCCATAGCAGCTTGTCACCCCACAAGAAACTTTAACTAGCTCTCTCAAACAAGAAATATTTGAGCTAGAAATTCTGAACAGGCACATCCAAAAATAAAATGAAACCTTGAGGGAATAGAACAAGCTGGATAGAGCTATTCATGACAACACAATGCTACACTTTGGATTATGGTATAAGAAAAACAGGAAGCTGAAAAGGAAAAATAAGAAGTTGAGCAGAACACTTATTAACCTCAAATACAGACTTCTTATGAGGATGGCAGTCAGTGCAAAGAGAAGTAAGAAGAGGAAGTTAGATGTGCTGGCAGAAGTGTCAGAACAAATGCAGTAGGAGGGAGAAGTTCACATTTTTGATTGCATGGGGACATGCAACAGTTTTGCAGTGGGGGTATGTTGAGACTCAAAACTACTCTTTCCCTAGCAACTCTTCTCATCCCTTTTCTTTGTTTTTCGATGAAGAAAATGCATTCTTGTCATCAATGACTAGTATATATTGCCTTAAGGATGACATTTAGTGATTTACATGTTATAATTTTACGTTTTGCTATTCGAATAATTTTTTGTCTTTTAGATAATGAACGCAGCGTATTCTGTAGCTAATCGAATGTTCCACAGCTACCTTCATGCTTCAACAGGTTACAGGTGTCAAAGGAGGAAACCGACCACATGGGCATCTCTGGAATGGTCATGACATGGATCATATCCTAGTCAACCAGTCTAAATCGACAAAGAAACTAGCTCAAGACCACAATCAAAGGTGGAGTAAAATGAAGAAACCTGGGAGCAATAGGACTCTGTGTCCATTCTTCGTGGCTATTTAATAAATCCGACATCTTCTGTTGCAGCATTTACTTGAACCAGCCACCGGTGATAACTGTTTCACGCAACTACCTTGCTGACTTTAAGTCACCTGTAGTTGATCAATCCATTCACGCAAAAATGTTGTAATACGTGGATGACCTATAGCTAAATTCTCTCAAAGGACAGTTAGGATTTTTCTTTAAATATCAGTTTTAAAGGACTCAGAAGGAGTTCAAATTTCCTCATGTATTAAGCACAACCTTACCGCTTTGTAATTTTGAAACTTATTTCCCTGTTTTTAATATGAAGACCACGTGTTTTATGGATATCTGAAAGAGTTTCTTGGAGATTGATTAAAGCACGCATAACCTGATCAGTTGCAGAGGGACCCTGCACTGAATGAGGCTTTATTTCATTTTGTTTTGTCTTTTCTAGTTAAACTGCAAATTCATCACAATGTTCATAATCATTTTGGTACTAACCTCATTTATAATGCAACTTTTATCATTTTCTCACTAATGCAGAATAACTTCTTTTAGTGCATAATAGTTTCTTTTTTCTTAATTTCTTTATATCTTTTATCAACAGTTACAAGTTGAAATTCAGTAGTATAATTTAGTTTATTTCATTTACTTCTCTAATAGTCTTTCAATTTTCAAATATACTGATCAATGCCATTATTGCTCTTGTCATTTTATTGCTAGTTTATTGATTCATAGTGTTAATGAATGTTTCTGAAGAGCCCTTCTAGTTGATATCTCATCTTAAACTAAGTGGTTGAATCCTTCATTCATGCAATGAGTCTTTTCTGCATTCCTGCATTTATTTTCTCTTAAAATAATGAAGTACGAAAATCCTCAAATGTCATCACAAGGAGATTTTCTCCCAAAATTGAGAGGCAGGGTAATTAAGTATTTCATTTAGCTTTGTTTCTATGATAGATTAGACACTAGTTGCAATTTCACTTTCAGTTTTTACGATCATGATTTGGGAATAATGATAAAACAAGAATAGAAACTCTGTTTTCATTTCTTGCTTAAACTTTTCTCTCAAGTCTTCCTTAAGCTCTTTTGTTTCTCATTTTTAGATTTTTAGCAGTCTTTACAGAAGTTAGATTTAAGATTTTGATAGTTACATTGTGCATCATTAGGGATTAAAGGACCCAAAAACCCCCAAAACAACATAAAACATAAAAACGACAAAGTAAGAAGGGTCACCTAGCACAAACAGTGCACTACACTTCATCAGTTTACGATACCCGGATTGATAATTTATGTAGAGCAATTTAGGACACTAAATTGACCAAACAAAACTTCATACCATGTAGATATTATCTATCGTGCTTCAAAAAAATTGTAGTAGGACCCATGGTCTAGTTGGGAATCTGGCCCTTGCAGGTTTGGATTTTTCTCTTGTGACCCCTCAACTTCTTCCTATAGCTATGAAACACCTTCCTGTAGCATTGTTGTTTCTTCATGTAGCACTGTTTCTTCTTCCTGTAGCATTGTTTTGTATTCTTGTAGCAATGTAGATATCTCTTGTAGCTTAGTTGCATGACTAGGAGTCTTGGTCCTCCTAGTGCTTAGTCTCTTTGTGAGGGTTGTGGCTATTTTACCTTGGTTTTTGTGGAGGTTATTTCCTATGTTTGCCTCTTTTCATTTTCCAAATACTCCCCTTGATGCATGGTTGAATCTTCAATGGTGACATGGTTTTTACAGGGTGGTTGATCTTTCCCTTGACTTATTCTGTTGCTTTTCATTTTCTTGAAGTATATAGGGGGTTGTCTTAACTTCCTCACCTTTATTTTAGTACGAGTCCTTAGGGCTTCTAGGGTGGAAACACCATCTTCTTCTGTATTCTCCTCTAATGTACTTTCCTTTTGATCCTTTATTCTACTGTTTTGTGGCATAGATGATTTCCAAATGACCTTTGTTGTCCTATTCTATGCTATTTGTGTCATTAAAACTTGGTTGGGTCTTTCTTAGGCACTATTGTTTTGTTTTTTAGTTCAATTTTTCCTCTTCTTCTCTTTCTTCCTCCTTGACTTCCTTTTCTGGTTTTTTTCTTGGCTCATCTTATTCTCCTCCAACCTCTCACTCTTCTTCATTAGCATGTTCTTCAACTTCTTTTTACTCCTCAACTTCTTCTTTTGCAGATACCTTCTTTGTTTCTACTTCTCCAAGTTATAATTGGGCTTGAGCTTGTGTTTCAAGGAAAGCCTCCCTATCCATGTCCACAAAGTCAACCCAAGCCACAGGGTTTTGAAGACCCTCCAAAGCATCAATGAAAATTAATCTGATGAGCCCATGGTGTGCCATGTATTGATGTTTCCCTCCTCTTACTTTTTGGCTCATCTATGTGATGGACTAGAAAAGAAAGTGAGGAATGCTCAATCTGTCTTGGATGGGAAAATTCATTTGGAACCTCAACTAGTAGAGCATCCTAAATTGATAGGCATAGACTATAATAAGTCTCCCCTCACAATATATGTACTTCAAAACATGATATGCTACCTCATCCTAGGGATAGGGTATACTTTCTCTTCTAACCCCATTTTTGTCCTCAATGGGCTACTCTTCTGGGAGGAAAAATTTCTTCTTGGCTATGATAACCTCTGTTCTCTCTTCCTTGCTCCATATTACTCCTAGGGGAAATGTGGTCACTCTATTGATAACTTATTCATTCAAATGGATGATGAGTCCCCTTACAATGGTAATGGAATCATCTTCTCTGTGAGGTTGAAGGCCTACAATGAACTCCTAGGTAACCTCATCATCAAATCCCCTGAAATTTTCAAATAAACCTAGCCATTGGTGACTGGAAAAGAGATCCATGACAATAGGATTATGATGAATTATTGATGAATCTATGGGATATCTATGATTGAATCCAACCCCTATAGTTTCTAAGACGATTTTTCCAAAATTGGCAAGGCAATTCTTCCTCTCTAACAAGTTTTGGAGTTTCCTGTGCAATTAGGGTTTTTAAGGTAGAGGTTGTTGGGAATCATGATTTATATTAAACCAAAACCCATAGGTGTTAGTTAACTATCACATCACCAGAGATAAGGATCCACTAGAGGAGTTTAGTCCATGTTGCGAAACACAGAGGGAGTGTTGGTTTATCGAATATCCAACAATCTCCCCCCCAGCGTGAGCTAGGTGTGTATTGAAATAGTGAACTCCACTCTGATACCACTTATTGGGAATCATGATTGTGGTTAGAACAAAAACTGTAGGTGCTAGTCAACAATCGCATCGCCAGAGATAAGGATCCACGAGAGGAGGTTAGTTCATGTCGTGAAACACACGTGGAGTGTTGGTTTATCCAATGTCTAATAGAGGTAAAAGGAACAATTTGTTTATACTATTTGGAAGAGGGAATATTTCGTGATAAACTTAAAACATTTACATTTCCCCTTCTTATCACGGTCAATTTAAAAAAAACGTCCATACTTCATCTTCTTTTCAATCCCAAACTTTTATCAGAAATTTATATAAGATGTACTCTTGAGAAACTGAAAGGTTTACAGGTGTTTTTGTCAAATGTTAGCAAGGAAAACATGTAATTACTCTCCCTTTTGATGCTCCTCCTTGAATTACAAGTTTTGGTTGATGACGTTGCTCAAAATTGGGCTATTTGTACCTCTCTGTACTTTCTTGTAACATTCAAAAGTGATCCTGTAGCACTCTGTGTCAATCCTGTAGCAACAACCTACATGGCTTGCATCCTCCTTTGTAGTGGTCTGTGAAAATCATGGTATAGATAACTTAAATGTCAATTGTAGTGGTGAGCTTCCTAGTATCTTAAAATGTGTTTTTTATTCCAAATGAGGCTCAAGCTTGGCTTATTATATTGGTGGTTGGGTGGTTCATCACGTTGTGTGAGTTAGCCCCAGCTACCATCTTCGCAAACCAATCATAGGCACGTTGACCCACTCTTCATATTCATTGCCCTTTTTTTTCCTCCGCATGTGTAATGAGTGAAGAAGACAACTTCAATCAATCGTTGAAGGTGGCCAAAACTGCTGAACCATCCTTATCTTATAAATCCTTTCTCTCATGCATTGATAAAAATTTTTAAAACTATGATGTGCTCATAAGTAAGGGTTGGGAATGTGAACACTTGAGCCTACTCGGCGATGCTCATGTTGATGTGTTGCAAATGATTTTAACATTTGATTCTTGCATGAGGTTGCTGGAACATGGATGAGACTACATGAGTTCCCTGTGAGGTACATTTTTTTTTGTCTTTGTTAATCCTTTCATTGGTTTGATTTTTTTCTTTTAATGTTTCATTGCTGATTGAAATTCCACGTTGCAGGTGATTAGAAGAAGGTGCCCCATTGATTAGATACTATTTTTTTTGGTAATCCATGATCCTATAGAAACCGGTTAGCAACCTACAAGGGATCGTGTATTTGCTCAGGACTAGTGTTGGAGCCGCCTGAAACTTAATAGTGCGAAAAAATCCTAGCCTAATGCCTCAGATGTGATACTGTAGGATTTATGCAGACTGCTACAAGACTGTATGTCTTCTTGTAGTAGTTACATAGACCCCTTAGGATCAAAATTTTCACTGAGTGTTTCCTTTCAAAAATTTTGATAAATCATGGGAAGCCCATTGATGGAGGTTAAAGAGTTTTTTGTTATGGAAATGGGTGGAAAGGAGATGAATGATTATGTTTTTGAGGGATAGTGAGTGGAATAAGGGTGGAAATAGTGACAACTAATGGAGTGGGTGAATGACATGATTCTCATGGATCTCCTCCCTTGTTATGAAGTGAAAAACATTCAATTTGCTTCCTATTTTCATGCTGAGTAGTATCTTGTATAAGTACAGGAACAATCCTATAGCAATACATGACATCGACAAAATCGAGTGAGAGAGGCCATGAAATGATGTGGAAATCTTGGGAAAGGTTAATGGATGGATGGAGTGGACACAAAGAGATGAATGAAAGTGCGTGGAGGTGAATTTTCATGATGCTTCTCTAACTTTTCTGACCTTCATTGATTGTCATTGGAACGCTGTTGTACCTATAGAAATGTTAGAATGAATAATGTAAGGGCTCCTTTTTCACTTTCTTTTCATTTGTGTTTTTTTTTTTGTTTTTCTCCTTTTTAATTTTCTTTTTTTTGAGGTCTGTAGGGTACCTTAGAGGAGGGTTTCAACCTACTAGGATCACACCAGGTTCCTCAAGGGAGGTTTTCACTAGGGGATGTTTTATTCCCTTATCCTTTTTTTTGTGTTTTTTGTTTTCATACTCTTTGGCTACCCCATGGAGGTTTTCAGCCCAATAGCTTGCCTTCATGGAAGTTTTCACCTAGAGTTTTTCCCCATTTTTTTGTTTTGTTTTTAAATTTATTCCTTCTCTACTTATCAAGGGTTGGATGGATTAGGAGCTTTGAGGCTCCCATTCACATTCATTCTTTGCTTATTGAACTAGTAAATTCCTTCTTTGACAGAGGTTTCTTGTAGAGTTTCAACCTATATCCATTGACCAAAAGTGTGATCTTCTCCTCATCAATTGTTTGGATATGAATATAGCCATTGTCATTGCACTATTCCACCAGGTAAGGACCCAGCATCTAAACAATTTCCCTTTGAAGTCCTCCAATATGGAGTCATATAAGAGGACCCATTCACATTCTTGGAAAGTATTCTCCCTGAGATGCTTATCTTGCCAAAACTTACTCTACAATTGTACCAATTCAGTATGCGTAAGAGCCTGTAGCCTAAATTCATCAAGGTAATTCAATTTTTGCAACCTATCCTCTTGAGCTCTTGTGATGTCAAGATAAACTTGTGCTGCTATCATCAAGGTGTTATATTCAAATTCAATGGACAACAATTCTTTCTTACCATAAACCAACTTGAAGGGGGTGAATCTAGTGGTGTTCTTCCATGTAGTATTGTAGGCCCAAGTGGCCTCCATAAGTTTAGCTACCCAATCCTTCTTGTTGCTACTAACAACCTTGGTTAAGATGCCTTCTAATGATCTGTTGGTCACCTCCACTTGCCCATTTTCTTGAGGGTGATATGGGGTGGAATTCCTATGCCTGATGTGATGTTGCTTCATTATCCCCTCTATCAAATTAGAAGTGAATTGAGTCCCTTGGTCAGTGACTAGTTCCCTTGGGAAACCAAATTTGTAGAAGATGTTCTCCCTTAGGAATTTTTCCACCTTTTGTTCTGTTGTTGCTTTGATTGCCTTCACTTCATCCCACTTTGTTAGATAATATGTGCATACAATAATATACCTCTTTTGTCCATATGGGGGGTCAATGGGCCCAATGAAATCCATGCCCCACTTCTCAAATGGCTTAAGAGTCACTTGAGGTTGTAGTGGAATTTCATCCTTTTGTGTGGGCTTACCCATCCTCTGGCATTCATCACATCAAGTAGTGTACCTCCTAGCATCTTGATGTAGGGTAGGCCAATAGTATCTTACTTGGAGAATTTTAAAGGTTGTCCTATTAGCAACAAAATTACACCCACAGGATCCATCATGACACGCTGAGAGGAAATCAAAGATGTCATATTCCATTATGCACCTCCTCAAAATATGATCTGGTACCAATCTGAAAATGCTTCCCCAATCCAAGTGTAAGGGGCACTCTTTTTGACAATTTTTCTCTTTTCCTTGGAGGATATATTGGGAGTGGATTTTCCAGCAACTAAGAAGTTTGCTATGTTAGTAAACCAAGGTGACAATAATGATATGGTGAAGAGGTGCTCATATGGGAGTTGATCATCTACAATATCTTCATTCTATGCAGGTAGGATTAGTGTAGACAAGAAATCTGCAACCACATTCTCTTTTCCTGGCTTGTCAACAATGGCCAGATCAAATTGTTATAATAACAATAACCATCTAATAATCCTAGCATTGACATACTGTTTGTTCATTAAATATTTAATGGCTACATGATAAATGTGCACAAAAAATTAGTACCATGTAATGTAATGTCTAAACTTATTCAAGGAATATACAACAGAAAATAGATTTTTTTGGTGACAGTATAGTTGAGTTCACCCTTGGTCAAATTCTTACTGATGAAATAGATATCATAAGGCAACTTACCTTCCAAATTTCCCAAGGTTTTCCCTACAAATTTTTCAGATACATCTATGTGAATATGAAAAGGCAAGGCCGAATTTGGGCCCCTAAAAACTAGTGCAGTTGTCAACTTCTCCTTGAACTCTTAAAATGCTTCTTGACACTAGCCTTTCCAACAAAAAATTGAATATTTTGTTAGGAAACCAAATAAAGGTGAGGCCATTTTACTAAAAGACTTATTAAATCTCTTATAATATCCAATTAATCCTAGGAACCTCCTAACATCCCTTTATTTTCGAGGAACATGGACTCTGCTGATAATGTAAATCTTGTTAGGGTTAATTTGAATCCCTTCCTTAGAGAGGAAGTGGACTAGAAAAACCTATTCATTCATTAAAAAATCACATTTTTCTGGACTTAAATAGAGATTCATTTCAATGCATATAAAGGCATCCATATAAATTTCAACTGAGTCATGAATAAGATTAACAAAAATACTCAATACTACCCTCTGGAAGGTAGCAAAGGCATTACACAAGACAAAGGGAAGGACCCTCTAGGAGAAGGTCCCCCATGGATATGTGAAGGTGGTATTATCCCCGTCTTCAGGACCAATTTGGATATGATTGTACCCATTGAAACCATCCAGAAATGAAAAGAAATTTTTCCCTACAAGACCATCCAAAACTTGATCAATAAAAGGTAAGGGAAAATGATATTTATTGGTATACTTTTTGAGTTCGTTATAGTCAACACTAAATCTCCATTTCCCATTATTTTTTGGCACAATAACAAGCATTGATACCCATTCACTATCTGAAATAGGATAAATAAGTCCTATATCTAACAATCTCTGTAATTTCTCTTTTACTATGTCTTTAAGGGTAGGGTTGATCCTTCTATCGGTTGGTGCATAGGTTTGTAGTCCTCTTTGATGTATATGTGATGTTTACAGAGTGAATAATGTACCCCTTTCATCTCTTTGTAATCCCAAGAAAATGCATCAAGGAGCTTCCTTAAGACAGTGATAAATTGTTCCTCTTGTTCCATTGAAAGGGAAGGGTTGATTTTTAAGGCCCTAGACGGGTTGATTTCCACAATTTTGACACGGTCTTGATCAGAACCAATAGTGAGTAATTATTCCCATGGACTATTTTCAGGTTTCCCTAAAGGATCCTCTTCTAGTTCATCAATTTGCATGGTAACATGATGTTTATTTTGCAGAAAATTGTCAATAATATCATCTTCATCTAGTTGTATGCTTCCAACAATTTATTCAACTATACAAATTGGGTAGGGGGATGATTGATATGATTCTTCCTCTTCTTCCTCCTCTACCCACATAGGAAAATCATTCTCAACAAGGGGTTGAGTAGGGGGGTATAATACAAGTTGTTTTGTGAGCTACCCATTCTTGATTGTCATGTTCCCAACTCTACAACTGATATAAGAATCAACAATAGCTAACCAAGGTCTCCCTAGGATGAGAGGATACCCATTGAACTTGGTATTAGGTTGGAGTACAAGGAAATCAGTGGGGTGCTCGAAGGAAACTATCACATCCTCAATGAAAACCTTAGGTGCTACAGTGGATTTGTCTACAAATTGCAACACTGTTGTGGTTTTCCATAGGTCTCCTTGGAGGTTGAGCTTAAGCATTGTTTCCCTGGTCATGACAATGATTTCAGCCCCTAGATCAATGAGTTTGTTTGGGACCACAATGTTGTTAATATGTAAATCCACTACTGGGCTAGCAGGATCCAAATACTTTGGGGAAATGATCTTCCCAAGCATTACATCAACCAATTTCCTAGCAATATTTATAGTGGGGGCATCTCTCTTCTTCCTTCCTGGATTCTTGAAAAAATATTCCTTGATTAATTTATTATATATGGGAACATATTTGATGGTCTGGAGGAGAGGTATTTTAACACATAGGTTTTTCAATTCTCCCAGAATTTTAGCTTCTTTTGGGGTGTTTGATTTGGGATAAACCAACCTTTTAGGATAGGGAGGAGGATTGGATTGAGGAGTAATTTCTTCCTTCTCTTCTTTAAGATATTCTATTGTAGAAACTGGGCAAGAATTAAGAAGTACCTTCCTAGACCTGAGGTTGATCTCTTGTATTTCTACAACATAGGTAAGATAGGAAGTTTCTCCACTATACACTCGTTGGGCTTAATTGTTGTTTGGGTTTAGATTAGGTTGAGAAGGCATTTTGGGTTACTTAGGTGGGTTTTTTTTGGGTATATGTGGTTGAGGAGTAGGAATTAAGGCATTTGGTTGGGCTACCTATGGTCTCCATCCTTGTGAGGGATTACCCCATTGAGGAGGTTTGGGTTGGTATGATTAGAAAGGTGGAATGACAGGTTAAGGAGGAGGATAGGACTGAGTTGAAGGCATATACCATGGTGAGTTTTTTGGAGGATACCAAGACTAAAAGGGTGCATTATGAATTGAATTGAAAGGAGGATAGTGTATACCTTGCATACTTACTAATATGGACGTGGGAATTGTGACATCCTTTGGTTGACAAAGCAAAGTTTCTCCACACCTCCCTTTGTTCCTTGAAACACCAATTTTAGACCTGGAAGAGATGGACATTTGTTAGTTGCATTATTTTAATCACGTACATAGCATATTTCAATTAAAATAAATGGACACTCGCTTATAGGGTGCCTTTTGGTGCATCTAAGGAAAACGATGGCGAATTCCCTTTTCGCCTCTTCTTGTTTCTTCTTGATCTGCATGGTGTCTTTCTGCAAGGAAAAATTATGTAAAATTTCACTTTTGAAATCCTCTAACATACTTTCTATTTAATTCTTGATGGTTGAGATAGAAGGTGAAGAGCTTACCAAACCTTTCCTGAATCTACCTCTTTTCCTTGCAGCCCTAGAGTAGTTTTTGAACACTATCTTTATTTCCTTGTAATTGAGTAGGTAAATATATCCATTAGATAACATGTTGAGGGTATCCATAAACTCTTCTATGACCCCTTGGAGTAACACCAACTTCATTGACTCTTGATCAAGGGTGTAATTAGCCCTTCTATAGGTTAGCCGAAATCTCTCCTCAAATTTGTCTGGGGACTCTTCTGGCCCTTGAGTCATCTTAAAGATTTCTTCTTTGGTGTCCCTTTCTCTACAATAATATTTGTATTTATGGTTGAATGAATGATGCATTTGAGCCCAAGTAGTGATATTGCTTCCTTCCAAATTCATGAACCAGTGCAAGGCTGCATCCTTGAAGTTGGAACAAAATAATTTAAGTTTCTTCTCATGAAAGGTGAAATCTTATGTCCTACATGAAAGAAAAAATTCAAACATGAAGGTATCACGATCCTCAGAAGTCAAGCCATGAAAATGTGGAAGGGAAGTAAGGCTAATATTCTTCATTATTTCTTCCCCATTTGTCTCTTTGAAATGAAATAATTTAGGTTGTCTGTTTCTAGCCATTCCTTCAATGGGTGATGGAGGTTCTTCTTTGCTTATGGGCTCCTAAAAAATCTCTGGTTTCTCACCCAAAAAGTTCTCCAAATCCTTTGTGGTTAGAGGAGGAGGTCCACATTCACCAAAAAGTGAAGGTTGACTGCTTGTAAAGGTGGGGGGGGGGGTGGTTAGTCAAAAATTTCCCTAAGTTGTCCCTAGCTCTATGAGGCATGAAATAAATGTTTTTTTTTTTTTGGATTTTTTATCAACATAAATATTGATGCATTTTTTTGTTTTTGTTGTTTTTTCAGGAAATGGAATGAAAAAGAAAGCAACCTCATAGTAGAAATCAATACCTACTTTTAAACCTCCCTGACATGATGCTAGAAAATGATGAGTCCCTGTATTAACACAATAATGTTGTAACTCCAAGGCTACCAAATTTAATTTATCAATCCAGAGTTTGTACAAACTTATGAGATGGCAATGTTATGTGCATAATAAGAAAGATTTCTACCTAGGCTGCTCTGAAGCAACGGATTAAATTGAAATGTGTAGAGACCATTTTGTAAAATTCCAAGGAAGGAAACTATTGAACTTAAATTTACAAGAAAAGAGGCAATTGAAACTTTACTTATCCTACTACATCAAGGAAACTCTAATCTATTTGTAGGAAAAGAAATGTTGGAAAAGAAAACCCTAATTATGTTTTGCAGAAATTAAATGAAAAGAATGTAAACCTAAACTAGTTGCATGGAAAGAAATGCAAGAAAAAAAGGCTATAATATTGCATTCAAATAAAGTCTAATCTATTTGTAGAAACCATAAAGTGCTAAAAAGAAATCAATGCAGACTATTTCTAATCTATTTAACTTATGATCAAGACAATATACTCTAATTTCAGATTTAATGCTACGACGATAAAAATATGATGTGCAAAGGGTCTCTAGTTTCTTCCTATTGGATTCCAAGGCTTAAGTGTTTTGGGTGGAAGCACCCTAGGGCTTTGGGTTAGAACCCCAACAGAGCAGAAGCAAACTACAACAAGAAATACTCATACATATCAGGCAAAATGCTTATATGATCAAACTACGTAAGAGTGACCGTACCCAGATTTCCTTCGTTCAAGTAGGTCCCACAGGGTTCAGACCCTCTACAACTCTTGATGTTCTTCAAACTTAAAAATCATTCAATTCGAACATACATAGTAGTATATAAGTAAAGAATATTCATGAATTTGACGTTATATCATATAAACAAATGATTGATCATACATCAAAACAACATTCATATATGAATTAAAACATAATTTGATGAATAAACATAGTTAATTTCGAAAAACTAGACAACATTTCTTTTATTGTAGTAATCTACAAATAACATGGAGAGAATTCACCTGAGTCTTCTTCTTCCAGCTCCAAGTAGAACCATCCTTCGGATTCATCCTAACCCAGTCTTCAACAATCTTCTTCCATCACCAACACCATGATATTTCAAGCAAAAGTGAGAATATCTATAATCAAGGAAACAAGGGTTTCCTGAAGCTTGGGGAAGTGGTTGAGGCACAACGATTCATCAGACTCAGTCAGGGACAATCTCAGTGTAATAACTCTATCTCTTTTCCCTTCCTTAAGGCCTTCCCATAGAGGTCTATTTATACCTCTCCCAATTAGTTTTTTAGTTGGGAAATAGTTGGGCCACAGGCAATAGGAGGTAATCAACAGGTAAAACCCATGAACTCCGCCCATAATAAAGGAAATATAATTTGTTTAAGTGTTTTAGTACGTATACGCTGGTTGGGTATTGATTGACCCATGTGTACACGCTTTTAGCTCAGGAAAAAGTATTGTACAGGGAATAAAACATTGTTTTTTATATATTTGGACCAAGTCTGGAAGGAGGGGTTGCCCTAGGACATAAACAAAGAATCACAAATACCAAGAGTGGTAAATGGTGCTATAACAAATGCCCCCTAATATATGAGGTTATAAGGGGTACATGATGGCTGAAATGTATTAAGTGTATGGAAATAATCATGTCGATACTGAGAAGGACTTCACCAGAATTCAACCTGCCAAGCCATCAAAAGAGGTCAGAAAGAAACTGCTGTCTAAGGTGGGCATACCCATGTTCAGAGAAAGTAAAGCATGTCCGCATATCAAGTACAAGTGGATCCAATATGTATACAAGTATAAAGGACTAAAAGTACATAATGGATAATCTGATCGTGATCGAAAAAGTACATGTCTGGATATCACATATAAGAAGACAACCAATGATGCTGAAGGATGAAGCTGATCACTGATGTAAAAAATTGATCCCAATAGTACCAAATGAACATGATGGAATAAAATGATACTACATCGCAACTCAGATGCCAGTATATAAGATGTCACTATGAAGAAATGCAACATATAAGGTGGATGGTGTCAATTAGCAGCAACAGGAGCAACTGATAAGTGAACCAAAACATGTTGATGCAACCCGAGGTCTTCACCGACCATCGAGGTACACTTCTACATAGTGGGAATAAATGATCTGAAGCTGACCATGTGAGAAATAGATTGATTACCAGTCATTGACGGATACCGTTAACAAACAAGAGACTACTCACTGATAATGATAATGAGAGTCAAGGTACCCAGTACAATCTAGCAAGTGCAAATGAATGAGTTAAAGTTGAACACTTGAAAGAATCTATCAATCAAGAGACAATGATGGTTTCCCACTGTCGATAGGGAAGGAATCTTTCACTAATGACTGCAAACCCCAAGATACTGCCAAATGGACTCTAGATCTTTTTTCCAGAGCAAATGAGCCATAGTCGATGGGAAAAGATCCACTATAAGGAAGGCATTAAGGCATCCTTCATCAATCTAGTGCGAGTGTAACCAGTAGGCCAATAATGTGGAGGGAATCAGATGAAAAAGATGTAGTAACCCAACCGAAACATGTTTCCGAAATACACAAGATGTAGCTAGCACACAATAGAAAACCTCTGAACTAACCAATAATGAAAGATGACACAGAGGTGAGGAATCTACCAATAGGGTCAAATGGAAACCAAGGCACTACACAAATCCCAATGTGTGATAATGAACACTGATGTCGAACACAAGGGAAACCACTCAGTCAAAGGCCCATAATACTAATTGATGTTTAGCACAAGGTGACCTATCAATAATGAAAATAGCGCTAGGGTGCGGCTCTAGGTCTGCCCTCAGAGTAATATGTCATAGTCGATAAGGACAAGACCCGTCAGTAAGAAGTCAACAGAGACCTTCTCAAACCGGAACAAGAAAAGGACCAATATTTGTGATGACAAACATGACATTGATAACCAGGGATGGCCGACTGAAAAATAGGTCAAGAGACACCGCAGAGAGGCTGAATCAGGTTTACTTCCCTTAAACAGAAACACGACTCAATGATGACTATATGGCAGCATATGATAACTCTGTATAAGCTTGTCATGCAAGAGGCATAAAAAAACTCTCCATAAGATCAGAAGAGGTAACCAATCGGAGGAGTACTGACTCAATAACAAGGTTAAGGCTCACCTAAGTCAAACTAAATCCCACCCAAATGGAGGAGAGACTTTCTTTTGAGTGCTTTGTTCAAGGGTGACATGACTGACTCTAGCTACCAACAAAATATGGAAATGTTGTCCTGTTCTCGCTCTTTTTGGAATATATATTTTTTTGTGTTTTTCTTTAAGCTAGAAAAAGAATAAAAGAATGCTATAGTACAGTGGAAAGAATGAGTGTCAAAGAAACAGATGATCTAGTTCCTGGGAGGGGAACATTCCTATGCTCAATGCAGGGAGGCAAAACTGGTCAAGGAAACTCAAAGGGATGCTCTTTCCATGGGTAAAATGACACGTCAAGTTGCAAAAGCTAATTGATTGCATGGTTGACATTGTAGAAGACATGGTCAAACAAGTGGCTTAAACACGAGTCCAAGTGAAGTCGGCTCAAGGCCAAAAGGTGCAAATAGTCAAAATGTAATGCAGTAGTACAACTTAACACAAAGGAGCCTCTAGGGTATAAAGCCATAAATTAGTGCGGAAGAAAGGAGAATGTGTCTTCAATACATCAGTCTTGGCGGGACTAAAGAGGACTCCCGAGCCTACTCAGTATAGCAGCATGGGAAACCAATGTTAGTGAGGTTCTAGCTAAGATGCCCATGTAAAGGATGGCTCTACCATCGCATCATGATTTAAAAAATTGGTGAGTGAAAAATGATTTTCTAACCAAGATGCGATGGGGTCGACCCTACGACTAATGTATTACTGAATGGAGGCTAGTATGCAAGATGTAGCGGAAAATGGTTTTCCCTAACCTAAATTCCAGTGAGAGAACGATACCTGCCATGACGGGTCAACAATCATGGGACCAAAATAACATGTCAAAGAAGTCTCCAAAATTTCCTGTATAAACAACCCACTCTCGACAATCCAAGCCCACAGGTCAAAAAATCCATGAGACAAAAATCAATTTTTGAAAAAATATTTTGTAATTTCAAAGTTATATAATGACTTTTGGACTCACAGTTTTTTCATTTCTGTTTGGAGCAAAGAGCTGTGGAGAAAAACTAAGCAAGCTTTCCTCTGAACAATTGGATCGTTCAAATCACCCAAAAGTCTCCAGGTAATCCTCAAATCCTACTTGCAATGTTTTATGATAGTTTATAGAAGTTTTTTCAAAGTTTTGACCGTGGGAAACTATGCCAAAAAATTCAATTCTGCGTACACGTGGGTTGGATGTGAACAACCCGTGTATACGATGACCCTACATGTGACTGTGTGTAAAGGGAACCCACATGCATGCGAGTTAAAGTTTTAACATAAAAACTAATGGTTGAAAATATAATTTTTTGCAGGATGACTATCACTTGGAGGGAAAGAGAGCATACCACTATTGATAATGAGGTAATGAATGACAAAAATGCATTGGATGCTCTAAGAGGATGTGGCTTACTTAAGTTCTTCAAAATTCCAAATATGAAAACCAATACACTCTTGCTTAAACTTTTGATCCACTACTGGAGCACAGAGGATGACACTTTCATGATAGACCAGATGCCTATACGGATTGCGGTCAAAGATATATATTTTATTACCGGTCTCTCCCAAAGAAGGGAGGTCATGCATTTGACTGGCAGGACAAGAGGTATTCTTTTAGTGGAAGACTATGTCCATATATATTGTCTTGGACATACGGAGAAGATTGGAAGTCAAATTTCAATCAAACATGTGGAAAGTTTATCCCTGAGGATTTTTTTATTTACCATTGCATGGGTAAATAGGTCAACTTCCCTGCATCAGGCATCACGCGTATCTATGAGCATGGCAGTCGAATGTCTTACCACAATATTTGACTGGTGCACGCCTCTTCTCACTAACATGAAGAGTCAATTGACCTCTATACAGAAGGGTCAAATGAAGAATTTTGGATACGGAACCATCTTGTGTTCATTCTTCTTCAACAAGGTACCTAGACTATGTCCCAAAGTATCAACATCCATCAACATCCCTCGAGATGCACGAATGATAGATGGGTGGACTTGATGAAGCGCCTTGGAGGTGGAAACGTGCCTAGAATAACTTTTTATGATGCGTTTTTCACCTAGTGGGATCAACAGATCATCACGGTCGATGACTACCCATATGCCAACATGGACTTCCAAGGAGATACAAACTTAGTGTTACCACCAAATGCAGCATGGGGAGACATAGGTAACAATTTTTAAGTTTTTGTGAATTTTTTAAGATTTTTTTTGGATTTTATTATTATTATTATTATTATTTTTAATATGAACTTAGAAAAAATATCTTTGATGAGACAAAATACTGACAAAATATAATAACCATGTTCCATATGTGGTTCCAGTGAGACCTGATGGATTTTCGAGGCACAGGCATCATGGAAGAGGGGCCGAAGAGGTGGCAGCTGAGATAGAGAGAGTCCTTTATGTTGTTTAGAGAAACTTGGTGAGACTAACTCACTAGGTGCCTATGATAGCCATAGAGGATCTACTTGAGGAGATGCAGCGCCATGTGGTAGGGGTACCATGGGACTAGATCCGGATACTTCGGCGTGTAGCCAATGCTATGGTTAACTTTTTAGCTGCTCATCCTGAGCTGGGTCGATAGATAGATCTATGTATGACTAAACATGATTATGGGCATAAGCCCAAATTTTGAAGGCATCTTGTCCCATGTTTGTATATTATTTTTTGAACACTCCATCTATATACAGGCGATTTTATGATATATATATAGATTCATTTTTTATTTTTTTTATTTTTATTTTTTATGTTATTTAATTTGATGAATGATTAATGTGCCAATCTAATACTTGATTAGCAATAGAGTCTACTAATGAATTCTTAGATCGTGGAATGTGAACATATGTGATATAAATAAATGATCATTGCAACACTCTCACTCTCAAATATTGGCGATATAAATAAGGATCACGAACTTGATAAGTGTAACTTAACTTGCGACACCACCAGTTGTGAGTCTAGATAAACTATCATCGAATCAATCCCTAGGATATTGCTTCGGATAGTAAATTAAGAATGATAGTATATTCGACAATGTTGTTCGAAGCAGGACCAATACATACTGCCCTCGACACCATCAACTGGCCAGATGGATAATAAATCACCCAAGCCGCAAAAGAAAGATTCCGATTGTGCCTACTCGCACCATCGGTGAATCTGAAATATATCGAATCATCCATCAATACCTGTGAAAGTAGATAAAAAAACGTTGATATCACAAAATGCTAGATAGATATGTACAAAGATACAATATATACAAACAAGCAATTGCTCAGTCGAAGCCTAAGAAAAATACTTCTTAAGGTAGAGCCCATTTCGGGGCTCCGCCAGCTTGTTCCCTTCAAAATCAATTAATTCATAAGCCCTTTTTCCCAAAACACACTTGACTATAAAGGGACCATACCACATAGATTTGAACTTGCCTGCCCCCAGGGCGTCTTTGTCTTGGTCATAGACTAAGACAAGGTCGCCTTTAGAAAAAACCCGAGGACAAAAAACTTTATCATATTGAGTTTTAATCCTCTTCTTATGGGTGTCATTTATTATGGATACATCTCAACGCTGCTCATCAATATGTTCCAAATGAACGAGGTGTTCTTCGAGACTAGATGTCTTTGGAAGAAGTTCTACAACTAGCTTAAGGGACAAAATTTCACATTTGATAGGGAAAATAGATTTCAACCCATAAACTAGTTGAAAAGGAGTAAAACAGGTGGCAGTCTTAACTGAGGTTCGATATGGCCAGAGCGCTGCGTACAACATGATGTGCCAATTGGATTTATTCTTATCAATTGTCCTTTACAGGATGGTCTTAAGGGAATTATTCACGGCTTCAACCTTCCCATTGGCCTGAGGATAGTATGGAGATGAATGCTCCTACAGGAAGCCAAACTTGAGAGCCAATTCGGTCATCAGTTGATTCTGGAAGTGACTTCCATGGTCAGTGACGATCTCTCTTGGGATACTAAATCGTGAAATAACCTAGTTGAAGAGAAACAAGGCTGTTGTCTCACTATCGTTTTTGTAAGTAGGCATGGCCTCAACCCACTTTGTAAAGTAGTCTACAGTCACAATGATGTACTTGTGATTCATCGTCAAAGGCGGATTACAAGTAGTAAAATCAATGCCTCACTTTGTAAATGGAACGACAGTGATAACAGGAAAAAATGGAGCTGGATGCATGCACATTTTCTGAGTATAAATTTGACAAGGATGGCAACATTTGACCACTTCAATATAGTCTTTGAAATTGAAGGGTAAAAGTAGCCTGCTCGCAGATTTTTTTGGGCTGTAGCAAGCGCTGATAGATGACCGCCACAAGCTCCACTATGGCAATCATTAAGTACAGACTTAGCTGCTTCCAAAGTTAAGGAACACCTAAGAATTGAGTCAACCCCTCTGCGATATAATGTATCACCAATAATAACATAGTTTTTTGCAAGGTGACATAACTTTCAACGCTCATCTTTGGAGAAAGCAGGTGGAAACTTCGAAGTTTGGAGATATATAATGATATCTTCATACCAGGGATATTGTGAAGAAATGAGGAATAAATGTTTCTCGGGAAAATTTTCCTCATAAACAATAGCTTCCTCACAAGGCATCTTCGAAATCAATTCTGCAAAAACTAATGACTTCTTAGATTTAGCTGACAAGAATTCGAGATCGAACTCTTGTAAAATAACAATCCATCGATTATACTTGCCCCAAATCACCTGCCTACTGAGGACAAACTAAAAAGGATTGATAGCCGCTAAGACAAACGTTTTGAGAAGCAGAATGTAATGATGAAGCCGCTGGATAGCATGAGTAGTCGTCAAGTTCAATTTCTTGATGGGATCTTTTTTATATTTGAGAATGCTTCAGTAGATAGAGTTGAGCATATTTGTACACATGATGATAGGATGACACATTGATCGATGGACAAGTTTTACAAGTGAAATTATTCCTAGTTGAGTGGGAGTGTTAAAAATATGCAATTGTTGTCAATTTTCACTTTGGAATACTCATTTGATGGAGATGATGATGCCAGTGAGTTCCTCTTTTCGAGAGGACCAAAATCGATCTAAATATCACCTCATTCAGACAAGCAAATGTTGGTTTTTGATTTTTTTCACCCACTCATGGATATTGGATCAGGTCAGCTTCACTCTCATGCACACTTAGACAAGTCGGCCTCAACATAAAATGGAAATTGTTGGACACCCCTAGAATCCTATAAATACAAGTGATCTAGAAGCTCATTTGGACATCACAACATCAAGCGTATTCTTATCTTGTATCTGATTTGATTCGACACATTGGCAAAGGAAAAGGTCATACAAAGATACAAAGTCTCAGATCTAAAGCTCACACAAAATTAGGGTTTTTGTTCTGGACGCTGGCACAGAACTGTGAAATTTTCCCTTGGACGGACACATGATATGGTCAAGACAATGTCCAGGAAGCTACAGATGCACACCCACTAACCTAAGGGAAGCGTCTAGGGGTTTGACTATAGTTAACCATCATCTGAAGTTTTCTGAACATTTTATGACAATCAAATAAAAGAAGAATTTGAAATGTTTTTCCCCCTAGTGGGGTTTTTCCCTAGTCTTTGCCCAAATATGGTGTCTCTTATTGATGTGTTGATGGTATTCTTTGTCATTTGATATATTGTTCTATCTTCAATTACTATTGATGAATGGAAATACTAATTATTGCTAATTGAAGTTTGGATTTGGGATAAAGTAATTGATACAACATAGAACAATATGAAAAATTAACAATTGTAACACACCATTATCATCAAGCACTGCTTCCATTTGATCCTTTTAAGCTATGAAATTAGAGCTACCCTCTAGGGCATACTCCAATCTTAGTCCATTTAAAGACATTCTCCCTAATCTGAAGAAAAACTGCTACACTGAAGCTGAAATTCGAAATTCCTGAGGGACAAATTCAAAATATTGGTTCTAATGTGATTTCAGGGCTCTGATACCATGTATAAGTTTGATAGAAATTGCAACTTCTCAAGATTTTGAACTAAAAACAAGAGACCCAATTCTACTCTACTAATCTACGGAATAGAAATCACAATTTAGAATAACATGAATAGACCTGCAACATGGAAAACAACAATTACACAGTGATTTATAGGGAAACCCAAATGGGAAAAACCCCTCAAGCCTCTTTGCATAATCAATTGAATGGAGAAACTATTACAATTGCATGCTCTATCTCTAAGCATAACCTACAAAAGAATAATTGTTCTCTCTACTGAATGAGAGCCTCTAGCCAACACTTAGACAATTTATTCCTCCTTTAACCTCCTATTTCCTTGCAAAATATCGAGAAATTTCGAGATCCTAAACAATAGGGAAGTCCCTATTTCCTTGCACAATTTCTAAGGAATCGATCTCCTGACTCCATGCCACAACTGTACACTCAACTATTACACAATTCATGTTACATTGGCCTTATCTCCTCCACCTCAATTGAGCAATTCGAATTCCCTACATGCATAAGCTATTTTGAGCATATTAATCAATTAACTAACATATCTCTAAGTTAGACTATTGTCCCACTGCACAAATGACCTTCAATTGACTCTATCAATAGTTAGAGGTCAGTTAACTGAATACAACTGAAAATAACTGAACCAGATTGCTAAATTTTAGCAATCAGCACATGCGTAATTGAACTCTAAAACCCTAACTAAAATTTACTAAGCTAACTGAGTGACAAGAGCTATGTCACACTAATTAACTGCCTCCAAGTAGTCTCGTTGATGTGGAATTTTGATTTACTCAATTTGACTAAGGCTAAAGTCAAATTGAGCCTTTCTTGCTAGATTTTTTAACCAAAAAGGTCCTCATGGATTATCAAGGAATTAATATTATTTGAACATTTTTCAAAGGTGAGGTCCTTTTCATCGATGACCCATCCATTATGATTTGTTCTTTAAATTTGAGGTTCACACCTTCTTCTCCTCTCATAGAGATAATTTTTAAAGGAAAAAATTCCTTCAAAATTCCTTTCAACATAATGACTTCATTCAAGTTAAAAGACCCTAAACTATTATAAGATGGCTAGTTGAGGAACTCTATAATCCAATATCATTTTATATCTATGAGTGGAGGAGCTAGATAACATTGCCACCACTCCAATGTTGTAATCATGGCTAAATTTTTTTGGAAAGGAGGGGCATGAAGAAATATGTGATACATTCATTTTTATTAGTGAATCACATCGCACACATCATTATCTTGGTGAGACTGGTATCATGAGAAATAAACCCCTTTGGTTTTTTTATTTCTTTGTAAGATCAGGGACTTTGTATTAAATTTTAAAAAAAGAGATACATTGCTAATTTCCATCAACTACTAGTCTGGGACATGGGAAACCAAACCAACAGGAGAGTTTTAAAATTTTAACCCTATATATCACAAAATATATAATCTTCTCATTTATATGTAAAAAGATATCTAACAAAAATATATTGCCAGGTATTGATAGTCATAATTAAACTAGTGCCACTATATAGAATTGCAACAGAAACAAAAGATCACTTGATCATATCACCCAGAGGAATAGTCCATCTAGATTGGTGGCTTAGAGTCATTGTCCTCATTAGATGGGATAAAGGTAATGCATAACATCTTCTTAGCCAAAACAAAGACTTTGTTATCTAAATTCTTTAGTTTCTCCAATATTTGTACAATGCAGACTAATATCTCTTGTTTAGTATCAACCCTCTCAATGAGAAATATTCCCATAAGCATTTTTATATGCGAGTGGTATTTACCACATGAACATAGGAGGTCTAGTGAGATTGAGTATAAGCTCCAATCTCAATGATCCAACTCCTTATTTCCCTATGAACATGATGAACCAGAATGAACTTGCATTCATATCAAACCTCCTCCTCAACTTTTGAGATGGTTCTTCAAACCCTCTCAGGAACCACATCCACAAAATGATCCATAGAACAATGAGTAGTAGCCTGAACGTGTGGTTAAGAGGAAGATGAATGATGAGCATCCACAGTTATAGAGGGAGTAGCTTTGCTAATTCTCCCTTATTTGCATCCTGATGAAATTATTCTCCTCATTGTAGAAGTAGGAAAAAGAAAACATAATGGACTAGAATTGATGAGAGCTAAATAAACCAAAAGGAAAGGAAAAACATAAATCATATTTAGAGGAAACCTATGCTTAAGAAAATGAAAGACTCGGGAAAATAAAGTGGAAAGAAACATGCTTCCTAGACCTGAAAAGCATTAAGTGTCTGTATCCCTTAAAAGCCATGAGAAATAAAAAACAACCAAGAAGAATGATAGAAGGGGAAGGAGTAAGAGTATTACAAGAAAGCCATCCCCACTAATAGAAAAATACCAAAGAATTGATAATAGAACCAACATCGAATAAAGAAAACCCTGAATTGAGAATGCATAAAACAATGTGAACTTTGAAACGGGAATTGTAAACTCAAAACGGGAACTCTAGCCAAAAAACCCCTTAAAAACATAAAAAACAGTGCTAAAAACGAAAAGTGTTGATGCTGGAATAATGCCCTTTTTTTTTTCTAGGGTAAATTTTGAACATGTTTTAAAAATGGCGGTGAACACCAATTTTTTTTGTAAAAATTGTCCAAAAAACACCCTCAAAACAAAAAGTGTTAACGTTGGGATAACACTTTTTTTTTCCCCTTTTTTTCATGGGTAATATTTCAACATTTCGAAATAATAGCGTAAAATATTTTAACATGACCCTGAAAAAAATTAAAATTTCAAACAAATAATGAAGACATAAAAAAAAGTAAAAAATTAAAAAATTAAAATTAAAACAATGAAAAAACACAAAACAAAAAAGTTTAAAAATTAACAAAACATAAATTAAAGTATATACTATATAAAAAAAAAATCAATCATAAAAATGTAAAAAAAAAAAAAAACTAAATTAAAAAACTAAAAAATTATAAAGAAATAAATAGTAAAAAAAACATATTTAAAAAAAATGGAAAAGAAAAAAGAAAATCTTGTAAACCATTAAAATATATATATATATATAGTCAAAAGAAAAGAATATATATATATATATATATATATATATATGGAAACAAAAAAAAAATTAAAACAAACTATAAAATTTAGGTAAAAATAGAAAAATTTCAAAAATCATTGCCAAGAACCTAAAAAAAATTGAAAATTAAAAACAAACTAAATTTAATAAAAAAATAGAAAATTAACCAAAAAAAATATATTAAAAACTACTAAAATTAAGATTAAAATGTTAATTACTTCAAAAAAAATATATATAAAAAAGACAAAAAAAAAAAGATGTTAAAAAAAAATTATCTCATAAACCATAAAAGAATTAGGAAAAAAAAAGAACAAAATTAATATATATATATATATATATATAATTAAGTAAATAGGCAAAAAAAAAAAAAAAAAACTAGGAAAAAAAATTAAAAACAAACTAAATTAAAAAAAAAAAAAAAAAAAAAAAAAAAAAATTAGCAAAGGTAAAAATAAAAAAAACTAGTAAAATTAACATTAAAAACATCTAAAAAAAACTAAAAAAATAAAAATAAACTGGAAATTAAAACAAAAAAAACCAAAAAGTTTAAAAATATGTCTTTTCAAATAAATAAATAAAAAATTTAAAGAAACATATATTTTTCTATTTAAACAAAAAAAAAAAACAAATTGCTTAAACTTACCTTTTTATTTAAAAAAAAAAATTAATTTTTTTTAAACAAATTGTTTTTTTTTTTATTTAAAAAAATATATATTAAAAAATTTTAAAATAATTGTTAAACAATTTTGGTTTTTTTTATTATTTAAAAAAAATAATTATTAAAAAATGTTAATTTTTTTTAAACAAGTTAGTTTTTTTTTTTTTTTTTTAAACAATTTTTTTTAAAGTTTTTATTTAAAAAAAAAATTTGGCCTTCCTCGCCACTCGCGATGGTGTGGCGCAGGGCGGAGGCTTGCACGCAGGGCCTCCGCCCGGCACCGCGCCATTGCAGGCTACCGGGAGGGCGGAGGGGCAATTCCCGGAATCGCCCCTCTACCCTCCCAGTAGCCCGTGGTGGCGCGGCGCCGGGCGGAGGTCCTGCAGAATCGCCCCTCAACCCTCTCGGCCTCCCGCGGTGGTGCGGCGGCGGGCGAAGGTCCTGCGTGCGTGCACCTCCGCTCGACGCCATGCCACCGTGGGCGGCCGGGAGGGCGGAGGGGCGATTCCCGCGTGGAGTGCCCGACGCCGTGCCACCGCACGCGGCTGGGAGGGCTGAGGGGCAATTCCGAGAATCGCCCCTCCACCCTCCCGGCCGCCCACGGTGGCGCGGCGCCGGGCGAAGGTCCTGCACGCACACAGGACCTCCGCGCGATGACGTGCCACCACGGGCGGCCGGGAGCGCTGAGGAGCGATTCTGCAGGACCTCCGCTCGGCGCTGCGCCACCGGGAGGTCGATTCCCGGAATCGCCCCTCAGCCTTCCCGACCACCCGTGGTGGCGCGACACCGGGCGGAGGCCTGCACGTAGGACCTCCGCCCGGCACCACGCCACTGCGGGCGCTCGGGAGGGTAGAGGGGCGATTCCGCAGGACCTCCGCTGGGCGCCGCGCTACTGTGGTCGGTCGGGAGGGTTGAGGGGCGATTCCACCACGGGCGGCCGGGAGGGCAGAGGGGCAATTCCGCAGGACCTCTGCCCGGTGCCGCGCCACCGTGGGCGGCCGGGAGGGTGGAGGGGCGATTCCCGGAATCGCCCCTCCACCCTCCCGGCGACGTGCCACCGCGGGCGGCTCGGAGGGCAGAGGGGCGATTCTGAGAATCGCCCCTCCACCCTCCTGGCCCCCCACGGTGGCGTGATGCCGGGAGGGTAGAGGGGCGATACCCAGAATCGCCCCTCTGCCCTCTCGGCCGCCCGTGGTGGCACGGCGCCGGGCGGAGGCCTGCACGCAGGACCTCCGTCTGGGGCGATTCTCGGAATCATCCCTCCACCCTCCCGGCCGCTCGTGGTGGCGCGATGTCAGGCAGAGGCTTGCATGCAGGACCTCCGCCTAGTGCCGCGCCACCGCGAGCGTCATGGAGGGCCGAATTTTTTTTTTTTTTAAATAAAAAACCTTAAAATTTTTTGTTTTAAATGAAAAAAAAAAAATTGTTTAAAAAAGAAATTAACATTTTTTAATAATGTTTTTTAAATAGTAAAAAAAACCAAAATTGTTTAACAATTATTTTAAAATTTTTTAATATATATATTTTTAAACAAAAAAACAATTTGTTTAAAAGAATTTTAAATTTTTTATTTTTATTTTTTTTTAATAAAAAAATTAAGTTTAATCAATTTTGTTTTTTATTTTTTAAATAGAAAAATACGCTTCTTTAAAAATTTTAAATGTTGTTTAATTTTTTGGTTTTTATTTTTATTTTAAAAGATATATATTTTTAAAATTTTTATATTAATTTTTTTTTTTATTTTTTTTTAATTTCAATTTTTTATTTTTATTTTTATTTTTTTTTAAATGTTTTTAATGTTAATTTTACTAGTTTTTTATTTTTATTTTTGTTAATTTTCTATTTATTATTATTATTTTTTTTTAATCTAGTTTGTTTTTATTTATTTATTTTTCTTGTTTTTGTTAATGTTTTTTTAATTTTTCTATTTTGACTTACTTAATTTTATATATATATATATATATATATATATATTTTTTTTTAAATTATGTTTTCTTTTCCAAATTCTTTTATGGTTTATGAGATAATTTTTTTTATTAACATTTTTTTTGGGTCTTTTTTTATATATATTTTTATATGAGTTTCTTGAAGTAATCAACATTTAAAAAAATAAAAATAAAACAACTTAAAAATTTGTTAAGTAATCATAATTTAAAAAAAATGGACATAATAAATTTTAAAGTGTGAAAAATAAGTCCTCTAAAAAAAGGTATGCTGTATAACACGTTGCATCAACACGTTTCAAAATCAGCATAAAAATCACTAACATTTAAAAACAAATATTTATATTTGATACATAAGAATATTTAAATTGTCAAAAATATGCTCCAAAAAATAAGTATTGTATTCGGCATCACCACTTTTCAATATTGGGTCACGTTTTTACTACCTCTACGATTACTATGAAATGGGTAATCATATCGGTTATTTAAAGTGCCAAAAACTATGTTCTAAAAAAAATATGTGTTCCGCATCGCCCATTTTCAAAATCGGGTCAATTTTTTGCTATCTCTATGAAATGGGTAATAGTATCAGTCCCTGTTTCAAAGTTTACATTATTATAACTAAATAACTAGGGAAGTATGGACCAAAAGACACAAATATTACCACCAACCCAAAGCCCAAGCCTAGACTCACCAACTTGCATCCACAAAAATCCACCTTTAAGCCAAAAGCTAGAATGAACCTAGTGAATAGGAACGTATCTTATTGTAGAAACACGTCGAGCTGGCCACATAGAATACAAGGACAACTTTAGCCTAAATGAAAGGAAAATCTAATAAAATTTCCCTAAAACCTGGTGATGATATGCCTTATGGGGAAGACTAAAGACTAAAAAGCTCACAAACTACTTGATCTGGATTTAGACAGGAATGCAAAAAATTACAAATATAATCGTAAATACATAGATGCAGTAGAAATAACACTTCATTTCATTAATATCAAATATTGAAATATGCTTATAAACTGAGTGTAAATAAGACTAGCACAGGTGATGGTAGCTTATCTCTAAGAAGAGATGTGGTAGCTACATGCCTCTTAACTGAGTTACAATGAGGCTCAAGGGCATTTTTATTATTGAACAATAATAGAAAACCCTAAACAACCAAAACACTAACCCGAGGAGATGTAACACCAAGAGTTTATGGGACCCGTTGGGGTTAGTTGGGAAGCCAACTTCCCGGGGTCATAACTTGGTCATATTATCTCTGTTTGACGCATATGACACCTTGTTTAGGGCCTCAAAATGTCTCAGGAAGTTTAGGACCCAAAAAACCGCTAAAAATAGTAAATTGTGCTACAATTAAGGAAACTAAAAAAACTGAGAGAGGCAGTGGTGGGGGTCCAAGTGGAATAGGCTGGTTGCTACCAACATCCACTTGGATCATTCCTGCCCCCTTAGGAAACAATGGTCTCCATTGCATTGAGTTCCTCCATGAGATGAGGAAAATTATGCTAAATTTGGTCCTTGGTGAGCCATTTGCCTTGGTGCAGGAGTTGGCCATCTTTGATAAATCGAAACAGATGGATCTTCTGCTGGCGAGTGCTCTTGATCTGTGTGTCCATGATCTGATCAATTATAGCTTGTTCCA
This sequence comes from Pinus tabuliformis, assembly GCA_031772625.1. Classification (NCBI taxonomy): domain Eukaryota; kingdom Viridiplantae; phylum Streptophyta; class Pinopsida; order Pinales; family Pinaceae; genus Pinus; species Pinus tabuliformis. Next base: position 1,375,735,941 of record CM062820.1, on the reverse strand, counting down.
TGCAGTCTGTATTTATCTCTATTGGTGTGAGCTATTATGCAATGTCAAATGTGTCCAGTAATGGTGGAAAGTATGGCCAAAGGCGATTCACATTGAACACTAGGCGCATGCCAAGGAATGGGGGAATTCTAAGCTCAAAATCATTACATCCCACAACCTTGGGTTTGGTAGATAGCCCATATCAAAGCAGGTGAATATTGCAGTGGGGCTCAGCGAGACACTCCTTCTTCAAATGTAGCCAAACTCTGTCGCCCACCTAGAACTTGTGTGGCTCCCGATGCTGATCATGTTGTTGCTTGTACTTAGCATTGCCTTTGTCTAGTATGTCATGGACCTATTGGTGGATGCATTGAATGTAATCAATGAAGCTATTTGCCTTTTCAGCTTTAGACTAGACATGAGACCTGAGTTGCTACAAATGGTATGGCCACATCAATGGGACATAGTGGTTGGAATCCCAAACCCACCTAAAAAGGTTTGTGGCCAGTCGAGCTGCGGAGAGCCCATTATAGTTGTGCTGGACATAGGGGAGACTCCCATCCCATGTTCATGGATGCTTTGAGTTGTACACGCGCAGAATGTGTACGATCATCCTCTTGACGAGCTCTGTCTGGCCACTAGTTTTGAGATGGAAAGTTGTGGACATAGTGAGCTTGGTGTCCAACATCAACTAGATATTGGACCAAAATGCACTGAGGAACCTGCTGTCCCGATTTGAGATGATAGATTGTGGGATCCCAAAGTGTACCCACACTCACTCAAAGAAGAGTTTAGCAGTGGATTCTATTGTGATATTCTTCTTGCAAGCCACCATAATGGTCGTCTTCAAGAATCTATCGACGACCACAAAAACACAGTCATTGCCATGTTTAGTAGAAGGAAGGCCCGACATGTAATCCATTGAGATGGATTCCCAAGGTCGAATAGGGGTAGGAAGTAGAGTATATAGGCCTTGCTTCTTGATGGTCATTTTGGCAATGGTGCAGGCAGTGTAAGATCTGATGTACTTCCCGACATCCTATTGAAGATTCGACCAATAGAAATACTTTTGCAGTATTGCCAACATTTTCTCAACCTCGAAATGCCCAACAACCCGACTGTAGTATGCTTCTGAAATCATCTTGGCACACTCACTTAAAGGAATAAAAATGTGTCCCAGGTGGCATAACAAAGCATCATGGAGGTGAAAAGGTGGAACTTGCTGCCCCTCAAAGAGCGTATGGTATGTGTGGCTGAATTCTGGGTCACTTTTGTAGAGAAGTTTCCAATTAGAAGTCTCGTGCCGACAAGAGTTGAGCACAGTGGTTAACACCATGATTGGTGGTACATTGAGGCAATATGCAACATTATTGGTGTTGCCCTTCTTGTACTTGATATTCAAATGGAACTATTGCAGGTATGTAGACCACTTATGATGGAAATAATTCTGAAACTTCCCTTGCATCTGTATGAACTATAGGGGTCGGTGTTCTGTGTGGATGATCATTTCCTTCCCCACAATGTAATTCTTCCATTGTTAGCAAGCCTGCAAAATGGAATACATCTCTTTTTCATAAGCGGGATACTTTAGGATTGTGTCTGAAAGTGTCTCACTGTGATATGCCATTGGATGCCCCTGTTGAGTGAGGACTACCCCAATAGCATAGACATAGGAATTTTTCTCAATCTCAAATGGTTGTTGAAGGTAGGGTAGTGTGAGCACTGGTGTAGAGCAGAGGCAATGTTTCAACTGTGCAAATGCCTTATGTTGAGATTCATACAAAAGAATTTTTCTTTCTCTCCTCCCTTGGTGACTTGACTCGAGGGCCAAGTGATATGAGATAACCCCAACACGAACTTGCGGTAGAAATTGGAAAGACCCAGAAAGTTATGGAGATCTGTCAGAGTGGTTGGGGCTGGCCAATCTCGAATGACTTGGATCTTGGTTGGATCCATGTGCATCCCCCGTTCATCAATAATGTATCCCAGATATTGAACCTCTGTCATGCCAAAAGTTCATTTCTCGAAATTGGCACACAGCTTGTGTTGCCACGATGTTTGGAAAACCTATCAGATGCGGTGGAGGTTCTTTTCCCAACTCTAGCTAAAGATTAGGATGTCATCCAGATATACCACTAGAAATGAGTTGGTGAATGGTCGCAAGATGTCATCCATTAGCCTCATGAAGGTTGCAGGAGCATTCGTCAACTCGAAAGGCATAACCAACCATTCGAAAAGGTCATCCTTGGCTTTGAAGGTAGTCTTCCATACATCGGAGGGTTCGATTGGTACCTGGTGATATCTGGACTTTAATTCAATCTTGCTGAAATATTTCCCCCCCTTGAGTTGGTCCAGAAGGTCATTAATCTGTGGGATTGGGTACCTATTCTGGACAGTGATCTTGTTCAACGCCCGATAGTCAATACAGAGTCTCCAAGTCCTATCCTCCTTCTGTACCAACATGATTGGGCTCCCACAGGGTGATGAACTTGGCCAAATGTGACCTTTCTGCAGTAGCTCCCGAATTTGCCTCTTGATTTCATCGTTCTCCAGAATGAAGCATCAGACTTTGGGCAATGTTGCACCTCGGGTCAGATCAATGGAGTGCTTGACCTGACAGTGCAGAGGCACCCCTGTGGGGGAAGTGAAAATGTCCTCGTACTCCTCCATGACCTTGTCCATCTGTTGTTGTTGTGCAGAGGGGCCCTATTTAGAGGTTGTGGTCACCATCTTCTTCTTTCCCTAAGGGCTTATCATCAGGAAAACAATTTTCCTGGTTTTGGAAATAAGCTTACTGTATTGTTTTGCAGTAACCAGAGAGGTGGCACTAGGCAGTGCTACCTCCAGTATCCTGTAAAACTTATTTCCCAAGGTAACAATAACAATGTGAGGCCTTGACTCATAAACAACATGTTGCTTCCACAAGTATGGTTGGGCCTAATAAAACATCACAAACATCAAGGGGAGCAACGTCACAGAATACCTCATCAGTGAAGTGTTTGATGCTATATTGAAGGCAACACTGTTGGCTCATGCGAAGATCCCGTCCTCGGTGAAGCCACTCGATGGTGTATAGTTGTGGGTGTGCTATGGTCGGTAAGCCTAGCCACTTCATGACCTATACTCCAATGAGGTTCTTTCGGCTCCCATTGTTGACAATGAACTATAGCGGAAAACATTTACCCACATCTAGGAGTGGAAGAGATGCTCCTCCTCCTCTAGATCTTCCAGTTCCTCCTTTTGGATCTTCGTGGTGGCAATGGTGGCATTGGGATCCGTACCAATAATCTGCTTCCCTTTTTCATTCCCCTTATTGGGTTCTGACTTAGAGTCAGAACATGCATCTGATTCCGAAGCCTTTAGCTCGGCCACTAGTGACTGCTTGGCCCGACACACACTTGTGTTGTGAGTGGAACTCTTATGGAACTCACACCACTTTCCTGTGTCCTTCTTCAGCTTCGCAATGTTGTCCTTTTCATTTGGCTTTGGCGGGTTGTACCATCCTGCCTTGACTTTTTCCTTTGTTCTGCGGTTTGGGGGCACCTTTCCCTTGCTTCGGATTTGTAGATCCAAAGTATTGCTTCTTCTTTTTAAACTTCTGCTCGATCTTAACAATGTGTCGGTACGCTGTGTCGAGCGAGGAAATGTTCAAGAACTCCATCTTTTCCTAGATGTATCTGTGTAGGCATCCATGGTACTTGAGTACCAAATGTTTCTCATAAACCTTGATACCCAACTTCGTGCGAAGGGTATAAAAAACATTGGTAAACTCTGGCATATCTTGGTCACTTCCCTGCCGCAGCATGGTCCACTTCATGTATTTGTCCTCATAGCTCCCGATAGGGTAGTACTACTCCTTGATGGAATATCGGAATGAATTCCAAGTGGGAGTGGTTGAAAACAGTGAGGTCGTACTTTCATCCTTATGCTAATAGTAGGTTTCCCACTAGTCCTTGATGTGGGGGTGGCTTTAAGAAGAGCAAAAGTAATATTTTTCCAGCTGGAAAAATCATGAACAAAAATATATCCTTTTAGTAGATTTAACCATTTATCTACATCATCTGCATCTATTTGGCCCTCAAATATGGGAATTTCAAAGTTTACTTGTACCTTAAAAGGTGTGGATCCTCCAGAGTGGTTGTCAGATGTGGATGTCCCGTCGGTGGGCAACCATCGAAGGATTTGGGCAAAGTTGTCCATCATCACATTCCTTTGTTTCTCGAGGGCCTCCTCGAGTAATATTTTGAAAGGATCTCTTGCTCCCTCATCTTTATTCTCTTCCCCCATGGGCGGCTGTCAGGGTTTGCGAGGCTAATCTTGCAAAGGTTCAACCAGATCAAGCCCTAACTCCTTATATCCCAACCTCGTTGGGGACATGGAAAGAAAAAGAAAGAAAGAGAAGACCGCTCTAATACCCCTAATCTAGATTTAAACAATAATGCAACAAATTATAGATATAACCATAAATAAAAAGATGCAACACAAATAACACTTCATTTCATTAATATCAAATACTGAAATAATAGAATGTAAATAAGATTAGCTCTAGTGATGGTAGATTATCTCTGAGAAGAGATGTGGTGGCTACATGCCTTTGAATTGAGTTACAATGAGGCTCAAGGGCCTTTTTAAAATATTTAACAATAAGATAAAACCCTAACCCGAGGAGATGTAACACCAAGAAAGTTATGGGCCCCGTTGGGGTTAGTTGGGAAACCAACTTTTCGGGGTCGTAACTTGGTCATATTATCTTCGTTTGATGTGTATGATATGTCGTTGGAAATATCTCTTCAAAGACTAAAGCCAAAATTATGATTTCTATAAAAACAACTGAAGGAATTTTGCCAAAACAACGTTGTTTAGGGCCTCAAAACGGCTCCGGAAGTCCAGGACCCAAAAAACTGCTAAAAATAGTAAATTGTTCTACAATTAAGGAAACTGAAAAAAATTGAAAGAGGCAGTGGTGGGGGTGCAAGTGGAATAGGCAGATGGCCACCAACATCCACCTAGATCACTACCTTCCATATCATTGCTCCCATGTATAAAACCCAACCATACCCACGAAAAGTGTTCACTTACTAACCCAAATTCCTTAATACAATTAGAGAAATGGGGTAATAAATATATAAATTTTTTGACTCCCTTTCAAATTTCAGAGGCTCAATTTGGATGTCAACATTACACTCGTCTCGATGAGATTCTTGCAGTGATATAATTTTTTTCCTAATTTGAGCTCTTAGATTGTGAATTAATCTCTTTCAAAGTTTGATTAGTTTTTAGTATGTCATCTCTCTACAAGACCACGTGTGTGTGCACATGGCATGATACCACCTCAACATGTCACTTGACCATGAGGTGCACCTGATGCCACGTCCTCGTATTACCCTTCCATTACATGGCATAGTAATTAATGCATTATCACACACATACACACACACACACATGCATGCACACACACACATGTTAACACCTTTTTCTTAATTTATAACCCATTATACACACACATGTTAACACCTTTTTCTTAATGTATAACCTATTGTATCTTATTATATGTGTATTTATATATTTAAACAACTGTCCCTCCATCACAATCCATCCCACGATAAATATTACGCCAACACATCAACAACCATGGTGTGATGTTGCCTTTTCTCCACAACATTATGACTAGGCATAAGTTTAATATGCAATGGAAGCCCCACCACCATTTGGTGACCCATAAGCCACAAATTAATTGATGGCCCTCATGAGATAGCCCTACCTCCACACTCACAGTTCCATTTCAGGATCTGAAATTTGATCCGATAGTCTACCATGCACCCACCCATTTGATGGTAGGAGGGGCCTCATCTATTCCCCATGTATGTCATAGGGGAGGAATCCCATCAAGATCTCTATGGTTGATTCCCTATGCTCCATCTGACATCTATGGTTGTTGTGGGACCTTCTCCCTCCCTTGCTGACATCACCAGGAGGAAGGCCCCACAGCTATGTGGGTTGTTGATCCTTTTGATCATCCCCACTGTCAGATCATGTATCTCCACCCTTAGTTATAGTGTGAGGTTACATGGGATTACACAATGGCCCTCAAGGCTTACACCTTCACTAACACCATCATTAAATGCTATGGTTGCATGTGATATGGACCCAACCATTGACACACTATATTGTCAACTGTTCCAAGCAATCATGGACTCCGTCCTTCCCTTGCTGCTCCATTTAATTCATAAGACCAGTTTATTAAAAGCATATAAAAGATCCTTCAATGGCTGTCACACAATTCAAATTTTCCTGCAACCAGTAGCCTAAACATCCCCAAGCCATCAACCATCCTTAGTCCTTGGAATCCGCGTTCCCTAGTCAACCCACTTTCTCTCTTTAAAAAAAAAATCAAAATAGATGAAATGTTTACATGGAATTCATAAGAAAAATATATCCGGGGATGTAACACCACCAGACAATTAAAAAATTTAAACATATAGAGCAAGATCTTGAATCCCCCTCTATTCTAGGTAATAATTCCTAGGCTTCTCCATCAAATCGACCATAATTAAACTAGAACCAAGTTTGATGGTGGCCAATAGGTTGGGTTGTCCTTCCTCGGGTTGCCACACACTAACCTGCATGATGAACCATAACTCCCATGTATTCACCTCAATATTTTCCATCCAAATATGCCCTACTTTACAATGCTAGTCACTAGCTAAGGACATATGATAGGTTGCATTAAGATATGACACACTCATCTAAAAATGTGGAGACAATCCCATGTTTTGGCACCTGCTATGAGGAGAGAATTAGAGCCCTTAGTTATTTAGGGTCTTATGCACCTATTTTTCATCATGTGGCAAGGTGTTTATGGTTTGATAAAAACAAAAAAATTCATCCATTCTTCAAGTTATTTGAGTTCTTTTCATCTAATACTAACATTGAATTTCTCATCAATATGTTTTGGATCTCTCCAATTATTCCCCTAATTGTTTGTTGGGTCCTTCATTTTTGTGATTAGTTTTTTGTATAAAATAGATGCAGAAAATATAATGCACAATATGGAAATCCTAATGGTTAATCGGGCCAGAAAGCAACACCAAAAAAGAAGAAAGCAACAAGTAAAAGATCAAGCAGTTACATTAGAACTTGTCAAATCCACAGAAAATGGATCTAGCTACTGAAGTTGAAGAGATCAAGTAAATGTGGACCAAGCAGATACAAATATTTTCAAACTAGTTAAAGTGGACCACGATAAGAGAGCACAAACAAGATTCAAGGGGCCAAAGATTATATATAGGCATCCAGATCAAGCTGAGGAAGAGAGAGAGATGAGAAGGATGTCGTTATGTTGCCGAAATTAGGACCTGTATTTTGCAGATGCATTTCATTGTAATCTTGTTATGATTATGAGCTTGTAATGAGAGTTCTAAAAGATGTTTTAAACAAATCCCTATGATTTAATATGGATCTACATATATAATTATTGAATCAACCTAAATATATATGAAGAGAATTTTGTAAGGAGTTAAATCTATGTTTTATGTCTGAATGTGATTGCATTGTGTGTTTACTTTACAATTTTTTTAAATATCCTATTCAATTCCCTATGATGTATTCATTTACTTCTTGCCTGTCCCAAGGACAATTACCCTATGTCATTCATTGTCCAAGTTATTGATGCTTGTGTAGGTCATGATGTCCTATCCTTCATGGATGAGTTCTCTCGGTATAATCAGATTCAAATTAACCAGACATATCAGTATAAAACAACCTCGCAACCCCATGGGGCACATTTTCCTATTGAGTGATGCCCTTTGGCCTTAAAAATGTTGGGGCTACCTTCCAGCAAGCCAGATTATATCTTCCATGATCTAGCTAATATTGCTCTCGCCTATTTGGATGACCTTACTATATGATCCAAAATGCACGATGACCATTTGGAGGAACTTTTCCTGGTGTTTCAAAGATGTCGACAACATAACCTATGATTGAACCTTCTCAAGTGTGTCTTCTATGTTAACGCAGGACAACTACTAGGATTCATTATTTCCCAACAAGGTATTAGAGTCGACCCTCTCAAAGTCTAGGCCATCAAGGAAATTTCACCTCCAAAAACTTTAAAGCAGCTCCAAAGCTTGCAAGGTAAGGCCAACTTCTTTCGCTACTTTGTTCTTGACTATGCCACCTATGTGCATGAATTCTTGTGCCTACTTCATTAGGATATCCATTTCCACTAGGACCAGGAGGCACAAGAATCATTTGAAGCCCTAAAAGACGCATTGTCTCATGCAACTTTGATTAGCCCTCCTAACCATAACAAAGACTATACCCTATACCTCTTAGCATCTGAAGTAGCCATTGTTGGGGTATTATTCCAAGAAGGACTTGATAATAGAGAGCATGTATGTCAACAAGAACTTCTTCGGGCCTGCATTAAAGTATGAGCTAGTTGAAAAAATATCCTTAGCCCTTGTCCACTCTGTATAGAAGCTTCAGCACTACATAATCTTACAGACCACCATTGTAGTAGAAAATATGAACCCTATGGGATACTTTCTCAATCATCATATGATGAACCACAAATATGTTCGATGGGTCATTATTTTGCAAGAATTCGATCTTTATTTTTCCTCCCCCAAGAGAAAGAAGGCCCTTATCCTCATTGAGTTCGTCACTGATCTCCCAATAGAGACCTAAGGATCCCCCATTAATGATGCATTCCCCAATGAAAATTTGTTCTTAGAATCGACAGACGACCCTTGGTACGATGACATCCTCCTCTTTTTATGAACTCATAAGCTCAAACCTCAGCTTACTCATGACAAATGGAGGCACATATGCCACCAGGCCCCTTGTTACCTCCTTCTGGGGGATGTTCTCTATCAACAAGGCATCAAAACCATCCTCCACTGATGTCTTACTCATGAACAAGTCGAGCAGGTCCTAAATTATTGCCACGGTGGGGCTTGCGATGACCACCTCTCAGGGACGGCCATTGGTCAGAATGTCCTTCGTTCCATTTATTTCTCGCCCACCCTTTTCCATGACTCTATTCAAGTAGTCACAAGATGCGTACAGTGCCAAAGATATGCTCATCAGGCACGAGTGCCACCAAATCTCCTACACCTAGTCATCATCATCATCCCCTTTTGCAAATGTGGCATAGAATTCATGACCTACGACCCCCCATCACTAGGCAACCATAAGTACATTGTGGTTATCATCGACTATTTTACCAAATGGGTAGAGGTCATGCCCAGATACAATATTACCGCAGAAACCACTGTGCGATTTTTGTTTAACCACATCATAACATGGTTCGGTGTTCCCAAGGAGTTGGTATCCAATCATGGAAAACATTTTGAAAAAAAATATTTCAGGAGTTATCCCAACACCTTGGTTTTTCCCATGAGTTCGCTTCCCCATACTACCCTCAATCCAATTTCAAGGTAGAAGTTGTCAACAAAGTCCTCAAAATAATGTTGCAGCATATGGAAAACAACCACAAAACAAATTGGCACCATATGTTGTTTTCAACCCTGTGGACATACCGCACGATGGTTAAAGAATATACAGGTTTCATGCCCTTCAAATTATTCTATGGGGTCGAAGCTATCCTCCCCACTAAGCGTGAGATCCCTACCTTGCACTCAGCCATCGAACTTCTCACCGAAACTTCACCTTTAGAACAAAGGTTATTCTAGCTAGAACACATTGACGAAAGTCAACGAGAATATCTCCAGCATAATGAAGCACAAAAAAGGTGGACAAAAGCCACTTTTAACCGTAATGTCACCCCTCGGTCCTTTACTAAGGGGGAGTTAGTCCTTTGTTACGATGTTTCCAAAGAAGCGTTAGGACTAGGGAAATTCAATACATTATGGAAGACCCCTTATATTGTCAAACGTCGCCTCCTCAAGGGGGCATACATCTTAGCAAAGCCAAATTGGACTTGCCACAAAGATCCCGTTAATGGGCTCTATCTTAAAAAGTTTCATCCATAACATTGTAAGTAGCCCTAGAATGAAAATGTATGCACCATGAATTACTTTTATGATGAATAATTCATATGTGTCACATATGGATCATTGGTTAGCCTATCACCTTGGGTTTGCTGATGGTGCTTCTCAATGATCGCAAAACCTCGCTGCAGCAACCTGGGCCATATACTCTCCCGACCACACAACATCTCTCACCAATCGACTATGTATAGGGTCAATGACTAATAATTGAGTTGAGTACAACATTGTCATGAGCCTATTGGATGATACCTGCCATCTAGGCATCAATCACATGCATGTATTCCTTGATTCCCAACTTGTTGTATCATAGTTGAATAAAAATTTCAAGCTTTACGATCCATGCCTCTTATGGAAATATCTGCATGCACAATGGTTAACTTATGGTTTTGATCATATTACATTTATGCATATACCAAGAAATAAAAATCATATATCTAACTGCATAACTAATCAAATCCTAGACTGGCATGTATCTCATATATATCACCAACAAGAAACATGAAGCATCAATATAATATCCATTGCATAAATGTAAACATACATCACATGTATAGAAGCATGCACATCAAGACACATCATAAGAGCCACAAAAAATGACATCTCTCTCTCACACACACACACACACACACACACATATATATATACATCCGCTGGCTTAAGGCCAGGAAAAATAGGTCATCAAAATAGGGGAGCATCCTCATAATGGGTGCTTGCCGTTGTACATGCATAAACTCTATCTAGGTTTGTGCCCCTGTACCTCCCACTAGAGGTCCTAATGACTCATCTAGTACTAGGAGTGGACGCGTAATTGCTACTGCCATCACGAAGCGATGAAGAGTCAGGCGCCATACTTTGTCTTGTGCCAAAACCATCTCCATGACCTCCTCTCCCAATCTAGACCACCCCTCCTTGGGAAACCCCACGCTAGGGTGACTACTCAGCCGCACGCATCCTTTGCATCCCTCAGTTGAGCCTTCACAGTCTCTTCTCGATCCTCTACAATCGTTGCTTGAGCCTCTCTCGCCTCGACACACTCCCTCATTTGGATCATCTCTGATGAGGTGGAGGAGCTACCTCCCTCCCTAGAGGGACAACCAATCTATAGCTGGCAGTGCTGCACCAGTCTCTCAGGCTCCTCCTAAGCCTGGAAACATCTCTGTTGTTGCAACACATCGACCACACCTATTCGACGGGGATCACTGCCTACCAATTAAGCCAATGATCGTCTGTGAGGTCCCACATACATGGTATCATCATCTTCAAAAAATTCATCATAACTATACATATAAAAAATCACAAATCACATACCTACTAGTCCCCAAGTGTCACCAGGAGGAAGCCCCATATCTGGATCACCACTAAAATCCACACCGCGATAGGGGTGCTCTAGAATCATCTGACAATTGGATCTAAACTAACCCTCCACAATGGCATTCCAATAACACCCTGTTGCACCACCACCACCACCATCCCATGACACCACTAGATCCCATCACCTAATCTATGGGTCTCTAGCAGGTCCTAGCGGCATTTCCAAAAAATGTTAGAGCATCACTACCCTCTCGTACAATATGCTGCACAAAATGATAACATAGCAGAAGCTCTACGTCTGACCTTGTCACACCTGTGTCAGCTGGGACACCCTACTGCTATACATAAAACTCACCTAGTCAAAGAAGTGACCAATTTGTAGTCTCTATAGAACTTCAATCTGAGGCCCTAACACCCAGTGAGGGGCCTCCGACCCAACAAGTTGTATAATCATCACTAGAGCAGCTTGCTCAGTGAGATCTAGGATGGAAGCAACACAGACACACCCCTCATCAATAGGGTTGGGACCACAGTGGCCATCCACCCACTCATGAATGTCTACCTTCCCACTCGACAGGGGCACTTGTAAGACCTCCCCATGAGGCACCAAACGAGTCACAAAGTATACATCTACCTAAAGAGAAATAGGTAGATCAACTCATCTGACGATGAATATCTGTCGCTCCTCATCCCATCACCAAAGTAGGAACCACAAGAGTGCATCATTCTACCTCAAAATAGGGTTATAAAGAAACTTCAGCAACCCCCACCCTTTTAATGTCCTACTAGTAGTAAACTCCCCTGCAATCGCTATGTGCAGAGGCTGCCAGTCACACTCTCTCCACAAGATTCCCATCCTACCATCAAGGATGTCAAAAGTAAAAATACCACCTTCCAAGGCCACCAAAAAACCACTTTAACACATTTGCGGTTTATACCAATAATAGGCACATGAGTTGCGCATATGTTTTTCGAATAGACGTGCGTGTTGTGTGTTTGTCAAGCCACTAGCTGCGATAATGCCTGTTACAGGGTCATGCATCTACTTGTTGTGCAGACTCGCTATTCGCACGCTTGTTCTCATTACAGGAACATCGACGACATGACCTTAGACGACTTAGCCATGACATCGTCCAACCAACAAACCTGGGACTTTGGTCCCCTAAGCCGCATTGATAGTGTGAATGACCCTACTACACCCATGGTGGCTCGATCCATTTCCCTAGAAAACTCGTGGAGACCATGAGATCAAATTTTGTTTCCCTAAGAAAGGTCATATAGGTCATCCTTGTATGGCCTACCTAGCCTAGTCTACCAAAATGACAAAGTTAGGGTTGTGTGTTCTAACTTGTCTCTTTTGATGTGCTACCTAAGGGCACAGGCTGACCGCAATGAAAGGAAACAATTCTTGGAACAACTATGACCTCCCAGAATAACAAGTACAAATGAGATAGCATATGGCCCACTTTGCCCTATATATCACCCTCTTTGTCATCTTCCTAAGCCCATCACATGACCTCATGACCTCCGTTTTCAAAATGAGAGAGATACAAGAATTAGGACCACATCATCTTCATCATGGTACCCTTCATTCCATTTCAACCCGAAACTCACTTTTTGGGCCGACCGTGCACTCAGATTACCACTTCAGGTGCGCCTTCTCCTATTTTATGATTCATCTTGTTTAGTCCATTTTCAACTTACATATGCTTTTATCAAGATGTTTTCACTTGGGGCATTGGTATTTGAGGTTGCACGTACATCAACAACTTGCCGCTAGAGTCATTACCCCAGTGGCCATCGACAGGACAACTATATTTCATCACTTAGCATGATATGCTTCCTACAAAGCTTTGCATATCCTGACATCATTTCTCCAAAATGCACCATATGGTCTTGTTGCACTGTTCAACATCCCCCCATTTTAATATATTATAAATTTCCTATGAAATTTATTATATTAAAATAGGGACCCTTCAATTTTAGAAAAATCTTATAATCAAAGTTTAATACTTAGGATTTTTAATTAAAACCCAAGTATTAAACCTTGATTATCCCAAAAAACCAAATTAAATAGCCCCTGGAACCAAGACTTATTCTTAGGCTTTAAAAAACCTTAAGTAATAAATAATATGCATTATTTGATTATAAAAAAAAATAAGAGGTTTTGATCCCCTAAGATTGAAATCCTCACAAACTTCGACACTCTGCTATACCTCGCATCGCAAATAATACAAAGTTTCAATGGCTCAAGACCCCTCCAACAAACTCAATTGCGACAGTGATTAGACCAGACCCGCGGGAAAATATACAATACAAACTATAAGTCCCCGCGTCCATGAATATCAGAAAAATTTACAAAGAAATTAAGTTTTAAGCCTTAACCGATTGCGATTGTGATTAAGCACGGACTTGACGGGATTCAGCACCGCAATTCATTAACAATATCACATATGTGGCTATCACAATAAACCAAAGGAATTAAGTCTCACACCTTAAAAAATTGCAATATGCGATAAAGCCAGGACCCAACGGGATTCAAAAATTCAATCCATAAAATCCTGCATTCGTAGGCTATCGCAAAAGTTTAAAAGCTTAAGTCCATATTCCTCCTAAATGCCGATTGTGATATGCAATTAAGCCCGAATCCGATGAGATTATAAAATCCATTCGATAAATCCCCACGTCCGGAGCTATCGCAGTTTCCAAAATTCCATGTCCTGCTAAACACCACCGATTGCGATATGTGATATAACCAGACCCACCGGGATTATATAATGTAATTAAACTAAATATCATGTTCACGCAATCATTAAGTTCCAAGAGTCATGCCACATTTGAATTGCGATTGTGATATCCTTCGTCATCCTGATTGCGATATGATGTCAAATCCATGTCATCCTCCACGATATTTGCCATGTCATTTGCCACATCACCTGCCACGTCACATCATGACGTCACTACCACATCACCTCAGGACCCTGCAATCACAAGTTTAAAAGGAAACGGATTATAACAAATCCTTCACCCCACTCAATTTGTGATTGTGATTAGGCCAGCTAGAACCAATAGAATTATTCACTCCAACCCATAAATCCCCCACGTCCATGCAATCACAAGAATCACAGTCTCAATCCTTCCAATTGTGAATTGTGATAAGCCCCGGACCTGATAAGAATTACATGTCAATTCATAAAAATCTCGTATCCGCTGCTATTGTAAAAGCCACGAAACTTAAGTCAATCCTCCTCTACCCATTCCAATTACAATTTTGTCTTATTCAAATTTTCGTCTATTTCAATAAGGATTCTCCTTGCTTGAAATATGATGATAATTCAACTCCCGGCCTAACAAGTGATTGTGATTTTGCAATAAGACCGTAGAGTCTGACTTGTATTACCACAGACCTCACTCTGCATTACTCTCCATGATGGTTGTATTCAGAATTTCTTGCACTCTACGTTTTTCCTGATTTCCTGCAAAACTGGATTTGTTTCAAATAAAACTTTCTTATTAGTTTCATTTATTTCCAGCTTATCAATTCCTGTTTTTCTTGTTCAGGTTCATGACAGAATAGGACAGTTGTGCTGAAAAACATCAATTCAGCTCAAACAGATAGACAACATCTAGATAATCCGATGGAACAAACAAAGCTGATGAAGATGACAAATCACATTGAGAAATTTCCACCAAAAAATTGTTTTTCTTTAAGCATCATTGAAGGGATCTATTTAAATGCCCTCAACTCTCTGCACAATAGATTCAGTTGTTTTCTACTATTTAAACTTACTTGTTGTATCAAATAAGGGTCCTGAATTTTATGAAGAAAGGCTTACGAAAGCTCGCACTACTGTACTTTCATCCTTTTCTCAATAAAAAGATTGGAACATTGTTTAGGAATTTTCATAAATAATTTTGAGAATTTATATTATTGTACTCCTGGAATTATCTTTGTGGGAAGGAATAAACTACTGCTATTTCTTTTATGAGCTGAATGATGTGTATTTGGTATTTCTATCATTGTACCTCTATTTTGTTCATAAGTAAATCGTAAATTTATCTTTTCAGATTGCTTATTACTTGATATTTGAAGAACAATGTTACATGTATTCACTACTGATCATGCTGCCATTGATATTTTTATACATGTTAAGAAATTTGCTTTGATATTCTAAGTGTGATATGAGTTTACACGTTATTTTCATTAACTATTTAATCAAACTAATCATCTTGAAATAGTGTCATTTTCATTGGTGTTTGAGCAATCTATATTGTCATTTACTAAGGAAAATCATTATAGATCACATCTAGATAAAAGTTAAACATCCTAGGTTATAGAGTAGATTAATGCATATATTTTTCCATTTAATTCATTACTGCAAATTGATCAATTTCACTTCACTATAAGCATTACACATCCACTCAATAACCTTTCATTGGGAAACTAGTCCCATTATCCCCAGTCGGAGCCACTACCTAAACGGAAAAGGAGTTGTCTTAAGGTCCAGACTGGGTGGTTTTCCCCCTGTGTTGAAGCAATGATTTTCGAGGCCTCAACACTTTTTGGCGCTAGAAGGAGGGCATGCAGACTATGAATGGCAAGTAAGTCCAATTCAAAAAACAAAAGGCCATTCCAAGAGTCATTCTCCCTCCAAATCTCCTACAACTTCTAGATCCCCTCCAAAATATCCTACTTTTATATTAGGAGTTGTACAATCACCTCCCAAGTCTCCTAGAATACTTCCTGAGGTAATCCATGTGGATTATACTCCAGAATCACCAGAAATTACAGCTTTGATAAAGAAATTGGAAGACGTCTCCATTTCAACAGAAAATCCTGAATCATTCGAAGATTCTGAAGGAAGAATAACTTCTATTTTTCAAGGAACTAGTGTTTTAACTCGGTATCAAAGTGAAAAATTTGGCATCTCACCATTTGAATTTCCACTTCAATCCCACCGAACGAAAACTGCTACATCATATTCCCAAACATCTACTAGTGAGATTACCTCATTCTCTCATTCACCAACATCTCCATTTCTTCCTTTTTCATTTCCTTTCTCTCTACCGTTCACTTCATCTATTTCCATTTCCTCTACACAAATGACTTGTGCTGCCTCAAGCAGTACTATCACAGATACAAGTTCTTATTTCATCACATCCACCTCCACAATTGTGACAATGGACTATAGACCATGGTATAATCTGGGATTTGTTCAAATGCCAACACCACTTCATCCTCTACCAAAACATCCTGAAATATGGCTTCCCAAATTCAATCCTGATGATGGGTTACTTGCTAAAGAGCATCTTCATAATTATATGTTAGCCTTTAATCTCAATGAGGTATATGAAGAAGATGTTGTTGTTAGATTATTCCCGTACACTCTTACAGGATCTGCAAGGTCTTGGTACTTTTCATTACAAGCCAATTATATTACTAGTTGTGATATTTTTTAAGAACACTTTTTAACTAAATTTGGTGATGATCGCTCAACTGCATCTCTTATCAATGACCTTTCCAATTTAAAAATGAATTTAGGGGGAAAGATAAAACATTTCAATTCCAGATTTAACAAGTTGATAAATAAAATTCCAGCTACTTCCAGACCTGGTGTCGATGTACAAATTGAATGGTATATTCCATCTCTTCCTTCTAACATAGGAATTTTTGTAGATAGAGCTAGTAAAATTACATTGGTAGAAAACATGAAAGAATTTGTGTCTGTAGAGAAGGGGATAAATGCACTAGAAAAGAAAAAAGATCAGGAAGAAAAAAAATTAAAAAGAGTTACATTTAATGATGAAGCTAAAAAGAAAGCACCTAAAGATCCCTTTGATCTTGAAGGCTTGCAACAAGTCCTTAAAACTCTGTCTAATGAGATGGTAGAGATCAAAAAACAGGTAGTTGAATATTCTTCCAAAAAACCTTTTAGAACATTCAGAACAAATCAGCTACCTAAGCCACAACCTCCAAACACGATCTCTAATGCACAAATTTATGATGAAGATGAGGAAGAAGCAACAATTTCTGTTGGTGAATCCCAAGATGAACAAATAGTTGAGTTAAATGGAATGCGAGAATATATTCTTCCTATTTTTTATAGTGAAAATGAATATGAAGCATTACCTGTTAGCACAAGAAGAAAAGGTCCAGTTAATCCTATATAACCAATTAAAAAATAGAAACCTTCAACTTCCACTGCTAAAGATAAAGCTGCTGTTAAAAAATCCACTTCCACTTCTCCCCAAGTAATTCCATCTTCATCCAATTCTCCATCTTCACCTAGAACCTTATTAGTTTCAGATACTATTGAGTACAATATAGTTGAGGATATGAAGAAAAAAAACATTTCCCTTCATGAACTTAGTAAACTCAAACATCAACATAAATTTTTACTGAAAGAATCAAATGCAGTACCTACTTCTCGTCTTCCCGCTGTTGTGGTATCCAAATATTCTAACAAAATGGGTAAACCTCCTTGTCATCCATTATTTGATTCCTCTGACGCTATTCTGATAGATGACGAGTCTAACTCACCTACTCCTTTTCTTTTGACTTTTGAAATATTTAATAAAAATGTACATAACTGATTGGTAGATTTAGGGGCTTCTTCGAATATCATGCCATATTTAGTTTATTTGAAATTAAACATGTCACCCCAGAAAACTCTAGTTCACATTGTGCAACTCGATAGGACAAAAGTCAAAGTCATAGGAGAAATGAATTCAGTTCTTATTAGATTATCTTTGAATCCTAAAGTCTGTCAAATAATTGATATACTTGTTGTTGATATCCTAGATTTCGACAGTTTAATTCTTGGTAGAGATTGGTCATAAAAACTACACAACTATTTTTCCACTGATTGGTCTCACTTATGGCTCCCATTTAATGGAAATCCGAATCAAATTAGAATAAACCAATAAAAACACATGAAACATTCAGTAACAGATTTCAAAGGTGAAAATGAGCCAATAACATTTAATAACAACATTCTTGGAAACTACTCTATTGAATCATTTTTTGAGAATTTTAAAGCACAAACGTCACCATTTCTGAGTAATTTTGTAACTTCTCAAATTGAAAAAATTTCACAGACTAACTTTTCCAGATGTGTAAATATGTTAGAAAAACCATTAGTTAATTCTTTATGCTAGACATTGTATTTTGATGGGTCGAAATCAAGTGATGGTGCAGGAGTAGGTTGCATATTGATTTATCCTGAAGGTGTGAAGACAATGCTAACTTGTAGATTGGAATTCGAATGCACAAATAATATTGCAGAATATGAATCATTAGTCCAAGGTATGTATAAAGCAATTAGCCTTGATGTTAAATACCTTTAATTTTATGGAGATTTATAAATTGTAATTAAACAAGTGAGAAATATGATTCATTGTATCTCTACACACTTGAAGCATTATCAGTCTTTGGTTCAGTCTCTCACTTCACATTTTTTAGTGTTTAACATTTTTGCTATTCCTAGGATTCAGAATGCCAGCACTGACCTTCTTCCTAACATTGCATCAAAACTGATCCCATCTGAAGATTACAGTCCCAATAGATTTTCTGTAGAATTAATCCTTAGACCATCCGTTCCCGATAATATCACCAATTGGTGGGTATTTAATGATGATGAAGACATTCTAAACTTATTAACCTATGAAAAATCATACAATGAACAAATAATTGATGAGCATGAACACGAAAATCAATTAAAACAGAAAATTGAGAATAATCCCATACCCAAATCTGTAGTTAAACTTGAAGATCTCTATGATTTAAAAGAGTTACTAATTCAAAACTACATATTTAAAATTTTAGATCTGAATTAATAAATCTTAGGAAAAATCTTAAACCTCAGAACATCAATTTAGGACTTGGTTTCTCGTCTGAAGAAATATTAAACTTCATCAACTTGTTAAAGAAATATAAGGATGTCTTTGCTTGGAGTTATGAAGATCTCAAAACGTTTGACACTTGTATCATTCAACATACAATCCCGATGATATCAAATGAGAAACCTGTCCAAAAAAACTAAGGAAAATTCATCTGAACTTAGAAAATCAAATCAAACATAACTGAATAAACTCCTTAAGGATAAAATCATTTTTCCTATTAGGCATTCAAGATGGGTTTCCAACTTGGTAATTGTTAGGAAGAAAAATGGTGATATCCAAATTTGTATAGATTTTAGGAATCTTAATAAGGCCAATCAAAAGGATAGTTTCCCTCTACCCACTATGGAACAGATTTTACGATCATTTGTTGGTTCCGAACTTATGTCTTTCCTTGCTGGTTTCTATGGATATAATCAAATCATGGTCCACCCATATGATAGGCTAAAGACTACTTTCAGAACCAAATAGGGGACTTATGCCTACCAAAAAAGCCATTCGGTTTAATAAACGTAGCGGCCACTTTCCAACGAACCATGGATATAGCTTTCAAAGGTTTGTTAAATAAAACAGTTGTTGTTTACCTGGATGACATTACTGTTTATTCAAAGAACAGAAATAGTCATTTGCAGGACTTAAAACAAATTTTTGAATGCTGTAGAAAATATGGTATTTCATTAAATCTGAAAAAGTCCTTTTTTGCTCTTAGTGAAGGGAAACTTTTAGGATTCATTGTGTCAAAAAATGGAATTTAAATTGACCCTGATAGAATAAAAGACATTTTATAAATTTCTCCACCATATAACAAAAAAAGCATGCAATCATTTTTTGGACAGAGCATTTTTGTGAAAAGGTTTGTTCCTGATTTCTCACAAATTATTTAGCTGTTACAACAAATGATTAAGAAAGACACAGTTTTTAAATGGGGTCATCATGAAAAGAAAGCATTCGATTTAATCAAACAGGAAATTATTGATGCTCCTTCTTTAAATACTCTAAATTTCTCTGATCATTTCATCTTATACACTTTTGCTTCTTCAATGTCTTATGTCGTTGTTTTGACACAAATTAATAATTAGAAAATTGAAGCACCGATATCATTTTTCAGTTCAAATTTTGAAGGTGTTGAATTGAATTATTCAAAAGTAGAAAAACAAGAATTTGCTTTATATAAATCTGTAAAGCATTTTAGACATTTTCTCTTAAAAACACACACGAAAGTAATAGTCCCATTCCCAGCAGTGAGGCAATTACTAATGTAGAAAGAATTAGGAGAAAAGAGAGAAAATTGGGTAACAGCTCTACAGGAATACGGTATTGAAATAAAACCAGCCAAAATTGTCAGAGGGCAAGGTTTTTGCAAGCTGCTTACAGGAGAATCCAACATACCAGCTGAAGGAGACATAGGTAACAATGAACACATTTTTAGGTAAGTGTAATTGATGTTGATTCCTAATATGCTGATTTAATTTTTTATTTGAAAAATGGATATGCTTCTCCCGAACTCAATTATAAAAGAAAAGGAGATTTATGATTAAAATCAACTCATTATGAGATTGTTGATAATGTGTTATTTAGGATAAACTATGATTCCATACTATCAAGATGCCTTGAAAAATCTGAAGCACAAACTGTTTTGTAGGAACTTCATGATGGACCAGCAAGTGGACACTTTGGAGGAGATACTACAACACACAAAATCTTACATGTTGGATACTACTGGCCCACTCTCTTAAAAGATATCCACGCATATATGAGGAAATGAAAAACATGCCACACTGCTTCTAGAAGACAAAGGAAACCAGCTTTGCTCTGCAGCCAGCCAACCCCGAAGAATGGGGACTGGAATCATAGGTGAGATCGTTCCTCACTCTTATAAACATCATAGATATATTCTAACTGCTATAGATTACTTCACTAAGTGGGTGGAAGAAATTTTGCTAAAGTTAGTCAATTCCAAATCTATTATTGAATTTATTGATCAATTTATCATTACAAGATTTGGTTTTCCTTCTGCACTTATATTTGATAATGCATCTTATTTTTCGGGTACCAGTATGATTGAATTTGTAATTAGGAGAGGTTTTAACTCAAATACTCTTCTAATTACAATCCCTAGGAAAACGGTTTGGTAGAATCCACTAATAAAATTCTCCTTAGAATAATCAAAGAACTGTATATCAAAATCAATGAAACTGGCATAAAGCTTTAATATTTTCTCTATGGGTTGATAGGATAACTCAGAAGGCATCTATAGGCACTTCTCCATTTAACCTAGTATATGGGAAGGAAGCCATTATTCCATCACATTTAGCTCTTCCTTCATTACCCCTAGTTCAATTTATTGAAGAAACACCTTCTTCATTGCAATTAAGAAATTCACAAATCATAAACTAGAAGAAGAAAGGGAAAAGACCAAACCCACACACACCAAACATCAACAGCTGGTGAAAGCTTCTTTTGATGCAAGTTCAGTCACACAAATATCCTTCCAAGTTGGACATCTAGTTCTTAAGTGGGACAAAGCACATGAAGAAAAAGGGAAACATACCAAATTTAAGTAATTATGGCTTGGTCCATTTCAGATTGTTCAGCAGGTAAGCCCATATACATGTATACTTCAAGATTTATCAGGAAAGAGAGATTCTCTTCCTGTAAATGGGCTCATCTTAAAGAAATTATTTTCTTAATTTCTTTCAAAAAAAATAGAATAAAGAATAAAATTTGTAAAATATCACTCCCATTGTACATCCCAGTGCAATTTATTTTTACTTTCACAGATTTTGTTAATAAAATGTTAAATAGTACTCTATTGACTTTTCAAACATCTCTTGAAGATATTTTTATTTTTTCATTTTGAAAGTAGGAACTTTTAAGAAGTGGTTACCAAAATTGAAAATTAGATAAAAAATTATAGAATTCTGAAAATCTTTTCCATTAAGTTATAAAATCTTTCAAAAAAACCTCAAAAAATTATATCCTTTTACTTTAGTTTTAGTCAAAACAAGGTTATCCTTAAAAAGTAAAGACCATCTTATGACTTAAACACTTTCAACTCAGATTTGTCATCCAAAACTCTTAAGGAGTCAATGATCCTCCCCATCCATTAAAAAGAGAATTTTTAGAGCATAATTCTAAAATATAATAAATCTAAAAAGATAATAGGTCTCATCACGAGCTTTCTTACCGTGTTCATAGGGAACCGATTAAAATGACATTACCACTCTAAACACCAAATAAGGGTATTGGCTTACGATTTTAATTGTAAGACAAGGGGTATCATCACGAGCCATCTTGTTCAGTTTTAATTATTACCAGTGAATGGCATTATCGTTATTTGGCCACCAAACTAGGACAATAGATTTTTAGCATAAAAAAAATAAAAATAAATAAATAAATAAAATTTACCTCTAATTATTGCACATTAATAGATGAGGCAATGTATTGTTGTTGGTTAAAAGGTAACCTTGTCAAGGCTATGAACGCCCGCTGGCAGCAATGGATCTACTTGTGACAAATGAATACATTACAAACTAAGTCGTAAAAGGCCCCCTACTTTATTTTTATAAACTGATTAATGACTGATGCAAGTAAATAGAAGTTTTTTCATTCATAAAAGGTTTTTAAAAGAAATTTGAATTTAATGAGTTTTATAGTCAGAGTAATTTTATTTATCTAAATGTTTCAGAAAATAGTCTCCACTTCTTAGATTATTTTTATTGAATTTTTGGAAAATTTCATTTATCAGAGATAATTGGTTCTTCCAGTGAATCACCAGTTGTTGTATTGTTCAACATCCCCCCATTTTACTATATTATAAATCTCCTATGAAATTTATTATATTAAAATAGGGACCCTTCAATTTTAGAAAAATATTATAATCAAAGTTTAATACTTAGGATTTTTAATTAAAACCCAAGTATTAAACCTTGATTATCCCAAAAAACCAAATTAAATAGCCCCCGAAACCAAGAATTATTCTTAGGCTTTAAAAAACCTTAAGTAATAAATCATATGAGTTATTTGATTAAAAATAAAAGAAAAAATTCAGAGTTTTTGATCCCCTAAGGTTGAAATCCTCACAAACTCTAACAATTCACTATACCCCACATAACAAATAACACAAAGTTTCAAAGGCTCAAGACCCCTCCACCAAACTCCATTGTGATAGCGATTAGACTGGACCCGCGAGAAAATATACAATACAATCTATAAGTCCCCGCATCCATGACTATCGCAAAAAGCTACAAAGAAATTAATTTTTAAGCCTTAACCAATTGTGATTGCTATTAACCCTGGACTCGACGGGATTCAACATAACAATTCATAAACAATCTCACATCTGCAGCTATCACAATAAACCATAGGATCTAGGTATCATACCTTAAAGAATTGTGATATGTGATAAAGACCAGACCCAACGGGATTCAAAAATTCAATCCATAAAATCCCACTTCTGTAGGCTATCGCAAAATTTTAAAAGCTTAATTCCATACTCCTGTCAAACAATGGTTGCGATATGCGATTAATCCCGAAACTGACAAGATTATAAAATCCATTCCCATCCCCGCGTCTAGAGCTATCGCAGTTTCCAAAAGTCCATGCCTCGCTACATACCACCGATTGTGATATGTGATATAACTGGACTGTTTGGGATTATACAATGCAATTAAACTAAATACCGCATCCACGGAATCACAAAGTTCCAAGAGTCATGCCTCTTTTGAATTGTGATTGCCATATCCTTCCTCATCCTGATTGTGATATGATGTTGGATCCACGTCATCCTCCAAGACAACTTCCATGTCATTTGCCACATCACCCGCCACGCCACATCATGACGTCACTGCCATGTCACCCCGGCACCCCGCAATCACAAGTTTCAAAGGGACATGGCTTATGACAATCCTTCACCCCAGCCGATTTGCGATTGTGATTAGGCCACCTGGACCTGATAGTATTATTCACTCTAACTCATAAATCCCTTGCGTTTGCGTAATCGCAAGAATCACAGTATGAATCCTTCCGATTGCGAAATGCGATAAGCCCTAGACCCAATAAGAATTACATGTCAATTCCTAAAAATATCACGTCCATGGCTATTGCAAAAGCTAAGAAACTTAAGCCATTCCTCCTCTGCCCATTTCGATTGTGATTTGGTCTTATTCGGATTTTTGTCTATTTCAATAAGGATTCTCCTTGCTTGAAATATGACAATAATTCAACTCCTGACCTAAAAAGTGATTGTGATTTTGCGATAAGACCGTAAATTTTGACTTGTCTTACCATGGACCTCACTCTGCGTTTCTCTCCATGATGGTTGTATTCGAACTTTATTGCGCTCTACGCTTTTCCTGATTTCCTAAAAAATGTGATTTGTTTCAAATAAAACTTTCTTATCAGTTTCATTTATTTCTAACTTATCGATTTTTGTTTTTCTTGTTCAAGTGCAGTACAAAAGAGGACAATTGTACTGACAAGCAGTAGTTCAGTTCAAACAGACAGACAAGAATCTAGATAATCCGATGGAACAAACAAAGCTGATGAAGACAACAAATCACATTCAGAAATTCCCACCAAAAAATTGTTTTCGTTAAGCGTTGTTGAAGGGATTTGTTTGAATGCCCTCAATGCTCTGCACAATAGATTAAGTTGTTTTTTTCTATTTAAGCTTACTTGTTGTATCAAATAAGGGTCTTGAATTTTATGAAGAAAGGATTACAAAAGCTCGCACTACTATAATTTCATCCTTTTCTCAATAGAATGACAGGAACATTGTTTAGGAGTTTTCATAAAGAATTTTGAGAAGTTGCATTACTGTACTCCTAGAATCATCTTTGTGGGAAGGAATAAACTGCTTCTATTTCTTTTATGAGCTGAGCGAAGTGTATCTAGTATTTCTATTGTTGTACCTCTGTTTTGTTCATAACTAAATAGTAAATTTATCTTCTCAGATTGCCTATTATTTGATATTTAAAGAACAATGTTACATGTATTCACTACTGATCATTCTTCCATTGATATTTTTATACATGTTAAGCAATTTTCTTTGATATTCTAAATTCGATATGCATTTAAACATTATTTTGATTAACTATTTATCGTACTTCAACGCTGTTGTAGTTCTCTCATTTAGTTGAAGACCCACACATCACTTAGCACCTCACTCAATAGTGCTTACATCTCGATGGGTGGGAGGTACCCACATTTGAAGACCCATGTATCCATAAACACCTCACTCGAGAAGTGCTTTAAATTTTTTTGATGAATGGAGGCATTTGACTCCATCTATGTGTTAGAAGTTCCCTAGAGGCCGTCATCAATTATCATTATCAGCTATCAAACATGTCATCCATTCCAACACTAACTTGAAAGGAATATTTCTGATTTGACCATAATAAATAGTTGTTAGCCATCATAACGAGCATGGGATATGCCTGCCTCGTGTAAGAACTTTTTTCAGAGCATGGTTATCTTTTATCCTCAGTTAAGGTTGTTTCCTTACTCATCTATGCACCAAGTTATTCTCTCTATCGAGAAGTTAATCAAACTCTTAGTTAGGAAATAAAACATGATGTATTTTGTCTATATGCTTGCTCCTAACCTCATACATCAAGGGGAAACTATTAACACTAGAAAATTGTAGACATATTTGTACAATCCAAAGGATGCCCAAAGTCATCCAGCATAATGCACAAGTGACACTTTTCTAGCTGAAGACATTATGAAGTTCAAAAAAAATAAATTATCCCAATGTCCAATGTATATTGAATAAAAAATTGATGACTTCATGGCTTTCCCTTCGATAGCCATATGACACACAGTATTTACTTTGAAAGTCACGCAGTTGCAGAAATGAACGACTCAGTAATTTGGAACCACTTCCCACACTTGGAAGACGATTCTCCGATAGGATTTCAGTCAAGGACAACCAAATTCAAGTCACCCTGAAGATATGAAACCCTCAAAGGAATCATCTTTTCCTACTCATAACTCATTTTTATTCATGAACCAAGAGAGGGAAGAGGGATTCAAAAAATTATATATAAACAGGCCATGGGAGAGACAAAAAGGAAGAAAACGTTATGCTAGCCAAATTTCTATCAGAGCATCCATTTATTTCATTATTGAAGTAGAAGAAGTAGAGCACTATTGTGTTGGTAGAATTTATTCATAGCAATCCATCACTCTAATATGGACAAGATTTCACCATTGAGAGAGCCTTGATACTTCTTGGATAGAGAGGATAATATTGCAAGAAAGTGAAGAAAGGAACCTCTTTGCTGAAGATTTCTGAGCACCATAGATCAAAGAATTATCTTCAAGTGTTTAATATTCTACTATTTTCATTCATCTTCTACCACCAACAGTTAATAAAGGGAGCCATTTTCCATAATTATGTTGACTTGTTTTCTTCATTAAGCATTATTTGTGTGTTTATCTCTTTGTTTTAGTTTATGTTTGTATATGTATTGTTTTCAGCATTTGCAATAGTTTGTTTCTTCATGGTTGTTCACTGTTAACAACCAAACTGTTTGTTTTTCTTTGTAGGGAACAACCTACTGCTAAGAAGGTGTCTTTTGGTACACCATTGCTACATAAACACTACAACGATTGGTAAAGTTTGATTTGAGGTCAAATGAAGGAATATTTTTGGGATATTGAACAAAATGTAGAGGACACTGGTGCTATAATAAACACTTACATAGGATTGTGGATTGTATAGACGTGCAGTTTGATGAAGAGATTCATAGAAAGAACAAGTATACAGATTTATTTATCCTACAGATCAACATGACAGTGAAGAAGAAGGAGAACAAGTTGAAGGTTTAGAAGAAAAAAAGACTCATTCAAGGGATCCCTCAAGGTATGTGTAAAAGAACCATCCTAATAGTCAAATTATTGGTGACAAAATTGTAGGTGTAAAAACAAGAAGGATACTTGTAGAGACAACAAATCAATCTCAAATAGAAATGTTGTTAAATATTGAATTGAAGAGCTTCTCAGAAGCGAGGAAAGAAAATACTCGATAGGTGCAATGAATGAAATTAGACTAGATTGAAAAGAACAATAATTGGGAGATAACACCAAGGCCAATAGGTAAAAAAATTATTGATACAAAATGGGTAATTAAGAATGAAATGAATGAAAAAGGAGAGATTTTTAGGAACAAGGAAAGACTAGTATGCAAGGGTTACTCACAAGTAGAAGAATTGTATTATGAAGAAAATTTTGCACCAGTGGCCAAAATGGAGGCAATCAAAATGTTTCTAGCCTTTGCTTGTTTTAAAGATGAATCAACGTATACCATATGGACGTGAAATTTTCCCTTTTGAGTGGTGATATTGAGGAAGAGGTTTACATAGAACAACCTAAGGTCTTTTTATTTTCAGATAATTTAAATTATGTGTGTAGATCAAGGAAGGGTTGTATGGACTCAAACAAGCTTCAAAGGCATGGTACTCTAGGTTGCAAAAATATGTTCATAAACAAGGATTGAAAAGAGGAGTAACTAATAGTAACATGTACATAAAGGGAAATGAATATGAACTCCTAATTATGGTTGTGTATGTGGATGATATTATGTTTCGAAGCAACAAAATGATTATCTAATACAATAGTTTTCTAATGAAATCAACTCTGAGTTGGAGATGTCAATGATGAGAGAGATTAATCTTTACCTAGGTCTGCAAATTTTACAAAATCTAGAAGGTATATTCATTTCTCAAGAGAAGTATCTAAAGGATATGTTGAAGAAGTTCAAAATGGAGGACTGTAAACCTGTCTCAACCCCCATGGTAGTTGGATGCAAGTTTTGTGAAGATGATGAATCACTTGATGTTGATATGAAGCTTTATAGATATGTGATAGGTAGTTTACTATATCTAACAACTTTTAGACCAGAGATAATATTGGCAGTTGGATTCGTAGCAAGATATCAATCAATACCAAAAAATCGTCATCTACTAGCAACAAAAAGGATATTCAAATATTTGAAAGGGACTACGGACTATAGACTATAGTACCCAAAAGGAAATGAATTCACATTGAAAACATACACAAATGCGTATTTGGCCAATTTTATAGATAAAAGGAAGAGTGCAAGTGGTGGTGCATACTATTTAAGAGAATCATTGGTTGCCTGGTTAAGAAAAAAATCCATAGTATCTATATCTACAATAGAAGCAAAATACATAGCAGCTACAACTTGTTTCACATAAGTATTGTGGATGAAACGTGCTCTATAGGATATGAAGGTAACTTTCACTGAATCAATATTTATTAAGTGTGATAATACTAGTGCAATAAGAATCTCAAAAAATCCAGTGCTTCATTCTAAGACTAAAAATATCCCTATAAAGTATCACTTTCTCATAGAACAAGCGGTTGACCAAACAATGAAGATGGAATACATATATAAAAAAGAGAGAATATAACAAATATGTTTACTAAGCCAATAGCAAGAGAGCCATTCAAATATTCAAGGCACAAGTAGGGGGTAGTCCTTACCCCTTCTTCTCATTAGTTTAACTTCAAAGAGGAGCTTCAAAGGAATGTAGAGAATATGAAAGGGATGGACCCTATAAGGGGGCATCTCTATAATCATATGCGCAACAACAAAACAAGAATCACATATAAGAAATTGCATAGCACAATAATGTATATAGGTTGGATCAATCATGTTCATGTATAAAACCATGAAGTTGGTTCAATGCTCAAAAATCTAGCATTTGATCATATAACATTGGTATCAAAATATATGCAAGAAATGTGTATCTGACCTATCATCATCAAAAGTATAAATAGTTGGACATGCATAGTCAAAGCTTCTTTAATATGAATCTAGTTCAGTATATGTATATTCTCACATCACTAGGATTTCCTCTAAATCCTTTAGCCATGTCTTTACAATCACAAAGAATTTGAATGATATATATATATATATATATATATATATATATATCATTCAAATTCTTTGTGATTGTAATATCTATAGTATTGATGCCAAATTTCTTAAATTATCTAGTCATGTAAATAAGTGATGGATGCTTAAATTTTTTGAAGTTCCTCTACAAATAAATGAAACAAGAATAATGAAATCAAAGTCATAATAACAACCACACAAATTTATACTTCCTCAAAAATATGCTTAAATAATAAACCATAGAGAACAATTGCATATTTAACACAAAGAGATCGATTTTATCAAATAATTGTTTATCAAATGAAGAGCCACAGCCTGACAAGGATATGATCATAACAAAAATTCATCATGACCTTATTACTGTATGATATCCTTGCACTAGTCTCAATGACAAGTCTTAAATATCCTAGAGCAAACAAGCACACAAGTAGATAAAGAGGCATTTCTTCACACAAAACCATACTAAGAAGTATTGTGCCAAAGCCCATAGCACAGATCATGTCACCAAAGCCAATTTTGGCAGATAACATTAAAAATGATACAACACAGAGGTCAACTAAATACTCATTGAAAATATCAACGAATAGATCAATCAAAGTCTAATAAAATTATTATATTGCCAAAAATCCAAAGAAATTATCTCATAGCAAAGACATAATGTAGAGGTCAATACTTCTAATCCTGTTGCAAAAGCTAACCATTAATGACCAGAGATAGTATGCACAATCCTAGTATTCAAATGGAGACATACGAGAAAATAGGAAAGAAATCTAGAGCATGTTGGCATGAAGAAGGAAATACAATGCAAAGATCGTATAGATAAAGACTAATGTAGGGACAAATATCAAAGAACAGATTCACTACGAATACCAGCAATGGTCCAAAATAGAGAGAACATATAGATCAACACAAATTTTTGGTTTCAAATCTCAGAGACTATCAAGTAGTACCAATGAAACAATTTTGAAATAGAAACAAATTGACCATGAGAAAAGAGACTACGAGGAAATCAAAGAAGTTGGAAACTAAGAATGAATACAGCCTAAAGAGAACCACATGACTTGAGATGTGAATATTTATAATGGGTTGAGTCTTAGAGCATTATTCATGTAACGTTAAAATTTCCAGAGAGATAGATGGACAAAGTTGTTGGGTGGATAGAGATTGGATGCTAAATAGGGAATGGAAATGCATAATCCTCAAATGGAACGAATGTTGACGGAGACTAGACAATAGAGGTAAAGGGTCGAGGGCTAACAACAGAGAAGTAGAGTAGTGAATCTTGATAGAGGAGCAAAGTAATGCATAGAATTCATAGGATGAGGACACAATCATACCTTGGGAAGTGGTAACACACTTTGGACAGATTAACAATCGATTGGAAGTATGTAACAGATGGGACATGATTGTCATTTCCCATAGGTGTGTTAGGAAAAAGAATTTTTATGTTCTAGAATATGGACATTGGAGCTATCAAAGGTATGTGTTGGAGCTAAATGGATACCCAAGGGCATATGCCTTGAGACAAGAAAAAAAAATTATACGTTGAAGTCACCGGGAATGCCTAAGGGTGCCAAAGAAAGATAGAGCATAATGAATTAATAATTTTTTTCTTACAGGAAATGCCTGGGAAGACATACAAAGCCTATTATATGTGCTTGACACACAAACATCTCCATTTACAATCTTCTTGACTTGTCTCATTTCAACAAAGAGATTTATTAATACTATAGACTTATGGGGTTCATTAGAGTGGAAGAAGTTTATCACATTTGGTATCCCTTGATGAGCGATATTACCATAAGGATGGCATATATCATTTTGAGAAAAAATTGTCTTATTTCTTATGTAGACTGAAAATCACATTTATTTGGATCAATGATGACATATCGATATGGTATGGATACAATTTTCTATGTGTTAATTGCTTCAGAACTACATGCATAACCATTGAGGTGTTTTCAAATGATACTTGAAGAATGTTTAAATGGTGATGGTGATGATTGAATATTTGTTGACTTTCAAAAATAACTCAATGATATGATAACATAGTATAAAGGTTGCTAAACATTGTTAATGTTTACCTGTAAAAACCCTTGCCACTTATGTCAAATGGGGAGGTGTTGGCAGGAGAAATGTGGTTGGCAGGAGGAATAAGGTAGATCATAATTAGGACAAAAGGGGGAGGAGCAAAAGAAGCATAGGGTTTCCATCAATGCCAAAGGGGGAGAATGTTAGAGATATTGGAATTGATGTCAAATGTTGATATGGCTATGAATGCTAATTAAAATGACATTGAAATTGAAGAAGGTTGATAGTATGATGAAGATGAATATCAAGGCAAGACTCCAATAAAAAAGGAAAGACTTTGAGCTCCAATGAAAGACATGGAAAGACTTTGAAAGGCTCATACAATGATGAAGATGAAGGAAAAACTCAAGGAAAGATAAGGCAAGACTCAAGGAAAATTCCAGTGATGAAGACTCAAGATTGATGCAATGACTAAGGTCAGACATCATGTTAATTTTAATCAAAGAAATATTAGACGTCATGTTACACCTAGAGTAATGAGGTCTACATAACAAAGGGAACATTATAGTATTGAATGAGAGTTTGTCTGAAGAACTTTGTATTTGCAATATACAATAACATCAATCTACAGTATTTGCAGTAAGAATAAGGCCTGAAAAATTGATACTTTCATTAAATATTAACAATGGTATATATGCATTCACAATTACACCCCCCTCTTATTAACTGTCAAGTATTCATCAGTGTCTTGATTCCTCCTTCATTTTCCTCCAAAGATCTAATGAGATTAAAATCTCCACCAAAAATCCAAAATTCTTTTTGATGTAGGGCTCATATTACTCGAAAGTCTAATAAAAATGTTTCCTTCTCTACAGAAAGACGAGGACTGTAAATAATTTTCCAACAAATTAACTATTTAGTCCCAAGGCACTAGAATTTTCCCACCTAGATGAGTTGACAGACAATCCAATCCTAGAAGGTCATTTCTAGGGGATTCTAAAGGATTGAAAGACCTCCAATGCTACCTTTTGCATCTAGTGCCATTGGTTCACAACCTTTCCAGAAATGATATGAAATATTCTACACCTTCTTGCTTGTAACTTTTGTCACTTGTAACATTATAATTGCAGGGTGTTCCTTTCTTATTCTCTCTCTAAGATACCTTTTCTTACCTCAGTTGTTTAGGTCGCGGATATCCCAAGTGATGATATTCATTAAGTATAGTTTTTATAGGAGGGAAATGCATATGAAATCATGATCACTTGACTTGTATTCACTAGTTGTTCTCCAATAGTTTGGATTGATTATTTGGTGGTTTTCCAGCTTCTTATTCTATTTTCCTTGATTATTTGGCACTTATCTTGACCTATCCGGGTTTTGAATGCCTAGCCCCATGTTGTCCGATCCATTCTCCCCATCTCTTATCTTTCCTTCATCTCATAATTCAATATAGATCTATTAAAATTGAAATTTATACTACTCAGGAATATACCTTAGGTCCATGTCTTTTGATTCTGTAAGAATATTTATCAAAAACTATTCATTGATGCTAAGAGCCTCAATGTCCATTCCAACAACTTCATTCATGGATGTTTCCTCCCAAGCTGAGTTTGGTGACAGGGCTTCTCGGGCTTTTCTCTTTGGAGAAGGTTTCACCGAGGGAGTTTGGTCAGTCTTATCCAAGTTCATTAGATCTTTAGGGAGATTTATACCATCTTCTAGATTTGAGAGCGCCACATATTTATTTTTTGCAGGGATGGCATTCATCATCATTTAGATTAATTAAATTTTAGGGTTTTATTTCTTAATGTTCACTTTTGAAACCATTTAGAGCCCGCTTTTGGAGTTGCTTGTTACATTTCTACTATCATAAGCGGATAATCATGGAAAAAGTTCCTATATTCATGGCATCACCTACATTGGAAGGGCACATGCTCATAATCCAGAGTTTGGTGCCACACATCATCATGATAATAAATTTCTATAGATTCTGGTAGGGATTGTGAGATGTTCATGTACACATAGATCTGAGCATAATAGGTATAAAAACCCCTCTTGGTAACCTCCAAGATCTTAACATAAGTTCTGTGGAATTACCAATCCCTTCATGAATCTATCGATCCTAGAATTCTTCGAGTAGAGAAAACAAGCTTACCCAAACTAGAGCCACCATGAATTTCTCCTTCTCTGGATTGTAAGCTCCTACCAAAATCTCATGAATAGGAAATAATATTAAAAAATAAGGCCAATTTTTGAAAACCTTAGTCTTATCTTCAATATTAGAAAATATCACTTAAAAAAAACCTCTTTCCTTGAGTTTCAAATTTATTTGGCGTTTGGGTTGCCATTTTCTGTAGATCCATATCACAAGATCCTTCTCATTTGGTCAAATCCTAATGAATTTATAGATGAGTGCATGGTATTTCATATATTGGTAGTACCCTTTCAGCTTGTTGTGTGAAACCACATAGTTAGGGTTTACCATAGATTTAGGCATACACAAGCTTTTGAAGCAAGATTGCGCTATAAGAATTGGATTTTCCTGGATGTTGTCATCACCATTGCTAGTGCCTAATCCACTTGCATTAGACTGGTAATACCTAGTCACAACTATTTTGCAGGAGGAGCTCACACCCCTCCACACATTGACACCCATTAAATCTATCAGTGACAACAATAGTGATAGGAACCATTATATATACTTAATCTAATTGGAAGATCGTGACCTTCCATAAGAGAGATGATTCAAAAAATTTTATAGAGAAAAACCTTATACATTTGGGTTTTTTTCTCTATTTTTATTTAACTATTTTTGTGTATGTGTGTGTGAATAGAGGAATCGATGATGTAACAACCGTGGGTTAAAGTTTCATGTAATAAAGGATAATAAAGGCAAAATAATACCAAGGTAACGGGACATGTATTCCAAGTTGAATGTTGGGAAAACACTATAGTGGGCATAACTTCTAGTTTATTTATGGCTATGGAAATTGAAAAAGGCATTGGTAAAGGAAAGAGGTAATTTGACATTTAATTTTAAGAAATAAAGGAAAATAAGAGAAAATGAAGGTGAAGGGATACAAATTTTGCATGTTAAGGAAATTAGAGGAAAAATGAAGGAAAATGAAGAAAAATGAGCCATCAATAATAAAAAGGCATCAAAGAAACAATTCATAGCTTTTGTGTTAGAAAATTATATATTACGGAGCAATGGAACACATAAAATATTTCAGAAATATAAACACAGAAAATGCATAAAACAAGAGAGACACAAATATACGTGGTTCACCTAGTTTGGGCTACATCCACCCCGAACATCCAGTCCTTCCTTTCTATTATCCAACAAAATGAAGAGACACAACCTACAGCAGATCCGCTGTAATATCCTCTGTTTTCTCTCACAGTCTCGCCTCTTTGTTTCTCGCTAAGAGAATACACATATTTTACACAGCCTCAAATACAATGCCCTCATACAAAGAGAGGGGGTTGCCTTCTAGGGTAAAAAACCATAAACTAAACTTATGTTCTACCGTCAGATCATCCGCCTAATGAATGGCCTAGATTGACTAGAAATTACTATAATTTTACAAGGAAATTTTACATCTATTTTTGGCTTCGGGGGGGGGGGGCCTAGACCCCCCAGCTGAGGGGGATCGGCCCCCCTGCACTCCCCCACGTAGAGGAGTGTACAAACTTCCTGGGGTATACATCTGGCTGAAACAAATACCTCTGAACAATCATGCTCCACACACAACAGTCTCCCACTTGGAGAATGATTGTAGCAACTCCACCGCTACTTCATTTGCTGGACAATGACTCCTCTTTGGACCTGGCTATTTCTCATCTTCATCGTCATCCTTGAAGGCCAATTAAAACTGAGCATATTCTCAGTTTCTCCCTGGTTACAACTTTTGTTAGCATATCTACAAGATTCTGGCTAGTGTGTATCTTTTCTGGCTTCAACTCTCCACCTTCCAACATTGATCGTATGAAATGGTACTTGAGCTGTATGTGTTTAGTCCTGGAATGAAATGCTGAGTTCTTTGCAAGATGAATGGCACTTTGGCTATCACTGTATAATGTGCCCATATCATGCTCCTTACCTAATTCACCCATAAACCTTTGTAACCAAATCATTTCTTTACTAGCCTCTGTAGCAGCAACATACTTTGCTTCTGTTGTTGAAAGTGCAACAACACTTTGGATTTTTGAAACCCAACTGACATCTGTTCCACCAACAATAAATACATATCCTGTAGTGCTCCTCCTGTTATCTCTGTCACCTGCCATATCTGCATCAACATATCCCTGTAGAGAAATGTTTGAACCACCAAAGCATAATGCTTGATTTGTGGTACCTTTCAAATATCTGAGAATCTATTTCACTGCCATCCAATGTTCCTTTCCTGGATTGTTCATGTACCTGCTTACAACTCCCACTGCATGTGCAATATCAGGCCTTGTGCAGACCATTGCATACATTAAGCTTCCAACTGTTGATGCATATGGAACTTTAGACATATAATCCATGTCTTCTTGGGTCTTTGGGCACGTTTCCTTACTAAGTTTGAAATGGATAGCAAAAAGTGTACTAAATGGTTTTGCATTGTGCACATTAAATATTTTCAACACCTTTTGTATGTACTCATTCTGAGACAATGTTAATTTGCGATTTTTCATGTCTCTAGTTATTCTCATACCAAGGATTTGTTTTGCAGCTCCCAAATCCTTCATTGCAAATGAATTTGCCAATTTTCTTTTGAGCACATTTATTTCCTGCATGTTAGACCCTGCAACAAGCATGTCATCTACAAACAATAACAATATAATATAGCTTCCATCATTTTGCTTTTTCAGATAAACACAATGATCAGAGTGACATCTAGTATAACCTTGTTCATACATAAACTTGTCAAATTTTAGATACCACTGCCTCGGAGCTTGTTTTAAGCCATACAAGCTCTTCTTCAACCTGCACACTAGTTTCTCCTTCCCTTTTACCTCATATCCTTGTGGCTGCTGCATATATATCTCTTCCTCAAAATCCCCATGGAGAAAGGCTGTCTTTACATCTAACTGCTCAAGATGCAAATCTTCAGCTGCTACTAGACTTAGAATAGTTCTGATTGAAGTCATTTTAACAACAGGAGAAAATATTTCATCAAAATCAATACCTTTCTTCTGTGCAAACCCCTTCACCACAAGTCTATTTTTGTACCTCTGTTTTCCTCCATCTTCTTCCTTCAGCCTATAAACCCATTTATTCCGCAATGTAGTTTTACCTATAGGCAACTTGACTAAGTCCCAAGTCTGGTTATGCATTAAGGAGTCCATCTCTTCTCCCATGGCTAGCTCCCCCTTCTTCTTGCTTTCAACCTGCATTGCTTCTTCGTAACATTCGGGTTCACCAGAATCAGTCAACAATAAATAATATAATGAAGGAGAGTATTGTTCAGGCGGTCTACTTATCCTGGTAGATCTTCTAACACCACTTTCAGGTGTTTGGGGTGCTTGTTGCTGTTTTTGTGGTTGTTGATTATTATTATTTTCAGACACCTTTACTTTTTCAATGATTTCATTAAGAACTGCGTATTCCTTGTTTTCTTTTTCCTGTTTCTTTTCCTACAACTAATTCTTATACAAGACCTTTTCATTAAATATTACATCTCTGCTCCTAATTATTTTGTGATTTTCGTAATCATATAAGCGATAACCAAAATCATTAACACCATAATATCCAATAAAGGTACATTTCTTTGACTTTGCCTCAAGCTTTGTTCTATTTTCTTTATCAATATGGACAAAGGCCTCACAACCAAAAGGCCTTAAAAATCAGTAGTTTACCTTTTAACCTGTCCATGCTTCCTCTGGAACACCACCATCCAAGGAACTTGAAGGCCCTCTATTTCTTAGATAAACAACAGTATCTACAACATCTGCCCAAAATTGTAAAGGCAATCCTGCATGCAATCTCATGCACCTTGCACGCTCCATGATTGTTCTGTTCATCCTTTCTGACACACCATTTTCTTGTGGTGTTCTTGGAACTGTCTTCTCTCTGCGAATTCCATGCTCTAAACAGTACCTATCAAACTCTTTGCTGCAATATTCACCTCCATTGTCTGATCTGAGACACTTCAATTTCTTTCTTGTCTCAATCTCAACCAAAGCTTTCCATTTCTTGAAACTATCAAATACATCAGATTTATTCTTAATACAATAAATCCAAGTTTTTCTAGTTGCATCATCAATGAAAGTAACATAATAACGAGAGCCACCGAGAGATGATACCTAAGCAGGTCCCCATACATCTGTATGCACAAGCTCTAATTTTTTGCTCTTCTTTTCTTTCCCAACTTTGAGAAATCTAACTCTCTTCTGTTTTCCATAGATGCAATTCTCACAGAAGTCCAAATCAACATTCTTCAAACCTGGCAACAAATTCCTTGAGTGAAGAATCTTCATCCCATTTTCACTCATGTGTCCGAGCCTATGATGCCATAATGCTGCATCTTCTCCTTTGGAAGTTAAAGCATTAACAGAGTTAGAAATACCATTGCATAAATACAATGTACCAACCTTTTCTCCTTTTGCTATTACCAGGGCTCCTTTGGTGACCTTCCAAGCTCTATCTATGAAAGTTGTCACACAACCTTCACCACCTAACTGCCCTGTTGAAATCATATTTTTCTTCAGATTTGGAACATGCCTTACCTCCTTTAGTAGCGATTGGTTTCCATTCTGTTGTTTTACAATAACCTTACCCATTCCAACAATTTTACAGGGTTTATCATCACCCAAATGAACTTGTCCAAAATCTCCTTGAACATAGTCATGAAAGTATTTATTATCAGGTGTGGCGTGGAATGAGGCCCCTGAATCTACCACCCAGGAATCAGTAATATTTGCGAAAGAAAGAATCAAAGCATCTTGTAACACCTCACCTATCACATTTGCTTCATAATTGTTTTCTTGCTATGCATCTCCTTCTTTTCCCTTCCGAGATCTATAGTCTTTCTTTAGGTGTCCTTTCTTTCCGCATTTCCAGCGCACTATCCCCGATATGGACCTGGATTTGCCTTTCCTTGATTTACTGCGATATCCTGAGCTCTTTCCTCTTTCCATTTTTCTTCCCCTAGACTCTACACTCAAAGAATTACCCAATGTCTCACCGGAGCTTTTCCGTCGCATTTCCTCGCTAAGGTTAGCACTGACAACATCATCAAACTTTAAAGTACTAGATCCAGAGATAGAGTTACTAATGGCCATTACTAAACCATTCCAACTTTCTGGCAATGAGCACAAGAATAACAAAGCTCTAACTTCATCTTCAAAGTTTACCCCTATAGAACTTAACTGACTTGTAACTGTATTAAAATCATTTAAATGATCTGCAACAGATCCACCTTTCGACATCTTCATATTAGATAACCGTTTCATAAGAAATACCTTGTTTGAGGCCGAGGGTTTTTCATATAGTTTCGACAATGCCTGAATCAAACCCTTTGTCATTGTTTCCTTCGAAATGTTGAAGGTGACTGACGCAGTGAGGCACAACCGTATTGTTCCGAGTGCCTTTCTATCGAGAAGGTTCCATTCTTCATCTGTCATAGCCGTCGGCTTCTTTGTTTTTCCACTCAATGGTAGGTACAAATCTTTTTGATACAAATAATCTTCCATCTTCATCTTCCATAACGAGAAGTTTTGGCCGTTAAATTTATCGACCCTAAACTTACCATCTTCCCCCATTGCTCCCACTTGAATGAGGAACTCTTCTTTCCTACGAGT
The DNA here is from genome assembly GCA_031772625.1 of Pinus tabuliformis. Classification (NCBI taxonomy): domain Eukaryota; kingdom Viridiplantae; phylum Streptophyta; class Pinopsida; order Pinales; family Pinaceae; genus Pinus; species Pinus tabuliformis. The sequence goes on along the minus strand of CM062820.1, from coordinate 1,375,696,995 downwards.
TTATTGTTGGGACTCAGAATTGACCAATTTTGACCTTATATTTTTGCCATAATATTATCCTTTTTCAGTCATAGGTTGAAAGCTTTTGATTGTATAATGACTTAATCACCCCAAGGTACGAAGTAACTCTCCGCATATCTATATGTTTAATTGTTCATTGCATATTCATGAATATCTTTATATTTATCTGTGGAAAAGTCAATTAAGTTGCCAAATAATTGCTGGGCTGTTTAAAGACTGCAGGAATTATAATTATAGTTGCTGAAACACCAGAAACAGCAACTACGCAGTTGCTGCAACACCAGGAGCAGCAACTACGCAGTTGCCACAGCCAGTAACGGCAACCATCTAAAAGCAGGAGAATGTTATTTTTGCACCAACTGGAAATAACAAACGGCAACTATCCGGAGATTGCCAGGATTCCACGATGACGCGGCATAATCAGCAATCACCCAAAAAGAGCAAAACACAGTTACGATTGCTCAAGTATCAGGAACAGTACGGGTTTTCCAAGTCAGCAACCATGGGGAAACGGCGAAGGATAATACAAAGGATCCCAAGAGCACGGGCAAAGTTCAGGCACCAGCTGTGTAACAGAAATAAACTTAAGAAGGAATACACTATTGCACTGTTATAACAGCATTTTGTAATTCTTATTTTTGGCTAACTGAATGAACCGTGATAATCTATTGTAATAGATGTCTCCTCTATAAAGAGGAGACATCTACATTAGAGAGATGATGATAATTCTGTAAGGGGAATTTTAAAGACGAACAACAAAGTCTGAACTCTTATTGTATTAAATCTTTTGGCAGATGAATAGAAGATTGTTTAGAGTTTCTAATCCAACAGTTGTGTTCTGGGGAATCTTGTGAGAGGGACTGGGCCCACCTTCCTCATAAGATTCACCCATTTACTTTTCTGTCAAGTGTGTAAGTGTGTTTGGTGATTTCTTTATGCTGGTACTCTGTTTTGGATTCTGTAAGCATTACCTTTGGTAGTTTCCTTTTTGCTGGCACTCTGTTTCGATTATCGTTTGAAGCTGTACTTCACCGGTGAATTAGACTATCAGTGTGTATTAGCAATCTGGTTACAGGGGCAGGTGTTGAACATCCTTGTTTGGAGGATAGGGTCCTGATCCTCTGATAACAGAGCATCCATCACTTTTCTTCTCGGATTTATTAACTGTTTTTATTTTATCTTTACAGTACACTGTTATAACATAATGTGAGAACTACGCATACTACAGCTTTTTAATGCTTTTAGAGTTACAGTACATACAGTACGCAGTGGCCTTTGAAATAAAAAGACTTTCCCAGGTTGACAATTTAATGTGGTACTTGATTGTTAATTAATAAACAATTCAACTAGCCAACATTTTGGCGCCGTTGTCGGGGAAGGCAACTAGAGATTTCTAAAGGCATTAATGATTTCTTTTTGAGAATAACAGGTGCATGAGAGGACGCAAGAAACCTAATTTCACAGGTGGCAAAGGCGGAGGAGGAAGAAAAACTTATATTGACGAAATCATCTCAAAGGCTGAAACATCACAGAGGACAAGTTCCCGGAGACCTCAAATCCAGCATTCCCCACAAACAGATCGACAGACGGAGGAAGTACTAGGACCTGAAAGGACGCTGGAAGTACCAGAATACACCGAGGAACCGGTAGAAGAACCTGAAGAAACAGAAGACACAGAAGATAAAGCAAGTGATTCAGGAAAAAGACCAATGGAGGATAACAGAACAGAAGGAAGAGGGGAAAATTCGCTCTCTACCCTGGAATTCCCTATTGGGGAGCTCCCGAGAGGAACAACCCCCATGAAAAACATTCCACTCTCAGCATTACCCAACTTTCATGGGTTATCCTCTAAAGACCCGGATGAATTCCTCTTCGAATTCGACATACTATGTAGGAGTTATGATTATGTGAGCGCTAATCAGAAACTAAAACTATTTCCAGCAACACTGAAAGGGAATGCGTTAAGATGGTTTATGAGCCTAGGAGCTCAGGCAATCACTACCTGGGATCAGATGAAAGAGAGCTTTCTGGCTAAGTATCAAGATTACTGCCGGACGAGAGAAAGGAAGGAAGAATTTTTTAAAATGGTTCAAAAAGAGGACGAGAATTTGGAAGATTTTGTGGAAAAATTACAGTATAATCTGCAGCGGTCTGACCATCCTAATATGAGTAAAGATATTCTGAAGACTATATTGCTGAAAGGGGTACGAGATGACTGCCTGGACATGTTAAACATGCTGGGAAAAGGGGACATTTCCAAAGAACCCTTTGATGAAATTATCAATCTCTGCATGAGATGTTCAAGGGGAGCAGTAAGCGGATCAAAAAGCAGAGATAATGTATATTCAAGAGTTCAGAAGTCAGCAAGCGGAGGAGCAACAAGGGCTGAAATAGGTAATTTATTATAAGAATTTAAAACTGAGATGTTAAGCTCTTTTGCTTCACAAATTTATGCTCTGCAGGTAAAGAAGAAACGGGCAGAAGCAGAAGCTGCCCTAGCTATTTTTTGTTCCAAATGCAGAGAAAAGCACCCACTCAGGGAATGCCCGCTAGATAAGGTACCAATCTGCACAATCTGCGAAAAGGACCATGAGACCCAGCAATGCCCCTCTCTGCCTGGAATTAAAGCAGCATTGCAATCAACTGAAGAAGAGGCTGAAGCAGTGTACCTGATGACACAGAGGAGGCAATGGCCACAAAGACAAGGTATGAATTCTAACATAGCATTTAATCGTTGGAATAATCATTCTCCTTTTCAAACAAATTACCCACCCATGAACCAAATGCAGTGCCCACCCTTTAACACAATGAGTTTTCCTCCTATGCAACAACCAAATCTCCCTTTTCCTGATCCTACTATATGGAATCCTTGGGCTCCCCAGCAACCATATTTCAACCAATGGAACCCAGTATGGGCAGCCCAACAGATGCCATTTCCTCAACAACAACAGTCTCTTTCTTTACCATCTAATACTCCTCCAAATAAGCAAGCAATTAGACCGCAACTGCCTGTGCAACCCAACCCCAACCCAAATAATAATAAAGCTTTGCAAGTAATTGATATTCAAAATCAGCCTGTCTTCCCCATGCAATGTAACGATATCCATCTTCGTTCAGGGAGAATTGTTGAACCCATCATTGATGACATCACTGACTCTGATAAGGAGGAAGTTAGAAAAGAAAAACCTACTAACAATAATGCTGAAACAGTCGAATCAACATCTAACAACATTGATTAGACAACAGATCCATCGTTCCCTGAACGATTGGCTCTCACTAAAACACTAGAGCAACCTGCTTTTAACCTTTTAGGTGAACTGCAGAATTTATACGTTAAAATTCCACTATTGCAAGCGCTAAGAGATGTTCCCATTTATGCTAGGACTGTTAGAGATATTTGTATAAAAAAACCTGGAAGAAAAGCTAAGGACCCCCTCACAGTTCATGTGATGGGAGAGCTGACTGCTTTAATGACAGAGAAAGATCCTCCTGTGAAATATGGTGACCCTGGTCACCCTACAGTAACAGTGCAGGTTGGAAAAACCCTTGTCTCTAAAGTTCTAGTAGACTTAGGAGCTGCAATAAATATTATGACATTGGAAACAACACAATTACTTCAGTTGAAAAACTTTATTAGGGAAACACCAACCATCCTAGAACTGGCTGATCGCTCTACAATTAAACCTGAGGGGGTCATTGAAGACTTAATAATTTCTGTAGAATCCTGGAATTACCCGGCCGACTTTGTGGTGTTACAAACTAAAACAAAGTTGGGGGGTCATCCGCTGATTCTGGGAAGACCTTGGCTGGCTACAGCAGATGCTTTCATTAGCTGTAGATCAGGATCAATGACCATCTCCAATGGACAAGAAACAAAACAGCTTACCCTTTATCCTCATGCTACACCCATGATTAATAATGACAGCTCTGTATGGGTGGATTATGAGGATGAAGAAACCCAACCTATACTAACTATCGGACAAGCTTTAACCTTCAAAGATTCTACCGAAGATGAATTAATGAGTAGCTTCATTTCTGAACCTTCTTCGGTCAACCCAGAAATGTACAATCATTTTTCTGCAATCTTGGAATCTGAAACTCAGCAGAACCTGGAAGATAAGAATGATGTTGGGACTCAGAATTGACCAATTTTGACCTTATATTTTTGCCATAATATTATCCTTTTTCAGTCATAGGTTGAAAGCTTTTGATTGTATAATGACTTAATCACCCCAAGGTACGAAGTAACTCTCCGCATATCTATATGTTTAACTGTTCATTGCATATTCATGAATATCTTTATATTTATCTGTGGAAAAGTCAATTAAGTTGCCAAATAATTGCTGGGTTGTTTAAAGACTGCAGGAATTATAATTATAGTTGCTGAAACACCAGAAACAGCAACTACGTAGTTGTTGCAACACCAGGAGCAGCAACTACGCAGTTGCCACAGCCAGTAACGGCAACCATCTAAAAGCGGGAGAATGTTATTTTTGCACCAACTGGAAATAACAAACGGCAACTATCTGGAGATTGCCAGGATTCCACGATGACGCGGCATAATCAACAATCACCCAAAAAGAGCAAAACACAGTTACGATTGCTCAAGTATCAGGAACATTACGGGTTTTCCAAGTCAGCAACCATGGGGAAACGGCGAAGGATAATACAAAGGATCCCAAGAGCATGGGCAAAGTTCAGGCACCAGCTGTGTAACAGAAATAAACTTAAGAAGGAATACACTGTTGCACTGTTATAACAGCATTTTGCAATTCTTATTTTTGGCTAACTGAATGAACCGTGATAATCTATTGTAATAGATGTCTCCTCTATAAAGAGGAGACATCTACATTAGAGAGATGATGATAATTCTGTAAGGGGAATTTTAAAGACGAACATCAAAGTCTGAACTCTTATTGTATTAAATCTTTTGGCAGATGAATAGAAGATTGTTTAGAGTTTCTAATCCAACAGTTGTGTTCTGGGGAATCTTGTGAGAGGGACTGGGCCCACCTTCCTCATAAGATTCACCCATTTACTTTTCTGTCAAGTGTGTAAGTGTGTTTGGTGATTTCTTTATGCTGGTACTCTGTTTTGGATTCTGTAAGCATTACCTTTGGTAGTTTCCTTTTTGCTGGCACTCTGTTTCGATTATCGTTTGAAGCTGTACTTCACCGGTGAATTAGACTTTCAGTGTGTATTAGCAATCTGGTTACAGGGGCAGGTGCTGAACGTCCTTGTTTGGAGGATAGGGTCCTGATCCTCTGATAACAGAGCATCCATCACTTTTCTTCTCGGATTTATTAACTGTTTTTATTTTATCTTTACAGTACACTGTTATAACATAACGTGAGAACTACGCATACTACAACTTTTTAATGCTTTTAGAGTTACAGTACATACAGTACGCAGTGGCCTTTGAAATAAAAAGACTTTCCCAGGTTGACAATTTAATGTGGTACTTGATTGTTAATTAATAAACAATCAACTAGCCAACATTTATCAGCCAAATAGACCTTCGGCTCTCATACCAGTTGTTAGAAAATTATATATTACAGAGCAATGGAACACATAAAATATTGCAGAAATATAAACATAGAAAAGGCATAAAAGAAGAGAGACACAGATATACGTGGTTCACCCAGTTTGGGCTACGTCCACCCCGAACAGCCAGTCCTTCCTTTCTATTATCCAACAAAATGAAGAGACACAACCTATAGCAGATCCGCTGTAATATCCTCTGTTTTCTCTCACAGTCTTGCCTCTCTGTTTCTCGCTAAGAGAATACACATCTATTACACAGCCTCAAATACAATGCCCTCATACAAAGAGAGGGGGTTGCCTTCTAGGGCAAAAAACCCTAAACTAAGAATAAGTTCTAATGTTAGATCATCCGCCTAATGAACGGCCCAGATTGACTAGAAATTACTATACTTTTACAAGGCAATTTTACATCTATTTTTGGCTTTGGGGGCGCAGCCCCCGAGCCCCCGCCAGGGGATCGCTAGCCCTCAGACCCCCCAGCCACGGGGGATTTCCCCCCCCCCCCCCCCGGCGAATCCCCGCAGGGGGGACAAGTCCCCCCCGCACCCCCCCATGTAGACGGGTGTACAAACTTCCTGGGGTATACATCCGGCTAAAACAAATACCTCTGAACAATCATGCTCCACACACAACATTTTGGTTAGTTTTGGCTTTGATAAGTTTTGATAGATAGAGAGAGAGAGAGATCCAACAGGAGAAAGGAAGCAAGCAAGCAATCAAAGAAAAGTAAAGGAAATCAAAGGAAGGAAATGGAAAAGCAAAGGAAAGTAAGGAGAAGGTTGGATCAAAAACTTCAACAGGAGGATTTTGCAAGTCACAAGTTGCATGTGTGATTTCCTAGCTGAGGTGTGAATTCATGGTACACACATTTATTTGGTTCATTTGTTGTCATTGACATGGGTTTTTCCTAGTTTTATGGTGGTTTCAACCTTGACTTGTCATTTCTTGGATAGCCATGGTGTGATGGGATTCATTCTTTGTCGAGCTTTGGATTGCCGGAAGGTTTTGGAACTGAGTGAGGCGATTTCAGGGAAATTCCCAATGGTTGGAGGTGGAGATGGTTTTCTTTGGGAAGCTCTCGACATGTGGGTGGAAACAGGAAAATTCCTCAAGGTATGGTGAAGAAATTCTATGGCATCAAAGCTTGGCTTGGTTTGTGATCTCGAGACTGGTTTAGGTGAGATACTAGTAGCTTAAGGGTGGAGGTGGTTTAACCTCTGGAGTCCATGGTTGATTATGTCTTGGTTTATCCCATGATATCCCACATTCATGCTTGGAATATGGCACAGGGGTGATTGGATGAAAGAAATATTTGGTTCAGCCCAATCTATGGACAAGTGGTACATGGAAGTCCCTGACTTGGTTCGATTTTGCATAAAGTTAATAAGAGCTATTTTCCTATTGTTATATATCAAAACTTGTACTTTTTATTATATTTATTTGATGGATGATTTGTCATGGTTAATATTCTAGTTAAATGTTGGTTATAAGCATGATTTTATGATGTGCTCTAACTATGGATCTTGTTCATGATATTTGAATGGTTGATGAATGCATGGGCTAACAAGTGTTGTTGTAGCTACTTGAGAGGGCATTAGACCTTCTTGGTGATTCTCAGATGAAGTTAAGAGATTTATGATAAGATATGCATTCATGACCTGTAACTTACATGTTTACCATATGCTTGACAAAATGTATATCATGTTATAGGAATTCTAGGTCAAGTTATGACTTCAATTTTGAATCTTGGGATTATCATCATGTTAATTATGATTCTGGAAAGTTACGTGCATTTCTGGGTAATGTTTTGGAGCCTAGTATGGAAGAGTGGTTCAGATCTCAGAACCGCGGGCATTGAACTGGAGGATTTAGGTCATAACCACATGGAAGTAGGCTTGTGCATGTGGTTGGGGCCTCATAATTTCACTATTTTCTTGTTTTTCATGCAGTTGGGGTGTTAAGTTAGTGAAAAAAAAAGGTTCCAGCTCAGGGACTGATCACCTGGGGTGGTTTCTCAACTCTTGAGTGATTTGTAGTCCCTATAGTATGTCAGTAAGTGTTCATTTTGTACACCCCACTTCCTTAACTAGAACTTGGAGTTCGAGTCATGTCATAGTAGCACTCAACTTCACATTTTTCCTGGGAGCTTGTAAAAGAGGGTAAATTTTGGGAGTGTGGTTAGAAATTTGTATCAAATCTTCCAGGTTCAAACACTTGGACTGGATGGGCTAGATGTGATTTTTATGCATGCAGATCAGTGGTATGCATGCATTGCAATGGATATGGCTTCTATGTATATAGTCAGTGTTACAATTGAGTTATCATGCATGATGTCGATAGGTTGATATGTTGGTTTGTGTGTGTGTGTGTGTGTGTGTGTGTGTACATGTCTATCATGATAATGTGGACTAATTTGTGCAGATGAGATAGCCTCCCCTAAACTTCACTAAGGTATGGTTTTGATTATCTCTATATTTGGTTTATCTAACATGGTATGTTTGTAGGAAGAATAAGATCAGAGATGACAAGAAAAATGGTGGATTACAGTTCATGTGGCTCTCCTTATAGATCGACTGAGTAGCAAGGAGATTAGTACTCTCCTGATATAGAAGAAACACTGAGAAGTCTGAAGGCATAAACAAGAAGTTGCAAGGAAGATCATGACAGGATAATTCAGTCACAGGAAATACTTTCCAGATCTAAGGAAAAGCAAGTCGAGGTTATTGCAGTGATGCTTCAGAGCTTATTAGATTTGCAAATATAGGGACAACCATAGATTAATCATGGATAGAAGGAAAGGACTAATGGGGCAGTTGGTAGCAAGTCTCAATTAGGATATAGGTTAGACATGGATGACACAGTGAGAGGTGGCAGATGGTTGGATACACTTGATAGGATAGGTAATGCTTATGGGTTTTATTCTAGTTCTGGTTCAGAGAGACGTCATTATTATAGTCACCATCATCCTTACATGAGGAGTGAGAGGAGGTACTTTCCAAATGAATTCATGAAAGCCAAGAATCCTACATTTAATGGAGAGATGAAGAAACTGAAAGATGCAGAAGCATGGCTTCTTGGGATGAAGAAGTTCTTCGAGTTGCATGATTATACTGAGAATATGAAAGCCAAGATAAATACTTTTAGTATTAAAGGAAGAAAACATATTTGGTGGGAATACGTGAAGTGTGTCAGAGGCAACAAGTTAGAAACGTTGATTTGGCATGATTTTAAAAGACTCTTCAGGAATAAGTACTTGCTAGAGAGATATTATGATGGAAAGGCTAAGGATTTATATGAGATGAAATTGGGATCTATGACAAATGAAGAGTACATGACTAAGTTTCTAGAGCTATTGAGGTATGTGCCTTGCCTCAAGGATGAGAAGATGAAGGTTCAAAGATTCGTCAGTGGAATGACATTAGCCTTCAAGGATCAGATTGAGTATGATGAGTCTCGGTCATTGGAGGAAGTCATCGAGAAATTGAAGCATTGTTATGAGAAGTTGAAATGTAAGCTTGAGAACAAACATGACTGGAAAGGGAATAAGAAGGCTAAAGGAAAATGGTTTCATAAGCAGGAAATACCTCAAGATGTAGGTGAGAAAGAAAATGTGGCTCCTTACAAGAAGTTTAATGTAGTTGAGAAGGGGCATGGGTCTCATCCTAGAGAGAAACATAATAAAGGTAGTGGCAGAGAAAAGTTGCATTGTTGGATTTGTAGCAAATATCATCACAAGAAGGATTTTCCATTGTACCAGGGTGGCAAACCTCAGATCTATAGTGCTCAGTAGATGCAAACAATTGGGGATGTTGATCAGAGCATTCCTCAGATCTTTGCAACACTTGATAATAAGGATGCAGATCATTAGGCATCCATTATTGAGATGGAAGAAGTGCATGCAAAGTCTTGGTTGGTGCAGTTGGCTACAAGGACTAAGAAAAGAGTTCATCATTGGGTGAGAGCTTGTGCATTTGAGCTGAATAGTATGCCACGTCAACACGTCTAAATGAACTTCCTTTGGGTTCATACAATATGATTTTAGGTATGGATTGGTTGTTTACTCACAGGGCCAAGGTAGATTGTTATGAGAAAGTTATTGAGTGCTTGGATGATGATGGAGAGAAGATAATCTTGAAATGAAAGAAGAAGCCTACATCCATGAGAATGGTTACAACTATGCAAGCTAAGCACAATTGTAGGAAAGGGTGCGTATTATTTGCAGTGCATGTTTCTAGTGAAAAAGGGGAGGATGTTGAGGATACTAAATTTTTTAAGAGGTATCTTGTTTTGCAACAGTTTCAGGATGTGTTTCCAACATATATTTAAGAGTTACCACCTCATAGGGAAGTGGAATTCTCTATTGATTTGGTGCTAAGAGAAACACCAAAATCAAAGGCACATTACAAGATGAGCACTCCTGAGTTGGTGGAATTGAAGTTGTAGCTTAATGAAATGCTTGATAAAGGATACATAAGGCCAAGTGTGTCAACTTGGGGTGCACCAATGTTGTTTGTGAAGGAGAAGGATGGTACTCTCAGAATGTGCATTGATTACAGGAACTTGAACAAGGTGAATATCAAGAATAGGTATCCTTTAGTGTGAATTGATGATTTATTTGATCAGTTGAAGGGGGAAAAAATGTTCTCAAATATTGACTTGAGATCAGGGCATCATCAAGTGCACATCAAAGAAGAAGATATCTACAAGACTGCATTCCGTACCAGTTATGGGCATTATGATTTTGTGGTGGTTCCTTTTGGTCTTACTAATGCTCCAACTACTTTCATGTACTTGATGAAAATTGTGTTGCACCCTTATTTGAACAAGTTTGTGATAGTATTCATTGATGACATATTATATTCTAAGAATGAGGAAGAGTATGCAGAGCACTTGACAACAATATTAAGATTGCTGAGAGAACATTATTTGTATGCCAAGCTCAACAAGTGCAGTTTATTTTATACTGAATTTCACTACTTGGGGCATGTTGTTTCCAAGGAATGTATAGTAGTGGACCTGGAAAAGACTAGAGCTATCATGGAGTGTCAACTCCTAGGAATGTGGATGAGGTCATATCATTCATGGGATTAGCTAGTTATTATAGGAGGTTCATCAAGAACTTCTCATGAATTTCCTATCCTATTACCTCCTTGCAGTGGAAAGGAAAGTAGTTTGAATGGATTGAGGAGTATGCATCTAGCTTTGAGCAATTGAAGCATTTGCTTAAAAATTCTCAATCCTTGAAGATTGCAGATACTAATAAGGAGTTCATGGTATGTATAGATGCTTGCAAGAGAGGACTTGGTGGAGTCTTGATGCAGGAAGGACATGTGGCATGCTATGTGTCAAGAAATTTGAATGAGCACGAGTAGAACTAGGTGACTCATGATCTTGACTTGGAAACTATGATTCATGCCATGAAGATGTGGAGGCATTATCTTCTTGGCATGAGGTTTATTATGATGAGTGATCATAGTGGACTGAGGTACTTGTTTGGACAACCCAATTGGAATTCTAGACAAGCTAGATAGTTGGATACCCTCAGTGAGTGTCTAATCAATTTTACGTCTTAAATTTCTCTACATAAATTATCAATCCGGGTATCGTAAACTGATGAAGTGTGGTGCACCATATGTGCTTAGTTAACCTTTTTCTTACTTCGTTGTTTTATAGATTTTATTTTGTTTTGGGGTTTTGTTTTTGTTGGTTTCCTAAAGTGTCTAATGCAAATGGAAATCCTATTCTAAGGTTTTAAGAATACTTTTAAAGGACAAGTATGGATAGAGATTTCAAGACAAGGCCTAAGGCCTAAGTCCCTAATAGTAACTTCCAAAACTTTAGCACTTCAAAAGATCTCAAAACATGTTATTGGTGGAATTAGTACTTGAACAAAAGTGTAAATATGCATCTACTTCAATCAAAATGGAATGCAACAACCAATCAATGAACTAGTGACTATGAAACCCAGTATCCTTGCTGCTGTATGAAAAAGAAAGTAAAAACTGAACTTAAAGCAACTCAAAGACTGAAAGCAAAGCAACTAATTCATCACACTACTTCAACTCTTCTGATCCTTTACCATTCAGCTCAATCTACCTTATGGGAAGCAATCATAAACAAGTTAAGCAATATGATATCTAAATTGCAAGAAATTAAATTGCATAAAGGAAACTAATCACACTACTTCAACTCTTCTGATCCTTTACCCTTCAGCTCAATCTACCTTATGGGAAGCAATCATGAACAAGTTAAGCAATATGATATCTAAATTGCAGGAAAGTAAATGAGCAAAACAAAACTGAAAGAAATAACAATGCTGGAATTAGAACTCAAAAAAATAAATCAGCAGAAGGACAAGATGATTCCGTCATGTCATTAGTCATTAAAAAGATATGTGCATTACTAACCTACAATCAACCGGTTGAACACACTTGCATGAATTAAAATTGCATGAATTAAAAATCTAATCTACCAACTTGAAAGCAATCAAATGACATAATGAAATCAAAGCAAAATTTACAAAATGAAATCTACTCTACCTTACATTCTAATATGCTCCATGACATCTACTTCACATCTCCTTCCATGTTGAGAACATCAAAGCTTTATTCAAATTCTTCAAAATTACAAAGTACAACAAAGCTCTCCAAAGCTTTCAAAAGCCATCAAGGAAGAACTACAAACTCACAAGCTAAAAAGACTTAAGAACTCCAAACTCTAAGCTCTCAAATGAAGGAGAGAGACATCTTATTTATACAAAAATATGAGAAGCCATCTCATTAATGAGAGTCCATGAATCTCTCCCTCTACCTCTAGAGTCCTAATCAAAATAGGAACTGATAAGACACATGTCTTCTTAGAGTTACAATACAATTAGGAGATGTGACACATATCCTCATGATCCCATGATTCTTTCCACTCAAATTCGAATTTGGCCTTAGAGTACCACATAAGGGTCTTCTAGAAGCCTCCTTTCAACCTACACATGTCAACAATCTCAACCCATTTGTTAGGTATAAGCATATGCACATTATTTTCTAATTTTTAACCACAAATTCACTTAAAAGGCTTAGAATTAATAAATATTGGAAAAAAATAAATGTGGCCCAATGATAATGAAAGTGGGATGAATGTGGTGACATAGTAGTGAAATGGAGGTGAAATGGAGGTGATATAATGGACATAATAGTGAAAGTGTAATGGAAATGAATGACATTTTCAAGACTCAACATACCCACCAACTAAAGCTATTGCATGTCCTCATGCAATATATATTACATTAACTCTTTTGATCCTTGAGCTTTAGCTTAACTTTGCATGATATCATTTGATAACTTCATATTTCTGCAAAGTGTTTCACTTGAATTACAACATGGTTGGTTCTTGTGTTACAACCATTTTTTTTTTTGCCTTCTATTTTGATCTTTGAACTTTGCATAATGATATTTTGATTATTGTTGCAAAGTAAATCTTTATTGGATTGCATGATGGTTGGTTCTTGTGTGACAACCATGATTTTGTTTGTATCCAATTTATCCTTTAAGCACTTTTTTTTCAAAAGCCATTGTATGCTCATAATATCAATGTAGTAATTAATATATGTTGGAAGTATGTGAGCTCCTGAATATGATATGGACATGGAAAGATATGAATATGAATGTATTCCCCCCCCCCCCCAACTGATGGTATTTGCAATTTTATGAAATGAGGAAGAGAAATGTTTTTCCAACAATTATCATTCTAGCTTTTTATGGAATTCTATGGTCAAAAGTTAGAAAATGACGTACTTTCACTTACCCTTTGAATGGATGAGTTGTATGTGTAGTGGCTGAAAATTTCTGATCATATTCTTCTTCAAGTGGCTGAACAAGAGGAGTCATGGATAGAGAGATAGGATGACTTTTTATTGCTTCTACTAAAACTTGCTGAATCTGCTCCAAAATGCTGAAAATAATAGTCTTCATGTCTTCAAAACTCACTGGCACAATTCCTACTATGTGAAAAGATGTTCTGATGTCGAACATAGTAGGAAATTATTGTCTTAGTGACCATTAATGGATGCCACTAGTCAACACGAGAACTCTCACCATTGATGACAATGAGAGTCAAGATGCCCAAACACATCTTGCTAGGTACAAATGAATTTGCTGAAGTCGAGTCACCTAGAAGATCTGACGAACAAGGGACATTAATGTATTCCCATTGTTTGTCAGCATGAGAACTTGCCATTAAGGCATGCAAGCCTCAAGGTGTTTTTACAAAGAACTTAGACTCAAAGGACTATGGACTCAATAATTTGCATTGAAGCAGGGCTTATTTGCGGAATGAAAATGACAAGGAATGGAAGATGAAAATGGAAGATGGCAATGGAGAGTAGAAATGGTAATGGGCAATAAGCATATGAATGAGCCTCTTGCTTTTATTTGTGGGTTATGAATGGACAAAAAGAAATGGAAAGTGTATGTGAATGTAAATGGAAAATATGAAGTGAAATGAGGTGAATGGTTTATTATGGAGTATGGATGTGATGGATGGATGTGATGGAGACAATAGTATCTGAAGGTTTTTCAAGTGTTTGGATCTGATTTTACATCAGCATATTTCCTCTTTGTTGCTGATCATCCTTTTATGAAACAAATTGGTCTCTTAGAGAGACACCATTCTCTTGTAGTCATTTGTCATTCCTCGTGAAACCTGCAAAAAAATTAATACTTCTTCTGCAATCGAATGTAAGATTATCAAAGGAGATAGGTGATCAATCTCTCTAGTTATGATATTTACACACAAAACTAAGAATTTGTATTAATGAAACAAGCTCTCAAAGGAAAAAATCAAAAGAATTTATACTTGCTTTGGAATTGGTGCCCAAGTTGAATGTTGCTTCTTTTCAGCAATTTATTTCATTATTTGCCATTTCAAACTCTAATGATATATTTCTCATTGTGTAGATCTTGTTGAGATCTTTCCAACGATACTTAAATCATCAAAATCTGATTTTGTATGAGAAAGATAGGCTGATTTGAACAATGAGGTTTTTCTGGCTGCGGAATTAGACTTTAGTTGCGGAATGTGCACGGTTCTGTAGCTAAAAATCTTGGATACAAAGTTAGGCATTCATTTTTCATCATCAATCCAAAATTAATCAATACCTTCAGAAAAGTGAGCAAATAACTTATTCATTTCATTGATTCAAAATTATTATTTTTTTCTTGACATGTAGCGACTCAGTGTGGCGACTTAGTGATAACACACAACTTGACTTCTCTTTGACCGGGGTCTTTTTCATCAAATTTGACCGAATGAATAGGACACCATCCATGTACTACCATTCCCCCAGCTACCCATGTGGCTTGTTTTGCTTGATGACACCTGCAACCTAGAATTTAACAAGACAGCTACAGAAAGTTAAGCCAGCTGCGGAAAGTCGAATCAGCCGCGGAAAGTTAAGCCAGCTGCAGAAAGTTGAATCAGCTGCGGAAAGTGGCTGGAACAGTCAACCATCAGTTTTGAATTTTTTTTTATTATTATTATTATTTTGTTTTTTATTTTCTGCATTTAGGAACTCTGTGAATGGAGCAAAACAGTTTTATTGATGGACTTATAATTTGATAAACAGCCTATAACCATGATCATAACTATTTGGCCCTTTCATAGACTTAGGCCCTTCCGGTTCTGCCCTTAATAACCGACCCATCCTTTCCTCTGTTTAAAATTCAATCTGGAATTCAACTGCATGTGATGGTTTAACAGAGGTAAGATGACTATGTTGCAAGGTTTATGGAAGAATAATGGCTGAAAATGGAAGATGGATACAGGTAACGGGAGTGTTGAGGAGCTGTAATCAGAAACAGAGGATGAGCAGCCGAGATGTATTCACAAAATGAAATGGAGACGTATGCGAACGAGGTGCAGCTTTAACACAATGGTAGGGTAGTGAAGTGGAGTTGGAAATTTTGAACTGAACGGCTGCGTGAGAGACGTTACACGTTGATGAAATGGTTGCGCAAAGTACGGTGGAGAGGAGTCGTATGAGTTTTAAACACGTCTTTGTTGCTGGTCGTGAAACTGAAACACAGTCACACATTGCATGGGATTGTTAGTTATTAAAGACATGTAATTAAGCTTGAATAATAGCACATAGTTGATTCCTATTTAGATTTCTCTTCCTCAGGCATGCGAAATTACATCACAGCCTGTTCATTTAATTACAATTCCGTTTTTTTTTCACGCGGCAGTCAAAAATGCACTCCAAAGAACCACAAATTTCTCCCAAACCACCACGAATCTCTTCAAACGGTTTCTAGGTTATCTAATTAACTCAGCTGGCGAAAAAACCCATGTTTTATTTTCTTCAAATTCGCCTCCGTTTGGGCAAATCGAGCATTTGAAATTAGACGTTTTTATGTTGTTTACGTTTTTCTGAGTTAACTGTTCTGCATTCGGCCTGTAGAATTTTTGAATTAGTGGTAAGACAATACGCCTTTGTTTGACAGTGGTAGTTTGCACACTATTGATCCTTATTGGAAATCTATGTGGGAGACCGTCTGATGAGTCAGAAGGAGAAGGTCAGGAGGAGCAGGAGCAGGCTTTATCTCCGCAACAGTCTCATAGGTCACCCGATCACTTGCCCTCACAATTGGTATATGAATAATGAAATCCTTCTGAGATGAACGTAGTTGCTGATTTGGAGGCATTCATTGAAGAGGGAGGGCAGCTACAGAAATTTCCAATCCAACCACAGGAAAGGCACACTAATGAAGAATGCACTATTTGAAGAATCGTGAAGCCATTTCATAAAGAAAAGTGGGAGTGCAGTCATCTATAAGTTGAACCCAAAAAAATAATCATGAGACCGTTTAGGGAGTAAACGTATGGTTTATGGAGTAAGGTCGTGGAATGGT
Organism: Pinus tabuliformis; assembly: GCA_031772625.1. Classification (NCBI taxonomy): domain Eukaryota; kingdom Viridiplantae; phylum Streptophyta; class Pinopsida; order Pinales; family Pinaceae; genus Pinus; species Pinus tabuliformis. The sequence continues at coordinate 1,375,680,529 of CM062820.1, read as the reverse complement.
AGTGGAGCTATCGAAATAATCATTGCACATGGTGAGCTTTAATGGTTCAATAACTATGCAAAATTGTGCCTTTAATTGCTATTCGAAAGAAATTTTTGCCCATACCTTTAGAATCCTTGTCTTTGTTTGTCCATTAGCCCTTACTCAATTGCTCCTTATTGATGTCTGTAGATGCTCCATGTACATGTCTTCATAGCATATGCTTAGTCATACCTGCATTTTCATTTTATTGCACTAACATCTTGACTGTAAATTTGAAAAACAGAGTGGTGGCTGCGTAAACTGCTTCTGGCTGCGGAAACTGATTCCAGCTGCGGAAACTTGGCACAGCAACCACTTAGCTAAATAGAGATAGTTAGGCAATAACTATCTGAATGGAAATGATCATGGGGAAAAAAACTTTTATTGATGAAATGAAATGGATGGCATGGAGTGAAAATGGAAATGAAATGAAGTTTATTTTGTCTCTTTTTTTTTTTTTTTTTTGAATCAATTGAAATGATGAAGTTTATTTTGTCTCCTATATTTTTTCTTTTTTTTTTTAGGCATAACAATCCTTTTTCTGATCCTCTAGATCACACGAAGTGCAGGAGGAGAGCATACTCAATAATTGCTATTTTTTTTTTTTAGATGTAAGAAATAAGGTCTCCTAATTACACTTCCCCGGCAATGGCGCCAAAATGTCTAGTCAATTTAACGTCTTAAATTTCTCTACATAAATTATCAATCCGGGTATCGTAAACTGATGAAGTGTGGTGCACCATATGTGCTTAGTTAACCTTTTTCTTACTTCTTTGTTTTATAGATTTTATTCTGTTTTGGGGTTTTGTTTTTGTTGGTTTCCTAAAGTGTCTAATGCAAATGGAAATCCTATTCTAAGGTCTTAAGAATACTTTTAAAGGACAAGTATGGATAGAGATTTCAAGACAAAGCCTAAGGCCTAAGTCCCTAATGGTAACTTCCAAAACTTTAGCACTTCAAAAGATCTCAAAACATGTTATTGGTGGAATTAGTACTTGAACAAAAGTGTAAATATGCAGCTACTTCAATCAAAATGGAATGCAACAACCAATCAATGAGCTAGTGACTATGAAACCCAGTATCCTTGCTTCTCTATGAAAAAGAAAGTAAAAACTGAACTTAAAGCAACTCAAAGACTGAAAGCGAAGCAACTAATTCATCACACTACTTCAACTCTTCTGATCCTTTACCCTTCAGCTCAATCTTCCTTATGGGAAGCAATCATGAACAAGTTAAGCAATATGATATCTAAATTGCAAGAAATTAAATTGCATAAAGGAAACTAATCACACTACTTCAACTCTTCTGATCCTTTACCCTTCAGCTCAATCTACCTTATGGGAAGCAATCATGAACAAGTTAAGCAATATGATATCTAAATTGCAGGAAAGTAAATGAGCAAAACAAAACTGAAAGAAATAACAATGCTGGAATTAGAACTCAAAAAAATAAATCAGCAGAAGGACAAGATGATTCCGTCATGTCACTAGTCATTAAAAAGCTATGTGCATTACTAACCTACAATCAACCGGTTGAACACACTTGCATGAATTAAAATTGCGTGAATGAAAAATCTAATCTACCAACTTGAAAGCAATCAAATGACATAATGAAATCAAAGAAAAATTTACAAAATGAAATCTACTCTACCTTACATTCTAATATGCTCCATGACATCTACTTCACATCTCCTTCCATGTTGAGAACATCAAAGCTTTATTCAAATTCTTCAAAATTCCAAAGTACAACAAAGCTCTCCAAAGCTTTCAAAAGCCATCAAGGAAGAACTACAAACTCACATGCTAAAAAGACTTAAGAACTCCAAACTCTAAGCTCTCAAATGAAGGAGAGAGATCTCCTATTTATACCAAAATATGAGAAGCCATCTCATTAATGAGAGTCCATGAATCTCTCCCTCTACCTCTAGAGTCCTAATCAAAATAGGAACTGATAAGACACATGTCTTCTTAGAGTTACAATACAATTAGGAGATGTGACACATATCCTCATGATCCCATGATTTTTTCCACTCAAATTCGAATTTGGCCTTAGAGTACCACATAAGGGTCTTCTAGAGGCCTCCTTTCAACCTACACATGTCAACAATCTCAACCCATTTGTTAGGTATAAGCATGTGCACATTATTTTCTAATTTTTAACCACAAATTCACTTAAAAGGCTTAGAATTAATAAAGATTGGAAAAACATAAATGTGGCCCAATGATAATGAAAGTGGGATGAATGTGGTGACATAGTAGTGAAATGGAGGTGATATAATGGACATAATAGTGAAAGTGTAATGGAAATGAATGACATTTTCAAGACTCAATAGTGAGTTTGACTTCGAGATCAAATACATCAAAGGAAAGGAGAACAAGGTTGCATATACTCTTAGTAGGAGAGTGAAGGTGAATCATATTTCAACTGTGAGCTCTTACGAGACAAATTTACATGAGTGAATCTTGCAAGTAGGACAACATGGAAATAGGTACCAAAAACTAAAGCACATGTTGTAGTAGTAGAAGAAGGTGATAGGGATGAGGAGTATCACCTCACGACAAATGGTTTGGTCAGTTTTAGGAACATGATTTATGTTCCAGATAACAATGAGCTTAACAAACTTATCTTGAGTGTGTTTCAAGTTAAGTTGTATTCATTGGCCGAACTTGAAGAAAGAGGTGGTTGAGTTTGTTGTGATATGTATGGACTGTCAACAGGTAAAAGTAGATTGTAAGCATTCAGCTAATTTATTGCAGCCTATTATGATTCTAGAGTGGAAATGGGAGGTCATTTCCATGGACATTATTACAGGTTTTCCGAGGACATCGAAGTAGCATGATTCCATCATGGTTTTGGTTGACAAGTTAAGGTAGCTCACTTCATTGTAGTGAATTCTACTAATTCAACTATTGGAGTAGCTTAGATATTTATCAAGAAGATAGTGATATTGCATGGTGTTCCCAAGAAGATCATATTAGACAAAGATTCCAAGTGCACTTCCATGTTTTGGAAGGAGTTGTTTGCAGGCTTGGGGACATAGTTTGATTTTAGTACAACTTATCATCGATAGACAAATGGATAGACAGAGAGGGTGAACAAGATTCTCGAGGATATATGTCATGCATCAGTAGAGGAAGTGGGAGGAGTATCTTCCACTGGTAGAGTTTGTATATAATAATGGGTATCGAGAATCCTTGAGGATGAGTCCATTTGAAGATTTGTATGGATGAAGTTGTAATACTCCTATCAACTAGAGTGATCTAGTGAACATGGTGATGATTGGATCAAATATGTTGGAAGAGATGGAACAAGAAATGCAAGTTATTAAAAGGAATATGAAGGCAAGACAAGATAGACAAAAGAATTATGTAGATCAAGACAGGGAATTCAAGGAGCTTTAGGTTGGGGAGCATGTGTACTTGCACATCAAGGCTAAGATAAGTTCTTTGTGGATTTGATCATGTGCCAAGTTGGCACCTCGGTATTGTGGGCCTTTTGAGATCCTTGATAGGATTGGACCAATGGCCTACCGAATTACACTGCCACCAATAGTGAAAGTCCATGATGTTTTCCATATTTCATTTCTTAAGAGATATGTGCAGGATGTTGATCATGTGATTGGTTGGTCTATATTTCAGGTGGAACTAGAGGGAGAATTCCAATAAGAAACTTAGTGCATATTGAAACAAAAGCAACTCATGCTCCAGAACCGAGCAATAGAGCAAGTTAAAGTGCAGTGGAAGCACTTTGGGATCGATGAAGCTACATGGGAGATGTCTGATCAGATGCAGGCTTTGTATCCTTCATTGTTTCCTAGTTCAAGAAAATTAGTTTTTGTAATATGCATATGTATATGGTTGTAAATACCACAATGAGATGTGTTATAAAGTTCCAATAAGTGGTATGCTTGTTTTGTTTTTCAACATGATGTCATTGTGAACACTTCATCAAGCTATGTTATAAAGGTCCATATGCAGTATGTTTGCTTTCAGCAGTTTGCTGGTCATAGGTGTCATAGAACACCGAGGATGATGTTCCCTCAAGGGGAGGGATTTGTAACAAACCCAGGTTAAAGTTTCATGTAATAAAGGATAATAAAGGAAAATAAGACCAAGGTCACAGGACATGTATTCGAAGCTTAATTTTGGGAAAACACTATAGTGGGCATCACTTTTGGTTTATTTATGGCTATGGAAATTGGCAAAGGCATTGGTAAAGGCAAGAGGCAATGATTGACATTTAATTATAAGAAGTAAAGGAAAATATGAGAAAAGGAAGGTGAAGAGACACAAATTTTCATGTTAAGAAAATTAGAAGAAAAATGAAGGAAAGTGAAGAAAAATGAGACATCAACAATAAAAAGGCATCAAAAAAACAATTCACAACTTTTGGTTAGTTCTAGATCTTTATTAGTTTTGGCTTGGAGAAATTTTGAGAGAGAGAGAGAGCTCCAAGAGGAAAAGGAAAACAAGTAAGAAAGCAAGGACAAGTAAAGGAAAGCAAAGGAAGGAAAAGGACAAGTAAAGGAAAGAAAGGAGAAGGTTGGATTAACAACTTCAATAAGAGGATTTTGCAGGTAACAGGTTGCATGTGTGATTTCCTAGTTGAGATTTGAATGCATGGTACACATATTTTTTTATTTTGTTCATTTGCTACCATTGGCATGGGTTTTACTTGGTTTGATAGTGGTTTCATCCTTGCCTTGTCATTTCCTGGATTTCCATGGTGTGACGGGACTCATTCTTCGTTGAGCTTTGGATTACAGAAGGTTTTGGAACCAAATGAGCTAGTCTCAGGAAATTTTCCAAGGGTTGGGGGTGGAGATGGTTTTCTCTCGGAAGCCCTCGAAAAGTGGGTGGAGACAGGAAAATTCTGGAAGGTATGGTGAAGAAATTCTAAGGCATCCAACTTAGTTTGGTTTGTGATCTCGGGATCGGTTTAGGTGAGATCACAGTAGCTTAAGGGTGGAGGTGGTTTAACCTCTGGAGTCCTTTGTTAATTATGTCTTGGTTTATCCCATGAGATCCTACATTCATGCTTGGAATATGGCATGGGGGTGATTGGCTGAAAGAAATATTTGGTTCATCCCAATCTATGGCCAAGTGGTACGTGGAAGTCCCTAACCTGGTTGGATTTTGTATAAAGTTAATAAGAGATATTTTCCTATTGTTATCTATGAACACTTGTACTTTTTATTATGTTGATTTAATGGATGATTTTTCATGGTTAATATTATGGTTATATGTTAGTCATAAGCATGATTCTATGATGTGCTCTAGCTATGTCTCTTGTTCATGATTTGATATTTGAATGGTTGATGAATGCATGGGCTAACAAGTGTTGTTGCAACTACTTGAGAGGGAATTAGACCTTCTTGGTGATTCTCAAATGAAGTTAGGAGATTTATGACCCGATATGCATTCATGACCTATAGCTTACATGTTTACCATATGTTTGATGAAATTTCTGTCATGTTCTAGGAAATCTAGGTCAATTTCTGGCATCAAGTTTGGATGTTTGTCATTGTCATCATGTTAATTATGATTCTTGAAAGTTACAAGGTAGTTCTAGGTAGTGTTCTAGAGGCTAGTCTGAAAAAGTGGCTCAGATCTCAGAACCACAGGCACTAAATTCGAGGATTTAGGTCATAACCGCATGGAAGCAAGCCTGTGCGTGCAGTTGGGCCTTCATAACCACACTCTTTCCTTGTTGTGTGTGCGGTTGAGGTGTTTGGTCAGTGAAAAAAAAAGTTCCAGCTCAAGTATTGATCACTTGGGGTGGTTGCTCAGCTCCTGAGTGATCTGTAGTCCCTGTAGGATATCAATAAGTGTTCAATTTATAGGCCCCACTTCCTTAACTGGAACTTGGAGGTCAGGTCATGTCATAGTAACAATCAGCCTCAAATTTATCCCGGGAGCTTGTAAAAGAGGGTAAATGTTGGAATTGGTGGTTATAGGTGACTAGGTCACTCTTGTACTTGCATGACATGAGGTCAATTTTGACCACTAACTATAACATCTAGTTGAGGGTTAAGTAGGTGAGACACTTATGAGGTTTTGAACTAGTAACAATTACATAAGAAGTATTTTACCATTACACCCATTTACCAACTATTCTATATCTCATAAATAATTAACTAATTAATTAATTTTATACATAATTATTATTTAATTTTTTATTTATCTATATAAATAAACTTATATCTTACCAATATATATAAATATTTCTTCTATAGATTAAAATTATAGAATATAAATTATTTATTTTTTTATTAAAAAATATATTTAAAAAAATTATAAAATATTCTTTAACCTCTATCAATTTACCATGAATAATCTCACTTTCACTTTTCACTTAAATTAGAAACATTCATATTTATAAAAGAATATGTACATAAAATAGATATGTCATATTGTATATGATCACATTTCCTTAGTGCGAGTGGCTAAATAAGAGCACGTATCTCTAAGACCCTCTTCCTTGAGCATCACTTTTACAAGATTCAATGTTTCCTTGATTACATCATGGACTATGCCTTTTCTAAGTTTCATCTTAATCTCTCATAATCAAAAGGTGGTGGGATGGGACCCTTTGATTTTGAAATTGAAAGGGACGTTACGAAAGTTTCATTTAAAGATATTATGCGTAAGCTATACAATAGCTTAAACAAAGATGTTGGACTTGTAAATGTCTAATTATTAATGTGGTCAACACTAAATGATGTTATTATTTATTTATTATTTATATGATGAAGGGTAATATTATAAATTTCATAAAATTATATTTAAAAAAATAATAATGAGTAATAATATTTAAATTTAAAAATATAAAAATGTAAAGGTAAATGTTAATTTTAATAATTAATAATGAATAATATTGAAAAACATCATAGCACTTTACTGAATATGATTGGGTTTAAGTTACAATAATAATATTAATAAAAATATATTAATTGGTAATTATTAATATTTTTATTTAAATATTAATATTTTTGGTCAATTTTATGTAAAATTTATTAAAGATTTTTAAGAATTATAAGTTTAAGTTGTTTAATTTGTAAAATTTGAATGAATTGGGAAATTTTCATGGTGCTAAATCTATTTATATATTTAAAAATGCATTTTAAATAAAAAGAAATCACAATCTTGCTCAAAATTATATTGTTAAATTCTAACCAAAAAATCATTTTGTCTATTAATAAAATTCATCTTTAAAATATTAATAAAATTTGTAAAACATATTCTACTATATTTAATTAATTACTTTCCCAAAAAATCCCACAAAAGATACCTAAATAAACTTACAACAAATTTTATACAATGTATAGAAAATATTGCACAAACTTGCTCATGAACCTCCCTAAATCCTATAACATGGACCTTAATTGATAGTATTATCATGGAGAGAGTGGGATCTTGATTTGGTCCGTCTCATACCGTTCCTTCATTTTCTAGTCCTCCCCGTTATTTTGAGTGATTGCATTAATTTGCTGGGCTTGATTCCACATTGAAACCATTTGTACATCATCATTACATAACCTTAAGTTAATGTGTAGGATTGCAGTGAGTGGCTTTCAAGGAGGTGAGGGTAGTGCTCCAGGCCTTGTACCCGTGGAGAACATCAACCATAATGTGGAGGTTGTGCTAGTTGCAACATCACGTTCATATCCTCATGCCTCATGCCACACAAACTAGGGAATTTAAATATTAATATTTTACAACATTATTTAGATTTATATTTAAATCATTATTATAATATGAAAGTTGGAAAATCTATTATAGTTTAATTGTTAATTAGTAATAAACCTAACTATCATTTTATTATCCATGAATGCAAGTTGAGTGATTATTATTATTAAAAAGAAATCAAGTTATTTAAAATAACTTGTTTATAATGCATAAAGAGAGTAGAATGTCTCTAGGTTTTGGGTTGTTAGTTTGTTTTTTTATATTTTTTGAAAATTAACTTCCATCTAATTATAAATAGTTTTAAATTTTACTTTAAGACTAAAAGATGATATCAACTTAAATAATATCCACAAGAAAACTAGTATCCCTTTGTGATTATTAAAACTACCTTTAAGAGAGTCATACACTTTATAATAACATTTAACTTTAATTGGTCAAGGAAGGGTAGGCCGAGTGGTTAAGAAGAAATGTTAACTCCCTCTCCACAGAATTTGATTCCCTAAATTGACTTGTTAAGCCTATTGTGATGAGCTTAGAGGAATATGTGGCCCTAGAGAGTTACTTTGTTCGTAGTCAATAGGAGATGTCTCAGTTCTTGCTAAGTCATATATTTATGGTATATTCATCTTACAAGAAGATCAAATATACTCTTAGTGGTATAGTGGTAGCCACAAGGTTTCATCCTGGGTCTAACTTAGATCATTCCAACAAGTTATTGATCCCCCATGGTTAAAAAAAAAACATTTAACTTTAATCTAATATATAAAATCATATACCATCTCAATTATAATTGACTTGATATTTTTTTTTCTTTAACCCGTTGGGAAAACCTATCATAACTTAGTGGCCAAACAAGTAGTGAGGACAGTCATCTCTGGCTGCTAACTGCGAATGCACGCTGACTCATCATCATTATTCAAGGAAAACCACACCATCTCGAATAACCCACTAGTAATATATAAGGGGGCAAACTTTCGCTCCTGCCAAATGCTTCTTGGCCTTGGCCGATTAACCTATTTCCTTACGTCTGAGAAATACAAACTCTTAACCAAACAATAACAATTTTTAACTTTTTAAAAAAAAATTATTTACTATACATTCTTTTTTATTTAAAAAATGATTTATAACCATTAATAAAATTTAATTTAAAAATAACTAAAAAATAATAGCACTAAATTAACTCTATTTTATATTATAATATAAAACACGAAAGAAATAATAAAACATGAAACGTTTTTCCGCTTTAAATGATTTAAAGCAACAACCTTTCAAAGAGGGAATCTCGATTCTAGCCATTGTAATGTCAAAAGCATTTGTATCTTTGAATAAAAGTAATTTAGTTATCCATTGAAGTAAATACAACTATCATGTTATCATCAATGAATGCAAGTTGAGTGATTATTATTATTATTAAAAAGAAATCTAGTTATTTAAAATAATTTTATTCCTAATGTATAAAGGGAGTAGATTTTCATGTCTATTAAAGATTTTTAGGTATTAAAAATTTTTAGGTTTTAGGTTATTAGTTTATTTTCTTATGTTTTTTAAAAATGAGCTTTTATTTAATTATAAACCATGTTTAATTTTATTTTAAAATAAAAAAATAATATCAATTTAAATAATATTAAAAAAAAATTAGTATTTTTTAGTTATTAAATTTATTTTAAAAAAAGTTATACATTTTATAATAACATTTAATTTTAATTTGTAAAGTAAGAGTAGGTTAAGTGGTTAAGACACAACATTAACTCCCCCTTCACTTGAGTTCAATTTTCCAAAATGACATGTTAAGCTTATTGTGATGAGGCTATACTCTCTTCGTAGTCAATATCACTCTAAACTACCGATCCATCATGATTAAATTTATTATTATTATTAAACTCTCTTCGTAGTCAACATCACTCCAAGCTACCCATCTTCGTAGTCAATATCACTCCAAGCCACTCCAAGCTACTGATCCATCATGATTAAATTTATTATTATTATCAAACTTTACTCTTTTCGTAGTCAATATCACTCCAAGCTACCGATCCATCATGATTAAATTTATTATTATTATCAAACTCTCTTCGTAGTCAATATCACTCCAAGCTACTGATCCATCATCATTAAATTTATTATTATTATCAAACTCTCTTCGTAGTCAATATCACTCCAAGCTACCGATCCATCATGATTAAATTTATTATTATTATTATCAAATTTTAAGGTCACGACCAAGCTAGACACCAAATTGGTGTATGAGACCCCCTTGTTTGTGAGACAAGAGACCCACCTCCGCACAACAATTTCACTCCTAAATCTACGAAGGCATACATACTCTACCCCTCTATTTTTGGAACTTGTGATCTCTTAAGAAGAAACACATACTCTTAATCGTTCGACCCACTCAAAATATATAATTAACTTTTATCCAATACATAAAATCATATACCATTTCAATTTTATAGGTATATAATTTACTCTATATATTTTTTTATTTAAAATTTATTTATAATAATTTATAAAATTTAATTTAAAAATAAAAATAATAATACTAAATAAACTCTAATTTTTATTATCTATAACACACGAAAGAAAAAACAAAATATTAATCATTTTTCCGCTTTAAATGATTTGAAGGAACAACCTTTCATAGAGGGAATCTCGATTCTAGCCATTGTCATGTCAAAAGCATTTGTATCTTTAAATAAAAGTAACTTCTTACACACCTAGTTGACTACTTCGCCTATTTTGGTGAAGCATTGCTTATTATTCATTTTCCTTAAAAAGTGGACATCTTGGGAGACAACATTTCTCACAAAGACATTCATTAGCTCATTTTGACTATAAGGATATTGTGTCTATATTGGTACATCTCTCCTAACCATTGACTACTTAAGTTAAGTTGGTTGTTGGCAAACATTGATGATATAAAGTTGAAAATAATCATCCTTAATAATATAATACGGGGAAAAAATGTTTTATTAATATAAGTTTTATATTTATAATTTCAATAAATAATTATATTAAGTATAATAATGAAGTTTGTGGATTAATTTAAATAATGGAGTGTTCAACTATCTCAATTAAATTTCTTATTTGAGGTTCTTATAATGTTAAGTGTTCTAATCAATGTATTATGATGGAATGTGAGAAAGTGACTCAGAGTTTTCTCATAATTATTTTATCAGAAAACAAATAGTTATTATGAATGTTAGAAAGTGACTCAGCATTTTTCATAATTATTTTATTACAAAATAAATAGTTATTATGAATGTGAGAAAGTGACTCCGAGTTTTCTCATAATTATATTATTAGAAAACAAATAGTAATAATAATAATTATATTGGAAATAATAATAAAGAAAAAGTTAAAATTGGAAGCACTTTCTTAGGTTGGAATCTACTTACCATTCTTAAAAACAGACGAAAACATTTAAATATGATCTCTTATTAAAAGAAAAAAATATGAAATGAATAACGATATTAATTTGTAAGTAAAAGTAATGGGAAACCTTCTTTTAATGCAACTCATATTAATATCTCATATTACATATAGTGGTGAGTCATTAATGCATGTAAGTAACACTACTCCACTGAGTGATGACTTATTAATGACTTTATAGACAAAATAACTCTTGTACTAGATATTTGAGTTACTATTTAACGTAAATAACTTTGCACAAATATCAAATTGCTACATTATTACAAAACTGTGAGATGGAATGTAAACTAGTTCATTTACAAAAAATTATTTTCTAATACCAAAATGTTGTATTAACTAACACAACATGTCCTCCCCCTTAGGGTGCTTTATACCCAAGGCTTGAGAGCCAATGGGCGGCTCGACATGTGATTACTTCTTCTTGTGTATTTTGTCCTTTGCTTAGATGATTGTATGTACTCGTTTAAATGGAGGGAATCTTGGAGATTTCTTTTCTTTTAGGAATTGAATAAACCAATTCAGTATACTTTGTTAAAAATACTCAAAAGGGATGTTGAAATCGACAGGACGCGCATCGAGGGAAAGCTCAACAGAAATGATTGATTAGGGTTTCAAAACGGTGCAGGCTTTCATTTCCAATGGAGGGCGCAATAGGAGGGAGCTCGACTCCCTCCTACAAAGACGTGGCAGTTGGCAGAGGAAAAACACTATCAAACAGCGGAAGAAGTTTCGTGGATGGCAGGAACAAAGACAAGGAAAAGGAACCAGAAGGGAAAAGGACCAAGGAGAACAGTAGCACAAAGGACATGGAGGAAGAAGACAAAAGTCAGGGTGCTAGAGACAAAAAACAAAAGGGACCCTGCAAACCTAAAGCAAAAGTAACTCCTAGAATAATATTAAATGATCTTGCTATGTAGGCGCACAGGGAACACATGGGAACCTACGCCATCATTTGTAAATTCATGGGACTCTGGCCCACTGAAAAAGCTTTACAGATGTGGATCAAGTATCACTGGAAACCCAAAGGAAGCATTGACCTACATCTTGGGTCAAAAGGATTCTTTACATTAGTGTTCTCGAACATCGAAGACAAAGAAAGAATATTTGAAGGAGGACCCTATTTTTATGCAGCAGTCGGTCTTTATATGAGGCCTTGGAAGATGAACTTTGTTCCAGAGCGGGAAACCTTCACCTCAGTTCCGGTCTGGGTAAGGCTCTATTCTCTCCCTCTGGATTATTGGCAAGTAGAATCGCTAGCCTCCATTGGAAATAAATTAGGACGTTTCATCAAAACTTCTGAAGCCACAAGAAGGGGTAAATATACCTCCTTTGCTAGGATATGTGTGGAAATGGATCTATCAGGTGCTCTTTCGGAGGAAGTAATATTGGAAGTTTTTGATGAAGAATGGGTGCAGGAAGTGGACTATGAGCATATCCCAATCAGATGTCGTAGATGCCATGAGCATGGACATTTGTTCAGAGACTGCCCTCTTGGAAAAATAAAGAATAAAAGGAAACTCGATACCTTGAAGGAAATTGATAGCTTTCAGAAAGTGACAAGCAAAGAGAATACTGGAAAAAAAGGGCCGAAGCAACTACACAACGAGGTGCAGAAGAATAGTCAGAACAAGTTTCAAATGCTGGAAGAGAATGAGGAAATCACAAAGGAAAACCAGTCTCAGGATACAGGCCCTAATGAAGAAGAAAAGGAAGAGGACAAAAAACATTCTCAAGATACGAGTTATCCAAAAGAACCAATGAAGATTGAAACAGAAATGGATATGGACCAAGAAATGACCCAAAGCGAAATAGATCTGGAGGATCAGGAACTGCTGGAAATACTGGATAAGGAGAACCTGGATCTAGAAGGATTCTTGATGCAGGGAACCAAGGGAGGAATAGATTCTCTGCCTCAAGAAGAATGAAACAGAATACAATAGTTGTTTTTATGGAAAGCTCAAGAAAAAGGGATGGACAAAGGTAAAAACATTCACAAACTAGAGCACCGAGGCGTGAAAACTATGAAAGCAACTCTGGGATTAGCGATCATAAATCTAGGAAAGAAGAGGGGAAGGAAAAAGCAAAATGAGCTCCTGATGGAATGTGGAAAGCTAATGATAGATTCGGGTAAGAAGAAAGACCTAACCAGTTACTCCTCTACAAATCTTTAATTATGAATTTTATATCTTGGAACATCAGAGGTCTAGGTAGTAAAAGAAAGCAAAGAATGCTAAGTAACAGAATGAAACTAGTGATGTCGGACATTATCTTCCTTCAGGAAACTAAATTCTCTATTCAAAAATTAAAACAGATCCACAGAAAGTGGCTTAACAGATTTGAGTTTCTAGAAGTTAAAGCAGAGAACACAGCGGGAGGTATCCTAACTCCTTGGAACCCACTAAAAGTCAGCATAATAGATGCGGAGGCATCTAGAAACTACCTCTCAATAATTTTTCAACCAGTTGGGGTGTCAGTTACCTTCCTGGTCACTAATGTCTATGGGCCTCAAAGAATAGATGAAAAAGTCAAGTTTCTTGAATCCCTAGTTGATCTTAGAAGTAGACATGACAAAATTCCTTGGATCATGGGTGGATATTTTAACATGATTAAATCTCTTTCAGAAAAAAAGGTGGTACTAGACTGCTAAGTAGAGATTCAACAACATTCCAAATCTTCACAAAGGATATTAAACTAGTGGACTCTGAATCGCACAATGGTAGTTTCACTTGGAATAATAGAAGAGGAGGGGAGGCACAGGTCGCCTCTATATTAGACAAATTTATGTTATCAGAGGAGCTTATGCTCACAAACAAAGAAAATACTGCCAGTATTCTTCCCTTTGGTGGCTCGGATCACTGGCCGATACAATTAGAAATCAAGGGGATTGATTCTCCCAGGAATAGACCCTTTAGATTCGAGAATATGTGGCTCTCCCACCCAAATTTCATCAGCAATATTGAAAAATGGTGGTCCGAAGATTTGCAGATACAAGGCACTATAATGTTCCTCCTTCATAAAGACTCAAGCACATAAAAATCAGGCTCAAAGAATGGAAAAAGGAGGAGTTTGGAAACATTTTTGTGAATAAAAATTAGTGGAAATCAAACTCCAAGAACTCAATCAAGCAATGATCACGGATGGTTTTGATAAATTCAAAAGCGAACAAGCTGATAAATACCAACATGATTGGGAAACATTATGCAGATAAGAGGAAATCTATTGGAAACAAAAGTCTCAAGTTCAGTGGCTTAAAGAAGGTGAATGTAATACCGGATTTTTCCATAGATCAACCATGGCCAACAGAGCTCACAATAGAATCTCTTCGACACTGAATGAAAATGGAGAGCTTCAGACCTCTCATAAAGGTATTGAAACAGTGTTGGTGGAGCATTTCAGAGGCATCACTGAGGAAAATAATCTAAACAGAGAGCAATATCTCAAGGAAATTACAAAAAACATCCCTAAGCTAGTGTCTAGGGAAGACAATTTTAACCTGAATAAACCAGTAACTGAAGATGAGGTAAGTGAAGTGATTAAAGACATGCAGAACAACAAAGCTCCTGGACCAGATGGTTTCAATGTAGACTTTTTTAAAGCATGCCGGAACATTGTCAAATGGGATATTCTGAATGTGGTAGAGGAATCCAGAAGAAACAAGACTATTCTGAAATCCCTCAATACCTCCTTCATCTCCCTGATTCCCATACAAGGTTCAGCCCTAACTGTTGATAAGTTCAGACCCATTGCTTTATGCAATGTGGTTTATAAAATTATATCAAAGGTGTTGGTTAGTAGACTCAAACTGGTACTCCCTTCTCTAATTTCAGGGGAACAATTGGGTTATGTAGAAGGCAGACAGATCCTAAACAACATTATTCAAGCTCATGAAGTAGTTCATACACTTACTAGCAAGAAACAGGCTGGTATGATCATTCAATTAGACATTGCCAAAGCTTATGACAAGGTGAACTGGATCTATGTCAAGAAGGTCCTCTCTGCGTTTGGGTTCGATCACAATTGGATCAGATGGGTTATGGCTCTGGTTACTTCCTCCAGCTTTTCGATTTTAGTGAATGGTTCGCCCTCAGGTATCTTCACTCCTTCTAGAGGTCTTAGGCAGGGAGACCCTCTTTCTCCCTTTCTCTTCATCATCATGATGGAAGGTCTGGGCAGGTCCATTAAATAGGCCAAGGCTACGAGAATAATTAAGGGCCTTCAGTTAACGGAGAGTGGTCAATCAATGACTCACCAACAATTTGTGGACGACACTATGCTGCAAGGCATTCCTACTGTCAAAGAAGCCTTGGCTTACAAAAAAATTCTATTTAACTTTGCCTTGGCGTTAGGTATGGAAGTCAATCTCTCCAAATCTAAAATATTTTTCTTCAATGCTAACATTGCCATTCAGAGAAATATCTCCAGAATTCTGGGCTTCCAGAGGGTTTCCCTTCCTTCAAAATATTTGGGAATTCCCCTCACAGCTAGGCCGTTGCACAAAAGTATTTGGGAATCGGTGCTCAACAAGATGCAAGACAAAGTTAAAAAATGGACTATCACATTCATATTATTAATATTTTACAACATTCATAATATTATTTAGATTTATATTTAAATGATTATTATAATATGAAAGTTTGAAAATATATCATAATTTAATTGTTAATTAGTAATAAACTTAATTATCATTTTATTATCAATGAATGCAAGTTGAATGATTATTATTATTAAAAAGAAATCAAGTTACTTAAAATAACTTGTTTATAATGGATAAAGAGAGTAGAATGTAGAATGTCTCTAGGTTTTGGGTTATTAGCTTGTTTTTTTTTATATTTTTTAAAAATGAACTCCCACCTAATTATAAATAGTTCTGAATCTTACTTTAAGACTAAAAGATGATATCAACTAAATAATATCCACAAGAAAACTAGTATCCCTTTGTGATTATTAAAACTACCTTTAAGAGAGTCATACGCTTTATAATAACATTTAACTTTAATTGGTCAAGGAAGGGTAGGTCGAGTGGTTAAGACGAAATGTTAACTCACTCTCCACAGAATTGGATTCCCTAAATTGACTTGTTTAGCCTATTGTGATGAGCCTAGGGGAATATGTGGCCCTAGAGAGTTACTTTGTTCATAGTCAATAGGATATGTCTCAGTTCTTGCTAAGTCAAATATACTCTTAGTGGTATAGTGGTAGCCACAAGGTTTCATCCTGGATCTAACTTAGATCATTCCAACAAGTTATTGATCCACCATGGTTAAAAAAAAACATTTAACGTGTTAATCTAATATATCAAATCATATACCATCTCAATTATAATTAACTTGATATTAATTTTTTTTTATTTATTTTTTACACAGTGGGAAAACCTATCATAACTCAATGGCCAAACAAGTAGTGAGGACAATCATCTCTGGCTGCTAACCGTGAATGCATGCTGACTCGTCATCATTATTCAAGGAAAACCACACCATCTCAAATAACCCACTAGTAATATGTAAGGGGGAAAACTTTCACTCTTGCCAAATACTTCTTGGCCTTGGCCCATTAACCTATTTCCTTACATTTGAAAAATACAAACTTTTAACCAAACAATAACAATTTTTAACTTTTTAATTTTTTAATTTTTATTTTATTTTCTATACATTCTTTTTTATTTAAAAATAATTTATAACCATTAATAAAATTTAATTTAAAAATATCTAAAAAAAAATAATAGTACTAAGTTAACTCTATTTTATATTATAATATAAAACACGAAATAAATAATACAATATGAAACGTTTTTCTGCTTTAAATGATTTAAAGCAACAACCTTTCTTGGAGGGAATCTCGATTCTAGCCATTATAATGTCAAAAGCATTTGTATCTCTGAATTAAAGTAATTTAGTTATCCATTGTAGTAAATATAATTATCATGTTATTATGAATGAATGCTGCTTGTTGTTGTTGTTGTTGTTGTTGTTGTTGTTGTTGTTGTTGTTGAGAAATCTAGTTATTTAAAATAATTTATTCTTAATGTATAAAGGGATTAGATTTTCATGTCTATTAAAGATTTTTAGGTTTTAGGTTATTTAGTTTGTTTTTTTTATGTTTTTTTAAAGATGAGGTTTTATTTAATTATAAACAATGTTCAATTTTATTTTAAAATTAAAAAATAATATCAATTTAAATAATATTCACGAGAAAATTAGTATTTTTTTGTAGTTATTAAAATTGTTTTTAAAAACGTTATACATTTTATAATAACATTTAATTTTAATTTGTAAAGTAAGAGTAGGTTAAGTGGTTAAGACACAACATTAACTCCCTCTCCACCTAAGTTCAATTTTCCAAAATGACATGTTAAGCTTATTGTGATGAGGCTATACTCTCTTCGTAGTCAATATCACTCTAAACTATCGATCCATCATGATTAAATTTATTATTATTATTAAACTCTCTTCGTAGTCAATGTCACTCCAAGCTACCCATCCATCATGATTAAATTTATTATTATTAAACTCTCTTCGTAGTCAATATCATCTCTTCGTAGTCAATTTTTCGAAATGACATGTTAAGCTTATTGTGATGAGGCTAGAGGAATTGCGGCCCCAAGGAATTACTCTCTTCGTAATCAATATCACTCCAAGCTACCGATCCATCATGATTAAATTTATTATTATTATCAAACTCTCTTCGTAGTCAATATCACTCCAAGCTATCGATCCATCATGATTTATCAAACTCTCTTCGTAGTCAATATCACTCCAAGCAACTAATCCATCATGATTAAATTTATTATTATTATCAAACTCTCTTCATAGTCAATATCACTCCAAGCTACTGATCCATCATGATTAAATTTATTATTATTATCAAATTTTAATGTCACAACCAAGCTAGACACCAAATTGGTGTATGAGATCCCCTTGTTTGTGAGACAAGAGACCCACCTCCGCACAACAATTTCACTGCTAAGTCTACGAAGGCATACATACTCTACTCCTCTATTTTTTGGAACTTGTGATCTCTTAAGAAGAAACACATACTCTTAATCATTCAACCCACTCAAAAATATAATTAACTTTTATCCAATACATAAAATCATATACCATTTCAATTTTATATATATATAATTTACTCCATATATTTTTTTATTTAAAATTTATTTATAATAATTTATGAAATTTAATTTAAAAAATAAAAATAATAATACTAAATAAACTCTAATTTTTATTATCTATAACACACGAAAGGAAAAACAAAATATTAAACATTTTTCCGCTTTAAATGATTTGAAGGAACAACCTTTCCTAGAGGGAATCTCGATTCTAGCCATTGTCATGTCAAAAGCATTTGTATCTTTAAATAAAAGTAACTTCTTACACACCTAGTTGACCACTTTCCCTATTTTGGTGAAGCATTGCTTATTATTCATTTTCCTTAAAAAGTGGACATCTTGGTAGACAACATTTCTCACAAAGACATTGATTAGCTCATTTTGACTATGAGGATATTGTGTCTATATTGGTACATCTCTCCTAACCATTGACTACTTAAGTTAAGTTGGTTGTTAGCAAACAATTGATGATATAAAGTTGAAAATAATCATCCTTGATAATATAATACGGGAAAAAAATGTTTTATTAATATAAGTTTTATATTTATAATTTCAATAAATAATTATATTAAGTATAATAATGAAGTTTGTGGATTAATTTAAATAGTGGAGTGTTTTGAACTTTATGTAAAAAGGTTTGGGGTCAATTTTTTGGGTCAACTATCTCAATTAAATTTTTTATTTGAGGTTCTTATAATGTTAAGTGTTCTAATCAATGTATTATGATTGAATGTGAGAAAGTGACTCAGAGTTTTTTCATAATTATTTTATCATAAAACAATTAGTTATTATGAATGTTATAGAGTGACTCAGAGTTTTTCATAATTATTTTATTAGAAAATAAATAGTTATTATGAATGTGAGAAAGTGACTCCGAGTTTTCTCATAATTATATTATTAGAAAACAAATAGTAATAATAATAATTATATTGGAAATAGTAATAAAGAAAAAGTTAAAATTGGGAGCACTTTCTTAGGTTGGAATCTACTTACCATTCTTAAAAACAGAGGAAAACATTTAAATATGATCTTTTATTAAAAGAAAAAAATATGAAATGAATAGCGATATTAATTTGTAAGTAAAAGTAATGGAAAACCTTCTTTTAATGCAACTCATATTAATATCTCATATTACATATAGTGGTGAGTCATTAATGCATGTAAGTAACACTACTTCACTGAGTGATGACTTATTAATGATTTTATAGACAAAATAACTCTTGTACTAGATATTTGAGTCACTATTTAACATAACATTGCACAAATATCAAATTGCTACATTATTGCAAAACTATGAGATGGAATGTAAACTAGTTCATTTACACAAATTTATTTTCTAATACCAAAATGTTGTATTAACTAACACAATATGTCCTCCCCCTTAGGGTGCTTTATACCCAAGGCTTGAGAGCCAATAGGCGGCTTGACATGTGATTACTTCTTCTTGTGTATTTTGTCCTTTGCTTAAAGATGATTGTATGTACTCATTTAAATGGAGGGAATCTTAGAGATTTCTTTTCTTTTAGGAATCGAATAAACCAATTTAGTATACTTAGTTAAAAATACTGAAAAGGATCGTATCAGTCTAATCAAGGCTCAAACAACATCCTAAAAATCATTTAATGAGAAACTCCATCCATATTAATGTAAAATGTTGGTTTTGATGTTGGAGAACACTTCTAAAGGAAAAAATACTATTAGGACATAATGATGTTCAATGATTTTAACTTCTTGTTTGACTAATATATTTTACTCACAAAAAGAATTCATCACGAAGAAAATGAGATTAATGGATGAGAATTTAGGAGGACCTTTGAACTTATTCTAAATCTTTTAGCTGATATGGATAATCATTATAAGAGTAAGTTTCCTCCAAACAGAATATTAAGACAATTATCATTATATAATTGGAAGATGTTTGCATAATAGTTCTGCTAACTCCATGCCCTGCTGTGAAAAAACATTACAACCACTAACGTGAACCCGAGATCTTTGATGACGTGGCTCCCAACCATGTACATTTCCATGTTAGTACCATGTGGCAACCCCATGCTAAGTGACACCACAAAGCAATCCCACATGTCACTTTGGTTTCACATTAGCATCATCCTCCATGTCACCCGCTTCCACTACGTCCTTACGATGTCATGCTAACATTAGGGTGACATCACCTCGCCACATGGCATCCCCTTAAGTTTCCACATGTCACTTGAAAACCAGCCACTTGACCATCCAAAAAGGGCACTCTAGCCTACCACGTGTATATATATATATATATATATATATATATAGTACCAACATTTATTTATCCAACCGAGATCGTAATACTTGGATATGCAAGCAAAGTATATGTGGGATCAAAACCCTAGTCTATCCTAATTTACTATAATGCCGACACCTATTGCTAGAAATTAACAACTAAATGACATGTTCATGAAATAAAACTAAAGGTTGATGAAAACACACATTGAAACTAAAATATGTTTGGCCAGTCCTTGTCACAAACCCCCTAACATAACCCTGAATGAGATCTTTCACTTCTCTGAGTCAATGTTCATGCACACAATAACAAGTTGGTTTTCATGCAGAGTAAAGGATTCTAGGTCTGGTTTTTAGTTTCTCGAAATCAAATGCTAAGATTAAAGGCAAGGCATTAAACCATAAAGAAATGTAACAATAACAAATACGAATTAAATAACATAAACTAAACTAGAGAAACAAAGAGGTGGGCCATCACCCAAGATTGAGTGATCCTTCTCAAGTTGGTTAATGCTACCAAGAATACTCAAACCAAACAAAGATGATACAAAAATGATTAGGAACAAGCAACATTCATTAATGATAGATCAACTTTGATTGAAAAGTGGTAGCATACAAGCTTGCTTCCATAATAAAAACTCATGTTGGGTATGTGTTATATTCTTTCCGCAACTAGGTCCATGTGTTGTTACGTTGCACTACACGGAGCGGGGGCGACAAACCCCCTTGTTGAGTGGTTTCTAGGGGGGAGTGTGACATAGGCAAGTTCCGTTTGCGGACAAAGGCAACCCCTCTAGCCCTAGAGTAGGTCTAGTCACTACATAGACAATACCAAAGCAAACTTCCTTAGAAAGATGGTTTTATGAACGGATACCTTCAGATCGATGTTCGATGAAGTCCTCATCGTGTCGTTCCAGCTCTTTTTATTCTAATCGCTTGTACCTAAAAACAACATGTAGATAAACACCATGAACGTAATAGGAAACAACCAAACAATCTACTTGAAGAGTCAAGGAACCTCAAGCTATTGACGTACAATTTCAACATGTGATATAGGAAACAAGCTATTGATTTGTGTTAATATAAATCAAAGTAAAACTTACAACCAAACCGTGACGTCGCAAGTCGCCTCAAAGGGTCTTGTCGGTATGTCTCCGTAAGCATTTACTTTTGAACCATCTCCCAAGGGAACACATTACTCTCTCTTCAGTTCAAAAGGTTGATGCTATAAGGTTCTCAAACCAACTCTACTCAAACAATATCAAGACAAAGTACATATGAGGCTACTCCCACACTCTAATAACACTATATGCCTCTACTCCTCTCTTAGAAACCTGAAACTATCAGCTTACATCTAGCTATTCTCTAGTTACATCCCAGCTAGTTGATCTCATTAATGGAGGAGACATTTATAGGAGGGAGAGGTTCCATAAGAGATGGGAGGAAGAGCTTATCTCTTAGGGAGGTTGCACAAAAGGTGGAGTAACTATCCCAGAGGAGAGTGGCGAACCCAAATGACCCAAAAACTAGCCCTAAGACTGCCCATGAAGCAATTTCATCTCAAAGTTTCGACGAATTGTTGAAAACACTTGCCAAATTTGGCTTGGTACGGGTGCAACATAGGGACAGTGCAAAGACTTTTCTAGGGTTAGTGTTAAATCGACCATCGTCATGGGAGGGATAACTTCTGACCCGCGTCGACCTAAAAACTTAGGTAAAAAGGGGTTTGCTTTAGGGATAATGAACTGAGACAGTCTCCCTGAGATTAAAAGGAAGAATTTGACACATCATTGGCAACATGGCACAATATAGATGTCATCAACATGGACCAGCAATATTCAGGGTCACTGGAAGCATAGGTGGTGACAAATTACTGTGTAATAGATGCCCCCTAAAGTATGAAGGCCGAGAGAGCGGGAGGGGTGAAATGCTTTATGAATCCATAACCAAAACAGAATGTCCTCACGGAGAGCCTGTAGATGCAAGTACAACTGATATCTCTAATACATGAGTACATAGTGAAAGGAAATACATATTCATAAGGCATGGGCGCAACTATCTAGGAGATAAACATAAACGGTCTATGGTATGGACGCATCCATCTAATCAGAAGAACAAAAAAAGTCTCAGGTATGGTCGTAGCCACCCAATCAAAAGAGTCATGTATGAATCGATCCACACAACCTAGACTTGCGTAATCTAAGTCCAGGGTCTTGAACCACAATCTGACCATGGTATAATTCCTAATATGCGAATAGATGTGTTGAAGTCGAGCATACTAGAAAATCACTTGATTACCGGCCAATGATGTAAACCGTTAACAAGCGCGAGAGAGACCACCAATAATGTCAATGGTTCTCAAGGTACTACTAGTATAATCCACAAAGTGCGAAGAATGATCTGAAGTCAAACACTCGTGAAATCACTCGATCGAAGACCAACGATGCAAGCCTATCATCGAATGCGAAGAACTTTCCATTGAGGCATGCAAGCTCCAAGGTACTAGAAAAGAGTCTCTAGGCCAAATTCCTGGATAATTAGCTGAAGTCGACAGGAAGTGACCAGTTAAAGGAGGGCCATAATGTTTCCCACATCATCGACGTGAGACAAAAGAACAAGAGGATTGTGAATGAGACAAAGAATTTGATGGAGGTGTGTAAGGCTACAAACTGCAGAAGGATTAAACTCTTGAACATATCGGTGACATGACTCCGGAATTTGGCAGCATTTGGGTACCAAGGGATCAAAGGTCATGATGATGCAGTAGGGATCAGATGGAATGAGGAAAAATGAATAATCCAAAACCCAGAAGGTCAATGATAGAATGAGGATATCCCAACCCGAAAAAAAACAGAAAGAGTGTTGATGTCCAAGAGTAACAAACTGTCGTAACAACCAATAGAAAGTTTCCAATTTTCCCCCACCATTTCTGGCGAGTACCCCAATTATTTTTGAAACACAATATTAAAGGGGATAGCATATGCTTTTAATGTAAGTTCATCCTTTGGACGAATTCGACCTAATGATTTTTAATGATCCCTAGGAAGGAGAAGCTTGGTCTTGTCATGGTGACAAGTCCAATGTCGTTAGGGTTTAACGAGTTTGACATAGGCAAAACTCGGAGTCTTTTTCATGTTTAGAGAGTTTGAAAAAGATACTAAAAAGAAAGCTCCAAAGGTCCCTTTTCGTAAATTTGTCCCTCGAATTTGAGAAGGTAGAAAACAATATCCAAGGGAACCTATTGACCGTGATAGATCAACATATACCTTTTTCGTAAATAATCTATCCCATCCTGTAAAAGGGGTAAACTTATACTGGGTAGATGACACTTCGCAGCCTTTAACAAGTTCAAATTTACAAGAGCTTGGCAATCTTTTCATTTTTAAAGGGTTGGAAAAGCGCTGAAAGCGGACCCCCGATTTTTATTCTCTTTAACGAGTCAAAAGGGAAAAACACTTGGAAATCTTTTCATATTTTACGAGTCAGAAAAGAGTTGAAAGGTGACTCGTCTTGGAGGAACGAGTGGTATAAACAGTAGCTACTAGTTCCAACAATGGTGGAATTGCTCAAAACATGTAATGGTCAAGAGGATGGCTAACAAAACCACTCATTGTTGTGGTCCCTTAGGAAAGGAAAACCAACCAAGTGAAAGCATATGATTAGCCAAAGAGTTGGTGGCGATGGAATGAAACATCCAGGGCTCATCTAGCATAAATCTGTTGATTAAAACAGTAATCACGAGATGTAAATTAGGTGTGGGTTCATTTTTACACAAGCTTGAACCATGAAGAACTCTGCTTGAATTCGGTTTCATGTTTACACAAGCTTGAAATGAAAAACTATGCTTGCTATAAGTTTGCATGCCCCCAATGTAATGACTCAAATTGAGGTACATGCCCCCCAAGCTTCATTTCATTCAACTAGGTGGATGGAATGAAGGTTTACTTTCGAGATCCAGGAAAGAATCAACTAGGATTTTACAAGATCGTAATCAAAGACTCGATTTGAAAAAGGGAGTTGTTTCATTTTTTAACGAGGTTGACATAGTAAAAAAATTATCCTCGGACATCTTGATTCATTTTTTAACGAGCTTGACACAAGACAAGGAACTATTCTCATTCCTTTGTCTCATTCCTTAACGAGGTGGACACAAGACAAAGAACTATCCTCATATCCTTGGTTTCATTTTTTAACGAGGTTGACACAAGAAAAGAATTGTCCTCAAGACCCTTGTTTCATTTTTTAATGAGTTTGACACAAGATAAGGAACTCTCCTCATACTCGTTTCATTTTTTAACGAGGTTGACATAAGATAAGGAACTCTCCTCATGGAATTGTTCATGGACCATATGAGAACATGGATCCCAAGAGGTCTTCACCAGATGGAAGGACCATGCTCCTGGAGGAATACGTGTCATTTGGTACCGAAGACAGGTCGGGTTCCAATGCCCCCAGTACATATTATACTATACCATCTATGTGATCATCAACAGATTTAGAGACAAAACAGGTAGCCACATAATTGATCTGTGGTGGGGAAGGTACTGCTTGCAAACAAGAACCGATAGGGGATGATGGTTGTAAAGGAGACATCTAGTGACCAATGAATGCCAGTTGATCAATAGTCATAATTCTTCCTTCGTGCGGAAAAAAACCACATGGAAAAGTGAAGAAACGAGAGCTCCCATGACATAAATATAGTCACGTCCAAGGAGAAGATTGAAATCTAACAAACATTGGATGAGCATCACGTCTATATAGACAGTCTTGCCTCCAAAAGTAATAGGGAACTGTGGAAGGATCGATCCCTAAGGGTTGAATGGTTCCTCTGTTGAAAGCCAACATATTATGAGTGATAGGCACAAGCTGCGGGGAACCCAAAGCTTCCCAAGTTGTAGAAGACATGATGCTAACAGATGCACCTTCATCTAATAGAGTGCCAGGTACTACCATATTACAGGCTTGTATTGTGATCTGGAAAGGCACATAAGATGGGAGGCAGAAAGTAGTCAAGTGAATCCAATCGAAAGAAATGACAGAGCGACTTGGTGGGGGTATCATATGATTGCCCCCATGCTCGACAGGAATAGAATAAGTAATCTCTTGAACAGTCGAGATGGGAGGGTCACTCTTTGATTCATGAGAATCTGAGGAGATGAGAATAACTCGAGTAGTATGATCACCACGTTCTTCCAGGACAAAGTGAGAAATTGGTGGTGAAACCAAGTCGACACTCTTTCCGACCAATGGTTGGTTGGGAATAGACACAAGAGAGTCAGGTTCAAGAAGATCAAGATGGGAAAGAGATGAAACCAAGTCAATGATCAAGGTGGATGTTGGTGGCCACCCACCTATCCCATGTGGACCCCCACAACTGTCTCTTTCAGTTTTTCAGTTTCCCTAATTGTAGCACAATTTACTATTTTTAGCAGTTTTTTGGGTCTTAAACTTCTAGAGCCGTTTTGAGGCCCTAAATGACGTTTTTTTTGGGAATCTAGAAGTAACATGGGTCCATGGACCGATGTTGCTCCTCCCAAAGTTATAGTTCTCAGATAGATCTTTCTAACGAGCTATTGTACGCGTCAAACAGAGATTGGGTGCCAAAGTTACGACCCCGAGAAATTGATGTACCAATTTACCCAAACAGGGCCCACAATTTGGCGTTTCATCTTCTAGGGTTAGGTTTTGGGATGTTAAGGGTTTTCCATTGTTTCTTAACAATAAATAGGCCTTTGAGCCTCATTGTAACATGGTTCAGAGGCATGTAGCCGCCACATCTCTTCTCAGAGATAAGCTACCATCGCCCTAACTGGTTTCTTTCCAATTCTGTTTGTAAGCATATTTCAGTATTTTACATTAATGAAATGAAGTATTATTTCAGCTGCATCTCTATGTTTATGGTTATCTTTGTAATTTTTTTCATTCCTGTTTAAATCTGGATCGGTGGTATCAGAGCGGTTTGCTTTTTCTCTGTTTTTCTTTGCATGTCCCCAACGAGGTAGGGATATAAGGAGTCAGGGCTTGAACTGGTTGAAACTTTGCAAGACCAGCCTCTCAAATCCTGATAACCTCCCATGGCATATGAAAAGAAAGACAAGGGGGCAGGAGATCCTATCAAAATCTTGCTCGAAGAATACCTCGAGCGGTAAAGGAACGCGATGATGGATAACTTTGCGCAGATCCTTCAACGACTACCCAAAGGCGACGCATCGACTTCCAATAGCTACTCTGGAAACGCCACACCATTTAAGGTACAAGTTAATTTTGAAATCCCCATGTTTGAGGGTCAAATAGACGCGGAAGCTATAGATAAATGGTTAAATCTACTAGAAGGGTATTTTTCTGTTCATGAATTTTCGAGCCAGGAAAAGATTGTTTTCACTTTTCTCAAAGCAACCCCCCACGTCAAGGACTGGTGGGAAACCTACTGCGCAAAAGAATGAAAGCACAAGCCCACTATTTTCAGCTACACCCACTTGGGATTCATTTCAGGATGCCATCAAGGAGCAGTACTACCCTGTCAAAAGCTACGAGGACAAATACATAAAGTGGACCATGCTGCGGCAGGGAAGGGACCAAGATGTGCCAGAGTTCACAAACATTTTTCATACCCTTTTCACACAATTGGGTATCAAAGATTCTGAGTTGCATTTGGTACTCAAATACCGTGGCTGCCTACACAGATACATCCAGGAAGAGATGGAGTTCCTGAACATCTCCTCGCTTGACACGACGTATTGATACGCTGTCAAAATCGAGCAAAAATTCAAACAGAAGAAGTGGTACTTTGGATCTGCAAATCCGAAGCCCAAAGGACAAAGCCAAGGTGGGGTGACATGAGACAACCCGTTGAAGCCATAAGAAAAGAACAACACCACGAAGCCGAAGAAGGACACAGGAAAGTGGTGTGAGTTCCATAGGAGTCCCACTCATAACACAAGTGAGTGTTGGACCAAGCAGTCGTTGGTGGCCGAGTTGAAGGTTTCTGAATCAGATGCATGTTCCAACCTTGAGTCAGAACCCGACAAGGGGAATGGCAAAGGGAAGCAGATAATTGATGCGGAGCCTAGTGCCAATGTTGCCACCGCCAAGATCTAGAAGAATGAGCCCGAAGACCCAGAGGAGGGGGAACGTATTTTCCACTCACAAATGTGGGTGAAGGATTCACCGCTGCAATTCATTATCGTTAGTGGCAGCCAAAAGAACCTCATTTCAGCAGAGGTCATGAAGCGGTTGGGCCTAGAGACTACACCACACCCGCAGTCGTACAATATTTGGTGGCTTCATGAAGGACGAGATCTCAAAATTTGCCAGCAGTGCCACCTTCCCCACAGCATCAAGCCCTTCACAGATGAGGTATTGTGTGATGTTACACCTCTGGATGTTTGTGATGTATTATTAGGCCAACCATACTTGTGGAGGCAACATGCTGTGTATGAGTCAAGGCCTCGCACTGTCATTATTTCTTTGGATAATTCATTATACAGGATACCGGAGGTAGCCCCACCTACCACCACCTCTTTGATCATTGCCAAGAAAGGCAGCAAGCTCATCTCCCAGACTAGGAAATTCATCTGTTTGGTTTTCTCCCAAAGAAAGGGGAAGATTGTCACCACATCCATGACACCCGTGAAGGGTTCCTCCACGCAACAACAGTAACAGAGGGATACAGTCATGACAGAACATAGGAACAACTTCTCCTCACCCACAAGGGTACCACACAAGCTTCAAGTGGGTAACAAAGTCTGGTTGCATCTATAGAAAGAACACCTTAAAAGAGCCCATCAGAAGCTTCGACCACGTCGACATGGTCCTTACACCATTACTAAGGCTGTGGGAAATAATTCTTTGGAGCACAAAATTCCTCCATTCCTTCACCTACACCAAGTGTTCAATGTGTACTTCCCTCGACCATGCTTCCCACCATTACTAGACACATCTAAGATTGTAGAACAACTCACCAGGGACCAAGTTCAGAAAATGGAGGAACTCAACATAATGGGGACCATTACTTCCTAAGGGGGGAGGAATGATCCAAGTGGATGTTGGTGGCCACCCACCTATCCCATTTGGACCCACACAACTGTCTCTTTCAGTTTTTCATTTTTCGTAATTGTAGCACAATTTACTATTTTTAGCAGTTTTTTGGGTCCTGAACTTCCGGAGCCGTTTTGAGGCCCTAAACGACGTTTTTTGGGAAATATGGAAGTAACATGGGTCCATGGACCAATTTTCCTCTTCCCAAAGTTATATTTCTCGGATAGATCTTTCTAACGAGCTATTGTATGCGTCAAACAGAGATCGGGTACCAAAGTTACGACCTCGGGAAATTGATGTACCAATTTACCCAAACAGGGCCCACAATTTGGCGTTTCATCTTCTAAAGTTAGGTTTTGGGATGTTAAGGGTTTTCCATTGTTTCTCAACAATAAATAGGCCTTCGAGCCTCATTGTAACACAGTTCAGAGGCATGTAGCCGCCACATCTCTTCTCAGAGATAAGCTACCATCGCCCTACCTGGTTTATTTCCAATTTTATTTGTAAGCATATTTCAGTATTTTACGTTAATGAAATGAAGTATTATTTCTACTGCATCTCTATGTTTATGGTTATCTCTGTAATTTGTTACATCCTTGTTTAAATCTGGATCAGTGGTATCAGAGAGGTCTGCTTTTTCTCTATTTTTCTTTGCATTTCCCCAACAAGGTTGGGATATAAGGAGATAGGGCTTGAATTGGTCGAAACTTTGCAAGACCAGCCTCGCAAATCCCGACAGCCTCCCATGGTGTATGAAAAGAAAGATGAGGGGGCAGGAGATCCTATCAAAATATTGCTCGAAGAATCCCTCGAGAGGTAAAGGAACGCGATGATGGATAACTTTGCGTAGATCCTTCAGCGGCTACCCAGAGGCGATGCATCGGCTTCCAACAACTACTCTGGAAATGCCACACCATTTAAGGTACAAGTTAATTTTGAAATCCCCATCTTCGAGGGTCAAATAGATGCGGATGCTGTAGATAAATGGTTAAATCTGCTAGAAGGGTATTTTTCTGTTCATGAATTTTCGAGTCAGGAAAAGATTGTTTTTTCTCTTCTCAAAGCAACCTCGCACGTCAAGGAATGGTGGGAAACCTATTGCGAGCAGAATAATGAAAGCATTGGCTCACTATTTTCAGCGGCACCCACTTGGGATTCATTTCGGGATGCCATCAAGGAGCAGTACTACCCTGTCAAAAGCTACAAGGACAAATACATAAAGTGGACCACGTTGCGGCAGGGAAGGGACAAAGATGTGCCAGAGTTCACAAACATTTTTCATACCCTTCGCACACAGTTGGGTATCAAAGATTCTGAGCTACATCTGGTACTTAAATACTGCGGCTGCCTACACAGATACATCCAAGAAGAGATGGAGTTCCTGAACATCTCCTCGCTCATCACAACGTATCGATACTCTGTCAAAATCGAGCAAAATTTCAAACAGAAGAAGCGAGACTTTGGATCTGCAAATCCAAAGCCCAAAGGACAAAGCCAAGGTGGGGTGACCCGAGAAAACTCGTTGAAGCTGCAAGAAAAGAACAACACCATGAAGCCAAAGAAGGACACAAGAAGGTGGTGTGAGTTCCATAAGGGTCCCACTCATAACACAAGTGAGTGTTGGACCAAGCAGTTGCTGGTGGTCGAGTTGAAGGCTTCCGAATCAGATGCATGTTCCAACCCTGAGTCAGAACCGACAAGGGGAATGGCAAAAGGAAGCAAATCATTGATGCGGAGGCCAATGCTAATGTTGCCACCACCAAGATCCAGAAGAATGAGCCCAAAGACCCAGAGGAGGGGGAGTGTCTTTTCCACTCAGAGATGTGGGTGAAGGGTTCACCGCTGCAATTCGTTGTCGATAGTGGTATCCAAAAGAACCTCATTTCAGTAGAGTTTGTGAAGTGGTTGGGCCTATTGACTACACCACACCCGCAGCCATACAGTATCGGGTGGCTTCATGAAGGACGAGATCTCAAAATTTGCCAGCAGTGCCGCCTTCCCCACAGCATCAAGCCCTTCACAGATGAGGTATTGTGTGACATTACACCTCTGGATGTTTGTGATGTATTATTAGGTCAACCATACTTGTGGAGGCAACATGTTGTGTATGAGTCAAGGCCTCACGCTGTCATTATTTCTTTGGATAATTCATTATATAGGATACCAGAGGTAGCCCCACCTACCACCACCTCTTTGATCACTGCCAAGAAAGGTAGCAAGCTCATCTCCCAGACTAGGAAATTCATCTATTTGGTTCGCTCCCAAAGAAAGGGAAGATCGTCACCACATCCATGACACCCATGAATGGTTCCTCCACGCAGCAGCAACAATAGAGGGATACAGTCATGACAGAACACAGGAACAAATTCTCCTCACCCACAGGGGTACCACACAAGCTTCAAGTGGGCAACAAAGTCTGGTTGCATCTGTAGAAAGAACGCCTTACACGAGCCCATCAGAAGCTTCGACCACGTCGACATGGTCCTTACACCATTACTAAGGTTGTGGGAAATAATGCATTGGAGCACAACATTCCTCCATTCCTTCACCTGCACCAAGTGTTCAATGTGTGCTGCCCTCGACCATGCTTCCCACCATTACTGGACACATTCGAGATTGTAGAACAACTCACTAGGGACCAAGTTCAGCAGATGGAGGAACTCAAAGCAATGGGGACCATTTCTTCCTAAGAGGGGGGGAATGATCCAGGTGGATGTTGGTGGCCACCCACCTATCCCATTTGGACTCCCACAACTGTCTCTTTCAGTTTTTTAGTTTTCGTAATTGTAGCAAAATTTACTATTTTTAGTAGCTTTTTGGGTCCTAAACTTCTCGAGCTGTTTTGAGGCCTTAAACGACATTTCTTGGGAAATATGTTAGCAACATGGTTCCATGGGCTGATGTTTCTCTTCCAAAAGTTACATTTATCAGATAGATCTTTCTAACGAGCTATTGTACACGTCAAAAAGAGATCGGGTGCCAAAGTTATGACCCCGAGAAATTGATGTACCAATTTATCCAAACGGGGCCCACAATTTGGCATTTCATCTTCTAGGGTTAGGTTTTGGGATGTTAAGGGTTTTCCATTATTTTTCAACAATAAATAGACCTTTGAGCCTCATTGTAACATGGTTCAGAGGCATGGAGCTGCCACATCTCTTCTCAGAGATAAGATACCATCGCCCTAGCTGGTTTATTTCCAATTCTGTTTGTAAGCATATTTCAGTATTTTACATTAATGAAATGAAGTATTATTTCCACTGCATCTCTATGTTTATGGTTATCTCTGTAATTTTTTGCGTTCATGTTTAAATCCGGATCAGTCAATCTCTTTACCAATCGGGGGAGAGTCAGAAGAAAGCCTCTGATAACCAACATGGAGTTGGGGTTGAGGAGTTGTAAGGTCTTCCAAAAATTTTGAAGCTTTATCCATAAGAGGACAAAGGTGAAGAAGATGCTCTCCTGCACATAACCTATAGGGAAATCTAATCTTCCCTTTCTTCTTACCATTGCTAGCCAAGAGTGCAACATTGACATGATCTTCAAAGGTCAATGAGGAGGGTCGATCCAGATTTTGAGACCATACCTCTAAGATTCTAGGAATGTCATGACAATATTAGAGGAGATGGTCAACCATACACAACCTGCAAGGGAACTTGACCTTTTGTGGAGTATCGAAAGGTTTGCCAATAGGAGGTGCATTTGGAGTGACAACCACATGGTCGGCCCCTTGCTTAGCTAACTTCTTCTTCTTCGTCTTCTTCTTCTTCTTCTTGGTCTTCTGGTTACTAGATTTGAAACTTTCATCAGGTGAAGTAGAAGAGGAAGGTGAAGAAATAGGGTAAGAAGGCGAGGGGTCAACCTTAGAATCATCATGCCGTGATTCGAATGAAGGAGATGACAAGGCAGGAGTTGAGACACTCGGGATCACTGAGGTCGAAAATAACCAGACAGGTAAACCAATGGTTAACCCAGGAAGGGACAACGTTGCCATACAAGGAGCACCAACATTTCCAAAGAAAGGAAAAGTACCAAGCTTCCCTTCCAAGGGGAACCCTTGACTGGTAAGCCCCAAAAATGTTTCCATGGAAATCGACTCTAAATAATTACTAAGGAAGTCAAATTTTACTAGGAATATTTCGTGGGAAGTTAATTGTAGAACACCGAAACAAAACTTTTCCTTTTCAAGTTTTAAGAGTCGAGAAAAGGATGGAAAGTGACTCTATCGCTTTTGATTGGAAACAAGCTCGAAAGGACAAGTGCTCAGATGATCCTTTCACTTTTAAAGAGTAAAAAAGGAATGAAAGTGACTGCATTAGAACTCTAGGAAAAAAGTTTTACCAGACAAATCGTAAAATTGCATATACACCTTGGTAATAAAATGAAAGAGAAATGACCAAGGACTTCTCACACGACAGTCAATCTTCCCGAATGCTATGTTTAGTGCATTACAATTCATAAGGCGGTAGACTCGGATTCCTTTGGATAATAGGATGATAACGTAGTGGGGTCTCCCAACATATACGTGACATTACAGGGAGCACAAGTCCATACTAGCACTTATCAAATCACAAAAGGAGGAATCACCCAACCTTAGTGAAAACAACAACCACTAGGTTTAACAATGTCAGAACACATCTCTAGCCTAGACCTCTAGATATATGAGCGTCAAGTTTCAATGCTTCCTTAGGTTAATTAAATAGATTTTAACAGTTTATCTTGAATTAGATCTCAGTTTCAAGGCCCTACCGGATGTATCTTCAAAACTCCTAGAATGCAACTAAATGAGAAAAAAGTCCATTCTCGTTGGATGAAAAACTAGCTAAGGAAGAGTGAGAGGTTCAATGCATAACAACTGAATGGAAAACAACCAAACCAATAAAAGAAAAAAGGAACACTTCTACCATTTACTCAAACTCGTAAGAAATCTAAATAAGAAAATGAGAAACACACTTTTTTCTTTTCAATGTATTAATCTCAAGAATCTTCTAACGCAAAAATTGTCTTTCACACCTTAATACAAGATGAATGCAATTTTTTGATTTTTCAAATAAATGATAAGAAACTATAGAAATAATCCTTTTTACCAAATTGAAAAACTATCTCATTGACTGGGAAGCAAAGTGATTTATGCTAAGCGAAGGAAAGAGACCGAACAAACAAGACAAGGAATTTCAGTGACCAAACGCCACACACCAATCAAGAGGATGACAAATAGCAAAAAGGAAGAAGCCTCAAACGACGCGAGAGATTATACCAAGCAGAGTCTAAAGATCTCAATGAATGAGTGACCTAAGCAAACCAAGCATCTGAGAAACCCTAAGATATTTAGGTCACACGGTTCAAAGGGAAGGATTTCTGTTGGGTCCCTATAATACTAGTGATTACCCCATTACTATTGTAGTTATACCCCTTATTTATATTGTTGTGCCCCTATTACCCCCATGTTGTTATTTCTGTGCCCCATAGAATCCCTCTATTGTTATTTTTGTGGCTTTATACTATTATTGTTAGGTCGGCTGGATTATATTGTGACTCCTTAGACTCCTATATATATAAAGGAGGTTTTGTCATTTGTATCATCAAAGAATTGTTCATTTATGTAATTTAAAGGAGGTTTCCCCCTCGAAGAGGCTGAATTCTAAGGCGTTGATCTATCTTTTCTTGAGCTGGTTTCATAACATTTGGTATCAGAGCTTTGGATTCTAGGGTTTCGCTGCTCCAAACAGGTCATCGTGGAATTTTCGCTAGAACTTTTTTTCTGTGATTTGTCAGAATTCACAAAAAAAACCCATTTGAGAAGAAATTGCGCTGAACATTGGGTCCGAATTTCAGATTTTTTCGCTTGATCTTTGCGGAGATATGATCTGAGGAAGTTGGTCTTTTTGCAGACTCCTGAATTACGTTCAAAACAGGTGAGCTGGGGAAAATCGTCATAACTTTCTCTCTGGGGATCAGATTGAAATTTCGTAAGAAGGTAAAGAAATAGGATAGAATGTAGTTTCTTGTATGCATGTTTTAGATTCAAAGGTTGAAACAGTGACTCGTGGAACTTCGTACAAGTTCGTTGTACTGAACTAGTCTAAAAGCAAGTCACTGTGGGAGATTTCATATAACTCTTCCTTGGAGAATCCAATTTGGGTCAGAATTGTGGCATTGGAAAGAGGATGCAGAAGGCTACTATAGGTCACAATTTCAGAACTGGATGATCCGATTTTACAGAGATACATCAGATTCAATATCAGGCTTCTATAAAGTGAAAAAAGGTGTGTAGTTTTTTTTTAAATTTTTGTGTAAGCTTGTTTAACGGAATTCAAAGGGCATAGTAAAGCATTATTATCGGTAACTGATGCCCCGAGGAAAGAAAATGCAAACACCTAGTAAGGAACCTGAAAGCTCTAGCATGACTCATGAAGAAGAGGAAGAAATGCTACATGATATATCAAAATTACAAGAACAAGTGCAACAAATGTCACGCTCACAAAAGCTAACAGAAGCTAAGATAAGTGGCATGGAATCTAAGATAAATGGCGTGGAATCTAAGATAGATGGCGTGGAATCTAAGATAAAGGGCATGGAAGCTAAGATGGATGATTCAAAGACAAATTTGAAGAGAGACATGGAATATTTGAAGACAGATTTGAAGACAGACATGGCAGATTTGAAGACAGATTTGACAAATTTTCTACAAGAAATACTTACTAATGGTGAAAATGTTGTAAAGGAAACTCATGATGTGAACAAAAGAAATGTTAATCATGATTCCATAGACACTAATGTGGGATCGAAGACCCACCATATTCCAAAAATCGATATGAGGAAGTTTGATGGCAAGGATCGCGCCACATGGATATTACAGATGGAGCAGTTCTTCGATCTCAATAATGTGCAAAACACACAAAAGGTACGTATGGCAACTGTATATTTGGAACCAAATTAGTTTGTATGGTATCAATGGCTTTTCTCTCGTAAAAAATTTATCACTTGGGCAATTTTTACGGAAGAATTGATAGCACATTATGAAGATACAAAAAGCAACACTTTTTTTAGCCAATTGATAAGTCTCAAACAAAAGGGTTCAGTAATGGAGCACATTGAGGAGTTCCAAAAATTGAACATAAGGGTAAAAGATATTCTAGAGGAGCATAGGATTGATGTGTTCATAGGGTCTTTAAAGGATAATATCCAACATGATGTTCGCCTTTGGGAACCTGATTCATTAGAGAAGGCATTCAGGTTAGCAAGAAAAATGGAAAGCAAAATTATGGCAACAAGGAAGCATACCACTCACAACTATAAAGACGGAAGTGTTGTTTCCCCTAGTCTTCCACAACCTATAAGGTTGACACCACAACAATTGGAAGAAAAAAGAGCAAAAGGGCTTTGTTACAGTTGTGATAGCAAATACACTAAAGGTCATAAGTGTGCTGAGAAGAAATTATTCTACATAGATTGTGAAGAGGAAGAAGAAAAGGAGCAAGAAAGGTCAAAAGAAGAAGATATACTCCAAGAAAAAGCCTAGATGAAGAACAAATAAATCTGACCATATCTTGTAATGCATTGGCGGGAATTACCACTCCTCAAACCATCAAGATAGAAGGACAAATCAAGAAGAAAAAGGTAATAGTGTTGATTGATTCAGGAAGCACCCACAATTTTATTCATTGTAGGGTAGCAAAAGAATTGAATTGCTTCCTATATCCAGCACCAGAGTGTCAAGTGATGATTGCAAATGGAGGAACAATAAATTGCTCTGGAAGGTGCCATAATATCAAGCTATCCATGGGAGAATATGTATTGACTAGCCCAATGCTTTCCATTCCAATGGGAGGTGCTGATGTTGTACTAGGAGTCCAATGGCTACAATCCTTGGGTACAATAGCTTTTAATTTTCAAGAACTTTTCATCAAATTTTCTACGGAAGGAAAGGAAGTTGAATTAAGGGGTATTGTAGGGAAACCAGGAAAGATAATAAGCTCTAATGGTATGACAAAGCTTCTAAAAAAGGAGCAAAGAGGTGTAATTGCACAATTATGTTCGCTAGATGTTTCCACATCGGAATCATCTATTTCTCCAGATCTCCAAAAAGTCTTGGACAATCATTCCAAGGTATTTGAGACTCCCAAAGGTCTCCCACCTATGCGTGATCATGATCATGCTATTCATCTGATTCCAGGAAGTGTTCCTCCAAACATCAGGCCGTACAGATATCCCTATGTCCAAAAAAGTGAAATTGAACGTATGGTTGCAGAAATGCTAGAGGCTGGTATAATTCAACCAAGTCAAAGTTCTTTCTCTGCTCCAGTAGTATTGGTGCACAAGAAGGATGGATCATGGTGCATGTGTCCGGATTATAGGGAGCTCAACAAGCTCACTATTAAAGATAAGTTCCCCATTCCTATCATTGATGAATTACTGGATGAATTGCATGGATCAATTTACTTCACCAAGTTGGATCTTCGTTCAAGATATCATCAAATCAGAATGAAGATTGAAGACATTCCAAAAACGGCATTTAGAACTCATGAGGGTCATTATGAATTTTTGGTCATGCCTTTTGGCCTTACCAATGCACCTTCAACATTTCAAGGTTTGATGAATTCAATTTTCAAACCATTCCTTAGAAAATTTGTGTTAGTATTTTTTGATGATATACTAATCTACAACAAGTCTTGGAAGGATCATGTTGAACATGTTGACAGGGTGCTACAACTATTGGAGGAGAAACAATTATATGCAAAAAGATCCAAATGTTTCTTTGGAGTCCAGGAGGTGGAATATTTGGGTCATATTGTATCTCATGAAGGAGTTAAGGTAGACCCTAGCAAAATTAAAGCCATTAAGGAATGGAAAATCCCCACATCCATAAAGCATCTGCGAGGATTTCTTGGGTTGACAGGGTATTATCGCAAGTTTGTTAAGAATTATGGGAGAATAGCAGCACCTCTAACAACATTATTGAAGAAAGATGCATTTTCATGGACTCCGGAAGCAACAAAGGCCTTTGAACATCTTAAAGAGGCAATGTGCCAAGCATCGGTCTTAGCTACACCGGACTTCACAAAAACCTTTATTGTGGAATGTGATGCTTCAGGAAATGGAATTGGTGCTGTTCTAATGCAAGATGAAAGACCCATTGCTTTTGAAAGTCGTCCAATCAAGGGAAAGTTTTTAAGCAAAGCTATTTATGAGAAGGAAATGTTGGCAATACTCCATGCACTTAAGAAATGGCGACCCTACCTAATGGGAAGACACTTCAAGGTAAAAACGGATCATGATAGCCTTAAATACTTTTTAGAACAAAGATTATCCTCTGAAGAGCAACAAAAGTGGGTCACAAAGATGTTGGGTTATGACTTTGAAATCATCTACAAAAAAGGGAAGCAAAATGTGGTGGCAGATGCACTCTCAAGAAAGGATGAGGATGTGGAAGCATTGTTGTGCGCCATTTCTATTATCCAACCAGATTGGATAAACGAAGCAAGGGAGGAATGGAAGAATGATGAAGAAGTGTGGGCACTTATTCGAAAGCTACAACAAGATTCCAGTACGTCTGATACATTTAGCTGGAAAAATGATTCATTATGGTACAAAGATCGCTTATACCTCTGTAAGAATTCCCAGCTAAAACAAAAGATTCTTATGGAATTGCACACTTCTCCCTTAGGAGGGCACTCAGGATTTTTAAAAACTTACCACAGGGTTAAGAAGGAATTTTTTTGGGATGGCCTTAAATCAAATATTCAAAATTTTGTGGCGGAATGTTTGGTTTGCCAACAAAATAAAGTTGAAACAATTAAGACACCAGGTCTATTACAACCTTTATCCATTCCAAGCCAATGTTGGGAGGAGGTTTCAATGGATTTTATCACAGGTTTACCCAAGTCTGAGGGAAAGAGTGTCATCATGGTGGTAGTTGACAGACTTACCAAGTATGCACACTTTTGTGCATTATCACATCCATTTAAAGCCAGTACAGTTTCTACTGCATTTATGGAAACAATTCAAAAGCTACATGGAAACCCAAAGATTATTGTAAGTGACAGAGATCCCATTTTCACTGGAAATTTTTGGACAAAATTATTTTCTTGTCTTGGTACTCAGTTAGCTCATAGCTCATCTTATCATCCTCAATCTGATGGGCAAACTGAGATAGTAAACAAATGTTTGGAAGGATATCTTCGTTGCTTTGTATCTGATAAATAGACACAATGGGTCAAATGGTTGCCTCTGGCTTAATGGTGGTATAACACTTCCTTCCATACAACAACAAAAATGACCCCATTTATGGCACTTTATGGGTATCAACCACCATCCATCACATCATATTTAAGAGAAAATTCTAAGGTTCAGGCAGTGGAACATCACATCGAACATCAACAACAAGTCCTCCAACTCTTAAAGGATAACCTCGTGTTGGCACAAAATAGAATGAAACAACAGGCAAATCAACATTGCAGTGAAAGAAGTTTTGATGTAGGTGATTGGGTATTCCTACAGCTACAACCATATAAGCAAATGTCCCTAAAACAAGCTAAGAAGGATAATAAATTATCACCAAAGTATTATGGTCCGTACAAGGTGTTGCAAAAGATTGGTACTATGGCATACAAATTGGAGCTTCCTACAGCTTCTCGATTACACCCAGTTTTCCATGTTTCATGTTTAAATAAGGTTATAGGTGACAAGCTCCCAGTGCAAACAATATTGCCAGAACTTGATGAGGAAGGAAAAATTATATTGGAACCGGAAGCAGTC
This sequence comes from Pinus tabuliformis, assembly GCA_031772625.1. NCBI lineage: Eukaryota > Viridiplantae > Streptophyta > Pinopsida > Pinales > Pinaceae > Pinus > Pinus tabuliformis. Next base: position 1,375,641,235 of record CM062820.1, on the reverse strand, counting down.
ACAGAAACAAGAACTCGACAGCTACGAAATTGATCAATTTCAGAGTATCTTATCAAGTGGAAGAACTTATCTGCTGAAGATTCCACATGGGAGGATGAGAATTTTATGCAGAAGTATCCAGAACTACTCAAGCGTTGAGGACAACACTTTTTTGAAGGAGAGGGGCATGTTGGGTCCCTATAATACTAGTGATTACCCCATTACTATTGTAGTTATACCCCTTATTTACATTGTTGTGCCCCTATTACCCCCATGTTGTTATTTTTGTGCCCCATAGAATCCCTCTATTGTTATTTTTGTGGCTTTATATTATTATTGTTAGGTCGGCTGGATTATATTGTGACTCCTTAGACTCCTATATATAGAAAGGAGGTTTTGTCATTTGTATCATCAAATAATTGTTCATTTATGTAATGTAAAGGAGGTTTCTCCCTCGAAGAGGCTGAATTCTAAGGCGTTGATCTATCTTTTCTATCTTTTCTTGAGCTGGTTTCATAACAATTTCACAAGACTTGGAACCCAGAATCGAATATCTTAACAATCAACAGCTTTGACACAATAAAGAGGAGAAAAATAGGCTTTGAGGACAGAACACACTACCGATCAACCAAAAAAACTTGAAAATTTGAAACTTACAGGAATTGTCGCAAGTAAAACACTAGCAACATGCGCCAACAACAAATCGTCGCACCTCCCTAACCAAGCACTTTGCGATGTAGTCATGGAAGTACATCAGTTAGCTGCGCCAAGCCGATTTCAGGACTCATCGCAACTGTTAGACAATTTATTCGTGTCGTACAGTAAAAGTTAAAACCAAGAAGACAACACAGACGCGACTACTTCGTGACTGTTAGACACCAAATAATGATGACATAGAATCAAAGGCAAAAAAAGAATGAAAGTTTGGCTGAGGGAAGGCTAGATCTATCACTCCATGAGAGTGGGAAGACTACAGGAGTAGTCTAACAACTTCTAGAATAGAGCATGTTACCCAAATAATGAGGGAGAGAATAAACAAACAAAACTAATTATCACAAAAGACAAAAGACAAGATCCCTAGTATGGTCACCAACTTGTGACACAGGAAAGTTCCCTCTGTGGACAGAGGCAACCCCTCTAGCCCTAGAGTGGGTCTAGTCATTGCAAAGACAATTCCAAAGAAAATTTCCTTAGAAAGATGGTGTTATGAAGGCCTACCTTCATATCAATGTTCGATGAAGTCCTCGTCGTGTCATTCTAGCTCTTGTTCTTCTAATCGCTGGTACCTGAAAACAACATGTAGAGAAACACCACGAACGTAATAGGAAACAACCAAACAATCTACTTGAAGAGTCAAGGAACCTTAAGCTATCGATATACAATTTCAACATGCGATACAGGAAACAAGCTATTGATTTGTATTAATATAAATGAAAGTAAAACTTACAAAAAAACCTTGATGTCGTAAGTCTCCTCGAAGGGTCCCGTCGATATGTCTCCATAAGAATTTACTTGTGAATCATCTCCCAAAGGAACAAATGACTCTCTCTTCAGTTCAAAAGGTTGATGCTAGAAAGTTCTCAAACCAGCTCTACTCAAACAATCTCAAGCCAAAATACATATGAGGCTACTCCCACACTCTAATAACACTCTCTACCTCTACTCCTCTCTTAGAAACTTGAAACTATCAGCTTACATCTAGCTATTCTCCAGTTACATCCTAGCTAGCTGATCTCATTCATGGAGGAGTCATTTATAGGAGGGAGAGGTTCCATAAGAGATGGGAGGAAGAGCTTATCTCTTAGGGAGGTTCCACAAAAGGTGGAGAAACTATCACAAAGGAGAGAGGCAAGCCCAACTAACCAAATAACTAGCCCTAAGACCACCCATGAAGCAATTTCATCTCGAAGTTTCAACGAGTTGTTGAAAAAAATTGCCAAATATGGCTCGGCGTGGGTGCAACATAGGGACAGTGTGAAGACTTTGCTAGGGCTAGTGTTAACTCGACCATCGTAATGTGAGGGATAACTTTTGACCTATGACGACCTAAAAACTTAGGAAAAAAGGGGTTTTCTTCAGTGATAATGAACTGAGATAGTCTCCCTGAGATTAAAGGGAATAATTTGACACATCATTAGCAACATGACACAGAATAGATGTCATCAACATGGACCGACAGTATCCGGGGTCAGTGGAAGCAAAGGTGGTGACAAATTACTATGTAACAGGGAGGTATCCCCCTAGACGGGGTCCGGGGTAATGCTTCAAGATTTTTTAATTTTATGTGGACTAAATAATCATTGGGAAAACCTACTCATGGTTTTGTGTATAGTTTTTGCGCGTGGTTTTGGGCATGAAAATTTTTGCCATGGTATTTTGTAGATTTGGTCAAGGGAACTACAATTATGTTCTAATCCAGGTTTAATGGATTGGGTTTCATGAATGCTTCATTATGTATATAATATAATGTAACATTGAAAGGAATATAATGAAAAACCAATTTGGTTTTCCTGGTTTTGGGTTTTAGGAGAAAATCTTTATGTATATGTTTTATCTTCTCACCATTATATATTTTCCTATTTTTAAGAATTCATTTGCATGTAATTTCTATACAGGGTTAAAACCTACACCTCTTATCAGCTACCTATCCTAAATATATTATAGAATGAATGATCAACAACCCCCAAATCTGTTATGAGTCTGAATATCTGTGCAAAAAGAGTATTAGGGTGGATCAAAAGCAATCCCCCAATCTCGAATTTGTTGAACTATGAGATAAAAAAATATAACGCACAAGACAAAATTGGATCCTTTCTTTTCAAAATTCAAATAAATTTTAACAAACTATTTCCATATTTTGGAAATAGGTTACATTAATTCCTCTTGCTACTCAAGTGGTTGATCTGGAGGTTTACTCAAATTTGGGCACTATTTGCAAATTTGCGGGAAATTGTGCATTTTGGGCATATTGACATTGAATAACCACATATATCTATAGAAAAGTTTAGTATTTTGGAAAAAACTCATGATGTACTGAATTTTCCATATTGGGAACAAAACCCATATTCCAATTTTTCATCTTCACCTTCATTTCCTCAAAAATTGTACCCAAAGTTGACTATCTAGAAATTTTGACCTATAATGTGTAACAACATTCGGTTAAAAGTTCATGTAATAAAAGTTAATAAAGGTAAAATACGACCATGGGAAAGGGGCACTTTTTCCAAGCTGAATGTTGGGAAAAATATCCTAGTGGGCATCACTTGTTGTCTTTTATGGCTAAGGGAAATTGGGAAAGGCAATGGCTAAGGCTTTGGAACAGAAAAAATGTATTTTTGGCACAATATTTATGAAAATAATTGAATTTAGGAGAAAGGAAGGTGAAAGGTAACAAGTTGTATGTGAGCAGGAAAATGGAGGAAACTAATGGAAAATTGGAGAAAATAAAGGCCTCATTAATAAAAAGGATTTTAAGCATCAGTTGGTAGGTTTTCGTCACCTTTTGTCAGTTCAGTTTTGGAATTAGCTTTAGAGAGGAGAGGAGCACCAAGAGGAGAAAGAAAGTAAGAAAGCAAGGAAAGGAAAGGAAAAGAATGGAAAGGAAAGGAAAGAAAATAAGGACAAGGAAAGCAAAGGAAGGCAATGATCAAGCAGTTTCAACGAGAATACTTGTAGGTAATAGATTGCATGTGTGATTTCCTAGCTGGTTTTGACATGAATTGGTTGTGCATGTTGGTATATGGTTCTTTTCTTGTCGTTGGGATGGATATTTCTTGGAGTGACATTGGATTTTAGTTTAGCCTTTCCATTTCTGGATAGCTTTGGTGTGATGGGATTGTTCTCGGTTAGAACTTTGGATTGCGATATGGTTTTAGAATCCGGGCTGAGGTGGTTTTACAAAAATTCCCAAAGGCCTAGGAATCCCTTAACCGGTAATGGCAAGATATATGGTAAATACTAAGGGTGGAGACAAGAAGATTCCTCAAGGATGGTAAATAAATTCTGAGGCATCCAATCTCAGTTTGATTTTGTGATCTCGACACCGGTTTAGGTGTGATCAATGTGTGGAGAGGGTGGAGGTGGTTTAACCTTTAGATTCCCTTGGTTGTATTTGGATTGTTTATCCCACGAGATCCCACATTCATGCTTGGAATATGACATGGGGGTGATTGGCTAAAATAAATATATGATTCAACCAATATATGGTTGGGTGGAACGTGGGAGTCCCGAACCCAGTTGGTAATTGCCTATGTTTAATAAAATCTATGTTCTCTTTCTTTTGGTAAGGAAATGTATTGGTTATTATGTGTCTTTAATGTTTGTTCTCTTATGGTTATTTATTTGGTTTTATTTTTGTTATAGTCATGGTTATATGACAGTTCTTGGTCATGGTTCAATTCATGTTTTTACTTGTAACTAAATAAATAATGAATGCAAGACCCAATTGATGATATAACAGCTAAAGTGAGAAGGTAGATACCCTTCTTGTTAAACCTCAGTTAAGTTTTTAGTACGTTATGTTCAGACTTTCATTCATGACCTGTAGATTGCATATCTACCAAGTGTTTGACAAATGTCAGTCCTGGTTGGGGATGGTCAGGTCATGTATTCGTTCAAGTTTTGGTTTGTAAGCATTGTCTTCATGTCTTTTATGAGTTTTGGAAGTTTCATGGATTTATGGGCATAGGATTAGCTTCAACCCTGGAAAGTAGCCTCAATTTCCGTAGTCACTGGCACAAAGAGGCCACAGTCACACTGATGCAAGCCTATGGGAGCAACTGGGAACCCATAGTGGTGTGGAGGGCTTGGTGTTATACAATATTTTGTCACACTCCCAGTGTCGTATCTTGAAATGTCACACTTTGTGTCATCAATGTTGCAAGTGCCGAAAGTGATGAAAGTTTTCACAAACAATGTATTCACCATGAAACATGTTTGGAACATCCCTGAATAAAAGGAAGACAACTTGCCTTGAAATCATTTTTAATATTTTGTCAAAAACCTTGTTCTGCAAGACAAACACTACTTATAGTAGCCAAATTTGTACTGGTAACCTTTTTCATAACTAGTGGCTAGTACTGCCAACACTACTTTTACGAGGAAAATCCATGCTGGTCCTTTTCAACTAGTTTTTCCCAAAATGGAGGAGAAGCTTCCCTTACTAGAAAGGTCGAGAACAACGATGTGGTTTCACGAAGATGAGGATTGGAACAAGAACTCCCATTCTTATGCCTAGATCCTACTCTCATGGATCTCTCCCTTGAGATGTCAAACTTATTGCTCCTTTCATGGATCCTCAACTCCCTCTCCTTCCCTATAAATGAGATCCATACTATCCACTAATGGTTGGCTAATGATTGGTTGCCTTCCTAGTGCTGAACTATGCCTAACTGACGCTAATTTTTCTAAGGAGAAAGGAGTGCTTGAAGGTTAAGGCTAGGACTTGGAAACTCACTTAAAGGAGGCTTCCAACATCAAGGATTAAGTGGTTGTAATACTCCATTTTCCATCTATTAATAATGCATTATGTGTTTGCTTTCCATAAATGTGTCAATTATTGCTCATTTAGTGTAATACTCGCTCTGTTACATGGCCTATATTGGAATGGATTTGTCTATGTATGCATTTGTATTCTCCACGTGATATTCCTTGTAGGTATTCATCCATAATGGTGAAGAGGAGATTGAGCTTGGGAAATGAAAGAATCAAGGACGACACCAACAGATGTTAACATCAGAGTGAGGTAAGTCATCTATTCCCCTTTGTGTTTTCTGGTATAAACTAGGAAAGTTTACATATATTTTTCTTCATTTGTTTCTATATTGATCCAAGTGGATATTGGTGGCCACCCGCCTATTCCACTTGGACCCCCACCATTGTTATGTCTTTTTTTTTGTAGTACAATTTACTATTTTTGGCAGTTTTTAGGGTCCTGAACTTCCGAGCCATTTTGAGGCCCTAAACGACGTTTTTTGGGAATATTTATCTACGTGATTTAATTGAAATCATGTTTTTAGTTGTATTCCTCAAAGGGATATTTCCAACGAGGTATCATTTGCGTGAAATGGAGATAATATGACGAAGTTACGACCCTAGGAAGTTGGCTGCCCAACTAACCCCAATGGGCCCATAAAATCTTGGTGTTACATCTCTCGAGGTTAGGGTTTTCTCTTATTGTTCAATAATAGAAAGGCCCTTGAGCTCCATTATGACTTAGTCTAGAGGCTTGTAGCCACCACATCTCTTCTCAGAGATAAGATACCATCGCTCGAGCTAGTCTCATTTCCATTTTGTTTGTAAGCATATTTCATTATTTGATATTAATGAAAGGAAGTGTTATTTCTGCTACATCTCTGTATTTATGGTTATATCTATAATTTGTTGTGCTCTTTTTTAAATTTGGATTAGTTGTATCAAAGTGGTATACTCTTTCTCTATTTTTCTTTGCATGTCCCCAACGAGGTCGAGATATAAGGAGTTAGGGCTCGAACTGGTCGAACCTTTGCAAGACCAACCATGTAAATCCCGACGACCTCCCATGGGGGGAGAAAATAAAGACAAGGGAGTGGGAGATCCTATCAAAATATTGCTCAAGGAGGCCCTCGAGAAACAAAGGAACACAATGATGGATAACTTTGCCCAGATCCTTCAACGGTTTCCCACCGACGACACATCCACATCCAACAACCACTCTGGAGGCTCCACACCTTTTAAGGTACAAGTAATTTTTGACATTCCCATATTTTAGGGCCAAATAAATGCAAACACCATAGATAAATGGTTGAATCTGATAGAAGGATATATTTCTGTTCATGATTTTTCTAGCCGAGAAAAGATTACTTTTTCTCTTCTCAAATCTGCCCCCCATGTCAAGGACTGGTGGGAAACCTATTACGAGCAGAAGGATGAAAGTACAACCTCACTATTTTCAGCCGCTCCCATTTGGAATTCACTTCGGGACGCCATTAAGGAGCAGCACTACTCTGTCGGGAGCTATGAGGACAAATACATAAAGTGGACCACGCTGCTGTAGGGAAGGGACGAAGATGTGCTAGAGTTTACCAATGCTTTTCATACTCTTCACAGGAAGTTGGGTATCAAGGATTCTAAGAAACATTTGGTACTCAAGTACCGTGGCTGCCTACATAGATACATCGAGGATGAGATGGAGTTCCTGGACATCTCCTCACTCGGCATGACGTACCGATATGCCATCAAGATTGAGCAGAAGTTTAAACAGAAGAAGTGAGACTTTGGATCTGTGAATCCAAAGCAAGGGAAAGGTGCCCCCAAACCGGAGAACAAAGGATAAATCTAAGGCGAGATGACCTAGGACAACTCGCCAAGGCCACAAGCAAAGGACAACACTATGAAGCCGAAGAAGGACATGGGAAAGTGGTGTGAGTTCCATAAGAGCTCCTCCCACAACACAAGTGAGTGTCAGGCCAAGTAGTCACTAGTGGCCAAGCTGAAGGTTTCAAAATCAGATGCATTTTCTGAATCTGAGTCAAAACTCGACAAGGGGAATGAAAAAGGGAAGCAAATTATTGATGCAAAGGCCAACGCCATCTTCGCCACCACAACGATATAGAAGGAGGAACTCGAAGATCTAGAGGAGGAGGAGTGTCTCTTCCACTCTCAGATGTGCTTAAAGGGTTCCCTGCTATAGTTCATTGTTGACATCGGGAGCCAAAAGAACCTCATTGTAGAAGAGGTCATGAAGTGGCTGGGCTTATCGACCATAATGCACCCACAACCGTACACCATCAGGTGGCTTCACCAAGGACGAGATTTGTGTGTGAGCCAACAATTCCATCTTCCATACAACATCAAGCCCTTCACAGATGTGGTATTATGTGATGTTTCTCCCTTGATGTTTGTGATGTATTATTAGGCCAACCATACTTGTGGAAGTGGCATACTGTGTATGAGTCAAGGCCTTGCATTTTTATTGTTATGATGGGAAATAAGTTGTACAGGATATCAGATGTTGCAGTGCCTAGTACCATCTCTCTGGTTACTACAAAACAATGCAATACGCTCATTTCAAAAATTGGGAAAATTGTTTTCCTGATGATATGCCCTCAAGGAAAGAAGAAGACGATGGCCAAGACGTCTAAACAGGGCCCCTCTGCATGATAACAACAGATGGACAAGGTCATGGAGGAGTATGAGGACATTTTAACCTCCCTTGCAGGGATGCCTCTGCATTTTCAGGTCAAGCACTCCATCTATCTGACCTCAGGTGCATTGTGACCTAATGTACCAATTTATTGGTGCTCCATTCTGGAGAATGATGAAATCAAGAGGCAAATTCAGGAGCTACTACATAAAGGTCACATTCAGTCACATTCATCACCTTGTGGGAGCTTGATCGTGTTGGTACAGAGGAAGGATGGGACTTGGAAACTCTATATTAACTATTAGGCGCTGAACAAGATCACTGTCCGGAATAGGTACCCTATCCCATGAATTGATGACCTTCTAGACCAATCAAGGGGGAAAATATTTCAGCAAGATCGACTTGAATTTAAAATATCACCAAGTACCAATCGAACCCTCCGATGTGTGGAATACTACCTTCAAAGCCAAGGAGGGCCTTTTCGAATGGTTGGTTATGCCTTTCGGGTTGACAAATGCTACTGCAACCTTCATGAGGATGATGGATGACATATTACAGCCATTCACCAACTCATTTGTAGTGGCATGCTTGGATGACATCTTGATCTTCAGCCAGAGTTGGGAAGAGCACCTCCACCACATCTGGCAAGTTCTCTAAACACTGCGGCAACACAAGTTATGTGTCAATTTGGAGAAATTCAATTTTGACATGATCCAAGTTTAGTATCTGGGATACATTATTGATGAATAGGTGGTGCATGTGGATCCAACCAAAATCCAAGTCATTTAGGATTAGCCAGCCCCAACCACTCTAATAGAGCTCCGTAGATTTCTGGGTCTTGCCAATTTCTACCGCAGGTTCGTGTTGGGGTTCTCTCATATCACTTGGCCCTTGATTCAGGTCACCAAAGGAGGAGTGAAAGAAAAATTATTTTGGTTTGAATCTCAACAGAAGGTAGTTGTAGAGTTCAAACATCACCTCTGCTTTGCACTAGTGCTCACATTACCATACTTGAAACAACCATTTGAGACTGAGACAAATGCCTCTGACTATTGTTGGGCGCAAATAAGGTGTCTTTTATAACTCTTAAATGCCTCACATTAATTATCAACCTAAGTAAGTCTTTTTGTTTCAAGAGTGTACACAATATGTGCAAGTGATGTAAATTGTTGAATCTACAGATAGTAATACTTTTAAAATAACTTATTGATTTCAATACAAGAGTAAACAGATCAAACCATAAACTACCAAATTGTAAATTCAAGGAAATTAATTTATTCAAACATCAAAACTCAATATTAATGAAAACCAAACTCAATCTTAATCTAATTGCAATTACATCAACCGAGTGCACTGTAGCGATAACAAAGCTCTTTTAGCTGAATCTAGACTTATGCATACAAGTGATAAACTTGATTTAATAAATAACACTCTGGCTTTCAATTAACAAGAAATGATTCTTATCTAATAATTAAATCAACCTATGACATTAAATAAATGAAACCAATCAATAGAAATAAGAACTAATGCAATGGATACACAAACTCAATGCTGGTGAAAGTAAATCAATCATAAAGCTACAAAACAGAGTAATTAAACTTGTAGTAAAAGAAAAGTAAAAGTATAACACAGGGAACAACAGTGAAATCCACCAGTGACCGGGCCCAAGCTGCTAGTGACTACTGCTTGTTTACTTCAGACTATTGCAAATGAACAACAACGTGAATTATATATTATTCATCAAATCCAAATGTCATTACAACACGATGTCTCATTCAGAATAACATTCCGTGTATTAAAATTATGATTGAGGTAAAAAACGAAAAGTTTCATCCCCTATACTATTCTTCTTTCCCCTATTATAGTCAAAGAGGAAAAGAGATAAACGTGATTCGTGATCCTAAGGAATTCACAACCAAATACTACTATTAGATAGTCTTCTATCTTGCGTTGATACTCCTGATTCGCTTCTCAATTTGACCGCACAAGATGTGCACTGTTTTCTCTGTTTAGCCTTTATTCTTCAATAGTTTGAACAACAGCTGTTCCATTTGATAATTTCTACATAAAAGGAAATGAAATTTAGTTTTGAAAGCTAAATCACATCAAAGGCAGTTTCATTCATTTTCTATCAAAATCTTATCAAAACCTTGTTACATCATGGCACAAATGAATAAAAAGGAGGAAAAAGATATTTCAATCGAGAGTAAATTTATACCTGTTGCACGACCCAACATACTCCCCTGCTTACCCTGTTTCATGTCCTCGTGAACATAAATAGTTATTATGTAATGCAGTTAAAGAGTAAGCAGGAAATACTTTTTCTTTATCTAACCTAAAACTGTACTTTAGTATTAAATCTGCAAAGGCTATCCCTTCATGACCTTTAGGAAACTCATAATCAGAATGGGATCCTTCAGGTGGGTACCAAATAATAGGACTCCTAAATCGACATCCTAGCCAATATGGTCCTTCCCTCAAGATAATATTGTTGTAAGTGACAAAACTGCCTGCAACAACTTTAAAATTCATGTAGCCAAATGGTTCTCTATTCTGGACACTATGGGTTGAGACTGCCCATCTATGTTTGGATGCAAGCAAGGATCTTTCCTGAATGGATAAGAAATATACCCTTTCCTTTTCATGTTAATTCCTCACCTGTGTCTCTGAAAATCTCCACAGTGTCATGCACATTATGTGCTTGGGCCATACTACTCCTTCTACTGACAACCTAGAAACTTCAGCTATCACAGCCTCTGATACTGTTATTCTTATGCCTTTTACTGTGGACTTCGCATTTTGTAAGTGTTGTAAACAATCAATAGAGATTTCTTCGTTAGGGGCCTGAAGTATGGTGAAATATGATATCCATCCTGCATGCACCAGAATTTCCCTGGCTCTGTCAGAAATCTCCAACACTAAGGGTTCTTGGCGAACTGATTTTCCCCCCATAATGCTCGGATCTTCCAATATTCGCCCTACAATTTCAAATATTAAAACAACAGAGAAAAACAATTGCTCTGGTAAAGATGGAATAGCAAGTGGACGTAACATCTAAATTCCATAATGTCAAGCGAAATGTCCATGATAATTAATAATATTACTTCTCGGACTATCATACTGCCACACGTCATTTGATCATGGGATATCATAGCAACATATCAAGTTCAATAAGCAGAATAAATATAGCGCATGCAAAGGCATAATGGAAATCCTTCCCCCTCCTTAAAAAGAGAGGTCTCTTACGACTGAGTAGACAGGGAAAGGGTTGTTCTGACGGCAAGGCAAGGGAGTGAACAATACAGTAGTAAATGAAACAGAGTACACATGTCAATGATAGGACGACAAGAGGTATGGTTATAATGAGAGTAGAGTGTGTAAATATAGTTACGAATAAGAGATAGGATGCTTTGAATTGATGATAAGTTATGCGAGAAAGAAAAGGACAACAATATGCCAAAAAGGTACTCTGCTGATGGTATTCTAGCCGAGAATGATACGATTGATTGAGAGACAATATCTCATGCATAAAGGTTCTGAATAAAGAAAAATTAAGGAAATAATTTCTCCGATAAAAGAAAGAATAAGAGGAGGGTATTATATTGATGATTGACGATAAGATATAAATTCAATACCATAAGCAGAGCCTCTACTGCCTGCAGGCATCCATAGTCTTGACAGGGTTTCTTTTTAACCGATATGAGCCAGGATCCTCAATATAAATAGAGAATTCCAGTGTTGTTCTACAGGAGAGATTAGTATGCTGGCGTGGTAACAAGATAATCACACTGCCATTCATTTGGATGTATCAAAAGTGATCAGGATGAATCATGATGAGACCTTCTGTTCCAAGGACAATTTGGCTATCTAATGGATCATAACCCTGGTGTGGTGGCCATAATGGGCATCTCACTTTGCTACAACCTTATGAACATGGTAGGCTACCTCGTAATGAGACCCCCTATCCTCCATCTAAAAACATAATTTTGTTGTTATTACACATTTTTATGATAAATAGAGGGAGGCTCAATACTCTTTAAGAGTAGGGATGGTGGAAGAAGTTGAATATGTCAATGGAAAATGTATACCCATAGTCTTATTTGTTATAGACAGAGAAGATTATAACTAGGAAGGGTGGAACCAACATGGTGTTAAGATGATCAATCAATATCATGTATAGGAAAATGATGCTGTAAAGTGGTATATAAATAACTGTCCCTTTTCTTGAAAATAATCTATCATCAAGAAGCTGTCCTGTTAAAGATCATAATGTTAATGGTGTTAACTCCCTTCAATAGAATCCATACATTCTTGTCCTCATAAAAGTAGTGTACTTCATGCCATGAAAATAAAACAAACTGAAAAAGAAAAGAAAAATGGGGTTGAGGTAAGCGAAGAGTAATCACACAAAAGAAATAAAAAATTGTTGTTTAATTGGGGTGAACAGCGGTTGTTCAAAATATTGAACAATAGTTGTTCAAAAGATTAAACAACAGTTGTTCAATTAAATGGTAAATACGCAAAAAGAAAAAGAGGTGTTGTTCACTAGATTGAACAACAACTGTTCAATTAAATGAACAACAAAACATGTAAAATGAAAAGAAGTGTTGTTCAATAGATTGAACATCAACTGTTCAATTAAATGAATAGCAAACAGGCAAAACAAAAAGAAGTGTTTTTCAGTAGATTGAACAACAACTATTCAATTAAATGAACAACAAACATGCAAAATGAAAAAAGTGTTGTTCAATAGTTTGAACAACAGTTGTTCAATAGATTGAACAACAACTGTTCAATTAAATGAATAGAAAACACACAAAACGAAAAGAAGTGATGTTCAATAGATTGAAAAACAGTTGTTCAATAGATTGAACAACAGTTGTTCAATAGATTGAACAACAGCTGTTCAATAGATTGAACAACAGCTGTTCAATAGATTGAACAATATCTATTCAATTAAATGAACAACAAACATGCAAAACGAAAAAAGTGTTGTTCAATAGATTGAACAATGGCTGTTCAATTAAATGAACAACAAACATGCAAAATGAAAAGAAGTGTTGTTCAATCGATTGAAGAACAGTTGTTCAATTAAATCAATAAAACAACATGAAGAAAGAAAGTGTTGTTCAATAGATTGAACAACAGCTATTCAATAAATTGAACAACAAAACGATGAAAAGAAAGAAAGTGTTGTTCAATAGATTGAATAACAAATAAGCAGAGAAAAAGAAAAAATAAATCAAATCAGCAATCATATTTACATATTTTACAGATAAGAAGTAAATTTTATAAAGATGAAGTTGCCGAAGGATATGCCTTTTGCAGCTAAAACTTGCATGGTGGGGTCCTCACGTATCTGCTCATAGAAAGATTCTCTGGTAAGTGGTTTTTGGTAGAGGCACACCCGATGCCCATTTGCTTTAAAAGAAGAACTAGAACCATCAAGAGTGGCCAGTCTAAGAGTTCCATTGTCGTGCACTTTCTTTATTATATAGGTGCCTAACCACCCAGTCTGCAGTTTGCCAGGGAAGTGTTGAAACCTGGAGTCATAAAGAAGTGCCCAATTGCCCTCATGAAATGTCTTTTTCTTAATCAGGGCATCGTGCCATTTGGCTCTTTTCTGTTGAATGAGTGCAGTATGTTGTAGAGCCAGTAGCCAAATTTCATCTAATTTGTTCATTTGCAATAACCTGTTAACTTGGGCTTCAATTAAATCTAGTCCCACTTCCTAGGCTGTTCTCAGTGTTTGTATTTCAAATTCTATGGGAAAAATGGGTTCCTTACCAAATACCAGTTGATACGGAGAGTATCCAGTAGTGTTTCTCCAAGTTGTGTGATATGCCCACAAGGACTCTAGTAGTCGAGTAGTCCAATCTCGTCGATGTGATGAGACTATCTTTGTTAGAATAACTTCGATAACTTTGTTGGTGCTCTCCACCTTCCGATTCGCCTGTGGGTGATACAGAGAAGTAATTATGTGTGTGATGTGATGATTCTTCAGTGTAGCAGTGATATTGTGACCCACGAATTGTGGCCTCGCATCAGTAATTACTTCTCTGTGTAAGCCATACCGCACAGCAATTTCGAAAAGAAAATTAATAATAGTTTCCTCTATTGCTCTTGGTAACACTACTGCTTCCACCCACTTAGTTACATATTTTGTTGCAACCAATATATATTATTTCTGGTTGGATGATGGTTTGACCGGCCCAATGAAATCTAATGCCCAATGCTCAAAGGGTTCTATCACCAGCTGTGGATGCAAGGGCATTTTGTCGGATTGGCCAGCCTAGCCCATCCTTTGGCAACTATCACATGGTTGGATAAATTTCTTAGCATCTTTAAAAATAGTGGGCCAGTAATAGCCCATTTGTAGAATTTTATGTCCAATTCTGTGATTTGCAAAGTGTCCACCGCAAGGTCCATCATGATAGGATTTTAAGATATCATAAATTTCGTCTTCCCTGATGCACATGTGGATGTGCATATCAGCTCCCTTGTGGAAAAGGTATCCTCCAATCTAGGAGAAACGAGTGCTACGCCGCACAATCACTTTCCTTTCTCTTGGTGTCAGATGTTTGGGCAATTTTCCGACTACTAAGTAATTCGCCATATCCACATATCATGGTGTTTTTACGGCCACAACAAACAAATGTTCATCTGGGAACTGATCTTCCATCGCTACTGTATCATCTGTTCTTGGCACTCGGGAGAGGAAGTCTGCCACGAGGTTCTCCTTCCTTGGTTGATCCCTTATAGTTATGTCAAATTCCTGCAAAAGTAGTAACCAAAAACTTACTCTTCCATTTGTAATGGGTTTATTGGCAAAGTATTTAATAGCAGAGTGATTAGTATACATAACTATAGGGTATCTAGTTATATAGTGTCTAAATTTGTTGATAACATAAATAACAACTGGAAACTCCTTTTATGTTACTGTGTAATTCAACTCAGCAAGAGTTAAGTTTTTACTGATGTAATATATAGCGTAGGGTTTCTTGTCTTCTTCTTGGCCAAGAACCGCTCCAATAGCTGTATCTGATGCATCTGATGAAATCTGGAAGGGTATATCCCAATTCGAGCCTCATAATACTGGTGCTGTTGATACTAACTGTTTCAAATTTGTGAAGGCAATGTCACATTTGTCAGTCCATATAAAATCAACATTTCCTGTCAAGGCATATAATGGTGCAGCAATTTGTGAAAAGTTCTTTATAAATCTACGATAATATCCAGCAAATCCCATAAAACTACGTACCCTTTGTTTGAGTGCAGGGAGTAGCTAATAATATGATTACCTGTATCTTTGCTGGATCTACCTGAATTCCAATACACTATTCTAGAACTTTATCCAATGTTTGTAATGCCTAATCAATGTCATCCCCATAGGGTGTAAAATCGTCCACATACACTTCCAACCCCTCATTTATCATGTCTATAAAAATACTGAGTATGGCTCTTTGGAATGTAGCAGGTGCATTGCAAAATCCAAAAGGAAATACCTTGTAAACAGATGTTCCCCAAGGGCAGGTGAAAGTAGTTTTATCCTGGTCTTTAGGGGCAATTTGAATTTGGTTGTAGCCACTGAAGCCATCCAGGAAACAGAAGAACTTCTTTCTTGCCAATGTATCTAGGACATGGTCGATAAATGGAAGGGGAAAATGGTCTTTTTGTGTTGCTTTGTTGACTTCTCTATAGTAAACACATATTTGCCATTTTTCTTTCTTTCTGGGGACAACTACTAATGGAGAAACCCATTTACTATCAAATATAGGATAAATAAAAATCACATCTAACAGTTTTTGAAGTTCTTCTTTCACAACATCCTTTAGATGAGGATTTAATCTACGCTACGGTTGTCGAATGGGCCTTGCATCTTTTTCAGTGTAGACATGGTGCATGCATAACTGCGGGTCAATCCCTTTCATGTCTGAGTGATCCCATGCAAAAGCCCCTTTGTATTTCCTAAGGACTTGGATGAGTCTTTGTTGGTCATCACTCAGATTACTTTTAATATTTAGGATTTTCCCTGGCTCGATTTCAATAGGCTTGTTATTATAGACAGTGGTTGTTGGTATTGGTTGGTCATTGATGTCTCTTAAGGAATCTTCTTCACTATCATTGTCAAGGGTTGCTTTAATCATGTGACATTTCAAATTAGACATTGCAGCAAGGTGATTGATAAAGGTGTTAATGATATCATCTTTTGTTTGGTTTTTGAATTCAAGTGCATCTACCACAGTCAACAGTGAACGAATATTTTCTGTTAAATATGTTACAGGTTGTTTCCTAGTTTTTATAATGGTTAGGCTTGGCTGAGCAGGTTGGTATAAAGGTAGATTCTTTACATCACTTCTTCTGGTTATGGTCATAGTGCCTATTCGACAGCCTATGTAAGCATCAACTGTTGCTAGCCAAGGCCTTCCTAGTATTAAGGGATGTCCATCTAGCCGGTTTCTAGGGTTGATAATCAAGAAATCTGCTAGATATTCCCAAGTGTCCATGGAGACCATCACATCCTGTAATGTTCCTTCTGGCTTAATGATTGATCCGTTGGCAAGTTCCAGTAAGGTACTGGTTGGTTCTAAGGTTGTGATGCTAAGCATTTCACAAGTTTCTGTTGTGAGAATGTTGATGGCTGCCCCTAAGTCGACTAAAGCATTGGGAAAAGAGCAGCCATTTATTTGTATTGTGACAATGGGATTTCCCGGGTCTTCATATTTTACAGGTGTCTCTTTCCCTAGTAATAAATTAGACAAAGTTTTGACGACAAGGACAGTTGGTGTTATTTTTTTTCCTCACGGACTTATTTGCACACAATTCTTTAATGGTTTTAGCATCTATCAGAATGTATTGAATGGCCTGGAGGAGGGGTATTTTTATACAAAGATTTTTGAGTTCACCCAGAAGATCAAAGTCAAGATATTCAATACGTCGAGATATTATCAATCTTTCTAGGAACGGGGGAGAAGTAATTATAATTTGCTCGAGATCTTTCTACCTAACTGTATCTTCTCCCTATTTTATTTGCTGGTCATCTACAGTCGAAGGCTTATCCGGATGTGTTTCTTTAACTTTAGGTTGCAGATTTTTGTCCTCATCTGGAGCAATTATGCATCCATATCTTAACTTAAGTTCATTACATTCTCTCATCTCAACTTCAGGGTCCAGACTCTCAATAATTTGTACTGACTAGATCAGCCTGTTGTTAGGATTTGGAGTTGGTAGAGGTGGGAGTTTCGGCCGTATATTAGGTTGAGGATTTTGCTCCAATGTATAAGATGCTGGCAAGAGTGGTTGAGGTAGAGGAATTGTTCCCATAGGCTAGCTTGCGGATTGTTGCCCATTTGGTTTCCAATTCTGATTTTGTGAGGTAGAAGGAGACCATTGAGAGGAATAAGGGTTGTTCTGCTAGAATGTGTTGGGGCAAAGTGATTGCCTATCATTTACTTTGTCAACCTAGGGGTTTCGTAAACTTGTGAAGCATGCGTGCATTGTATGCGCTAGAAATTGTCTTTCAGTTTAGATCAATCTAAATACAAAATAATGAAAACCAATTCATCTAATATATGAAATCAAATAATGAAAATGAAATTAAACTAACCCGTGAAATCAAAAACAACTAATGTATGCTTAGTTACTCCAGCATTCAATTATAAAGTGTTACCTTCTTGAGATGATGTGTAAGCAACTAATTATACTTTAACTTCTAATGTCCTAGAAAAGCAGGTAAAGTGTGCATAGAATAACTCAGTAATTGCATGTATCAAATATTCAACCATTCAATCTTGAAATTTGATTAAACCAATTTCTTATAATGATCTTTAGGAATATCAGTTAATGCAATTAAATGAGGATCTTAAAAGCAAATATAAAAGCATGAAGAAGTAAAGCTCAATGATTGCATAGGTTGAACATTCAATCACCCAATATGAAGTCACCTTCTTGGCCTGATCCTTTATTCAATTATACAATGAATTGATGGTTTAATCTAAGAAAGTAAATAACAGAACATGAAATGAAACTAAATAACTATGAGCCCTTGCCTCAAACTTAATCCAATTAGAAAATACATAAATCTTCCCTATTGAAATGTTTTTAGAAAAGCAAAGATTACACAGTCGTTGTAAAACTAATACTAAGAAAGCAAATAAACTTTAATCTATAAAAGCAATTAAATCTGACAATCATTAGATGGTCATTCCAATGGTGTATGAGGATGGCAAGTGAAGAATCTCCATATGCAAGCAAAACTAAATCTTCAAATCTCCATGTAAAAGCTCCAAATTCTCTATTAAAAAAATGAGAATTTCTCCCACTTTTCACATGCCTTTCAAAGGAGAAGGCTCTCCTATTTATACAAAAACATAAGAAGCTATCCTATTTAATGAAGATCCACTAAAATCTCATATAGTTACAACCAAATAGCTCATAATGAGACACATATCCCCCAAGTGTCTCATAGCTTTCTAATCCAAATAGGAAATGATGAGACACCTCATAGATTTACAATCCAAATAGGACACATATCCTTCTTTGGTCTTTATCCAAATCTCTTTTGAAGGGAATTCGAATTTGAGCATTGGAGGCCACATAAGGGTGCCTTGGAAGCTTTCAAATGACCTACACATGTCATGAAACTCAAGCCACATATATAGATACATGAAACCATGTTAATTTCCTAGTTTTTAATCATAAATTCACTTTAAACACATAAAATAAATAACTTTGGTAAATAAGGATCCTAACCCATATATTTATGAAAATGGTGGCTAATGAAAAGTTATATGGTTATGGAGTTGTGACATGTGAGTGAAATGGTGGCGATAAAGGTGAAAGTGGATGTCATTTTGAAGACATTTTGGAGGCCCAACATACCCCCCAACTAGAGTAATTGCATGTCCTCATGCAAATATTGCATTAATTCCTTTGATTTGCTCGCAATGTCTTTTCTTTTGAATGAGCTTGGCTTATATCATATGTCCTTAAATTTTGAATTTGACAATTTTATTTACTTTTGCAAAGTATTCCTTGTCATACATTGAATTGCAACATGTTTGGTTGACTTTTGTGTTTCAACCAAATTCTAATTGGTATTGGTTCTTGTGTTTCAATACCTTGTTTCTTTTTGTTGCAGCAAGATTCATTGAACATATTTAAGAATGCATCTTTAAAATCAGCCATATAGTGTGCTCTTAATTTAGACATTATTTGCAAATCATATAACTTTTTGAACCATAATGCAATCATAATTGATTAAGACAAGTATGTTAGGATGAAATTAAAATGTGTGATGGTGTATGATGCATGAATATGAAATGATGTTCCTTTCCCCCAACTAAAGATATGACAATGTGAAAGAGGAAGTGAGGAAATTCCCAAAGTTACAATTTTAGTATTTTAAGGAATTTCATGACTAAAAATTAGAAAACCACATACCTTCACTTACCTTCAATGTGCATGAGTTATGGAAATTGAAGAGTGTGGCTGCTTCTGGATCATGGAATGAAATGTAGAATTCATCTGCTTCTTGGTTGCATAAATGGTGGATGAGGTTTTGAAGTGGATTCTTTATTTTTGCTGCTAAATCTATTGTATCTGCTGTAAAATGTTGAAATGATATAGTCTTCAATCGCTATAAAACCAATGGTACAACTCTAGTCATGTGAATAAATGTGTCGGTGTTGAGCATGAAGAGAGATCATTGGATTACCGACCATTGATGAATGTCGTTAACCAATGCAACGTAAACTCGCCATTAATGTCAAAAAGTGTCAAGGTACCTAAGTACATCTTGCGAAGGGTGAATAAATGAGCCGATGTGGAGCCACTTGCAAGTTCCAATGATGAAGGGACATTGATGTATTCCCATGATTGTTGGCAAGAAAGCCTTTCATTAAGGCATACAAGCCTCAAGGTACTAATGAGGACTCTAGCCTTGGACCTAGATAATGTGTCGATGTCGATAAGCCAAGGCTTGTTAGAAGGAAGGCCTTAAGGAATCCTCCATCCTCTAACGCGAGCATGAAACAATGATTTTGAAGGACTATGAATGAATTTTTTTTGTAGTGGATCAAGGTTTATTTAACGGAAAGGAAAATGACAAGTGAATGGAAAGTCAAAGGACAAATCAGTATGTAAGCGAGTTGAATGTCTTTATGAAAATGGGTTATGAGTTAGTGAAAGCAAGGCAGGAAAATATAGTTTCTATGAATAAAAATGCAGTGAAGGAAAATGAGATGAGAATTTTATTGGCTGACTAAGTGAAATGCGATGCAACTGCAAAGGAAATGAGATGAAGGTTTTATTGACTTAAGGAGTATGGATGCAATGGAAACACTAGCATCTGAAAGGCTTGCAACTGTTGCATCTGATATGCATTAACATGTGCTCATGCATTGGTTTTTCATCTCTATTGCTGCTATGATCATTTTCTTGTGAAATAAATGTGGTCTCTGAGAGACACTATTTGCTTATGGTCATATGTTATTCCTTTTGGAACCTGCAAAAACTAGTACCTCTTCTCCAATGGATTGTAAGGTTATCAAAATAGAGAGGTGATCAATCTCTCTGTTAATCACATACATAAAAAAATAAGAATCAGTACTATTAAACAAGTACATCAAAGAAAACCAAAAGAGTTTATACCTGTGTCGAAAGTAGTGCCTCAAGTTACCTGTTGTTTATTTTTAGAAATTTCTTCATTATTTACTGTTTCAAAATCTGATAATAACTTCCTCATTTTGTAGATCTCGTCAAGATATTTCCAACGACGCTTGAATCATCGAATTCTGATGTTGTATGAGAAAGTTAGACTGTTTTGATATTTTTATGAAACAATGAAAATTGTCATGTAAAATATGGCATGGGAACATGATGCTACAGTGAAAGATAATGTAAGCAGATGAAATGGCATGTTGATCATGAATTTCTGGTTAGAATGCATTTTTTGACAAATAAATCATTGAGTTAAATGCATAGCTACAGAATTGTTTTCTAGCTACATAATTGTCGATTAGCTGTAGAATCACTGTTCAGTTGTAGAATGTGCACAGTTTCTGTAGATAAAATCCCAAACAAACAACCCAAGTCAGTAAATAACCAAAGAGAAAGAAATAATGTTGTGGTTTACTGGAACCAAAATACAGTGATAATTGCAATGCCTCATGGGCATGAGTTCACTCCAACATATGTCATATGCCATATAGCATTTTAAAAAAAACACAGTAGCCTTGAATGGAACCAAATGCAACACATATATAATTAAATTATTCACCCAAACTCATGCTCTTCAATATAATAGTTCAATGCATATCATGGTTTGAATGCTTGAAAAGATACACCATGTAATTCAAAGCCAATTCAACACCAAAGCGACGATCATCTAGCTTTCACAGGATTGTATTTAACCGAAATAGAGAAGGGACTGCTTGAGATATTTTCGGGAGTTCAAAATACAATGAACAACACCAAGGAGTTTCCATCATCGAATTTATTGTAACCGAAAAAAAAATTCCAGCCATCAGAGTTTGTTTTTAATTTGAACTCTTCCCTCTCCAACGTGCCATGTTTAAATAGTTCATCGTGTATTAAATAGAAATCATTTTTCCTCACGGAGTCAGCGAAATAGGGTCTTGAAGAATCTCATATTTCTCTCAATGGTTGCAAAATTGAGGAAACCATTTTTGGGTTATTTAACTTGACCTATTCTGAGAAAAATCCATGTCTCAATTTTCTGAAATTCATTTTCATTTGGTAGGAAATCGCGTCTTAAATTGACGTTTTTAAGTTTGTTACGTATTTCTTCTGCTCAGTTAACTTCCGGGTCTTTCATGTCCACCGCCAAGAATGGATAAGAATGAGCGGAAGTATTCATGGGTAAGTCTGGTTCTTTTCAAGAATAGTCTGTCCAGGACCTCTATCTCAAATAAAGAACTGCTTTTTCTATAGTGTTGATTAGTATCCTGGACCACTCTTGCCCCCTGCAATAGCCTTAGTGCCAACTCTCTAGCCTCAAGTTCATTTACGCTGGGCCTACAAGTACTAACTTAGAAACTAGTATTGAAAAGTGTGCCCGCCGTTCTGCAGTTACTCTGGTTAGAAGGGCTTGCCGAGAGAACATAGCTATTAAGAGAGCAATGGAGTTAGTTGGGTGCAAAGTTAATTTCTCTAGTTCACATGACTGTATTACAGATATGGCAAGCTCAGAAGAAATAGAACAGAAAATAATGGCCATGTCACTGAAGGAATCAACGAAGAAAAATGTAGATGAACTTAAACATGAAGGTTCAAATGATATGTTTGTATCTATTTCCATTTCTGTGGACAATTACCTCTCTGCAAATTTATTCCAGAAAAGTTGTGATAGTGTTTGCCCATTTCGAACTGGAGAAAGTTGTAAATGGCTAGATATAGTGTGTGCATAGATGGGCAGTGAATTTACAGGATTGCGAGCAAACTATGATGCATTTGATCAACTTTCAATATTGTTATTGCATTTTTCTTTGTGAATTTTTAAAGTATATATTTTTTTTATTGTTTTTATTTGGTTTATGTGTTTTGTTATTTTTTTTTTAATGATGAATTTTGGATTTTGATTTTTAAGCTAATGCCAAATTTATTTTTCCTTGCAGGTTGCATGAGAATCTAGATTGTCAATTTCTTTACGAAAAAAATAAAAAAATCTACATTTTCGTTATTCAAAAACATGAATTTTTTTATTTTTATTTTTATTTTTATTTTTTTATTGAAAATCCAACATGATTTTTTTATTATCAAACATGATTTTTATTATTTTTTATTGAAAATATTTTTGTGAGGTTAATGAAGAAATGCAAGAAAATAAATAAAATCGTAGAAGATTTTAAAGTCTAAAAAGTTAAAAAAAATGCAATCAAGAACTATAAAAAAAATGCAATGAAGCTTGATTTTATTTCCTAGTTTATCCTACTTGAAAGATTTTTTTTTTTTTTTTATTTTTTAATTTTTAAGTATATGAATCTTTCCAATGGAGCCAATTACAGATTAAACTTTTTAAAATTTTCATATCCAAATTTGCAAAATGTACCTGATTGTGCATGAGGACATGAGAAATCATTTTAACCTTTAGATTTGGTGCAAGGATCTCTTGAAGAATTGATGAATATTGTGGCATAACCGCTTGTTGATACCATTCCTCAATGTAGTCTTTGGGCTGCATTCTAGATCCTTTGTCCATAAAAGGTTGTAAAAACAAAAACAAATAAAATACACTCTAAATTGGAAGTTAGTTCCTATGCACACTTCCCTAGCAACGGTGCCAAAATGTTGGGGCAAAGTGATTGCCTATCATTTAATTTGTCAACCCAAGGGTTTCATAAACTTGTGAAGCATGCGTGCACTGTATGTGCTAGAAATTTTCTTTTATTTTAGATCAATCTAACTACAAAATAACGAAAACCAATTCATCTAATCTATGAAATCAAATAATGAAAATGAAATTCAACTAACCTGTGAAATAAAAAACAACTAATGTGTACTTAGTTACTTCAACATTCAATTATGAAGTGTTACCTTCTTGAGATGATGTAATCAACTATTTATACTTTAACTTCTAATGTCATAGAAAAGCAAGTAAAGTGTGCAGAAAATAACTTAGTAATTGAATGTATCAAATATTCAACCATTCAATCTTGAAATATGATTAAATCAATTTCTTAGAATGATCTTTAGGAATATCAGTTAATGCAATTAAATGAGGATCTTAAAAGAAAATATAAAAGCACGAAGAATTAAAGCTCAATGATTGCATAAGTTGAACATTCAATCACCCAATTTGAAGTCACCTTCTTGGCCTGATCCTTTATTCAATTATACAATGAATTGATGGTTTAATATAAGAAAGTAAATAAAAGAACATGAAATGAAACTAAATAACTATGAGCCCTTGCCTCAAACTTAATCCAATTAGAAAATACATAAATCTTCCCTAGTGAAATGTTTTTAGAAAAGCAAAGATTACACAGTTATTCTAGAACTAATACTAAGAAAGCAAATAAACTTTAATCTATAAAAGAAATTAAATCTCACAATCATTAGATGGCCATTCCAATGGTGTATGAGGATGGCAAGTGAAGAATCTCCATATGCAAGAAAAACTAAATCTTCAAATTTTCATGTAAATGCTCCAAATTCTCTATTAAAAACATAAGGATTTCTCCCACTTTTCACATGCCTTTCAAAGGAGAAGGCTCTCCTATTTATACAAAAACATAAGAAGCTACCCTATTTAATGAAGATCCACTAAAATCTCATATAGTTACAACCAAATAGCTCATAATGAGACACATATCCCCTAAGTGTCTCATAGAATTCTAACCCAAATAGGAAATGATGAGACACCTCATATAATTACAATCCAAATAGAACACATATCATTCTTTGACCTTTATCCAAATCTCCTTTGAAGGGAATTCGAATTTGAGCATTGGAGGCCACATAAGGGTGCCTTGGAAGCTTCCAAATAACCTATACATGTCATGAAACTCAAGCCACATATATAGATACATGAAACCATGTTAATTTCCTAGTTTTTAATCATAAATTCACTTTAAACACATAAAATAAATAACTTTGGTAAATAAGGATCCTAACCCATATATTTATGAAAATGGTGGCTAATGAAAGGTTATATGGTTATGGAGTTGCGACATGTGAGTTAATGATGGCGATAAAGGTGACAGTGGATGTCATTTTGAAGACATTTTGAAGGCCCAACAGAATGGTGGTGGGTAAGAGGGATTTTGCCTATTATTGTTTGGATTTTATTGGTTGTGCCATGATGGCATGGAAAATGGTTGAGGTGGCCAAGTAGAGAAAGGTGGATGGTTCTGCCATGCTGCCCTTGGATACTGCTGAGAATTAAATTGCGAGAAAGGAAAGAATGAAGAGGGTTCTGTAGGCAGACCTATTGGGCATGCTTGACATTGATGGTGTTGGTTCATCAGATATACTGGTTTTTCTTCCTCCTCTGCTTCCTTGAAAACTGCTTTTAATCCAGGAAGCGATGGAAAACCTTCCGTAGCATGATCCTTAGTGCAAATTGTGCATGTTTATATCATATCTAGCGGACATTCTCTATGATTGTGCTTCTTTCTGCAACATGGATAGAAAATGGTCAGGTTCTATTTTGCTTCGGCCTATTTTTGTTTGGCTTGCATGATGTCCAATTATGTCGTTAGGGCACCCAAGATATCAGTCTTGAAATATTCCTGCAGATTGTCGATTTCCACTTGTGTAATGCTTCCTTCTGAGAGTTTGTTGTCTTTGGTAATTGCATCACGCCCAGTTGGTTTCAGCCTTGTATTGCCTCTAGAACACTTGATGCACAATTGTACAATATTGTCATAATCTTCTTGATAAATATCACCCTTTCCCATTAAATTTAATGTTTCTACCCATTGGTCTTTCATACCTTTGATCATCGTAGTTTTAAGAACTTTAGGAGGCAACTTTTCATAAGGAGATCTTTTGCAAATTATATTGAAAATGTTCTATATATTCTTCAAGGGTCTCATTAGTCTTAGCTACCATTTGAAAACTTTCATCCTTCAGTTCTCTAGTTCGGAAAAAATCTTGGTATTTTTTTAGAAATGTTGGTTTGATTTGATCCTAGTCATTAATGGTAACTCCACCAAGTCCCATAAACCAACGCAGAGCTGCTCCCTTCAGAGTAGAGGGGAACAAATTCAGTTTCCAGGGGTCAGTAGTGTAATCATATCCCTTACATAAAACATCGAATTCGAAAAGGAATGCATCAGGATCCTCTGAAGTTGACCCATGAAAGGTAGGAATATTGTGTAATGGTATAGCTTTCATGGGAGCATTGACAGCTATATCAACAATAGGGTATTGTAATGTGGAGCTCTGGGGCTATTGTGGATTATTAGCCATTTGGTCAAAAATATGCCAATATTCTTTAGGGATTTTCGGGGCTCGAGATATGTTCCTGGGGGAATCAGAAGAGACTTTTAAAATGATTTTAACAACACTACCTTGGTCCAGAATACTGGGTGTCCTCTGTTCAACTACTGCTTCAGGATATTTGGGTTTTGATGAATTAATCTTCTTAGTGCTACCTGTTTCTCCTTCTCCTTCACAAAGATTGCAAGAATTCCCTTCTTGTAAAGGGCTAAACTACAAATTTTCAATGTTCTAAAAACTCTGTTCAGACCCTTTAGTCTTGTCATGAATCTCAACGTCAACTGCAGATGGTGATCCTACGGCCTGAATGGTTATAGTAGGATTTCTTGTAGAAATGATTTGGGTAGAAACAAAATGATCTTCTCCTTCTTTTATAGTTTGTAGGCCTTTTTCAATACCATGTACCAAAACCACTTAGGACCAATGCTTGGACCAAATACCTAGGGTCAATAACTCAGACCCGATACCTTGGACCAATGCCATGGATCAAAATACCATGGACCAAATACTTCAGACCAAAAATTTATTTTTCCAAGGTATACACGCTTTTCCTTCTGTGAAAGTGCGTGTGTACATATATGTGACTTGTATACAATGAACTTGCTTGTATACGCAACATGGTTAGTGGTGAACCTGCTTATACCTCTCTTTTTTCATTCTATGAAGACTGATATGTAATTCTTTGTTGTTTTCCTGCTATACTGTGATCCTTCATCTGAGTGAGTTGCCTTTTGAACTGATTCCTAGAAGCTGCCCTGTATTTCATCACATCTGTAAACACTACTGTCATACATTCTGTCACATTTGATATCTCTTCTGTAGATTCATCTGGTTACCATATACAAGTGAGTTGTTCTGCTACAAGTGGGTTGCCATCAAGTAAAACACATACATCATAATGCCAACAATCTCCCCCTTTGGACTTGATGGCAACAACCACACCAAGTCACTCTCCACCTTTGACATCAAGGGCAAAGGGTCATGCTCCCCCTAAGTGCATGTTGAATTCTTTGATATGCTAAAGTGTGCTGATTAAGCTCCCATGATCGAGTCCATGCTCCCCCTGAGCATAAGCAAAGTTTGCAAACAGATGTTCTAAAATAAGAACATGATTCTATACATTACAAATGACCTTCCTATAACCAATGACTCATACATACATCCATCTCCCAACCAAGTTGGGTTATACCAAATTTGACTCATCCACCCAACCAAGTGGGGATATATCAATTGTTTATACATGTCAAAAACAAGAAACATTACATCGTCCATCCCATGCATAGTGGGGGTTACAAATTACATCATATGACTCATGGGTATTTAAAAGATACACATGACATTTTTTAACAAAGACCACAAACCTAAACAAGACCATGATAGTCATTAGCAACTATCATACACCATATATGATCTGTACCATAAGTATCTGTCAGCAACATCAACAACCTGTATATGTCCATCATTAGTTCCCAGAATATCATCAACCATGTTCTCCCTCTAAACCTATTCCACTTGTTCACTGTTAGATCTGATCATTACATATGCCAGTAAGAGATATCAAAGCATCATCATTATCAGATATACTATGAGGACCAATATAGCAACGGAGCAGATAATTAATAGAACCATAGCAGACCCCCCTTTTTTTGAGTCTGGCCTACTGCTTTTCTTCAAACTAACATATACGTAATTATGCCCACAGAAAATAGCATATGTACGCAACTATGCTTCATGAAACTCGCGTTAACCACCTTTCTCTGAAAAATAGTATTTAACAATAGGATGATGCAGAAACTACTCCCAGCTTTTGTTTGAGATATTCAAATGTCTCTCTAGGTAGTGGTTTAGTGAATATATCAACAACTTGTTCTTTGGAGGGAACATACTCCAATTTTACCTTTTGTTCAAGCACTTGTTCACATAGGAAATGATATTTGATGGGTATGTGCTTGGTCTTAGAGTGCATGACTGGATTCTTTGAAATACTGATGGGACTTGTATTATCACATAGAATGGAGATGGGTGGAGTACATGAGATCTGAATGTCTTGCAAGGTTTTCATCATCCAAAGTAGTTGTGTGCAGCAATATGCAACAACCACATATTCTGCTTCAGTCATAGATAATGAAATTGAACTTTGTTTCTTGCTGAACCAAGACACTGACCTGGAACCCATATAGAATTCACCACCACTAGTGCTTTTTCTATCATCAACACTTCCTGCCCAATCTGCATCTGTATATGCATGAAGTGTAATATCTGTATCTCTAGGATACCATAAACCAAAGTTCTGTGTTCCTTGAAGATATTTGAAGATCCTTTTGACTTCTTGAAGGTGTGATTCCTCTAGATTTTCTTGGAATATTCCAACTATTCCCACTACATGCATGATGTCCGGTCGGGTACCTGTTAGATAAATCATACTACCAATCATGGATCTGTAAGTTGGTTGATGTACTGCTACTGATTCATCATTTGAGCTAAGACTGCATCCTGTTACCATTGGGGTACACACTGGTTTAGAATCTTCCATGCTGTACTTTTTCAGGATCTGTTTGAGATATTTGGTTTGTGAGAGAAAAATACCATCTTTATTTTGTTGAACTTGTAGACCAAGAAAATAGGTAAGCTCACCAAGCAAGGACATTTCAAATTCTTGCTGCATTACTGAAGCAAAATTTTGACTCATGGATTCTTCATTGCTACCAAAAATGATATCATCAACATACACAGCAGTTATTAGCAGTTTACCAGTGTCCATATTTGTATATAGATTGCTATCTATTGACACCTTTGAAAAAACCTGTTGGTGGAGATATTTGTCAAGATGCTAATACCATGCCCTTGGAGCCTGTTTTTGACCATAGAGAGATTTTCTGAGTTTGCATACAAGTTTTGCATCATTTCCAAGAATGAATCCTTCTGGTTGTTCAATATAGACTTCTTATTCTAAGTCTCCATTAAGAAAGGCAGATTTTACATCCATTTGGTATACTTTAAATTTCTGAAAACCAGAAAGAGAAAGAAACATTCTTATGGCTTCAAGTCTAGCAACAGGTGCAAAAGTTTCTTCAAAATATATACTTCTTGTTGAACATATCCTTTATAAACAAGTCTGGCCTTGTTTATAATAACTTTTCCATTTTCGTTCAACTTGTTTTTGAATATCCATTTAGTTCCTATGATATTCTTATCATGAGGTCTAGGAACTAATTCCCAAGTATTATTCTTTTCAATTTGCTCAAGTTCTTCATTCATGGCCTTGAACCAACATTCATATTTGCATGCTTCATTTACATTTTGAGGTTCAATGGAAGATAATAATGCTAGGCAGCTTGAAGCTTCGGCAATGGTTCTTTTAGTTTGCACACCTGCCCCTTTTTCCCCTAAAATTTGAGTTTTTATATCAATTTTCTGAACATACCTAGATGGAGTCTTTTCTTCTATCGTTAACTCTTCTTTTGGTGCTTCATTGGTTTCTTCTTTAGAATCAGTGTGATTTGATGTGGGAAAATGATTCTCATCTTCTTCATTGTCATAATCTTCGGTTTTTATCTGTTTTGGATTTTTTCATGCTTCATCAACCACAACATCAATACTTTCAATAATTTTCCCAAGTCTTTTATTATAACATTTATATCCTTTACTTCGGGAAGAGTAGCCAAGAAGAATACCTTCATTTGCTCTAGGTTCAAACTTACCAAGTTTTTCATCAGTCCTTTTGATGTAACATTTGCTTCCAAAAACTTTGAAGTATTTTACAGTAGGATTCTTACCATACCAAAGTTCAGGTGGAGTTTAAGTGTTGTTTACTCGAATATTTGCTTGGTTGAGGATAGTGACGATGACAAATGCAGCTTCACCCTAGAAGGTTGTAGGAGTTACAGATTCATCTACCATAGCACGAGCCATTTGTTGAACAGTTCTGTTCATCCTTTCTGCCACTCCATTTTGTTGAAGAGTCCTTGCGGTAGAGTACTGCCTTTTTATTCCATGTTGTTCACAAAAGTCAAAGAATTCATCTGAGGTAAATTCCCCTCCTCGGTTAGATCTGAGGAATTTGATTTTGTGATCTAATTCATTTTCATCCAAGGCTTTGAAGGCTTTGAACTTTTCAAATTCTTCATATTTATGCTTTAGAAGACCTATCCAACACATTTTGGAAAAATCATCAATGAACAATATAAAGTATTCTTCTCCACGGGGTGAATTTTTCCTTGATGGACCACATAAATCAGTATGAACAAGTTCAAGAGGCTTACTAGCTGACCCTTATTTTTCGATGAAGTGAGATCTGTTTTGCTTACTGAATTGACATGATTTGCATATAGTATTTTTAGGAATGTTGATATCCAGAAGATCAAGAAATACTTGGAATCTGCATGCTTTTCTTATTTGAGAAAAGCTTAGATGTCCCAATATTTTGTGCCATAGCCAGTTTTCATCATTTTTTCTTAGATATAACTGTTGTTGTCATCCTTTGATATGTATAGGTTGTTTGGAGTTCTTGTCCCTTTGATCGTGGTTTCTCCTATATCAAGCTCACGAACAACACATCCATTTGATCGAAATACTACTTCATTTCCTTGATCACACATTTGATTCACACTCAAAAGGTTATGGTTTAAGCCATCAACATACATAACATTCTCAGCTTTAACTTTTTTCTTTCAAGAAAACAGAGCCTTTACCTTTCATGACATCCGGAGTGTCATTTCCAAATGAGACACTCTTTTCCTTTTCTAAGGCATTATATGAGTGTTGTTTTTCTTTGTCACTTGTCATGTGTTTTGAGCATCCACTGTCAATGTACCACTGGTTTTCTTGTCCTTCTGCATACAAGGCTATACCACATCTTTCTGTTTGTGGTTCTTTCTTTCTCCATATTTTGGGATTTAATGGAGTTTTCTCCTTTTGAGTTATTTGCCAAAATTTACTCCTGCATTCAGATTCTTCATGGCCAAAGTTGTTACAGATTAAGCATTCTATTTCATTTTCCAAAAGAGAAAAGTTATTATAAGAAATTTTCTTGATCCCTATCACATTCCTTTGATTTCGTGCTTCTCTAGTCATGATAGTTTTGTAGGAAACACATTGAGCAACTTTGTGTCCAAAATTATGACATGAAAAACATTGACTGTTAAAGAAGTTTATGCGATTATCGAATCTACTGACCTGGTGATTGTAGTTTGTATTGATATTTATCTTTGAAGAAAATTGAGTATGATTTACCTGAGGATGATTGTGGCTTCTGTTCATCCTTGAAGTAAATTAAGCCTGATTCACCTGGTAATCTGCTTTATGCCTTTGCTGACGGTTGTCAAACTGTTCACTGCTCTTTGCTGCATCAAGATTGCTTTTAGTGGAGGTTGACAGCTTCTACGATTGAGATGTTTCTTCATTATATCCAAGACCTGTATTTATCATAGGAGAGTGCTTCACTTTGATAATTTCATTTAAGTTTTCTGATCCTTTAGTAAATCTAAGATTGGGAGCTTTTGTTTTCTCAAGATCCTTTCTTAGACCCACAATTTCACATTCTAGCTTTTCATTTTGTTTTTCTCTTTTAGCAAGTTGGTATGTCAAGGTATCTATAATCATATTGTTTTCTAGTAAAAAAATTTTGAGTTTAGATATTTCTTCATAAAGGTCATCTTCATCTAAAGCATCCAAAAAATTATCATCTTCATAAGCCATTAGAAGTCTATAGTCATTACTATTTTATTTTTCATCACTATTTGATAAACCATCACTATTTTCATGAGTATAGTAGCTCTTTTTACTTACACTTTGTTTTCTATTCCATTTTACAGATTCCTTCCCTTTATCATATTTATCTTTATGAGGACATTTGGCAGCATAATGAATGACTCTACCACAGGCAAAACATTTGAAAGGTAGTTTACCTCTGAATCTTCTAGAACCCCGTTGAAGCTTCTTGACAAAGTTTGCTTCCTCTTCTTCTTCTGAAATATGTCCTAATTCATTGAGTTCTTCTTTTCCTTTTGCAAAAAATGTGGCTTCTCTCATATCTTATGGACCTCCTTTTCTCATCTCAAAAGTAGTTAAGATTCCGTGAAGCTGTGTCATAGTAATAGTCTGTAGGTCCTACTTTTGTTCTATGGCAGATACTTTTGATTCAAATTTAGCAAATAAGGATCTTAAAACTTTTACAACTAAGGTAACTTCGTTTATCTCTTCACCCAGATTCTTCATACAATTAACAATATCATCTATACATAAGAAGTAACTAGCTATACTTTCATCATTGTGAATGATGGATCTTCCTTCAAGCGATCAAGCTTCTTCTGAAGGACCTACTCCGATACCAATTGTTGGAAATAATACTGAGAGGGGGGGGGGTGAATCAGTATTAGCAAGTCAATAATTTTTCCATTTCCATAATCAGATTTATATTCGCTACTTCAGTTAAGGGAACTCACGTGTACACACAACTTTGTTTAAGACAACTAGTGTATATCTAGCAAACTTATGATTCAGTTAATTCATCATATGTTGATCTTTAATCAGTGCATCAGTACTTCATTATCCATATAAATAGTAACTAGGTGTAGTAAAAATAGAACATATCATCGCACCATAAGAAACACACATGAACACCAAGATATAAGGTGGAAACCCAATGTGGGTGAAAACCACCTGCTGTAATCATCTCTGTCTTCTTTTAATAATAAGAGAATTTTGTTTACAATTTTTGTATTGGTGTAGTCTTATACTAGTACGTAGGCTTCTACCTGCAGAAGGCTACAACTTTCTCTCATTCTCCAACTTCTACTAGAAGGGAGCTACAACCCCCTAGCTCTTGTACTAGCTGATATGTTTACTAGTACATAGGTGTCGGCCTATAGAAGGCTACAACCTTCTCTTTTCTTCCAGGGACCATGTTTCATAAATTTTTAAACTGGATCCATCAACAACATCATTCAATCATCAAATATATCTGCATCAACCAATCTCCTTTTGAACCAACCACAATCAAATCAATCAACCACTTTGACAACCCATCAATCTGATCATTCAGAATGTTATCACCAGATTACAGTAACCAGAACCCAGAACACTGCAACAGTAAATAGAAGCAACTAAAACATATTTTATAAGTTATACGCTACTTCCATGTGTCAAACCTACGTGCATACGTGCTTTCCTCAAAGAGAACAATGTACAGATCTACAAATCAAATTTATGATGTATACGCTGCTTTGATATGTAGAACCAATGTGTATACGCTCCTTTTTTAAAGTGAACCTATGTACAGATCTGTAAATGATGATTTAAACATTACAACTATTCCATACTTCAGTCATACTCAGATCATCATATTTACAGACTACAACATGCGTCAGTTATTTAGATACATGATCAAACCACATAAAGATAATTCAATTCAAGCCTTAAGATCCTGATACATCATTAGATCTTATCGTTCATCATCAGCTAAGGTTCATCCTTGGTTTAGATCCAACAATGCAACATAACCCAATAACCTGCATACTAGATCTCACACTTCATCAGATATTCGATACTTTCACGCTTTGGTCTAATGACCTTCTCCTCCTTTTATAGTTTGTAGTCCTTTCTCAATACCATGGACCAAAACCACTTAGGACCAATACCTTGGACCAAATACCTAGGGTAAATACCTCGGACCTGATACCTTGGACCAATACCATGGATCAAAATACCATGGACCAAATACTTCAGACCAAAAATTTATTTTTCCAAGGTATACACACTTTTCCTTCTGTGAAAGTGTGTGTGTACGTATATGCGACATGTATATAGTGAACCTACATGTATACACAACTTGGTCAATGGTGAACCTGCGTATACCTTTCTTTCTTCATTTTGTGAAGACTGATCTATAATTCTTCGCTCTTTTCCTGCTATACTGTGACCCTTCATCTAAGTGAGTTTCCTTCTGAACTGATTTCTTGAAGCTGCCCTATATTTCATCACATCTGTAAACACTACTGTCTTAATTTCTGTCACATTTGATATCTCTTCTGTAGATTCATCTGGTTATACAAGTGAGTTGTTCTTCTACAAGTGGATTTCCATCAAGTACAACACATACATCATAATGCCAACAACTTCACCAATTGTGGCTCCTCCACAATTGTCTAAGACTTCTTCTGGCGGTGCATGTTGAGAGGTAATGTACTCTCCCTCTCAACCACCAAGTCTCCAACAATTTCCTTGCTCCTCAAGGCCTTGCATGCATCGTGAACCTCAAGAGAATACAGGTTCTTGACTTGTGAACCGATCTGTTTCACCTGTCTTGTGGTGATGTGTCTAAGAAACACCTTTCCCTTATTGAAGACAACATCGTAGCCTTTGTCCTCCAACATCGCGATCGATACCAAGTTCTTCTTCAGTCCTGGCACATACTTCACATCTATCAAGGTGATGCGAGCTCCATGCTCCCTCTGAAAAGAAACTGTGCCCACTCTTGAAACACTATACTTTTCATCATTACCAATCTCTATGCACAACTGGAGGTCTTTCTCCTCCAAGTTACTGAACAAACTCTTATCACCGGTGATATGGAATGAGGCTCCACTGTCAAGAAACCAACCACAACCCATCATCAATGAAACCATGCATGCAATGAGGGTAAAATCCAATTCGAACTGAAAGGCAAATGCCTCACCTTTAGATCCTTCTTAGGATCCCTTCTTGGATTTCTTGAATGGACAATTAGTTGCATAATGGCCCACCTCATGAGAATTAAAGCATCGCACTTTAGATTTGTCAATCTTCTTCCCACCATGAGAAGAACTTGATTGGAATGAGAATACTTCTCCTTTCCTTTCCTTGCCTTACCAGCTAAGGCTAGATTTTCTTCGTCATCCTTGGATGAAGAACCATCTCTGGTGCTCCTCTTGATCTCTTCCTACATGAGATCCGACCATAGTCCTTGCCAATCCGATAGTTTCTCTCTTCCATTCACTGAATCCTGGTAGCTATGCCAGCTCTTACGAAGACCGAGGAGAGAAATACTCACCATATCATCATTGGTTTTCGTGATTCCTACACTTCCAAGCTCATCTCTGCAGGTGGTGAACTTGTTCAAATATGTAGAGATTGTGTCGCCCCTTTCACAGTTGATTTTTTGAAGCTTGTCCTTTAGTGCCAACTTCCTTTGGTCGCTGCTATTCTGATATAGATCATTCAATGTTTTCCACATTGAAAATGTTGTCTCCTTCCCATGGAGACTCGGGACAATATGGTCTCGAACTCCCTCCAGAAGAATCCTCCTCGCTCTAGCCACACATTTCTTCCATTCCGCCAATTCTTGGGCTGTAGTTGTTGTTGGCTTAGAGACTTCTTGATCACTGAATTCATTCAAACCATTGTCCTCTAATATCGCTTCCATACGATCCTTCCCGGCTATATAATTCGAGCTGCCATCCAGGGCATACTCGAGTCTCAAACCATTGAACGCCAATGGTGAAATTTGAGATGTGATAAGAATTTGATTTCTATAATCAAGAACTTTAAACTTCGAACTTCTCCCTTCTTTGTATATTGTTCCCTGCTTTGATCACCTTTGCTTTGATACCATGTAGAACTCTTTCTACAAAACGTCGCTCTAATACCATGTAGAAATTTCTCTATAGATCAGCTAGCTTTGATACCATGTAGAATTTCCTGCAAATTCTCTACAAATCTACCTCTGAGATCTATGTAGAAAATCTGACTGTAGATTAACTCGATAATGCAACATACCAAAGCAAAATACAATAATCTACTTCTACTATCAAACTTGCGGAAGCTTAAAGATTGAGCTGAATCAGAGATGAACACATATAACCATAAGAAGAATCAATGCACATGAAACACAGAAAATACTCAAGGGAAAGCCTTAGCTAAAAAACCCCACCATCTGTATTATCATGCAAGGTGGAAATATCTCAGGATTACACAAAGCTTTAGCTCTCACAGCTAGCCAGCTCTCAGTACAATCCTCTTGGATGCTCACAAGTAAACAAAGCTTCTCACAAGCCTTCTCCTCTACCCTCCAAGCCTCCTATTTCCTTGCGCAGTTTCTCCGGGGGTCCTCAAGCTGCCACTTGTGTGTAATTACATCACACACTACTCACCAACCTCATAAATAACTACACAATCCTCAAGGAGATAATTCCTTCTGCATGGATGAGTTTCCTTTATAGGAAAATTCCTCCAATTGATAGTACAATGTCCTTGCCTTTAATCTCAATTGGGTCTCTATCTGAACGGACATGCATGAGTTATTTATGAGAGAATATTCAGTTATCTGGGGAACACTAGTTGCATGCATGCATGCATTAGCTGATTGAACTCACAATTAGTTCCACAAACTATTTGGAACTAATCTAACTAGACTTACCTCAGTTAACTGAGCTAACTAATTACAACTCAAATACAACTCATCCTTATCTCCTTAATTAAGGGATAACTTCCTCAATCAAAGGGATAATTGTTGCATGTCTTCACAAAGACTTCATGTTTGAATTTCTCCAACTAATTAACTCAAGATGAATTAATTAATTATTTTTCAAATGGCTAGTGGGACTAATTTCGAATTTTAATTCTCAATTTTGATTCAAGGACAAATCAAAATTGGAATATATCCCGAAATGCTATTTATAGAAATGTTATTTTTAGCATTTCTATTTTTTTTCTATTTCCAACAGAGTTGGAGTATATCCTAAAATGCTATTTTTAGCATTTATTGTTGCTATTTTCAACACTTCTATCTTGCGTTGATCCTCTTGATTTTCTTCTTGACCGCACAAGATGCGCATTGTTTTCTCTGTTTAGCCTTTTATGTTCAATAGTTTGAATAATAGTCGTTCCATTCACTAATTTCAACATAAAAAGCAATGAAAGTTAGTTTTGACAGCCAAATCACATCAAAAGTAGTTTCATTCATTTTCTATCGAAATCTTATCAAAACCTTGTTACATCATGGCACAAATACATAAAAAGGAGGAAAAAGATAGTGTAATCAAGATTAAATTTATACTTGTTGCACGACCCAACGACTATGCTATTGGGGTAGTCCTTACTCAATAGGGGCATCCAATGGCATATCATAGTGAGACACTTTCAGACACAGTCTAGAAGTATCCCACTTATGACAAAGAAATGTATTCCATTGTGCAGGTCTGCCAACGATGGAAGCATTAAATTTTGGGGAAGGAAACGGTCATCCACACAAACCATCAACCCCTATAGGTAATACAGACAGAAGGGAAGTTGCAGAATGATAGCCATCGCAAGTGGTCCACATACCTGCAACAGTTCCATTTGAATATGAAGTACAAGAAGGGCAACCCAAATAATGTTGAAAACTGCCTCAACCGGCCATCAATCATGGCGTTAACCACTGTGGTCAACTCTTGTGGGCATGAGACTTTTGATTAGCCACTTCTCTACAAAAGTGACCTAGAATTTGGCCACACATACCATATGCTCTTGGAGGGTCAACAAGTTCCAAATTTTCACCTCCAAGATGCTCTATTATGCCATCTAGGACACCTTTGTGTTCCTTCAAGCAAGCGTGCAAAGATTATTTGCGAAGCGAACTACAGTCAGTCCATTGGGCATTTTGGAGTCGATAAAATGGTGGCAGTACTGCATAAGTATTTCTATTAGCTGAATCTTCGACATGATGTTGGGAGGTACATCAGATCCTACATTGCCTGCGCCATTGCCAAACTAACCATCAAGAAGAAATGTCTCTATACTCCATTGCCTACCCCTAGTCGACCTTGGGAATCCATCTACATGGATTACATGTCATTCCTTCCTTTTACTAAGCATGGAAATGACTATGTTCTTTTGCTCATCAACAGGTTCTCGAAGATGGCCATTATGGCGGCCTGCAAGAAAAGTATCATAGCAGAATCCACTGCTAAACTGTTCTTTGAATGAGTGTGAGTACACTTTGGGATCCCATAGTCTATCATCTTAGATCGGGACTATAGGTTCCTCATTACATTTTGGTTCATTCTTTGGTCGATATTGGACACCAAACTTACTAAGTCCACAACTTTCCATCCCCAAACTGATGGCCATACAGAGGTCGTCAATAGGATGATCCTACACATGCTGTGCATGTACAACTCAAAGAATCCATGCACATGGGATGAGAGCCTCCCCTTTGTCCAACATAGCTACAATCGAGCTCTCCACAGTTCGACTGACCGCAACCCTTTTCAAGTGGGCTTGGATTCCAGCCACTATGTCCCATTGATGTGGCCATATCATTTGCAATGACTCAAGAAGATTTGGCTCATGTCCAGCCCAAAACTGACAAGGCAAATAATTTCATTGAGAACATTCAACACATCTACTAATAGGTCCATGACATATTGGACAAAGCCAATACTAAGTACAAGCAGTGACATGATAAACATCGGGTGCAACATAAGTTCCAGGTGGGTGATAAAGTTTGGCTACATTTGCAGAAGGAGCGCCTTATTGGGCCCCACCGAAAGATTCACCCGCTTCGGTATGGGCCATACACCATCACCAAGGCTATGGGAGATAATTATTTTGATCTTAGTGTTTCCCCATTCCTTCGCCTGCACTCACTTTTCAATGTGGATTGCCTTCGGCCATACTTTCCACCATTACTGGACACATTCGACATTGTAGAATAATTGACACCAACATAGTTAAATCTAGAATTCATGGAACAAGCTGCAACTGATTGGATCATGGACATGCAGATTAAGAACACTCACTAGTAGAAGATCCAACTGTGTCGAGTTTTCAAAGCTGGCCAGCTCCTGCACCACGAAAAATGGCTCACTAGGGACCAAGTTCAACAAAAATTTCCTCATCTCATGGAGGAACTCAATGCAATGGAGACCATTGCTTCCTAAGGGGGGAGGAATGATCCAGGTGGATATTAGTGGTCACCCGCCTATTCCACTTGGACCCCCACCATTGTTCTGTCAGTTTTTTTTCCTTAATTGTAGCACAATTTACTATTTTTGGTAGTTTTTCGGGCCCTAAACTTCTGAATCCATTTTGAGGCCCTAAACGACGTTTTTTTGGTAATATTCCTTTGGGAAATTTCATAGAAATCGCTTTTTTAGTTGTTATCCTCAGATATTTATTTCCAATGAGGTATCATGTGTGTCAAATAGAGATAATATGACTAGGTTATGACCCCAGGAAGTTGGCTGCCCAACTAACCCCAATGGGGCCCATAAACTCTTGATGTTACATCTCCTCGGGTTAGGATTTTTGTTGTTTATGGTTTTCTCTTATTGTTCAATAATAGAAAGGCCCTTAAGCCTCATTGTAACTTAGTTCAGAGGCATGTGGTCGCCACATCTCTTCTCATAGGTAAGCTACCATCGCTCGAGCTAGTCTTATTTCCGTTCTGTTTGTAAGCATATTTCATTATTTGATATTAATGAAAGGAAGTGTTATTTATGTTGCATCTCTGTATTTATGGTTATATTTGTAATTTTTTGTGTTCTTGTTTAAATTCGGATCATAGATCCTCCCATAGGACTATAGGGATCGTTTATGTCTATAAAAAGGATTGCCTGCACAACAAAATGGTGACTCCACTAGGGAGTACATAACCCTTCAAGCATCCTCTGTCTTTGGTCTCTTTTGATTAGTTTGGCCAACCTCTTAGTGATCCATAACTTTTATTGATTGTGGATCCACATTTCTGAGTGGTGTGTGGTTTAAAGTGTCAAATCTAGGTCTTTGTTCAACTTTGGTTGTTTTCTCCTAAATTTTTCTCACCCAACACCATTTTTTATATAAAAAAGAGAGCCACCAACATAGATTTTGACGATTACAATAGTGTTGATCCAAAAAATGAGTTTGATTTAGGGTTTATGACATAAGACCTAGAATGTCTTGATCTCTAAAGTATTTCTCCTGCTTTGTGTGCATATAATTTTGACTTATTATTGTTGAATTCTTGATGGTTTGCAAGAATTTGTTCCATGTTTAAGTAGTGAAAACAAACTTTGGTTGAATATTTAGTTCTTTGGGTAATCGAATTTACTATTTTTCTTCTTGCATGTGTTACTAATTTTCTATCTGATAAGCATTTTTAGTTCTTTTGGAAACTAGGAAGAAATTGAATTTGTATTTTTTAAGCCTTCATCTCAAAATTGATCATTACTTTTGGAAATTGCATTAGATTACATTGCACTGGAAAGTTGTTTTTGATTTTTTCATTGAGCATACATTACATTTCTTGGCATTGAAATTTGATAAGTGCATCTTCATTCATTTTAAAAGAAAAAATTCATGTAGGTGAACTTTAGTGAATTAAAATTCGTTTACATTTTGGTCGTTGCATTGGAATTGTGGAATTGAAATATCTAGTTAGGAAGTTCTTATTGGTTGCATTTTTTATTGTGGCATCAATGATTTCACTTCTTCCCTACACTAGATAGCTCTCATTGAAATGAAAAGAGTCATTTTTTCATATTAGTTGCATCGTAGGTGTGTTCAGGTGACATCGATTTTGTGCCTTGAAACTGAAACATAATTCAAGATTAGCTTTAAAATTTATCTCAATTAACCTAAGGAGAATTTGGAACAATAATGAAAACATCTAGAGGTCTAGGCTAGAGATGTGTTTTGACATCATTAAACATAGGAGTTTTCATTGTTTTCTAGTGTTTCATCTTGGGGGTGAAATCCCATTCCACTTACGGAAGTGCATAGGATCATTCTCCACATACCTTCGGGTATATCAGATGATGATCCACGCATGAAAAGTATATGGGAATGCTCTCATCGAATGGTTACACATTAGAAAACACTATTACCGACTGCACTCCCACGTACTGTCGAGTATATTTTGGGAGTGTCCTATAGGTTGCTGATCAGGTGCTCATGTCCTAAGTGTCGTAAAATGCTCAAAATTTAAAGCACTTAGAACTGGTTCAAAGTTGAATTACTAGAAATTTCTCGTCTTCCCGATTCCGGCGCCGCAAACGGTTCGAAAAACGGTCGCCGTATGAGGAAGTTATGGCAAAAAGAAGAATTTGTCCATAACATTAGAAATTTTAATTTTTCAAAAAAAAATTAAAAAAGGAATATTCCGCCTGGCACGAAATCTGAGGCAACCACCCAAACATTAAATGTAACTGCAGTTAAGTTGGCAGAATTTTGGCAGGAGCGCCAAATTTGGCGGACCCGCCATAATTGGCGGAGCTATCTGGAGTTAACTAAAGTTAGCTGGAGTTTTTCTAGGGGCAAACTGGAGAAACTTTAAATGGCCATAACTTTGGCTAGGAAAGTCGGTTTTGGACGAATGTTTTTTTGATTTTGGGTATTTTCGACCTTTTGAAGCCATTGGTATAGGTCTTATAGCCATTAGAGGTCATTTGCAGAGGTTTTGGAGCCGTGAAAGTTCTAGGAGCCACTAGGGCCCAGTTTTGTGAAGACCGTATAGGGTTGCAGGTATCCATTGGAGGTGATCCAATAGCCAATCCTAAAGGATTCAAGTGTTCTAAATCCATTTTTGCCATCTATTTCACCTGTAGATGCTTCTATTCAGCTGTATTTTCAATTTTAGCATTTAATAAAAACAAGGACAAGCCCGGTTGGGAGCTTTGGACCCAACAGACATAGCCCTGGAGGGGGTGAACTGCTTTATCAACTTCTTTTTCATTTGTGGTTGATTTATTTTGCAGAACAAATTCGTTTTAATGTGTTAAAAAGTAAAAGGAAATAACTCTGCTATGCTTAAATGGGTCATGAA
Organism: Pinus tabuliformis; assembly: GCA_031772625.1. Classification (NCBI taxonomy): domain Eukaryota; kingdom Viridiplantae; phylum Streptophyta; class Pinopsida; order Pinales; family Pinaceae; genus Pinus; species Pinus tabuliformis. The sequence goes on along the minus strand of CM062820.1, from coordinate 1,375,599,407 downwards.
CAGCTGAAAATTTCATGTGTGTTCTTTCTGCAAGACATGGAAATCTTTTAAACATGTTTAATTCTGAATTGAATACCTTGCAAACAAATTTCAAGTAGTTTCAAATTCAGATCAAGTTGGTATCAGAGCGAGGTTTTGTGCAAAGATCTTCTAACTGTCTTGCAAAGTATTGATGCTTACCAGGTTGAAACTTAAAAGGGGGGAAGGACAATTGACTAGAGAATGAGAGAATCCTCAGTCAAGGAAGGCCAGAGAGCCATCACCTCCACCTTCAATTTCACCCTCAAGAGTCTCAGCAGAAGCTTCAAGGATGTATGAACATGAAGGAGAAATTTCTACAGAGACAGATCCAAGAGAAGAAGAAAGAGTCTTCAGAAAGGCTTTCTTGGACCTCACTGAAATGGTGAGGATATTGTACCAAGAAAGAAATGAGAAATTGGCTGGAGAAGGGTCCAAACATCCACATGAAAGAGAGGGCTCTTCAAGAGGTAAGAAGGATGATGATCATTCCAAGAAAGGACATGGAGGAAATGGTGATCCACCACCCCCATCTTCACCTTCTTCCTCTTCATCTTCATCTTCTTCTGTTCATAAGCATAGACCCTCTGGAAAAAGTCCTTTTTTGAAGCTTGATGTAAAATTCGAATTACCTATGTTTAATGGTGAAGTGAATGCAGAAAAGCTTGAAAACTGGATTAGGTGGTTGGACGTTTACTTGAGGATCCAAAATATGCATGATGATGCCACAAAGATTCAGTTGGCTTCTTTGAGAATGGATGGAGTAGCACTGGTCTGGTGGGAGGCCAAGACTAAAGAGGAGATCAAAAAATTTGGTAAGGTTACATTAACATGGCCTGAATTTCTGTTAGCCATTAGAAAACAGTTTTATCCTCTTGCTCACATGTAGAAAGCCATTATGAATTGGAAAAATTTCAGACAACTTAAGGGTCAGAGTGTCCAAGACTACACCCAAGAATTCAGGAGAAGAGCTCTCTTGTTAGGGTAGATTTACAGACCCAAGAAACCTTGCTAAAATACATTGATGGCTTGCATAGCTACCTTAGACACACCATCTTGATGTTTAACCCTACTAGCCTGGACGAGGTTTGTGTCCAAGCTACCCGTTTAGAGGCAAGGGGAAAAAACACATTTGAAGAGGGTAGAAACAAGCCCCCCAAGGGGAAAAAAAAAGAGAAAACCTCCAAGGGAAAGGGCAAAAAGAATGCATCTGTCAAACAGGAGAGTGAGAAAGTGATCTATAAACACTGTTCTAAACCAGGTCATGAGGAGAAAAACTGTTGGAAATTATATCCTGAAAAAAGACCTCAATTTAACAAATCTAAAGGGAAACAAAAAACTGCTGCTACTACATCTACACCACAAGATTTAGGGGAAGATTCAGGTGATGAAACCAAAATTACAGCCATGGGTTTGAAAAACTTGAAGGGAAAAGAATTTGAAACTCAAGCCAGCACTAGTACCTCAAACTGCCATGTACAAGCTCCTAATGAGGAAGGAAGAATTGAACTGTTTCATGTGAGGGTGATTTCAAAACATACTAAAATTGACACACTTTTTGATAGTGGGTCACAAGCAAACCTTATATCAGAGGACTTGGTCAAGCAACTTAAACTTGAGACCGTTCCACATCCGAAGCCATATCCACTTGGATGGATTTGCAAGGATGCAAATTTACAAGTTTCAAGAAAGTGCACATTGCGCTTTTCAATTACTGCACATTTTATTGACAGAGTTGAACATGATGTGGTACCCTTTGATATAGCATGAATTGTTTTGGGAAGTCCTTACTTGTTTGACAGGAAAGCTATCTTTCATCGCCATGAAAACAAATATCATCTGTTCAAAGATGGCAAGGAGTTCATTGTTAGAGATCATTGCAAGAAGACAAATATAGTGATGGTGAATGCAGGACAGGTAAAAAGGCTGGTCAATTCAAGTAAGAATTTTGTTCTTCTTATGATTAAGCCCAAGGTTGATGTGAATCATGAGTCATTTGACAATTGTGATCCAAAACTTAAATCAGATCTGTATGATGTAGTTGATGCATATCATGAGATGTTTCAGGAGCCAACAGGTTTGCCTCCTAAGAGGGAGATTCAACATGAACTCCATTTGCATCCAGATTGTCCTCTTCCAAACATAGGCATGTACTGCATGTCTATTATGGAGAATGCTAAAATAAAGAAGCAAATCAATGACTTGTTGGACAAGGGTTTCATAAGGCCAAGTACTTCGCCATGTGGGTCACCGATTGTATTGATTCCAAAGAAAGATGGCACTTGGCGTATGTGTGTTGATTTCAGGGCCTTGAACAAGATAACGGTAAAGAATCATTACCCACTCCCAAGGATAGATGATTTGCTAGGTCAGCTGAAAGATGCTCGATATTTCACTAAGCTAGACTTACACAGTGGATATCATCAAGTAAGAATTGAAGAAAGTGACATTTGGAAGACAACCTTTAAAACCAAACAAGGACTCTTTGAGTGGCTTGTGATGCCGTTTGGTTTGTGCAATGCACCTGCAACTTTCATGCGGGTAATGGATGATGTCTTGCGTCCTTTTCTTGATGATTTCGTTATTGTCTACTTAGATGACATCTTAATTTTCAGCAAGTCTAGAGAAGACCATGTCATGCATGTTAGGAAAGTACTTGATGTTTTGAAGAAGAATCAGTTATTTCTTAAAATGTCAAAGTGTGAATTTGGAAAGACTTCTTTGGTTTATTTGGGACACATAGTAGGAGGAGGTGCTTTGAGAATTGATCCTGCTAAGATTGAGGCTATTATGAAGTGGCCTACTCCCAAATCCATAACAGAGGTAAGAAGTTTTTTGGGTGCAACTCAATATTGGAGGAAGTTTATCCCTAACTTCTCTTCTATAGCAGCTCCTATGCATGCAATGACAAGTGTGAAGCATGCTTTCCAATGGGGAGGCAAGTAGGAAAAAGCTTTCGAAACTTTGAAAGAGAAGATTAGTTCAGCTCCAGTCCTTGCATTACCAGATTTGAGACAGCCATTTGAGATACAAACTGATGCTAGTGATTATGCTATGGGTGCAGTTCTTCTACAGCATGGTAAGCCTATTGCTTTTCATTCTGAAACTTTTAATGGTGCTGTTGTAAATTATCCTACATATGATAAGGAGTTGTATGCGTTGGTACAAATCGTCAAAAAGTGGAAACACTATTTGATGGGAAAAGAAACTGTTATACATACCAACCATCAACCCTTACAGTACTTGCAATCACAAAGCAAGTTACAACAGTCACGACACTTCAGATGGATGGGCCTCTTGCAACAGTTCCATTTGGTAATAAGGTATAAGAAAGGTACTTTGAATAAGGTTGTTGATATGCTTTCAAGGCCTATTATTGATGCAGTTACTTTACTTAAGAATGATTCCATTGTACATGATAGTTACATAGAACAATATGCATCTGATGATGACTTTAAAGATGTGTATGCTAACTTGAGTAAAGGAAATCATGTAGAGGAAAATGACTATCACATGCATAACAATTTGCGGTTTCATTTGGGCAAGTTGTGTATACCACAGGGGGAGATGATAAATGTCATAAGAGAAGCTCATTCTTCTCTTATTGCTGGCCATTTTGGTGTGAGAAAAACAGTTGCACATCTACAGAGGTATTGCTATTGGCCTCGCATGGTAGATTCTGTTTCAAGGTTCATAAGAGGTTGTTCATTATGTGCTACAAGCAAGCCTAGCAACAGGAAGATTGGTTTGTATACTCCTTTGCTGGTACCTTCTAGACCATGGGAGAGCATCTCTATGGAATTTGTAGGAGGTTTTCCAAAATCTCGAAAGCAACATGATTATTTATATGTAGTAGTTGATCGTTTCAGCAAAATGTGTATACTTATGCCTTGTAAGAAAACTATAACTGCTGAACAAACTGCTGAATTATTTTTTCATCATGTATGGATTCACTTTGGTTTGCCTACTTCCATTATTAGTGACAGGGATTCCAGATTTGTGGGGAATTTTTGGTCCAACCTATGGGAGATGATAGACACAAAGTTGAAGAAAAGTACTGCTTTCCATCCGCAAACAGATGGACAAACCGAAGTTGTGAACAAAACCATTGTGCACCTCTTGAGAGGTTATTGCAGCAAGCATCCCAAGCTTTGGGATGAACATTTGCACTACATACATCATGCTTACAATCGTGCCAAGCACTCTTCCACAAACACCTCCCGTTTGAAGCTTGTTTTGGTTACTTGCCAAAATCACCTCTTGATTTCATTCTTGAGAAAGATGTTGCCATTGAGGGACATAGTGACATTGACAAAGCTCGTTCATTCATTGAAAGAATTCAGCAAATACATCAGCAAATTCAAGAACAGCTTGAGAAGAGTCAAGGCAAGTACAAGGAAAGACATGACAAGCATAGAGTCGATCACAAGTTTCAAGAAGGAGATGAGGTATGGCTGTACATTAGTAAGGAAAGGATGCAAGGATAAGGTAAAAAGCTGAAGCCTATTCGTTACGGTCCATTCAAAATCCTCAAGAAGGTTGGAAATAATGCTTTTCAATTAGATTTGCCTTCCTACATGCAAACGTATTATGTTGTCAATGTGGAGAACTTACGTTTGTATGAACCTCGTTTGATTGCTGATCATGAAAATGCTGTTCAGCTGCCATCTATAGAAGATTTCTCGCCAAAATTCTTAGATGAGCTGAAAGAAGATACAATCCTAGACAGAAGGACACGCACTTCAAGAAGGGGCAGTGTAGATTATGTTCGGGTTGGTTTCAAAGGCAGCAAACCGAACAAGGAAAAGTGGATGGAGGTGGACAGAGTGAGGGAGTTGTACCCTCACCTCTTTAATAGGTAGTTGAAGGCTTTTGGGGTCCAAAAGCTTCCCAATGGGGAGGCGTGATCAAGTGCTCATGCCCTAAGTGTCGTAAAATGCTCAAAATTTAAAGTGCTTAGAACTGGTTCAAAGTTGAATGAATGGAATGTGCTCGTATTCCCGATTCTGGCGCTGCAAACAGTTCGAAAAACGGTCGCCGTATGAGGAAGTTATGGCAAAAAGAAGAATTTGTCCATAACATTAGAAATTTTAATTTTTCAAAAAAAAATTAAAAAAGGAATATTCCGCCTGGCACGAAATCCAAGGCAACCACCCAAACATTAAATGTAACTGCAGTTAAGTTGGCGGAATTTTGGCAGGAGCGCCAAATTTGGCGTACCCGCCATAATTGGCGGAGCTATCTGGAGTTAACTAAAGTTAGCTGGAGTTTTTCTAGGGGCAAACTAGAGAAACTTTAAATGGCCATAACTTTGGCTAGGAAAGTCGGTTTTGGATGAATTTGTTTTTGATTTTTGGTATTTTCGACCTTTTGAAGCCATTGGTGCAGTTCTTATAGCCATCGGAGGTCATTTGCAGAGGTTTTGGAGCCATGAAAGTTCTAGGAGCCACTAGGGCCCAGTTTTGTGAAGACTGTATAGGGTTGCATGTATCCATTGGAGGTGATCCAATAGCCAATCCTAAAGGATTCAAGTGTTCTAAATCCATTTTTTCCATCTATTTCACTTGTAGATGCTTCTATTCAGCTATATTTTCAATTTGAGCATTTAATAAAAACAAGGACAAGCCCGGTTGGGAGCTTTGGACCCAGCAGACATAGCCCTGGAGGGGGTGAACTGCTTTATCAACTTCTTTTGCATTTGTGGTTGATTTATTTTGCAGAACAAATTCATTTTAATGTGTTAAAAAGTAAAAGGAAATAACTCTGCTATGCTTAAATGGGTCATGAACAGCTGAAAATTTCATGTGTTTTCTTTCTGCAAGACATGGAAATCTATTAAACATGTTTAATTTTGAATTGAATACCTTGCAAACAAATTTCAAGTAGTTTCAAATTTAGATCAGTTGCTATCAATCCATAGGTAACCAAGTCTGTGGCCTTGTATACCATGATACACCAAACACAACATTAAGGAAGATTGGTTGCCGTACGTTAAGCCCTTGGTTCACCAAGGTCTATATTGCAGTTCACAATTGCTTTGTAAACATTTATGCCTAGTTACCCCTTTTTTTATTGATTTGTTGTTAATTTATAAAATTAACTAACCGCGGAACATCCTTCCTATTGAAATACTCCTTAGTAGATATTAGGTTGAGACTAATGGAAATAGTTCCTGAGTCCACCAATCAAGGAAACCTCTCTGACGAGAATCCTGGTCCATTTCCTTCTTTTGGAAATGTTGGTTATCCTTATATGGAAATGTTGGTTATCCTTATATGGAAATGTTGTCCCTTCCTGGATTTACCATTGGGTTTCCTGTTTGGTTATTTTTGAACCCGATGGTTTCGAATGCCCAAACTGTTTCTCAACCAGGTTCTCCTCCACCTGAACAATATCAACCTCTAGTTGATCCTAAAGTTGACTCTTTTCCTTCTTCACATATTCAGTCTTCTTCCTCTTCTTCCTCTTCATCTGGTGAAAGCATGCAAGTTAGTGACCAGGTGGATAAGAGGAAGAAGAAAATGAATATTAAGAAGAAGAAAATAGGCAAGGGGGAAACCAAGCAGCCATTCCTATTGATGCAACTAATGCAGAGAAACCTTCTAATCAACCTTGCAAAGTAAATTTCCCTTGCAGGTTTTGTAAGGGTGACCACCTTCTTAGATATTGTCCTGGTATTCCCAAGGTATTAGAAGTATGGTCCATAATCTCACATCAACCTTTGTCATTAGCCTCTAGAGATCATGTTGGTGATAAACCCTCAACTTGTGATAGAAAGGACCATGGGAGAAAGGGTAAAGTCAAATTTCCCTGTAGGTTATATGAAGGGAATCATCCTATTTACCTTTTTCCTTGTATGTATGAAGCCTCAAAAGTGTTAGACAACCCTATAACTTCTCAGCCTCGTCCTCGAACTGGTTATCGAAATATTTCCCCTGATACTCCAGTATTTTACCAAGTGATTGATTAGAATTCATCTCTAGTCAATCCCACTCTCTTTAAATGTGAATCCCATGAGTCTATTCCCAACCAACCATTGGTTGAGAAAATGGTTGACCTAATTCCACCTTTAGTTGATCATACGTTTCCTGTAGAGAGTGAAATTCATACCGCTTAGTTTCTTCTTGTTTATTGATATTCTAATGAATTGGGGGGAATATTCCAGTTCCCACGGTAAAAGGGGGGTGATCCTCCTATTCCCATAAATAAAGTGGGCAGTTATCCCATTCCCATGGCACCCCCTCCAATTATTATGGTCACTTCCTTTGATTGGAGTCGACTGGTAGTATATCGTCTTCCTTCTTACGTGTCCTTTCAGATCATAGTATAGGCTTATAATATACCTGTACCTGGCACAATCATAAATGAAGGTGCATCTGTTAGTATTTTTTCCTCAACTACTTGGAAAGTTTTAGGTTCTCCACAGCTTGCGCCCGCCATCTAGAATCTATTGCCTTTTAACAGAGGAACCAGTGAATCGTTAGGGATCCTTCCTAAGTTTCCTATTACTTTGGGAGAAAAAATCATCTATATCAATGTGATGGTTGTCCAAGGCCCTTTATATTTTAATTTACTCCTTGGTCGTGACTATGTTTTTGTCATGGGAGCTCTTTACTCTTCTCTCTTTCATGTCATATGTTTCCGGCATGAAGGAAGAATTGTAGCCATTGACCAACTCTCATTCATTGGTTCTAATTTGACTCCCAATCAACCATTTTCCCTAAATGGTCCTTATATGAAAGTGGTACCACCCCCGCCACAGGTTAATTATGTGGTCACCTATTCCATGCTTGCGTCTACTGATGATCTAGTCAGTGATATAGTGCATCATGTACTGAGGGCATTGGAACTTGGTATTTCCATTAGATCCCTTTTCATTTATCACTTCCAGAGCGTTGTTCTACCATCTGATGAGAACCTCTTGGAAGCCATGGCCTCTTATGGACCATGAATCAAGGTTCTTGGAGCACAGTTCCTTTTCTTGTGTCAATCTCCTTAAAAAATGAATCAAGGTTCTTGGAGCATAGTTCCTTTTCTTATGTCAATCTCCTTAAAAAATGAATCAAGGTTCTTGGAGCACAGTTCCTTTTCTTGTGTCAATCTCCTTAAGAAATGAATCAAGGTTTTTTAGAGGAGAGTTCCTTGTCTTGTGTCAAGCTCCTTAAAAAATAAATCGAGGTTTTTCGGAGTAGAGTTTCTTGTCTTGTGTCAAGCTCCTTAAAAAATGAATCAAGGTGTCTGGAGTAGGGTTCCTTTAATTGTGTCAAGATCGTTAAAAACTGAAACAAGGTGTCACGAGCATGGTTCTTTTCCTATGCCAAGCTCATTAAAAAATGAAGAAAATCCCCTTCCAATTCCAGTCTTTGATTAGATCTTGTAAATTCCTAGTTGAGTCTTTCACTTGATCTCATAAATGAACCTTCATTCCATCCACCTTTTAGTAACCAATAGTCTAATTAGGTGAATGAAATGAAGCTTGGGGGGCATGTACCTCTAATTGAGTCATTATTTTTATGATCTTCTGTAAAAATGAAACCAAATATCAAGCATAGTTTGTCTCTATTTCCATCTTGTGTAAAACAGAAACCAATCTCAAGCATAGATTTTCTTTATTTCAATCTTGTGTAAAAATGAAACCAATCTCAAGCATAGCTTGTCTCTGTTTCAAGATTGTGTAAAAATGAAACCAAATCCAAGCATATTTTTTTCTCATGTTTCAAGATTGTGAAAAGATGAAACCATCTTCAACTATCCTCAAGAATAGTTTCCCATGTTTCAAGCTTGTGTAAAAATGAAACCATTCCCATTTTACCTCTCATGATTGCCATTTTTATCACCCTTATTTTGCTACACGAGCCTTGGTTTTTTCATTCCATCATCACCATCTCTTTGGCCGATCATATGCTTTCACTTGGTTGTTTTAACCTGGCCTAAGGAACACCTGTGATGAGTGGTATTATTAGCCAACCTCTTGACCCTTACATATTTTGAGCAGTTCCATCATCACCAGAACTAGTCACTATCCTTTTATACCACTCATTCCTCCAGGTGGAGTCCTCTTTCATCTCTTTTCAGACTCCAAAAATATGAAAATATTGTTGATCACGTGTATTTTCGAACTCGTAAAAGTAAATGAAAATATGTCTACTCAGTGTAAGTTTAACCTTTTTCCAGACTGAGATAGACTAGCTATGAAAAAGGAATACCTTAGTTGAACATGGCTAAGATGTTCTCTTGAGTATTGTTTTCTACCTATTTGAACTTAAGAGACTATCTACGAAAAGGGACATCTGGAGTTTTATTTTTTCATATTTTTCAAACTCTCTAAACATGAAAAATACGTCAAGTTACCCCTTCACTGGACTCGTAAAACTAAAACGATGAAGGACTTGTCACCATGACAACACCGAACTATTGCTTCCTATGGCTTGTTATAAATACTAGGATGGATTCATCCAAATGATGAACTTATATGACAAGCATATGGTATCCTCTTCAATATTGAGATTAAAAATAAAGATGTACTTGCTAGAAATAGTGGGGGGAAATGGAAAGAAACATATATAATGTATTTTGTTTGAAAGGCAGGATGTCTCTCTTGAACATGACACTTATTTGTGTCTCGTGGTGGCTTTGGGACATCCTCACTTTGTCATTTGGATTATTGGGTTTGGGAAATCCATTTGCCTCTCATTTGATTATATCCTATTATCACCATGAACTCTGATCCTATTTTGAGTCAAATTCTACCAAATTCCGGAGTTGTGTCGTTGATATGTTCAAGAGAAGTCCTACCTGCAAATTCAAACCACTTATATCCTATTTAAATTTTTCTACATCAATCCTTAATCACACTTGTTGAATTTGTAAAATCCTATGTTTCATGTCGATTATGTGGGAAACATTATGGCCCTCCTTCGACAGATCACTTCCTGTCGACTCCAAGTCATTATCCAAGAATACGATCTAGGAACTTCCTTTTAGTGCCTTGGAGCTTGCATGCCTCATTGGTAGGTTCTTTTCATTCGATGATAGGTTCACATCACTGGTCTTCATTCGAATGATTCTACGAGTGTTTGACTTCAACTTCATTGTTCAGACTCATGGATTGTGCTATTGTACCTTGAGAACCATCATCATCATTAGTGGTTTCTCTCATGCCTATTAATGATTTACATCATTGAACAATAATCAGGTGGTTTCTACCATGTTCGACTCCGGCACATCTATTCACATTATGGGATTCATACTTTGGTTGGATTGAGATAGAGATGAAGACATTGGGTTTCATTTGATAAATCCATGTTGCGTGGAGCTATTAAGTATTCATGATTTTAAACATGATTCTTTCTATACAGATGGCTACGTCCATGTCATGGATCCATGTATTGTTATATGCATACATTTTAAGCATAATTACATTAGAGATGTCAGATATATTGTATTATGTGTGATTTGTAGGTCTCCTAACAGTGGTTCTCTAAGTCCTTGCGTTCGCTTGTAAAAAATTTCAGCCATCACTTCCCATTCTGACTTCATGATTTAGGGGGCATCTGTCACAAAGTATTTTGGCACACTCCCAGTCTCGTATCTTGAAGTGTTTCACTTTATGTCGTCAATATCACAAGTCATGAAAGTTATCGCAAATAATGTAGTCACCATGGAACATGTTTGGAACATCATTGAAGAAAAGGAAGAAAACTTGCCTCAAAAGCATTCTGAATATTTTTTCAAAAACCTTGTTTTGCAAGACCAATGCTACTTTTAGTAGCCAAATCTGCACTGGTAACCTTTTTCATAACTAGTTACTAGTACTTGCAGCACTACTTTTACAATGAAAATTTGTACTGGTCCTTTTTAGCCACTTTTTCCCAAAATAGAGGAGAAGTTTTCCTTACTAGAAAGCTCGAGAACGATGATGTGGTTTCAAGAAGATGAGGATTGGAAAGAAACCTCCCATTATTGGCCCTAGATCCTACTCTCATGGATCTCTCCATTGACATGTGGAACTTCTCTCTCCTTCCATGGATCCTCAACTCCCTCTCCTTCCCTATAAATGAGATCCCTACTATCCACTAATGATTGCATAATGATTGGTTACATTCCTAGTGCTGAACTATGCCCAATTGCTTCCCATTTTGCTAAGGAGAAGGGAGTGCTTGAAGGTTAAGGCTAGGACTTGCAAACTCACATAAAGGAGGCTTCCAACATGAAGGGTTAAGTGGTTTTACTGCTCCCTTTACCATATATTAATAATACATTATGTGTTTGCTTTCCATAAATGTGCCAATTATTGCTTCTTTAGTGTAATAATTCTTGATCTGTTACATGGTTTATATTGGAATGAATTTTGTTATGTATGTGTTCGTTGTCTCCACAAGATGTTCCTTATAGGTATTCATCCATAACAGTGAAGAGGAGATTGAACTCAGAAACGAAAGAATCAAGGACGACACCAACATATGTTAGCATCAAAGTGAGGTAGGTCATCTATCTTCCTTTGTGTTTTCTGGTATAAACTAGGAAAGTTTACATATATTTGTCTTTGTTTGTTGCGAGATCCTCCCATAGGACTAGAGGGATTGTTTCTATCTGCAAACATCATTGACTGATAATCAAGTGGTTTCTACCATGTTCGACTCTGACACATTTATTCACATGGTTAGATTCGTACTTTGCTTGGATTGGGATAGAGATGAAGACCATGGGTTTCATCTGATAAATCCATGTTGCGTGGAGTTATTAAGTATTCATGATTGTACACATGATCCCTTCTATTCATATGGTTGCATCCATGTCATGGGTCCATAAACATAATACTTTCTATTTGGATGGTTGTGTCCATGTCGTGGATCCATAAACATAATCCTTTCTATTTGGATGGTTATGTCAATGCCATGGATTCATGTATTGTTAGATGCATACTTAGAGATGTATTATTAGGCATACTTATATCAGAGATGTCAAATATATTATATTATGTTTGATTTGCAGTTCTGACGGTGTTTCTCTAAGTCCTTGCCTTGGTTTATAAATCACTTCAACCATCACTTCCCATTCTGCCTTCATGCTTTAGGGGGCATCTGTTATACTTTTGTCACATTCCCCGTCTCCTATCTTGAAGTGTTGAACTTTGTGTTGTTAATGCCACAAATTTCACAAAATGACGAAAGTTGTCAGTGTATTCACCATGAAACATGTTCAGAATCATCCCTGAAGAAAAGAAGAAAAATTGCCTTGAAAGCAATATGAAGATATTGGAAAAATGATTGTTTTTCAAGACCAATGCTACTTTTATCAAGAAAATCCATGATGGTAACCTTTAGAATAACTAGTGACTAGTGCTTCCAACACTACTTTTACCAGGAATATCCGCACTGGTCCTTTTTAGGAAAGTTTTCCCAAAATGGAGGAGAAGCTTCCCTTACTAGAAATCTTGAGAACAACGATGTGGTTTCAGGTAGATGAGGATTGGAATGACACCTCCTATTCTTAGCCCTAGATTGTAATCCTATGGATCTCTCCCTTGAGATGTGGAACTCCTCCCTATTTTCATGGATCCTCAACTACCTCTCCTTCCCTATAAATGAGATCCCTACTATCCACTAATGGTTGGCTAATGATTAGTTCCCTTCCTAGTGCTGAACTATGCCCAATCGCTGCCCATTTTGCTAAGGAGAAAGGAGTACTTGAAGGTTAAGGTTAGGACTTGGAAACTCACCTAAAGGAGGCTTCCAACATCAAGGCTTAATTGGTTGTAATTCTCCCTTTACCATCTATTAATAATACATTATGTGTTTTCTTTCCATAAATGTGTCAATTATTTCTCTATTAGTGTAATTCTCCTTGATCTATTACATGGTTTTTATTGGAATGAATTTTTTTATGTATGAATTTGTTGTCTCCACATGATCTTCCTTGTAGGTATTCATTCATAATGATGAAGAGAAGATTAAGCTCGGGAATGAAAAAATCAAGGATGACACCAGTAGATGTTAGCATCAGAGTGAGGTAGGTCATCTATCCTCCTTTGTGTTTTTTGGTATAAACTAGCCTGAAAGTTTACATATATTTGTATTCTTTTATTGCTAGATCCTCCCATAGCACTAGAGGGATTGTTTTTGTCCGCAGAAAGGATTGCCTGCACAACACTTGGAAAGGGAGCGACTAGGGCTCAAGGTTAGGGAAAAAGTGAGTTGTCTCAAGGGTTGGACACCTGGAGGGGTTGGGTTACTCCTAGAGGTATTGTGGCACCTGAGGGAAGTTAGTAAGGTCTTAAGTTGTCGACTCCATTTCCTTAAGGCCACATAGGAGGTTGAGTCATATCATAGTGAACCTCATCTTATGTTTACCTCAGGCAAGCCTATGAACGTGGGTAAATGAATGGAGGTGTCATTACAAGGTGGTATTAGAATAGGTTGCGCTCTCTTTGGGTCATATTGGATACCACAAAGTGGTATTAGAGCATGGTTTCTCTCTCTTTGGATAAGTATAATGTTGTCAAGGTTATGGTTGTCATGCATGGGATCCGGGTATACAGTTTGTATGATCATGCATGTTGTTGTTGTGATGTTATGTTATTACATAGATATGCTTATGATTATGCATGTACATGCTAACATGGATTGATATTGAAGATCAGATAAGCCTCCCATGAACATCACTCACGTGTGGATTTGATTATGGTATCTATTTGGTTTATCTAATATGGTATTCTTGCAGGAAGAAGAGAATTCAATATTACAAGAAAAATGGTAGACTACAATTCCTGCAACTACCCCTACAAATTAGTTGAGTAACAAGGATAAGAGTATTCTCTTGGTATAGAAGATACATTAAGGAGCTTGAAGGAAGAGATCATAAGTTGCAAGGCAGACAATGATAGGTTGGTTGATGCTCAAGGAAAGGCTTGCAATGGCTCAAGAGAAGTAGGTAGAGGTTAATGCAACAATCCTTCAAAGCTTGTTAGAGTTACAGAAACAGGTACAAATGAGAATTAGTCAAGAGTAGGAAGAGAAAACTAATGGAGCCTATGGTAGTAGATCTTGGTCTAGATATAGGTTGGATAGAGGGGACACAGTCAGAGGTGGCTCGCTAGATACACCTGACATGAGGACTTGAATGTATGGGTATCATTCTAGTTCCTCATCCAAGGGACATAATTACACTCACCATTGTCATCACCCTTATAGGAGGAGGGAGTATTTTCGTGAGGAGTTCAAGAAGGTGAAGCTTCCTACATTTCATGGACAGATGAAGAAGGCAGAAGATGCAGAGGCTATTCAGAGAACATGAAAGCTAAGATCACCACTTTTAGTATTAAAGGGAAGAAAAATATATGGTGGGAGGATGTGAAGAATGTCAAAGGTATTCAAGAAGAATACTTGAATTGGGATGAGTCCAAGAAACTCTTCAGAAGAAGTACTTATCAGAGAGGTAGTATGATGATAGAGCTAAGGAGTTTTATGAGCTATAGATGGGTTCTATGACTGATTATGAGTACACTAGAATATTCTTGGATTTGTTGAGGTATGTGTCATATCTCAAGGAGGAGAAGGCTAAGATTCAGAGATTCATTAGTGGATTTACAGTAACATATAGAGACCAGATTGAGTTTCATGAGCCTAGATCGTTAGAGGAAGAAATCTATAAATTGAAGTATTGTTATGAGACGTCAAAGAAAAAATATGAGCCTAAATGTGACTTGAAAGGAAATGAGAAATTCAAATGAAAATGGCCACCGAATCGGGGAAGACCTCAATATGCAGATGAGAAAGAAAATTTTGCTCCTTACAGGAAGCTAAGTGCAATTGAGAAGGGACATGTCTTGTAGCCTGGAGAACAATAGACTAGAGGTGATAGTGGAGCATCATTGCAGTGTTAGATATGTGGTAAAGATCATCGTAAGAAGGACCGTCCATTGTACCAGGGAGGTAGGACTCAGATGTATAGTGCTCAGGAGGCACAAAAAGTTGGGGATGTTGGTCATAACATTGCTCGGATTTATGTAGTTGTGGATAATAGGTAGGTGGATCAACAAGCATCTATGATTTATATGGATAGTAATATTTTTGATCAAGTTGTTTCTATTTTGATTGATCCTTGATCTAATTATAGTTATTTTAATCCTAACCTGGTGGATAAATGTGGCTTGAGAAAACAAGTGCATGTAGAGTCTGGGTTGATGCAATTGGTTGTAGGTATGAAGAAGAGAGTTCATAATAGAGTAAGATCTTGTGCATTTGAGTTAAATGGTATGCCTATAGTAGCACATTTTAATGTACTACCATTGGTATCATATAGTATGACTTTGGGTATAGATTGGCTATACCTTCACAGGACCAATGTGGATTGTTATGACAAGGCCATTGAGTTCCTTAATGATAATGGGAAATGGTAATTTTGCAAGGAAAGAAGAAGCCTACATCAGTAAGGATGGTCACCACTATGCAGGTTAAGCATAGTTGCAGAAAAGGTTGTGTGACATTTGTAATGCATATCTTTAGTGACAAGGGTAAATATGTTGAGAATGCATAAATATTCAAGAGGTACCTTGTATTACAACAATTTCAGGATGTGTTTCTAGAAATGATTCCAAAGTTACCTCCTCACAAGGAAGTGGAATTTTCTATTGATTTGGTATGAGGGGAAACACTCGCATTATAGGAACCTTACAGGATGAGTACAACAGAGTTAGTATAGTTGAAGTTGCAGTTGAACGACATGATTGACAATGGATACATTAGGCCAGGTGTATCACCTTGGGGTTCACCAATGTTGCTCATAAAGAAGAAGGATGGTACTCTTAGGTTGTGCATTGATTATAGGTAGTTGAACAAGGTGATGATCAAGAATAGGTACCCATTGTCGAGGATTGATGATTTGTTTGATCAGTTGAAGGGAGAAACAATGTTCTCAAAGATCGACTTGATATTAGGATATCATCAGGTACACATCAAAGAAGAAGACATCTACAAGACTGCCTTCAGGACCAAGTATGGGCTTTATGAGTTTTTTGTGGTTCCTTTTGGTTTGAATAATGTCCCAACTACATTTATGTGTTTGATGAATATTGTGTTGCGTCCTTATCTGGACAAGTTTTTTATTGTATTCGTTGATGACATCTTCATATATTCTAAGAATTAAGAAGAGCATGCTGAGCATTTGGAAGTAGTGTTGAGATTGCTAAGAGAGCATCGATTGTATGCCAAGATTATCAAGTGAAATTTCTTTCATACATAGGTGCATTACTTGGGACATATTTTCTCCAAAGAAGGCATAACAATAGATTCAAAAAAGATAAGGGCCATCATGGAGTGGGCAACTCCTAAGAATATGGAGGAATTCAGGTCATTTATGGGATTAGTAGGTTACTATAGGAGGCTTATCAAGAACTTCTCACACATTGCATATCCTATTACATATTTATAGAGGAAAGGTAAGAAGTTCAAATGAATAGAAGAATGTGCTTCTAGTTTTGAGCAGATGAAGTAGTTGTTGACCAATTCTCCAATTCTAAAGATTGCAGATTTGGATAAAGATTTTGTGGTGCATACAAATGCTTGTAAAATAGGACTTGATGGAGTCCTTATGCAGGAGGGACACATTGTTATGAAACCATCTCACAAAAGATAGAAAAGATAGATGAATAACTTAGAAATAAGTCTCTTTGAGGGGGAAACCTCTTACATTACACAAATGAACAATTATTGGATGATACAAATGACAAGACCTCCTTTCTATATATAGGATTTTGAGTCATAATATAATCAGAGTTGACATAACAATAATAATGTAAGGGCACAATAACAACAATAGTGGGCTTCTATGGGGCACAATAATAATAATATGGGGACTACATGGGTACAATAATATAATAAGGGGGTTGTACTAATAACAATAAGGGGTTACACTAGTAGTATATTGGCCTAACATGCCCCTCTCCTTCAAAAAGTGTTGTCCTCAACGCTTGAGTAGTTTTTGATGCTCCTGTATAAAATTATTATCCTCCCATGTGGAATTTTCAGCAGGTAATTTCTTCCACTTGATGAGATACTCTGAAATTGATCGATTTCGTAGTTGTAGGGTTTTTGTTTCTGTGACTGCTTCAGGCTCCAATATGTTTTTTCCGTCCTCATCAAGTTCTGGCATTATTGTTTGAACTAGGATCTTTTGAAACTTTTGAATGAGTGGCCACACTTCTTCGTCCTTCTTCCATTCATACTTTGTTTCATTTATCCAATCTAGTTGGATATTAGAAATGGTGCACAACAATGCTTCCATATCCTCATCCTTTCTTGAGAGTGCATCTGCCACAAAATTTTGCTTCCCTTTTTTTTAGATGATTTCAAATTCATAACCCAACATCTTTGTGACCCATTTTGTTGCTCTTCAGAGGATAATCTTTTTTCTAAAAAGTATTTAATACTATCATGATCTGTTTTTACCTTAAAGTGTCTTCCCATTAGGTAAGGTCACCATTTCTTTTGTGCATGTAGTATTACCAACATTTCCTTCTCATAAATAGCTTGCTTGAGATGTAGCCATAAAAATACCCAATCACCTACATCAAAAATTATTTCACTGCGATGTCGATCTGCCTATTGTTTCATTCGATTTTGCACCAAAGTGGCGTTATCCTTTAAAAGTTGGAAAACTTTTTGCTGATGCTTGATGTGATCTTTCACTACTTGAATCTTTTTTTTCTTGATATGTCCTTTTATCTTGAGAGTTTGAGGAGCCGTAATTTCTTCCAATGCATTACAAGATATGGTTGGATTCATTTCTTCATGCTTGATGTGATCTTTCACTTCTTGAACATTTTTCTTCTTGATATGTCCTCCTATCTTGAAAGTTTGAGGAGTGGTAATTCTGGCCAATGCATTAAAAGATATGGTCGGATTCATTTCTTCTTTCTTGATGTGATCTTTCACTTCTTGAACCTTTTTCTTCTTGATATGTCCTTCTACCTTGTGAGTTTGAGTAGTAATTTTTCCCAATGCATTACAAGATAAGTTCGGATTCATTTCTTGATGCTTGATGTGACCTTTCACTTCTTGAAAATTTTTGTTCTTGATATGTCCTTCTATCTTGATAGTTTGGGGAGTGGTAATTCTAGCCAATGCATTACAAGATAAGCTTGGATTCATTTCTTCTTTCTTGATGTGATCTTTCACTTCTTGAACCTTTTTCTTCCTGATATGTCCTTCTATCTTAAGAGTTTGAGGAGTAGTAATTCTTTCTAATGCTTTACAAGATATGGTCAGCTTCATTTCTTCTTTCTCTCAGGTTGGTTCCTGGTGTATATACTCTTCTTTTGACGTTTCTTGATCCTTTTCTTCCTCCTCTCCACAATCAATGTAAAATAATTTCTTCTCAACACACTTATGACCTTTAATTTATTTGTTATCACAATTGTAACAAAGCCTCTTTTCTATTTTTTCTTCCAATTGTTGTGGTGTAACCTTTGTAGGTTGTGGAAGGCTAGGAGAAACAACACTTCCATATTTATAATTGTAAGGGGTATACTTCCTTATTTCCATAATTTTTCTTTCCACTTTGTAACAAAGACCTTTTGCTCTTTTTTCTTCCAATTGTTGTGGTGTTGCTCTAAAGAAGGTGTTGCTCTTTGTATCCTCATAATGTGCTATAATTTCCTTTGTGAAAATTTACCACATAACAAGTGGTTTACGAGAACAAAGCCATTTATACCATAAAAATTGATCTTGCTCTAAATATGAAGATGAAATACATACCTTTTGTAACAGTGGTACACCATGTAGATCAAAATATTTCTCCATCTGCAATATCCAATTTACGGGATCCTTGCCATCAAACTTCCTCATCTTGATTTTTCTTGATTTTAGGAGCTCGATCTTGAAACGATTGTAAATCTGTAATTTCAGATTTCCAGGTTTTGAAATTTCTTCCTACGGTATCTCTCTAAGTTCTCTTGCTAACCCCTCAAGTCTGATCAGAATTTGATTATCCAAGAAAGCGTTATGCTAAATCTCCCACTGTGAATTGTTTATAGACTAGTTCAGTAGAGCAAACATGTACGGCATGCCACGTCTCCCTTTCAACCTTAGTGCATGAAACTAATACATTGAAAGCTACAAGAAGTTTTGTTTCTGAAACTTCTTACGAAATTTCAATTTGATGCTTAGAACAAAAGTTATGATGATTTCCCCCCCCGGTCACCTGTTTGGAATGTAATTCGGGAGTCTGTAAAATCTCTAACTTCCTCAGATCATATCTACAAAAATATAGTGAGACAAAATCTGAAATTCGGCCCTGAGGTTCAGACCGATTTCTTCTCAAATGGGTTTTCTTTTTTCGCTTCTGAAATGTTGCAGAAAAAAGGTTATAGAGAAAATTCCACGATGCACTGTTTTAGATGAAATTCTGGAGCTTGCAAAAACCCTAAGTTCCTCAGATCATATATCTGAAAATATAGCGAGAAAATATATCAAATTTGGACCCAAGGTTTAGCACGATTTCATCTCAAATGGGTTTTTTTTATAGCTTTTGAAACGTCACAGAAAAAAAATTATAGTGAAAATTCCAGGATGGTTTGTTTGGAGCAGCGAAACCCTAGAATCCAAAGCTCTGATACCAAAATGTTATGAAACCAGCTCATAAAATATAGAAAAGATAGATGAACGCCTTAGAAATAAGTCTTCTCGAGAGGGAAACCTCCTTTACATTACATAAATGAACAATTCTTGGATGATACAAATGACAAGACCTCCTTTCTATATATAGGAGTCTAAGGGGTCATAATATAATCAGAGCGGACATAACAATAATAATGTAAGGGACAATAATAACAATAGTGGGCTTCTATGGGGCACAATAATAACAATATGGGAACTACATGGGTAAAAAAATATAATAAGGGGGTTGTACTAATAACAATAAGGGGTTACACTAGTAGTATAGCAACCTAACACGTGGTATGATATGAGTCCAAGAAACTGTATGAGCACGAGTGATCCGAATTGGATCCTAAAGAACTCTCTAAGTTTTCATAACTCTGTAAAATTCATGCCAAAGTTTCAATGTCTTACAAAGGTCGATCTTATCAGGAATATCCTCGTACAAGTGTAATTGTGAGTAGCGCTGAGCAACGAGGACCCTCGATTAAGCGCGCAGACCGTTGGCCCATGGTAACGTGTGCTACCACAAAACAACAAAACAGGAAGTCTTTTTGAAAAACAGGGGAGTCTTCTGATATGCGATTAGCGACAAGTCGCTAATTGCATAACGCTGGGCAAAACCCTCAAAGAAGAAAAACCCCTGAGTGACCTAGACCCAAAAATTCATAAAACCGTACAGAATTCACCAATCCCGTTAGAAGTAAGTCCCACACAAAAACTAGTAGGATATCGGGAGGGATTTGAATGGTAAGCGGTTTCAACCGAGTCCCGCCTAATGCCACACAGTGGGTGCCACGTGTCCGGTGGAAGAGAGAGAAAACTGCTTGCATCGGACGGGTAAATGTCATGCTACTTACTTGCCCGATATGGATATAGACCGTAGGATCTGGAGGCCCTAGATTGACGGCGGAAATGCGATCTAATGGATGATCAGATTCAATGTTGTAAGCAAGCCAAGTTGTATAAAGGTTTGAAGTTTGGCATGAATGATGAGTTGGTAGAGGAATCATGTTCACGGGCATTCTGGGAGCTAAACAGAAATAATGACAGTTCAAACATTTCCAAGAGAACTGACACTCAGTCCATTATGAAACAGGTGGCCACCTCCCTGTAAGGCGTTACACAGTGATGATGACAGTACAGAGGAATTCAAACGAATAGAGGCAAGAGAACCAAAAAGTCGGGAAGCGGAAAGAAGTAGTAAAAAAGAAGATTGGCTTTAAAGCCACGAACTGGAAGAAACAAGAGGAGGCAAT
The DNA here is from genome assembly GCA_031772625.1 of Pinus tabuliformis. Lineage (NCBI taxonomy): Eukaryota > Viridiplantae > Streptophyta > Pinopsida > Pinales > Pinaceae > Pinus > Pinus tabuliformis. The sequence goes on along the minus strand of CM062820.1, from coordinate 1,375,578,475 downwards.
GAGAAAAGCGATTTAAGAAAGCTAAGAGCAGAGAACAGAGGAAAGAAGCCGAGCTGACCTGAAGACAGCATCGAGCCAGATAGAGCCAGAGAGAGTTAGAGAGTCTGTGTACTCCAGAGAAGGCTTGAGAGGTTCAAGCAAACTCCTCTGTACATGCCTGTCATGTATGAGTCTTAGATTGGGCTCATATTACTATGACCAATAGAGGTCGAGCTTAAGTAAGGAGAGTCTGTGTACTCCAGAGACTTGGGGGATCCAAGTTCAGTCCTACTGATTTATATCTATTGAGTGAGACTCAAATTGAGCTCACTATTGTAAAAAAAAACTCTACTTTGAAAACATAATAGAGAGGCCACCACTAAAGGCTAGACCAGGAGACGTAGCCTAGAAGCATTAAGTGAAATCCTTATTAAACTTGTCATGTTTACATGTTTTTCCTGTTATGTTTTCTCTAACTACTTCAGTGTCTATCTATTTCGTAATCTTATCGATCCATTGCATAAAATAGCATAGGCACATCCATGAACATGAGTTTGTAATACCTTTAATTCTTTTTCGTGGATAAATTCCAGATCAAGTGGTATCAGAGCTCTAGGTTACTAAGGTTAGACAAGCTTGTGCTAGATTTTTTTGTTGAATGCTAACTAGATCAAAGCTTAAATTAGGAGAAGGAGAGTTGGTTGAAACTAACCCTCAAAATTGGAAAAGTCTATCCTAAGAGGAAAATGTTAGAATAAAGTCCCTTGGAATCAGACCCTCATTTCATGGATAGTTTCATGACCATGAGAGGCATGGTAGAGGAAATGTATAGAGAATTTAAGAAAGGTAGAGAGGAAGATTCAGCAAACTCCAAATGAGATAAAGGAGTAGAAGAATATCTCCTCCGTGACCACTCTAAAGGCAAAAGGAAAGAAGAAAAACTCCCCACACCTGCTAGTAGCCCTGAAAACAAAAATAAGACATCTTTGATTAAATTAGATGTTAAATTTGATTTACCAATATATGATGGAGAGTTTAATGCAAAGAAGCTGGATAATTGGATTAGACAGATTGATGTGTATTGCAGGGTGTAGAGCATTGATTTAGACAATAGTAAGATTCAGCTGGCTAGCCTACACCTTGGAGGCACTACCTTGGTATGGTGGGAAGGCAGGACACAAGCTAACATGAAGAAGCATGGTAAAATTCTTTTTGTCTGGAGTGAATTTGTTTTTGCAATTAAAAAGCAATTCTATCCACTAGCCTATATGTAGCAAGCCATGATGATTTGGAAAACTCTTCGACAATTAAAAGGGAAAAGTGTACAAAGTTACACCCAAGAATTTAGGAAAAGAGCTTTGATTCTAGGAATTTCTTTAGACTCACTTGAAACTTTGCTAAAGTATATAGGTTGTCTACACAGCTACTTAAGGCACATTATTCTCATGTTTAATCCCACTAGCATAGATGATGTATCTGTTCAAGCTACACATCTAGAGGCTAGAGGTAAGCATGTGAACCCAGAAGTTGGGGGATCATCAAAACCCACTGCAAGCAAGAATAAGGAAAAAAGAAAACATAAATGGAAAGAGAGAAAGGATGGGAATGATGATGAACACTATTGGATTCTACATCCGGAGTTGAAACCCAAGAAGGATGATGGCAAAAAGAAGAAGACTGTTGCATCTATTCAAAAGGATTTGGGGTCAGACTCAGGAGATGAAACAAAAATTGCAGCCACGGGTATAAAGGGTAAAAATTCTGAAGCATCTACTAGTAATTCTACAAAATCTACTGACAATGAAGAAAATGAGAGGAAAAGACATGAGATTTTTCATATTAGAGTTGTTTCCAAGCATCAAAAGATTGATACTTTGTTTGACAGTGGCTCACAAGTAAATTTAATTTTTGAAGCAATTGTAAAGAAGTTGGGATTACCAACCACACCTCACAAAAAGCCATATCCATTAGGTTTCTTATGTGATAAAGCACAACTACAAGTGACTAGAAAATGTAAACTTAGGTTTTCTTTTGGGTCAACATCTGTATATGAGGTTGAGTTAGATATTGTTCTCTTGGATATATGTGGAATTTTTATAGGAAGTCCTTACTTGTATGATAGGAAAGCTATTTTCTATAGAGATGAGAACAAGTATCAACTCGTTAAAGATGGAATCAAATATATTGTAAGAGCTCATAAACTCAAGAATAATTATACTCTCATAAACTTAGGGTAGATGAAAAGAATTGTAAATTCATGCAAACAATTTTTACTGATGGTTGTAAAGGAAAAGAAACCTAACAAAACCAATGTATTTCAGGGCTGTAATGCTAAACAACAGGCTGATTTAGAAAAAGTTGTTTCAGAATATGATATACTATTTCAAGAACCTAAAGGTCTGCCACCCAAAAAGGAAATATTACATGATATTAATCTATAGCAAGATGCTCCATTACCTAACATCAGAATGTATAGGTTGTCCATTTTAGAGAATGCAGAAATCAAGAAGCAGGTACAGGAGCTGCTCGAGAAAGGATTCATAAGACTTAGAACATCGCCTTGTGGGTCTCCAATTGTCTTGGTGAGAAAGAAAGATGGCTCATGGAGAATGTGCATTGATTACTAAGCACTGAGTAAGATAACAATAAAAAATCATTATCCCCTTCATCACATAGATGATCTATTAGATCAGTTGAAAGAAGCTGTTTATTTTTCCAAGTTGGACTTGCATAGTGGCTATCATCAGGTTAGAGTTGCAGAGAAAGATGCATTGAAGACTACTTTCAAAACAAAGCATGGATTGTATGAGTGGTTGGTTATGAATTTTTTCTTAACTAATGCTTCTGCTACTTTCATGAGAATAATGAATGATGTACTCAGACCTTTTATTGATGATTTTGTCATTTTATATTTGGATGACATTCTTATATTTAGTAAAACATGGGAAGAACATTTAAAGCATGTCAAGAAGACTCTAGATGTTTTAAAAAAAGAGAACCTTTATGTTAAGCTCTCAAAATGTGAATCTGGCAAAACATCCTTGAATTATTTGGGTCATATTGTAGGGGGTGGTGAATTGAAGATAGATCCCTCTAAGGTCGCAGTCATTGTAAACTGGCCTAAACCCAAATCTTCTACTAAAGTTAGAAGCTTCTTAGGAGCAACACAGTATTGGAGAAAGTTTATTTCTAACTTTTCCTTGATTGTAGCTCCCTTACATGCTTTAACAGGATTGAACAAGGTGTTTCAGTGGGGAGGCAAATAGTAGAATGCCTTCGACACCTTAAAGGAAAAGATTAGTACAACACCAATACTAGTACTTCCTGATCTTCAAAGACCATTCGAGATTGAAACTGATGCTAGTGACTATGCCATGGGAGTAGTGTTGATGCAGCACGGTAAACCCTTATGTTATCATTATGAGACATTTAATTCTGTAGTAGTTAACTATCCCACATATGATAAAGAATTGTATGCATTAGTATAGAGTGTGAAAAAGTGGAAACAATATTTAATTGGCAAAGAGACAGTTATACATACTGATCATCAACCACTTCAATATTTGCACTCACAAACTAAGTTGCAGCAATCAAGACACTACAGGTGGATGGGTTTTCTACAATAGTTTCATTTTGTCATTAGATATAAAAAGGGCATACACAATAAAGTTGTAGATATGTTGTCCAGACCAATCATAAATGCATCCACTATACTTGAGCATAATTTTGTATTGCATGAAAGCTACATTGAAAAGTATGCTCAAGATATAGATTTTAAAGATGTATATGCAACTTTAAGTCATGGAAAACAAGTAGAAGAATTGGATTATCATGTTAAGGACCAACTCTTGTATCATTTGGGAAAGTTATGAATTCCTCAAACAGAAAGAGTAAAGATAATTCGGGAAGCACAAACTTCTCTAATATCAGGTCACTTTGGTATAAGTAAAACAGTTGCGCAGATGTAAAGATTTTGTTATTGGCCAAAAATGCATGAGACAGTTTCTAGATATGTAAGAGGGTGTACCATGTGTGCTAAAAGAAAGCCCAACAATAGAAAACTAGGCTTGTACACTCCATTACCAGTTCCTTCTCACCCCGAGGAAAGTATTTCCATGGAATTTGTTGGGGGCTGCCTAAATCTAGAAAGGGTCATGACTATTTATATGCTATTGTGGATAGGTTCAGCAAAATGTGTATTGTAATACCTTGTAACAAACAAATTACAGCTGAACAAACTGTAAAGTTGTTCTTTCAACATGTATGGGTTCATTTTGGATTACCCACTTCCATTATATCTAATTGAGATACCCGATTTGTTGGGAAATTTTGGTCGAGTTTGTGGGAATTGATGGACACCAGACTAAAGAAGAGCACAACTTTTCATCCACAAATAGATGGCCAAACAGAAGTAGTCAACAGGATAGTGATCCAGTTGCTTAGAGGCTATTGCAGCAAGCATCCCAAGCTTGGGGATGAACATTTATGTTATGTGTAGCATGCTTACAACCGAGCTAGACATTCTTCTACACAAAGATCTCCTTTTGAGACCTGTTTTGGTTTCACACCAAGTTCTCCCTTGGACTTTGTCTTTGGTAAAGACATCATGACTGATGAACACCTTGATGTGGACAAGGCAACCAAGTTCATTGAACTAATCTAAGAGATTCACCAGACAGTACAAGAACAGCTGGAAAAGAGCCAAGCCAAGTATAAGGCAAGGCATGATAAGCATCGGATTGAGCATAGTTTCCAAGTTGGTGATCAATTCTGGCTATATATCAGAAAAGACAGAATGTAAGGTGAAGGTAAGAAGCTGAAGCCAATAAGGTATGGACCTTTCAAGATACTTGAGAAAATTGGTGAGAATGCTTTTCTCCTTGATTTACCAGCTTACATGCACATCTACTCAGTTGTTAATGCAGACAGCTTGAGACTATTTGAACCTTCATTAATTGAAGATCCCGAAGAGCATAGTCAATTTTCTTCTACTGATGATCTGTTGCCTGAATATCTTAATGAATTGCAGGAAGATACAATTCTAGACAGGAAGGTGAGAACCACGTGCAGAGGGGATGTCGAGTACCTCCAGATTGGCTCAAAGGTTCACAACCAAGCAGTGAAAAATGGATAGAAATTGGACAAGCAAGGAATTTATACCCTCACTTGATTGATGCTTAAAAACCAAATTTTGGTGGTCTAAAAGATTTTTCAGTGGGAAGGTTGTGATTCGAATTGGATCCTAAAGAAATTTTAAGTTTTCATAACTCTTTAAAATTCATGCCAAAGTTTCAAAGTCTTAAAAATGTCGAGCTTATCAGAAATATCCTTATACAGTTGTAATTGTGAGTAGTGCTGAGCAACGAGGATGCTCGGTGAAGCACACAAACCATTAGCCCATGGTAACGCATGTTGCCATGAAACAACAAAACATGAAGTCTTTTTCAAAAATGGGGGAGGTTTCTAATATGCGATTAGCGACAAGTCGCTAATCGCATATCGTCAGGCAAACCCATCAGAGAAGAAAAAGCCTTAAGCGACCCAGACCTGAAAAGTCATAAAACCGTACATAATTCGCTGATCCCATCAGAAGCGGGTCCCACACATAAATGGCAAGATATCGGAAGGGCTTCGAGCAGTAAGCGGTTTCAACCGAGTCCCGCCAATGCCACACACTGGGTGCCACGTGTCTGGTAGAAGAGAGAGAAAATCGCTCACATCAGATGGGTAAACGTCATGCTACTTACCCGCCTGATATGGACAGAGACCATAGGATCTGGAGGCCCCAGATCGATGGCGGAAATGTGATCTGATGGATGACTAGATTCAATGGGGTAAATAGGTCGAGTTGTATAAAGGTTTGAAGTTCGGCATGAACGATGAGTTGGCAGAGGAATCATGTTCATGGGCATTCTGGGAGTTAAATGGAAATAACGACAGTTCAAACATTTCCAAGAGAACTGACACTCAGTTCATTATGAAACAGGTGGCCACCTCCCTGTAAGGCATTACACAGTGATGATGACACAAAACAAAGGAATTCAAATGGATAGAGGCAGGAGAACCAGAAAGCCGGGAAGCGGAAACGAGCAGTCAAAAAGCAGATTAGCTTTAAAGCCATGAACTGGCAGAAACAAGAGGTTGCAATGAGAAAAGCGAGTTAAGAAAGCTAAGAGAAGAGAACAGAGGAAAGAAGCCAAGCTGACCTGAAGGCAGCATCGAGCCAGACAGAGCTAGAGAGAGTCAGAGAGTCTGTGTACTCCAGAGAAGGCTTGAGAGGTTCAAGTGAACTCCTCTATACATTCCTGTCATGTATGAGTCTCAGCTTGGGCTCATATTACTGTGACCAATAGAGGTCAAGTTTCAGTAAGGAGAGTTTGTGTACTCCAGAGACTTGGGGGATCCAAGTTTAGTCCTACTAATTTATATCTGTTGAGTGAGACTCAAATTGAGCTCACTGTTGTTAAAGAAAACTCTCCTTTGAAAACATAATAGAGAGGCCACCATTGAAGGTTGGACCAGGAGACGTTGCCCAGGAGCATTGGGTGAACTCCTTATTAAAATTGTCATGTTTACTTGTTTTTCCTGTTATGTTTTCTCTAACTGCTTCAGTGTCTATGTATTTCGCAATATTATTGATCTGTTGCATAAAGTAACATAGGCACATCCATGCACATGAGTCTATAATACCTTTAATTCTTTGTCCTGGATAAATTCCAGATCAATGAGTAGAACTACATGACTGATGATCTTGAGTTGGAAGCTATTATTCACACCTTGAATATGTGGAGGCATTATCTTATTGGAAGGAGATTTGTATTGATGAGAGATCATGGTGGGTTGGGATATTTTTTTGACAAACCGAATATGAATGTCGGGAAAGCTATATGGTTGGCCAGCCTTAGTGAGTTTGACTTCAATATTAGATATATTAAAGGAAAGGAGAACTGGTTTGCAGATGCTCTTATTAGGAGAGTACAGGTGAATTATATAACAACTATGAGATTTTATGGGACAAACTTACAAGATCAGGTCTTACAAGCAAGACAACGGGATGATAGGTATATGGATCTTAGTCACAAACTACAATAGAGTACAAGTACAGGTACATGTAGTGGTACAGGTACAAGTACAAGTGCAGGTACAAGTGATCAAGATGCAAACTGTCATCTCACAGTAGATGGTTTGGTGAGATCTAGGAACATGATCTATGTGCCAAATGAAAGTGAGCTCAAGAAGTTGATATTGAGAGAGTTTCACGTCAATCCATACTTGGGTCACCCAAGATATCAAAATATATTGATGGTGGTGAAGAAGTTCTACTATTGGCCAAATATGAAGAAGGAAGTGACAATGTTCATGGTGAGATGTTTAGATTCTCAGTAAGTGAAGGCATAATGTAGGCATCCAGTTGGTCTACTAAAAACTATTTCGATTCTAGAATGTAAATGGGAGGTCATTTTCATGGATTTCATTACAGGTCTTCTGAGGACAGTGAGGCAACATGATTCTATCATGGTCATGGTTGACAAGTTGAGAAATGTGGCTCACTTCATTCTAGTAAAGACTAATTATTCAACTAGTGAGGTAACACAAGTCTTCATTAGGGAGATTATGAGATTTCATGGTGTTTCAAAGAAGTTTGTGTCGAATAGGGATGCCAAGTTCACTTCCAAGTTTTGGAAAGAGTTGTTTACAGGTTTGGGGATAGAGTTGACCTTTTGTACAAACTATCATCTACAGACAGATGGAAAAACATGGAGGGTCAATAGGATCTTGGAGGATACACTAAGGATGTATGTGATACACTAGCATAGGATATGTGAGTAGTACCTTCCATTGGTTGAGTTTGCATATAACAATGGTTACCAAGAGTCACCGAGGATGAGTCCTTTCGAGGCATTGCATGGCAAAGTTGTAACACTCCCATCAGCTGGATTGATCTAGTGAACATGGTGCTTATTGTAATGGATATATTGGCAGATATGGAATAGTAAATGCATGTTATAATGAAGAATCTAAAAGAAACACATGATAGGAAGAAACGTTATGTAGAAAACCACAGGGAATTTAAGGAGTTTCAGGTTGGGGAGCATGTGTATTCGTGCATCAAGCCCAATAAGAGCTCCTTGAGGATTGGATCATGTGCCAAGTTGGAACCATAGTATTGCAGGCCTTTTGAGATCCTTGAGAGGATTGGACTAGTGGTCTATCCGCTTGCACTTCCTCCAATAGTCAAAGTCCATGATGTTTTCCATGTTTCATTGCTTAAAGGGTATATAAAATATGTTGATGATGTTACTGATTGGTCTGTACTACAGGTGGAGTAAGAAGGAGTATTCTATCTGAAACCTCCATGCATATTGAAGCAGAAGCAACTCATGCTCTGGAACAGAGAAATCAAACAAGTTAAAGTGTAGTGGAAGCATTTTGGGCCTGAGGAAGCTACCCGAGAGATGGCAGATCATATGTGGCCTATGTATCCTTCATTATTTCTAGTTGAGGCTAAGATGTTTTGGTACTTGTACATGTTTATGTATGGTTGCTATTTTAACTACCACCATGAGATAAGCTATAAAGCTCCAATAAGCGGTATGGTTGTTATATTGTCATGTTGTCATAATGGTTTTCCTTTTGAGAAGGGTTTTATTGTAAATACTACAACGAGCTGGGTTATAAAGCTCCATAGGTAGTATGTTTTTTATATTTAGTGGTTTTTCTGGGTTTAGGTGTGGTTTAACACTGAGGATAGTGTTCCCCTAAGGGGGAGGGGTCTATAATAGCCTCGGGTTAAAATTTCATGCAATAAAATATAATAAAGGTAAAATAAGACGATGAGAAAGGGACACTTGTTCCAAGCTCAATGTTGGGCAAAAGATCCTAGTGGGCATCACTTGTTGTGTTTTATGGCTAAGGGAAATTGGAAAAGGAAATGGTTAAGGCTTTGGAAAGGAAAGAAGGTATTTTTGGCACATTATTTATGAAAATAATGGAAATTAGGAGAAAATGAAGGTGAAAGGTCACAGGTGTCAAGTGAGGAGGAAAATGAAGGAAAATAATGGAAAATTGAATAAAACAGGGGCCTCATTGATAAAAAGGCTTATGAGCATCAGTTGGTAGTTTTTTGTCACTTTTGTTAGTTTAGTTTTGGAATTAGCTTCAAAGATGAGAAGAGCATAAAGGGGAGAAATAAAGTGAGCAAGCAAAGATAGGAAATGAAAGCAAAGAAGGGCAAGGAAAGAAAAGGAAGGAAAGGACCAGGTAGATTCAGTGGGAATACCTGCAGGTAACAGATTGCATGTGTGACTTCCTAGCTAGTTTTTACATGCATGGTATGTGCATGTTCATATATGGTTCTTTTTTTGTCATTGGCATGGATTTTGTTGGGATTGACAGTGGATTTTTAGCCTAGCCTTTCCATTTTTGGATAGCCATGGTGTGATGGGATTATTCTCGGTTTGAGCTTTAGATTACTGGATGGTTTTGGAATCTGGGGTGAGGTGGTCTCAGGAAAATTCCCAAAGGCCTAGGAATACCTTGACTGATAATGGTGGGATACATGGTAAAGCCTGAGGGTAGGGATAAGAAAATTCCTCAAGGATGGGGAAAAATTCTGAGGCATCCAAGCTCGGTTTGGTTTTGTGATCTCAGTACTGGTTTAGTTGTGATCGCACTATGAAGAGGGTGGAGGTGGTTTAACCTCTGGATTCCCTTCATTTTCTTTGGATTGGATAGCCCATGAGATCCCACATTCATGCTTGGAATATGGCATGGGGGGTGATTGGCTGAAATAAATATATGGTTCAACCAATCTATGATTGGGTGGAATGTGGGAGTATCAAACGTGGTTGGTAATTGCTTATGTTTAATAAAATCTAATTTCTTTTGCTTTTGGTAAGGCAATGTATTGGTTATTATGTGGCTGTAATGGTTATTCTCTTATGGTTATTTATCTAGTTGTATGTTGGTTAGAAGCATCGTTATATGATAGTTCTCGGTCATGGCTCTATTCATGTTTTTACTTGTAATTGAATAAATAATGAATATAAGACCTAATTGATGATATGACAACTAATGTGAGAAGGTATAGACCCTTCTTGTTAAACCTCAATTAAGTTTCTGTCCCTTATGTTCAGACTTGCATTCATGAACTGTAGGTTGCATACCTACAAAGTGTTTGAATACATGTCAATCTCAGTTGGGGATGGTCAGGTCAAGTCTTTGTTCTAGTTTTGGTTTGTAAGCATTGTCTTAATGTATTTTATGAGTTTTGGAAGTTTCATGGATTTCTAGGCAGAGGCTTAGCCCCAACCCTGGAAAGTAGCCTTGATTTCTGCTATTGCTGGCACATAAAGGCTATAGTTGCATTGACGTAGGTGTATGGGAGTAACTGGGAACCCATTTTCTAGGGAGCGATTAGGGATCAAGATCAAGGAAATAATGATTTATATCAGGGGTTGGACACCTGAGGGGGTTGGGTTACTCCTGGAGGTCTTGTGGTGCTTGAGGGAAGTTAGTACAGTCTTCATTTGTTGACTCCATTTCCTTAAGGTCACATAGGAGGTTTAGTCATATCATAATGACCCTAAGCTCATTTTTACCCTAGGCAAGCCGCTGAAAGTGGGTAAATGTTGGAGGAGGTGTTACATAATGTTATTTTGGAGCTAGAGGTTCACACACGTAACTTGGATGTAATCTGACCAAACTATAATTATTTTAATACATCTTCCTTCAAAACCCATGTGGAAAAATTTCTTCTCGAAGGGCACAAATATGCTAAGCACGACTGGGTACCGGAACTAAACTATCGATACAAGAGCTAGGCTAAACAATTCATCATTAATAAAATCAACTTAAAGTTCCATCAATATACTGGAGAATTAGGAATTAATGATTGTAAGCAAAATTTATCTCAAAATGTGTTTCAAAGGGTTTTATGTTCAAAGGGGAAAATATTCAAAATGAAGTGGGAAACATAAGATTATGGGTGGTAAAGAGGTTAAATCATGTGTTAAAAGTGATGAAAAAATGGGAGCCCAACATCTCCCCCATACTGAAACATTTGAATTTCTTCATGTAAAGTGAATTCATCCTTAAAAATTCCTACAACATCTGTGGGAACATTTAAATTTCCATAGTGAAGCACCTTTTCCCATTGGCAGATAATACATATTAACTTCTTTTATGCACATTTTACTCTCCACCAAAAATGTTTAATTCAACTCTAAGTCATGGAAGCTCATTTCTGGACGCTCTTTAAGAATGTGATCCTACATAGTTGCGCCATAGAGATCATTGATAATCATGTTTCTATAGTAGTTTAACATTAAGCATCCTTTGATTGAAACTCATGCCTTCAAGCTCATGAAGAAGATTGTGCTCTATTACCTTGGTCTCTTTTCAAAAAAAGAATGTTTCAAACTCTACAAGAAATAGAGCATTGGAAGATAAAAAATAAGGCCCAAAGGTACATAATAAACTAGAATATAACTGATTTAGCAGGTGATGAGTGACAAACTCTTAAAATAGATGGCGTAACTTTGCCAATTTTTTCCACATTACAAAACTTTGACATACGAGTTTATAACAAAAGAATATTATGCTTTGAAGCTCGTACATCCTCTCCTTACAAAATTTTTGAATATTTTACCTTATGGTTATGATATAAGTTTCAATTCTCTCACAAATACATAATAAAACCCCAAGGAGATGATCTTTGATTTCCATATCAAAAAATGAAAAAAGGAATGCACATATGAGAAAACCAAAACTTGATTTCTTGTTTGTTAGAAAGGTTTCTTTGATTTTTTCATATGCTCTAATAAGGAGCCTTGTGCTTAGCTCTTCCTATGCCATTCTGGACCAAATCTGACAATGGGTCATAAGCTTAAAGATCTTGGGTTGCCCACAATATGCAGAACTCAATAAATAATTCCACACTATTCCAACTCTCACCAAACCACAACCTTCTTTGCTCAATACAAAGGATTCATAATAGTGAAGAAAATCATTGATTTGTTCCATATCATTTTTTTCGAGCATTTCCATTCCATGCCCATTATCCACTTGGTATTGACTTTCTCTTCAACTTCAATTTCAAGATTATAGCTTAAAATTGTCATCTAGTAAAACCAAGTATGCATAATACCAGGTTCTAGTTTAGTATAAACAAGCCATAAAAAAATGAAAAATCTCATATGTCAAGCTTAAACCATTCCAATATTTTAGTTTCTTGAAGCTAAATGAGTTAAGTAAAAATGTAGTTTTAAAGAAAATTTATGGACGAATTTAACCCCAAACAATCTTAACCATGGCTTCCCTACCTAAATTTATAAAAAAACTTCAAATTTAATTTATTTCAAAGTCAAACTTCAAATCTTTAAGAAATTGTGAACTATGGCTAGCAAGATTTAAGTTGAAAAATAAATTGAAAGTGGATTACTTTGGAAAATTCCAATAATTTTTGTTATAGTACTCTCGAGATCACATCAATTTCAAGAAAGTGCCTTAATCGACAAGAGATATTTAGTTGTAGACAAGTACATACGTGTTTGGATCTTTCATCTTGAAAGGGATAAAGTTTTGCAATCAAAATTCACCCTTTAATCATTTCTAGTCCAATCATTCTGTAATTTATCAATATTAATTGCAGATTATAGCTACCGCTTTCCAAGTCTTCCCTTGTTGCTTTGGATACCTTGTTTCAAGTACTCAGTAGAGGAAAGAGTAACAAATATATATACAAAATATCTAGTTTCAATTCATTCAGATTTTGCAACAAGTTATAGTTCATTACATGCCTAGGTTCCATCAAGGAAGATAATACAAATATAGAGTACAATAACAAATGAATGAGCATAAGAAGCTAACATTTACAATCAACAATCACAAAATATTGTGAAACCAAGCCAACCATTCTTTCTGAGCTTTGAAAACAAGAGATTAGATTTTTTAGTTCCATTTTCAATAGGCTTGAAGCCTTCATACTTTCCCTAAATACAATTGCTTTGTTTTTGAAGAAAGAGATATCCTCATCATCCATATCCAATGCCTCTGAATAATATTAAATAACAACCTCAAAATATTCCCTCCCATAAGCTACATTAACAAATTATCCTTCCCTCTTTTCCTTTGATATTTTTTTTAAGCTGCCTTCTCTAGATCAATATTCTTTAGTTCCAAGGCATAGCTGGAACTCCTAGGAAGTAGCGATAGATATCTATTCCCTTAGAATTTTCATTGAAGGATAGAAATGAAATTTTGAACTATAATCTACTGAAACAATGTATCAAGGATTTAAAAAAACCAATATGCTTCATCAAAGAGAGAAGCCCTTGTTTAATGACTAGAATTCTCCTCTTCACATAACTATACTTTGTATTTTAGAATTCTCCTCTTCACATAGCTATACTTTGTATTTTCTTCTGCAAGTATAAAGTGTTTCAATATCAATTTGTACAAATTTCAAAAAGTTGTTAATCTACAAATGTTATCAGAAGTTAGAGGTGATTAAATCTCCAAACACTTGAGTGTACCTTCTAATGGAATGGGAAATAACCTGGAAGATGACTCATCAAATGAGAGAACAAGTGCTATATAAATATAATGGACATAGTTCATATCCATTCTGTAAATTTCCTCCCTTATCAAATCCTGCTCATGTTTGAGAAGATGTCTGACTTGAATTATGACCAAGTCTCTAGCTTGAAGACAACAAATGAACTAGATTTTTTCATTCCCACAATGAGAGAACAAAAATAATGGGAAAAGCATGCTATCAAACCACTTTAATTTACACAATATGCATAAAATAAAATACAACTGTCCAAGATCCATAGGTTGTGGTTGTGAATTACTTAGATAGTAGGTAATGTTGCACTATTGTGATCAAACCAAGACTGTCAATTTGGATAAAACAACAAGGCACACTGTGTCTCTTTGCATTTTTGGGAACATTAGACTTACAATTATTTTTTGAAATATCATTAGAAGGTTTAGCCTTTTGAGTGAAGACTTCTTCATAGAATTTTAGAAATGAAATGATTGGGAAAAATAATGAAATAATCATGGTTGTAAGATGGATAGAAATAGTCAAAATGACAGGCATGATGTAGTAGTGATGGAATCAAGTAGGAAGAAGGTTGAAAATACAAGCATATGAGGAGATTAATTTTAATAGATTTCCTTCATCCCTAATAAACCAAAAGAATTAAAAGTATTTTAGCTCAAGATTATTTAGTTGCTGGCACTTATTGTTAAATTTGAGCTTGCTGAGGACCATATATGATATGTACAAGGCATAAATCTTTGGAACTAGTGTTGTGATTAGTGAAGTTTGGGGCTGATTAAGTGAATATTGATAGACATTTATTATGACTGTCCTAAAATCAAACTGAGGTTGTATACATATTAGGATGAAAGAATGTTGAAATCAAACTAAAACTAGAAGATTGTAAGTTGATGTTGGAGATTTGATCCCTCATTTTTTTGTTGGAATGCTACTGTAATTGATGTTAGAATCATGAACCATAAACCCCTATATATCAAAATTCTATCTAAGTGAATAAGTTTTGTTGAATTCACACATGAAAAGAAATCATTGGATGACCAACCATTAATGGATGTTGTTAACCAGTGGGAGACAACTCACCATTGATGTCAATGAGTGTTAAGATAAAAGAGTGCATTCTGGAAGGTACAAATGGATGTACTAAAGTCAAGTCACATGCAGGATCTGAAAATCAAGAAACATTGAGGTATTCCCTTGTTGTCAACGAGGAATTATTCTGTTGATGTATGCAAACTCCAAGACACTAAAATATAAGATCTCTGATCTTGGCCCCATATATGGTGTTGAAGTCGATGGGACAAGATCTATTGGAAAGTGGGCCTTAAGGAATCCCACATAAGCTAATTCAAGCATAAAACTTAGAATATTTGAAGAATTTTTGGAATCAATATGAACTTATAGAATATATTGTGAATCTTTCCATCTCAAAGGCCTAGTTTTCAAGTGAGATCCATGTCTAGTTGTGTTAGTTGCCTGGTTTTCAAAACTAGACTTATTTTTATCTTTATTATTTTATTTATATATTTATTGTACTATCCTACCTTACTTTGAGGAATAAAATTCTTCCTAATGTATACAAGTACTTACAATGAATCCATGTGCATAACAACATGGAAAATGTACTCATGCTTGGATTTGCAAAGTAGGATTTAATGTATACCAGAGCATGAGAGACCAACTACTTTGGATGATATCATAAGAAGAGTTGTTGAAGAAGAGAGTGGTGCCTTGGCCTATTGGTTGCTTGGAGCCAACATTTAATATAATCATAATGTTCATGTCTCTCTTGTTTATTTGGTCCACTCTGTATTTCCTCCTCTACCATGCCATGAATATATTCTATTGTTAAATGGTTGATCTCTTGGTTTCATGATGGATATAATGGTAGGCATGTCAAGAAATACTTGATCTTAGGTTATAATGGCCACTTTCCATTAAATTCGATCCATGATTCTTTAGTCTCCTCAACAAATTGACAAGGATGATCAAAGTGGCTCTTGAATCTTCCTGTAGATGTAGCTCACATATATTTTTCCCTTCTATCGCTTCCTGGGGTGTAGGTATGATTGCTTCCAATATTTACTCTTCCTAAGATATAAAGAACTTTCTAACTGTTGCTAAGGTTTGAGAGATTTCTTGGAGGATCATTCTTCTAACTATTGATCAATCCAAAGTTCTTCTTTCTAGTTGATAATTTTATATATAGCACATGGATTAGTATGTTGTGGGGGGGATATGGGGGGTTTTATTACAACACCTAAATAAAAATTCTTAAGGAAATATATGAAATATGCTAAATGAAAACAACTTCAAAGAAATATTTTTCATGTACTTGGACACCTTCATGTTACTCTGACCTACTTTCACCAATTATCTATTCATTGTGATTTAGTTTCTTCCTTTCCATTAATAAAACCTAAAGAAAACAAACTCGCATAAACAAAATAATTAAGGATTTGGTGGAACACAATAAAGTAGATATGTTAGACTAGAATCCTTTTCAAATAATTTGAAACAAGGGTGTATTTGCGTCTTACCATTTCTCCTCCCCCAACTCATGTAATTTAAAGGAAATATACCTAAGCTTTAATCCTTTTAGCACCTCCATTGCAACAACACCAAAAATGTTGAGAAAAATATATGTTTTATATTACCAACATTTAGTTATTGAATTAGGATAGTAATACTTGGAGATGAAAGAAAGTATATGTGTTGAAAAATGTAGCATCAAATTCTCAATTTGATTTTACCTTGATTAAATTGAGAAAATTCGAATTTCCACATCAACAGACAACTTGGATGTAGTTAACTTCTATGACATAGATTGTGTCACCCAACTTACTTAGTAAATTCGAGTTGGAGGAGTTAGAGTTTAGTTAAGCATGTGTGGTTCCTAATTTGTATCAATCAAGGTCAATTATTTCAAGTTGTTTTCAGTTAAACTAGTTCGAAATGTTGGAGGAACTAGTGGAAGGTCAGTTGTGCAGTAAGACTTTAGTCAAACTTAGTGATCATCCAGTTAACTGATCAAGCAACCAAAAATAACTAGTGCATGAAGAGAATTCAATTTCCCCAGTAGTGGTGGAGATTCAAAGGCACTGTAACATCAGTTGTAGACTAGTCTTGAGTGTACATGTGTTGCATGAAGTCAAATGATCAACCTTAGGAATTTCGCAATACATTTTGGAGAAATTCCTATATAATAGGGGCCTAATTTCTCAAGAATTGCACAAGGAAATAAGGGATAAAGTAGAGGAAGAAATTGACTAAGTCTGGGTCAAAGCTTCTAAGTGAGCAAAGAGATAGGTTATTCACTTGCAGGTTGTGCTCAATTGAGAAAAAAAATTGTAATACCTCTATATTCATCATATTAATGCAAGCATGCATTGGGGTTTTTAGCAATTTTCTTTCCCTAGGAAAGATATTTTGTGCATGTGTGTTATTTCTTATTGTATGTATGAAATTTTTTTTCTAAACTGTGAATTAAATTCCACAGAGTAGTATAATAGGTTTGTGTCTTGTGATTTTGATTAAAAATTCATGAGAAATTGCAAATCTACACCATAATTTCTACATGATATCGGAGTTGGATTCACATTAGAGAAAGAATTTCAAAGTTGTTTCTCAAGAGGTTTGAATTTGCAGTTTAGTATAGCAGGATATCTTTAGAACTGAGAAGATGATTATTGGATTTGTGGGGCCTGACCCAGGTTCAATGTTAGTTAGCCAAACAAATCCCTACACTACTGGCCCTTTCGGCATTAGCCCATGGAACGCGGATTGAAGTCTCACCTGAAGCTGTATGGGGGGATGCTAGAACCAAGTTTCTGCACCCTGAGATGGTCATGATGTTGGTTTATACCTTCTAATCCAAATTTTTCCCAGGTCACTAAGCTTTAGGGCTCTGTCAGTCTACTCTTTATTCCACCCTATAATACCTCCGCGAAGGTGTACAATTGACCTTCACATAGCCTTAACCCGCGATCGAGGTACTTCTGCGCTGCTATGATAGCGTATTGTATAGGTTCCATGTTATCTTAAGTGTTTTACTTATCTTACTAATCAACCACAGTTAACGCCGTGTAAACTGATATCCTTGTGTTTAATTAACCAATACAGTCACATACATTTGCGCATCACATAAACATTGTAAATTAAACCCAAAATGCAGTATAAGAAGATGCATTAACAAGAACTAAATACACAAAAGTTGTGGAATACTTTTCTTTATTGATATATTTAAGTTAATATAGACTCTATCCACCCTATGCACTCAGATGCAGGGGTTCACACACTCAGCTGTGGACTTCCACCTTAGGCCTTTGCGCACTCAGCTGTAGAGCCTCTACCTATGCTAAGACTCAAGAACACTTAGACTCCAATGCTTAAATTCTTACTTCATTCTTTGCTACTACTCCTTCTACCTAGAGCTACTTACTTAGCTCCTTTTTGTACAATCCCATGGTCCACAGACCATGGGTGGATCTTTACGGCCAACTTTACACTTTACAAAATAAGGGCGGACAACCCTTTATGATTCTTGAAACCTTCACGCTCCGCGACCACAAAATGTGGAGATTGTACAACTTTATTACAAAATTGTCCGAAAACATGGGAATTTAGCCCTAAACCTATTCTTGGGGGAACCCATTCCCAATAGGCCCCCAACACAAACATGGTGACTCGCCCTCGAGTCACTCTGTGGGCGCAAAGATCTTGGCGTGAAGACCTCCTAGCTCAACCTATATGACGGCAACCTCGTTGGTGCATTATGTGGCCACCTGCTTCGCTACGTCAACCATCTACTCTGTCACTAGTCCTGAATGGTCAACTTGAAGCTTCTCCTGAGTCGCTTGCAGATTAGCAAGCTTGCCTTCAATATAGGTCGTGATCGAATCAGCCTCATCCAACTAGGGTTTCAAGCGTGCCTTCAGCACTGCCTCTTTGTGCTGCACTGCATCTACCTATCCTTTCAATGTTTTGGCCTCCTGTAACTTCGCCGGTCTCTCCATGAGAGCGACGGTGCACGCTGTACCTTTTACTTTGTCATAGCACTAGTACAGTTCTTGTGCCTCTATCTCCAACCGCTGTACATTAGGGTCCTCCTACAAGCTCGTCAAGACCTTGAACAACTATTCAAAAAGATGTGTGCAACTTGCTACTGCACTGTCTACCACCGTTATCACCTCTGTGACTGTGGTTGCATGCTGCTCCTTTCCTTTTGGCGGAGTTGAAGGCTGGGCCTTGAACTATAAATATGAAATCTGTAGGTTCAACTCTAGCTAAACCTTATCCAACTCTGTGCAAGCATCATGCAACCCTATAGTAAGCTTGTAGACCTGTTCATCTGCCTTTGCCTCCTCAGGAAGAGCCAATTCAGGGACCATTCAGTAAGCTTCCCTCATGGCCTTAATCATGTGCATATTTGTGTTAGTAAGTTCAACAATGGAAGTGAGGGCGGTGTCTCACTGTAGGGCCATATATTCATTAATAATCTTCTGCTCACTGATCACCTGTAAAACACGGTGTTCGCAGGCCCTCAGCTTCACGATCACTCCAGCCTACAGTAGGTGGAGTGCCTTGCTAGGGAGCACTACCAAGTTCAACCCCACTCCCTTGAGGGCACTGACAGTGGGCCTGTCAGCTTCATTTTTTATGGTCAGTGCTCCATTCAGCAACACTATCGCTCGGGAGACCTTCGCACGCAGCATCTTGAAAGCTTTTGAAGTACCAATAGCGAAGCCGGTGGACACCGTGCCAGCCCGTGATGCACAGGTATACAGCTCCTACAGACCTGTCTGGATGGCCCCAATAGTAGCTTCTGCTGCTGCTCGAACTGTTGTAGTGCCTCCGTGGCGACATCCCACACCGTGTCTCTAATGTCATGCAAATCTCCCTCTGTGAAGGTGATTGGGTCCAACAACACCTTAATGGATTTGGATTTCTTCCTCGACCCCACTTTTTCTTGTTCCCTTAGACATTTGATGTGGTCGAATGTCATCTGCGGGTCTGTGCCATGTTTCTATGTTTGCTCGTCCGTTTCTTCCTCTATTTCGGGCGAAGGTGACCTCGCGCCTTTGTCAGAACCACCCTCTATTTCGCTTGTCTACTTTTCCACTTGTTAGGTGGCATCGCGCTCTGCCTAGGCCTTGTCAGCAGCCTCCTTCTTCCTCTTCTTAGCCAGCTGCGCCATCTTGAGCTTGGCCTCCTCCTTTTTGCACTATGTGGCGGACTTGCTCGACCCCACCACCAAGTCCGAGGTAGTGGCCACTTTGTCAGCTAGTGATCAAGAACTGCATCAATCAAATTGTCCGTTTCCAAGTAAGGCAAGTCATACCATGTTTTCTCATGGTCCTTCCATGCCCTGCTCGATACATGGTGAAAGTCTACCTTGAACTCCGCGTACTCCTCCACTTTGATAAATACAGTAGGCAACAATCACGATTTGTGATTAATAGCCATGCAAATGTTCATTTCCATCAAGACCCAAAAGATCTTACTATCCTTGATGCACTGAGCATCCTTGGTTGTCCACCGTGAAGTGTACTTTGCTGCTTTTGGCAGGTCCAGTGTGACTGAGGGGAATTGACTGTGTTCCGACAACTCCCAGGCTACCAACACAATAGATAGTAGGAGCCACACATAGTGGAAGGTCTTGCTGAGCTCATGTGCTTCGCAGCAGTTCACAAGGAACTCACCACAGAGATAACATGCCCAATTAAACTGGACTCCTTTGGTGCATTGGGCTGCAAGAGAAATGACTAGTGCCAACACTTCATCTGCGCGACACTTCCTCATAACCTTTCCTGCCAAAATATATGTGGCCACCTTGACTATAGGGTCGCAGATACTTGAGATGGAATAGCCTCGTGGATTCTTGATGAGCTTGAATTTCTCCTTCATGGCCTTCGCGAGGGCCTGCTCACCACCTTTTTTGCATCATGGCCAGATTTTTCCCCTGTGTAGGGCAGCTGCGTGACCCTATGAATCAATCTCTCGGTGATGAGTATTGGCTCCAGCCACAGACACCCATTGTGCACCAAGCATATCAACTGCTTTATGACCAATACTGTAATGGGGGTTCAATTGTAGTGTGACGCCCAAAGCAGGTTGAGTGGACCTGCCTTGTCTACTCCCCTGAGCCACTTCTGTGGTTCTAATGCAGTCATCCTGATGGTTGTGTCAACAAAACGGTGCATTAGTTGCTCTGTCACCAAGTGTAGGAACTTCATGATTAGCTAAGTCCCAACCTTCCAGTTTTAATAGAGGATCCCACCCCAAGCGCGGTCCTTCAAAGACAATCTTGTCCAGTAGAAGAGGGGTGTGCAAGGCGACCTTGCTCTCGTCAATGTCCTTTGGCACCTTGGTATTGGCCTTGTGCAGAGGGACGTACTTGGGAAACTTAGTGATAGGGTCAGAACCCTCGACCTCAACTTCCTCCACCTCTACCCCCAAGTCCTCATCATCCATTGGGATGTCCTCAATTTCTTCCTCCTCCAGCTCTAGGTTAATGGTTTTTCCCTTTTCTTGTGCGGTGGGCTTATCCTTCTATGGGTTTCTTCTTGACGATGCACACACCAGTATCACAGCCTGATTGCCCTTCTTATTCTTCACACTCTCCTTGGTCGGGGTTGACTTCAGTCTAGGTGTCCATGGTGATTTGGGGAATTCAGCTAAGACCTCTGCAACCTCTGGAGAAGCTCCCTCTACCTCCCTAACAACCTCTGACACAGCCCCCTCAACTATCACTTCTTCAGAACTCATAGCTTCTGCGGGCGTTGAAATGATGCTATGCAACAACTCCTATGTCTCCTTTGGCAACGTCTCAAATACTGAACTTGCTAGCAAAACTTCATAGTTTTCATGGTTCATGTGCACCTGAGATCTCAACAACTCAACTCTCAAAATGCCAAGTGTTTTTTGCTGGGTAGCCACCTACAATTTATAGGTACTTTCAAGTTCAAATCCAACCATTCCCCTCAAAATCGATTCATTAATGCGAGATTGGTGGCAGATTTCCAAGGATCTTACCCATAAATTTTGTCTTAAATGTCAGCCACCCACTCCATTGGCTGCATTCTTATCATCAAATCATGAATAGTTACTTTAACGACCACTTTCTGGCCGACCTGCATGATTTCTCCCTGGGTAGTGCAACTCTCTTTGTGCTGTCGCAAACCCTGTGATGTTTCCTTGTCCCGCACAACCCCCTAATCGTGCAGTTCCCCAACTCGGGCAGTGTAGTTTATAGTCCCGCCTCCTTTCAACTTCCTAGAGTGCTAAGACTATGCTACCCTCATATAGTCACCTGGTTGGATCACCAGTGTATGGATTTAATTGGCTACCATTCACCTTTCCTGGGAAGGGATCTCCAATAAATTTAACTAACTGAACTGCGCCACCGTCGGTAATTTCCTTAATGACATAGGGCCCTAGCCAGTGCATTCTGAACTTCCCTGGATATTTATCAAATTTACTTTCATATAACAAAACCAGATCATTTACCTTAAAGGTGCACAACTTAATGTGTCGATCTTGCCATGCTTTTTAGCGTTGCTTTTGGATCTATTCGTTAAATCCAACAAGAAATCTCTCTTCCTCAAGCTCAACAAGTTGCACGAGCCTCTCTTCCAGGGCTTTGCAATCCATCATACCCATGAGTGCCGCTATGCGTAGACTAGGCACAATGTATTCCATGGGCATCACTACTTCAACACCATATACAAGCCTAAAGGGTGTCTGTCCAGTCAACTTTTTGCATGTCGTCCGATAGGCCCATAGAACTGCGGGTATGCGCAGGTCCCAATCACTTTGCTGAGCATTTCAAACCTTGGTTAGAGTGTTTTGCATCACCTTATTGAATGCTTCCACCATCCCATTAGCCTGTGGGTGATAAGGCATGATTTTCTAGTGATATACCTGAAATTCCTCTGTCAGCGCGCTAATCGTTTCGTTCAGAAACTGCGTACCACGATCACTTATCAAAATATTTGGACACCCAAATTGCGTCAGTACATACTCAAAGAGGAACTTCACAACAGTCGTGCATGTGCAGTCCTTCATAGGCTGTGCCTCCACCCATCGAGTCAAATACTCAGTCGCAGTGATAATGTACCGCGCTCCTGTCTTCTTCCCTTGGGGCTGAATGGGTCCCAAAAAATCTATCGCCCATTTCTCAAAATGTTGTAATGTCATCTATGGGTTCAGAGGCAACTCATAGCTCCACGATGGCCTACCAGTCCTTTGATACACATCACACGCCTTGTAGTAAGCTCTTGAATCTTGATGGAGTGTTGGCCACCACAACCCTGCACGTAGAATCTTCTCTGTGGTCGCCCTTCCTACATAATGACCTCCCACGATGCCCCCATGAACGTCTGTGAGGATACTGATCCTTTCAAAATTTGGTACATATCATTGTAATACTTCATCAGATCCCATTTTTTACAGATGTACGACAATGACAGAAAATTCTATCACACGCACCACTAACTCCTTCTTCTGCTAGATGGTGTAGCCTTCCAGGGTGGTTCCTGTCGTTAGGAAGTGTATGATATCTTCAAAGTGACCATCCGCGACATGCATTGCAAATAGATGCGCGTCAGGCAATCCCTCCTCCAAATTAGTGGGCTCTTCCCCTGTTTCTATGTGCGACAGATGGTTTGGTCCCACGTTTAGTCATCTAGGCTTCACAATAACCTCAAAATCATACTCCTGGAACAATAACAACCACTTACATATTCTCCCCCCCAACATAGGATTATTGACTAGGTATTTCAATGCATAATTATCCATATACATCTTAAAATGTCCACCTAGAAAATAGTGTCTAAACTTCTGGAGCGTGTATACCATGGCTAACCCTTCACGCTCGGTGGTAGAATAGTTCTTCTTAGCCTTGAATAACCTCCTGCTTGCGAATGCTATAGGATGGTCCAAGTCTCCTCTGCTAGCCTATCTAAGTATTTTTCCTAGTGTTATACATTATGCATCTACATGTACATGAAACTCCTTCTTCCAATCCAGGAAGACTAAAACTGGTGCAGTGACCATTTTTCCTTTCAATACATCTAAGATTTTCTGACAGTCCTCGTTCCAAATGACATCATTTTTCAACAACTTCTCCATAGGCACGGTGATCTAGGCATATCCCTTGATAAACTTCCTGTAATACCCAGTATGTCCTAAGGTTGCACGTAGCTATTTCACACTCCTCGGTGCCTCTAAGTTAAGTATCACTGCGATCTTTGTAGGATCTACCATTGTAGGTTTTAACCCTATACAAAAATTACCTGCATATGAATTCTAAAACACAGAAAATAAGCAATGCGAGATCATAACACATAAAACACATATACATAGAGATTTTTGCCTGGACCCAAAAACTGGGACTACCAGCTTGATTTTTCATTATGTTTCTTTCAATGTTACAATACATATTTATACATGCCGAAGCATCCAATACCATGGACCGAAAACCATTGCATCCAAAACCATGGGCCGAAAACCATCGTGTCCAAAACCATGTGTGAAAATCATCCACAAAATCATAGGTAGGTCCACCCAACCTAACATAGAGTAGGGTTACTTGCACCCATCAAACCCCTTGTGACTCCCCCCGCTACACAATCGACGCAAGGAAGTGGGGGCTTCACCCCCCTTCTAACCCCCCGGTTAACTACGTGGGCTAGTCGTGGAAAGAACATAACACAACCCAACATTCTTCCACTTGTTGTTTTCTTTTCATAAGGGGCCACAAGAGAGCTTAGTCATTTATCCAACCCTGCAATGCCCATTGTTTCTCTACACTAAGAGAACTTTTTAGAGCTCACATATTTTGTCAATACATCTGCAGTATTCTTCAAAGTGTCCACCTTTACCAGCAACACCTTTTTGTCTTCTATCATATCCCTTAGAAAGTGATACTAAACATCAATGTGCTTTGTATTTGAATGATCTGCAGGGTTATTTGCCAAGAAAATTTCACTTTGGTTGTCACAGTCTATCCTTATAGCTCCTTGTAGCTTTCCGGGAAAACTAGTGTCTTTTGGATCAACTAGCCCTCTAGGTTTGGTAGATACCCTAGAAACAAACAGTTTAAAGTAATTTGTGATTTCTTCTATGTATAATAGATAACAGAGAGGAAAAGAAACCAACCTGGATATTTTGCTTAACTCCTTGCTTGATCTATCTACCCCTTGACAGAGCTTGCAACTCCTCTCTATACTTATCTCGCTTGGAGAGTACCTATAGAAACACAGTAACAAAATACTATCAAAGCATCTTGATCTATTATATCATAAACACTACAGAATCAGAAACGTAATGAACATAAAATGGCATTCATAAATAGTAACATTCACAATTGCACAGTTATATGGAAGAAAACAAGAACTTTATTAAATATAAGGGAGAATTACAACCTAGTTGTCTGATCCAGCATCATCCTCCCAGCATCAAAGCCCTCTTCACCTCATGAAAAGAAAGATCACCCAACAATACAATGTTATTTCTCAGATACAAACTATCAACACTTCCTTACAAATTACCAAATTCCAGCCTCTAGATCTCTCAGATGAGGGATCCATTTATAGATGTGTGCAAGGGTGTGAGTCATCTTTGGGCTTTTGATTAGTGTCATTCCACTTGTTTTTTTTGGTTCCACTTGGAGATTTCTTGGATCTCTTACTCATCCCTGGGCGAATTTAGAGAGGCAAGTGTAATAGGAGAAGTTTCTAGAAGATTCAATGAGCATCCACTTAGCAAACTATCTCGGATATTTGTCCATCCTCGCTCATCGCACCCTACAAAAGGCCTCTTCAGTATGCATCACACCTGGCTGGTGTAGAAGCACCCTAACAGTGGAGTAGTCAGTATGGTCCTGTTTTGGCTAGTTCTGGATGGTTTTTCAGGTGGAACTTTTGGGGAATGATGTAATTAGTTGACCATGATCTTTTAGGGTATGAAACAACACTTTTAGGGGTTAAAGAGCCCTAGTTTATTGACATATAAGATTGGGGTTGCAGTGCCCAAATATGTCTATAACAGTTTCCCCCTAAATCATGAAGTCGTAAATATTTGATGTCAGGTGAAATGCTTTATCATGAGGATCTGAGGTTTTCGAAACTGAAAGGTGACTTGTATAAGATACAATGCAATACATCATCATAATATAATCTTTTCATGATCTAGCTGAGGCAGAGATTCCCATGCTCAACTTTATAAATTCATTTCATGTACATAGAACAAATAATCATCTGTAGTTACAGACTGGTGATTCTTCATATGTAGAGTCATCATCCCTAGCTAGGATTACCATCTGAGTAGCTTCTGTGTACATTTGATGTCTTTATATCCCTGAATATATCGTAGCCCAAATGGATGAAACTAGATCCGGGGTCTTCAATCTCGTTCAATCCTTTCCCAATGTACAAGTCAATCCATGTGAAGAGATGTCCTGAAGTCGAACATGGAAAGACATCTCTTGATTACCAGCAAATAATGTGAGCTGTCAACAGATGCGAGAGGAATCACTGATAATGATAATGACCCTCAAGGTATTACAGTACAATTCACTTGGTGTGAATATATGATCTGTTGTCGAACACCATGCAAAATATTTCAGTCGAAGGCCAGTGATTTCAACCTGTTGCCAGAAGTGAGAAACTTTCCATTGAGGCATGCAAGCTTCAATGTACTGAAAGGGTTGTTTCTAAGTCAACTTCTTGGATAATGAGCTGATGTCGACAATAAGTGACCCATTGTAGGAGGGCCTTAACGTATCCTACATCTACGACACGAAACGAAGCAAATGATTTTCTCGAGGTGAAAACGATCTGACGACACAAGGTTTAAGAATGGCGGTCATGAAAAATGGAGGGTGAAGGTATTGCAGTGGATGAGGCATTAATTGGATTGTGGTTTCTCAATTGAATGACTTCTCTTAAACATATCGACGACATTGAGATGGATTGGTAGCGTAAACCCCAACAGATGGATGGTGTGGAAGACCAATGGTGAAATGACCAGTGAATGGAATAACCCAACCTGACTCAATCACAGCGATGGAGTGAAAGTGTCATGTTCAAAAGCGACCTGCTACCATAAAGTTCTTCAAGTATTCTTCCCTTTCTCCCCAGTCATTGCTAACCAGTACCTGTTTATTTTTGTCAAGCTTCAGGAGGATAACATATGCTTGTTCTATAATTTTCCCTTCGGGCAAACCTGTTGCTATGTTTTAGCGAGTCTAGCGATAGTGAAACTCATTCTTGTCTAGGTGGACAAGCTTGTCGCTATTGTTTTAATGAGTTTAACGACAAAGACAACTCGGTCCATTTCATGTTTAGAGAGTTTGAAAAGGGATGAAAAGGAAACTCAAGAAGTTCTTTTTGGTAGCATAATCCCTTAAGTCTGGAAAAGGATAAAATAATACAAAAGGGATGACTTTTTGATCACTATAGCGAGCCGAAAATACAAGCGCTCGAACTTTTTCATGAGATGATCCGTCTGGTCCAAAAAAGATTAAAATATATAGGAGGGATGGCACTTCCAATTACTTTAGTGAGCTGGAAAGGCCAATAGCTCGACAATATTTTCATATTTAACGAGTCTGAAAAGAGTTTAAAGGGGACTCGTTTTTGAGGAACAAGCGGCATTTAGGGTAGCAACTAGTTCCGAGTAAGCTTGGAACTTCTCAAAACATGGTGATGTGAAGAGGTTGGCTAACAGGACCACTCGTCGTAGCTGTTCCTCAAAAAGGGTAAACAATCAAGTGGAAGTGTATGATCAGCCAAAAGAATGGAGGTGATGAGCGGAACACAACCACGGCTCAAAAGGCTGATAGCATGGAAACCACAAAGGTTATTTACCGAAGGTGGGTTCATTTTTTAATGATCTTGAACCATGGGGGAACTATGCTCGGTGGTAGGTTTATCTTTTAATGAGTTTGAACCATGCGATAACATATGCTTAGTACAGTGGTCAAAGATGTTCAATTCACCATTTAGCACATTAGATTCTTTCGTCGGTCGTTCAACCTGCTTAATCACTCCATCAAATTGATTAGAAATACATATATATGCATGAAAATTAATTAAAACTAACATTTTACTTGAAGTACATGAATAGTAAATATAAAAAGTAATTTTACCTTTCACTTTCATCATTTCATTTCAAATTTGGGATTTTAGAGCTCTGGAGTGGTTTTCCCCCTCAAATTTCATCAATTGATTTCGGGAGATCCTTGATTCTGAGCAAGTTTTTCCATTTTTCTGGGCCCCTGGGGTTTGAAGAATTCATTCTCCAACCATCACACCTAGCCTATATCGAAAGGTGCAATGCATACTGAGCTGTACACTGGTCAGTCAGTATGCATCTCACCTTGATCAAAGGCAGGATGCGATGGGCGTAGAATGGCATCTTTATACAATGATTTGTCAAGAAATTTTTGTCTGTTTTCACTCAAATTTGGATCCTAACTCATCTTTTGTCTGTGTTTCAAATATTTTTTGGATCAAGATGGTCGTCACATGGAATGAATGCGAACAGGAAGAAGAGGACATGATTTCCTTACATGACTAGGGTACAATTGCTGCATTACGAAACTGTGGCTTGCTAAAGTTCTTCCGCATATCCAGCATGAGGCAACAAATCAATTTGCTGCAGTATTTTCTTGATGCTTGGGATCTGATCAACCAGGTATTCCAGATCAGAGGCAAGTCTATTCCATTGACAGTCGAGGATATTTAGTTTTTGACGGGGTTGTCGAGGTCTAGTGCCCCTCTTTCGCTATCAGGATTCTCCCGTGGAGGTGAATTCGTGAAAGATTGTATTCGTTAGTTCTGCAGAGATGGATCTTAGCCTAGCAGAGATGGCAAGATCAGTATCTGAGATGTCACTGATCGGCCCTTGAGGACCATTTTATTTACCTTTGATAGATTGGCTGGCAGTGCAGCTTTACACTTGTCAAACAGATCTTAGATGCAGTACGCCCTGGAATGCCTGGAACTGAAGGTGTTCAACTGGTGCGAGGTAGTACTTCCTATCATAAAAGAACAACTCTCCAAAGTAAAGAATGGAAGAACCAAGAATTTTGGCTATGGTTCCATATTGACTGCTTTTTCTTTAAAGAGGATTCCGCTGATGCAACCTCAGAACATTTCACTAGGATTGCCAGCACCGAGGGAACCACAGATGCAAAGATGGGTTGATCTCATGGCCAGACATGTCGGTCAGTCATAGATTTCCTTCTCTGATGCCTTTTTCGAGTGGTTCGACCATCAGGAGATGGTCTTAGTGGAGTATCCATACATCGGGATGGCTTTCCAAGGCGACCCAGATTTGGCATTACCAGTTGCCGAGCAGTGGAGTGTTATAGGTAAAATGATTCGACCATATCTTTATTTATCAGTTTTATAATGTTTTTGTGTTTTTTAATGTTATCAAGACTAATCAAACTCATATGTTTTTGCAGATATTGGGCCAGTGCGACCAGTGGTGCGCTCGTGGGCAGCAGATGACGCTCCAGCAGGAGAGGCTATAGGGAGGGCCATCCTTTGGGATCTGGACATATTGAAGACCCTAGCAGTGCTACAGGATCAGATCGAGGGCCTCACTCTTGGTATTCAGGATGTCATGACCAATGAGTTACCTTTGAGGTTACAGCGGCATACTACTAGCGCACCGAGCCGATGGACTAGGCTTCTGCACATGATCGCACAGTCGGTGACATGTTATCACCAACATCATTAGTCTAGGATGCTTCCCTGCATTAATTTTTGAGTTTCTTGGCCATGTGACCAATTTTTTCTTGGGCACAATTTTTTTTGTAAAAACTATAAACAGTTATATATTTTTGATTTTCATAGTTTTATTTTGGTTAAGTTATGCAATCCTGATGCAAATGTTAATCTGAAATGCTTTCTTTACAAATGCTGCAAATGTCTATCTAACACATAGTCTGCTAATGAATCAGTCAATGTGTTTATATTGAATGGAATCAAACTAACTTTCCAAAATCCTGACTCTTAGGAACATGCGATAAATGGCTGGGTTTCGAATGGAATAAACCCTAGTAAGCGTAGAATGATGAGCTGTGAATCTAGCCTGACAACGAGTCGGCATATGCCATGTGAAATGGCATTAGAGAGAAGCTCAATCAATGCGCTATACTCAGCGATGTTGTTGATTGATTAGCCAATACATATCCCCCTGCAACTCACTAACTCACCACTTGGAGCAAAAATGGCCCAGGCCGTAGAGGATAGGTTCTACGTACTACGACTAGCTCTGTTGGCATACCCAACAAACGGTTCCAAAAAGTCTAACATTTGCAACAATTGCAAAGTGGATCACCTAACCAAAATGACAACTCTAAAATAAAACAAAAATGCAACAAAACATATATACAAAGAGTTTACTACACTTAATCAAGCATAGTAACGTTTAAGATACAACCCGTTTCGAGGTTTTGATAGTGGAATCCCATCAT
This sequence comes from Pinus tabuliformis, assembly GCA_031772625.1. Classification (NCBI taxonomy): domain Eukaryota; kingdom Viridiplantae; phylum Streptophyta; class Pinopsida; order Pinales; family Pinaceae; genus Pinus; species Pinus tabuliformis. The sequence continues at coordinate 1,375,548,437 of CM062820.1, read as the reverse complement.
AATTGACCGGATCGTAGGCTCCTTTTGTCAATACCCGTTTAACAATGTAGGGGCCCCTCCATAATGATTCGAATTTACCTACTCCTAATTTGTCAGAGTCCTGATCGTAAAGCAAGACCAGTTCACCTTCTGAGAAGACACGGGGCTTGAAATTTTTGTAAACTTGCGGCTTGACACATTTCTTATGCGTGGTTAGCCAGCATGGCATCACAACGAGTTTCATCTAGGTGGATTAGTTCCAAGAAACAAGCCTCTTCTTCTGAAGTTTCAGGAAGCAGATCAATTGCGAGCTTAAGGGATGAAATTTCACACTGAATTGGTAAGACAACTTCCAGACCATACACCAACTAAAAGGGCGTAAATCCAGTCGCATTTCTCACCGAAGTCCTATATACCCACAGAGCTAAATACATGATTAAATTCCAATTCCGTTTGTGGAATCCAATCATTCTCTATAGCATGCGTTGAAGGACTTTGTTTATTGCATCAACCTGTCTGTTATCTTGCGAATAATATGGAGTGGAACTATCATGGGACAGTCCTAATTTGGCAGTCAATTCAACCATCATGTGATTGCGAAAATGCGATCCATGATTTGTGACTATAGCCTGTGGAACACCAAATCTAGAAACTACATGATTAAAAAAGAAAAGAGCAGTCGTTTCGTCACTGTTGTTTAATGTAGGCATCGCCTCAGCCCATTTTGTAAAATAGCTAACTGCGACCATAATATATCCATGCCCCCCGGCCGAGGTGGGGTTACATGTCATGAAATCAATGCCCCATTTAGCGAATGGCCCAACAACAACTACTGGATGTAGTGGTGCAGGTGGTAATCTGGTTTTGTGATAAAAAAATATGACAAGCATGGCAACTTCTGACTGCAGTTATGTAATATCTGAATATGGTGGGCCAGAAGTAACCTGCTCGTAATATTTTTTGTGCAATAGTGTAACTAGATAGATTCCCCCCACACGCACCTGAATGACAATCATTCAGAACTTTTTCGGCCTCCTCATACGTGAGGCACCTTCGCAGAACTGTATCGACACCACGACGATAAAGTGTATCACCAACGATTAGGTAATATTTGGCTTGGTATCGAGTACGTCGCTGGTCAGAGCGAGAGGTGTTAGGCCTAAAAGTTTGGGTGTGGAGATATACTAGTATATCTCCATACCACGGATCGCTTGACGATATCAGAAACTGAGTCTCATCCACGATTGATGCTTTAGATGTTAAATCGTTGGATGACGATGGAAGGTCACAAAGTAACTCCGTGAAGATGAGATACTTCTTTGATTTGGACTTGGTGAATTCTAGATCAAACTCTTGCAAAATGGCTATATATTTGGAATATTTTCCCCCGAGTAATTGACATGACAGAATGTAGGTCATAGGGTTGCAATCTGACACAATGGTAGTCTTGCGAAAGAGAACATAGTGTCAAAATCTCTGTACTATTTGAATGGCTTCTAAAGCCAACTTTTCAACATAAGAGTACTTGTTTTCTGTATCATTAAGATTGCGACTTAAATAATATATAGGATGTTCTATTCCATTATCTTATTGCACTAAAACCATGGCGATGGTTGTATTTGCAGCGGCGAGATACAGGTTAAAGTTTTTTTGATAGTCAAGAGCATACATTAATGATGCTTTTATCAATCAACATTTTAAAGCATCAAAGGAGGCTTGCGCAACCTGATCCCATTGGAAGGGTACTCCTTTTTTCAATAGACGCGTATAACCTTTAGCGAGTTTGGCATAATGTGGAATGAACCTCCTCAGAAAGTTGGCTTTCTCTTGGAGTTTCTGAATCTGAAGCAAATTTGAAGGCGGAGGCATGTCAAGGATTTCTTGAACCTTAAATGGGTCGAGTCGAATTCCATCCTTAGAGCTACGAAACCAAGTAATCGACCAAAACCAACACAAAAAACACACTTGTACGGATTGAGTCATATCTTGCAGTGTCGGCAACGTAGAAATATGGCTCTCAAATGCTACGGATGATCAATTCGCTTTTGTGAATGAGCCGGTAGATCATTAAGATATGGTTGAATGATGTGTTTGATGTCATGGAAGGCGTAGTTCACTGCCCTCTGAAAAGTTAACCCTACGTTCTTCAAACCGAAAGGTAGCTTATGATACATGAATGTGCCCCACGGACATATAAATACAGTTTTCGACTGGTCCTTTAGGCGGATATTGATTTGATTGTATCCAGAAAATCCATCCATGAATGAAAAGATTTTTCATCTGGCACATTCATCAATTATTTGGTCGATGAAGGGTGTAGGATAGTTGTCCTTTGGACACACTTGATTTACATCCCTATAATTGATGCACACTCTAATTGTTCCTTGCTTTTTCATTACAAGAATAATATTCGATACCCAATCAGTGAGAGGAATAGGGTAAATGAAACCAGCATGCAAAAGTTTTTCAACTTCTGCCTTAGTAGCAATGGCTTTCTTTGGGTGAACAAGTTGAAGCCGTTGTCGTACTGGTTTGACATCTGGATACATCTTGATTTCATGTTCAACTATTCTCGAGTCAATGCCTGGCATTTATTCGTATGACCAAGCAAAGACATCTTTGATGGAGAACGTGATTTGCCAACATGAATATTCTCTACAACGTTAGGTTTGGTCGAGATATTAATGGTGATAGTTTCTTCAATATTAGACAGATTTCACTCGGAATCCACTTTATTTACAGTATTTGATAGAAAATAAAAAACTAAAGGATGATTAAGGTCGCTTGAATAATCTTCACTATTATCTTGAAGATGGGAACGATGGTGGTAATCTTTCCATGGCGTCTCTCCTATCATCATCAATTGGATGATTCCTTCATCTGTAGCATGTATACGAGACCAAGGATCGGAAGAGGTACCATACTCTAGAGACCTATCTATCCAAACACTTGTGAGTGTTGATTTGGGTTTGCCGCCCAGGCCCAGAAAATTGATTACTACAAAGATTCTATGGGGCTTGAGGACAACACCTCACGATGATCCACACTATCAAAATGGTCGAAGTTCTTCTTAATATTAGACGATGTAGAAGATATCATATGACAAGTTTCCACTGTGGCCACTTCCGCAAGACCAGTTGGAGGCGGGAGGGAAAATGTACCCATTAAGGAAGGGTCTTTTAGGAGACCTGCTCTGACATTTTGAAGCGATGGAGAACTTCCATGGTTCAGTGGAATGCTTCTAGTAGCTTGTGAACTGTTAGGAAAAAAGGCTAGTTGGTCAACTATTGTAATTCCACCTTGGAAGGGGAATGCAATCTTTCTAAAATATGTACACACAATAGCGGCCATAGCATAAATCCAAGGCCTTCCCAGTAAGATATTGTAGTCAAGGTTTCCATCAATGACCTCGATTTCAATTTCTACTATCTTCCCCCCAGTTCAACTTGCAAGTTACTTGAAATCCCATATGTCGTGTATGTTTGTCCATCGAATGCTTTTAATGTCATTGATGATCGTGACAAGGGTGGTGAACCTAAAGTTTTCCAGAAACTCATTGACATAATACAGGTAGATGCCCCCTCATCAATGATTTTTCGATGAACAGTTTTATTGAGGGCTTTTACCTGTATAAGGAAAGCGAGTTGAGCCAGTAACTAAGGTGTGTATCCTTTATGATTAAAGGCTACAATATTGGAATCTGCTGGATAAATCCCACCTATTGCTGATAATAAAGCTTGCTTTTGGGAGGGGAAATTCTATAGTACCTCAAGTGTCGACATAGCGGATAGTGATTGAGCCAAATCTTCCACTATATTATAATTCTGTGTAGCTCAAGCACGAGGATTAAATGTTGACTTATGTACGACTCCCTTCGGCGACTTTATAGTTAATTCAGGAATAATGGGTGGAACAACTTCTGGCAAAGTCGTTGTCGAACTACTAGGTTGATTTGTAGCCTGATTGTTTGATGATGTTGGATTCTTGTAATCTTTGTTCCTTGTTGATATCAAAGCATCATTTTGTTGTTTTGAGATGGATAGCATAAGCACTTGGGATGTCGAAGCATGATTGATAGCAACCAGATTAGTTTCTGGGTTCAGAAATGGATCAGTCAACACCGCTGAGGTATTTGAAATCTTTAAAAATTTTGCAATCTCAGCTTGATGTGGAAAATCCTTCATCCAATGCTCCCCGTTACATATGTAACATGGTTGACGAAGTTTCTTTTGCCTAGTAGGGTTTTCAAAAGATTTTTCAAGAGTTGAATTTTCTTGTTTCTTCTTATTATTTTTCCCTTTCCTCTACCCCCTGGTTGCTTTGGATTCTTGCCCTTGTCAGATGACACGTCATTAATCTCCAAGGCAAGAGGTTTGTCATTTTCTTTTTTACTAGAAACTGCAAGGGATTTACCAGATGGAGACTTTGCAGTTTGCGTGCTTGAGGTACCAATCATGACATCATTGACGTGAGAGTCCCTGTTCGATTTAGGAGGGGGAGGAATGGAAAATTCTAGTCTAGGAGCATCAGGAATTTTGTCGTAGAGTGTGCCAGACTGAGTATATATCAAGTCTAAATATTGGGCATGAGCAATGACTTACTCTTCAGTGACAACTCCTCCTTTCACCACATCTTCAGTGATAGAAGGCAATAAGGACTTAATAAACCACTCAGCTAAAAGCTAATCAGGAACATACGTCTTTACCATTCGACGACGACATCGCCACTCATCAATATGATCAGATATGTGAGTGGTCGTGGTATGTTTAAAGTTGGTAAGGAGTTCTGTTCTTGTTTCGTACCTTATGGATAACTGAAAGTGGGTTAGAAAAGTAGTGGCAAGGGCACTGAAGTTATCAAACGAAACTCTAGGAAATTCAATATACCATTTCACTGTCGGACCAATTAACGTTCTCTGAAAAATGAGAAGCCTAATCAAATCATCATTCAGGGTGTTAGATGAGCACCACAAATGAAAAGTCATTACGTGATTCGATAGATCTTCACCTGAATTTCCATTTAATTTAGGAATATCGAAGGGAATTTATGCCAAGGGGCATATGCAATTGGATCATTCATCAGTCGGTTCAAATATGGTAATTCTAGAGTTGCTATAAAAGGAAACTGTTGATTCAGGTTAGGTGAAGCATACATAGGATAAGATGGAATCACCTGAGCAGTAGGTCTTTGCATACCAGCATAATGTATCTGATGCTGGTAACTTTGATAAGGTTATTGGACATAACCAGTACAGTGTGGTTGTTGATAACCATTTTGAAAATGCGGTTGTCCATTACCTACAAAGCCTTGTTGCTCAGGTCCTCGGTAGGTTTGCTGGAATTATGGTTGTTGGTATTGCACCAGCCATGGTTGTTGGACCATTTGTTGTTTCCCATTATTGGAAGATTAACAAAGATGCAGAGTGATAATACCCATTTGAGCCTGAGTCATTCCAAGTAAGGAAGCACTAACCTAAGGTTTTGATTGAGCCGTAGAGGCAGGAGGCTGTTGTATTGCAACCTGAGAGACTTGAGGTTGACACACAATAGGCAGTTCTTGTACTTGCGACACAGTCACAATGGAAGGTGTAGTGGGAATATTCGACACAAGTTGGATCAATTGCATTGAATATACAACCCTTGGTTGTTGAGGCAGTATTGGTACCCAACCACCGGATGTAATTCCTGTTTGACCTGAATTTTGTTGTAAACTCTCATATGGTTGTTCTCCAGGAGGGAACAATGAAAAAACATACTGCCCTCCATATGGTGGCAATCAAGTGTTTAAAGGATATATCGGTCTTTGAAGACTGGTCTGCCCAAATTGATACTGGCATGCAGGATCAATTTGTTGAGTTTCAACATAAGAAATACTAGATGGGACTTCGGATGAACAAATAGGAACAGACCATGTCGTCAAAAAAACCCCTGAGTGGACTCTAGCCAGTGATTGATAACTAGCTGGGACAGATGGTAGACTAGCAAACATTGTAGGAATGGAATAAGGAAGTCCTGGTGTAGCTGTATTAGATGACATAATCCTAGATGTTGATGGTTGCTTAGACATGTTTAGTCTATCCAAAAGATTTCCTAGCAATTTGACAAGAACTTGCGACGAAGGATGATTAAAAGGACCAACTTTAGGAGTAGAAGGATACATATGAATCCTAGTTCCAAAATGTAATGGGGTACTGGATGTAGGATCCTCTACTATCTCCTCTATAAGAATCAGACCAGGTGGAAGAGGTAGACTGTCAGGTGCGTAAAAGATTTTTGGGGCCGAAGAAGGTATAGCTTCTACAGTGATAGACACTGGAGGGGTGACACCTTCTAAATTCTGGAACTAAACTTCCATATGTTTAGGTAAGTGAACTTCAGTCTCTAGATGAACAATAGATGGAGCTACTTCAGGTATAGAAGTGTCTACAGTTACACTAGGATCAGTTCTAATGTCCTCTTGTAACTGCGGAACTTCTTCTCTAAAGTCAGATGTACCAGAAATGATTAGAGTAACTGTAGTCTCTGACGATGTTGAAACACAAGTTTCAAATAAACCAGGTGAATTGGACTCAGTTAAACAAGACCATTTCACCTGTAATGGCTTCGTTTCCGGGGTCAAAGACGGTTGACTCGCTAGTCTCCCCGAACGACGGGGTTTTGATTGAATTTCTTCCACGATTGCGGATTAGCTGATCAACTCAAAATTAAGGGGAGAATGAAGTTATTTCGAATTAATAAATTTTAATGATGCTTTGACACAACTTTGCTTTTTCAATTTTTTAGAATTGAGAAAAAGATAAAGATGACTCTAGTCCCCTTCAATTTTTAATGAGGTTGAAGTGACAAGTGCTCAGATGGACCTTTTCTTTTAAAGAGTCGAAAAGGAACGAAAGTGACTACTCTGGAAATCTAGACAGAGGAATTACCAAACCAATCGCAAAACTGCAAAATACACCTTGGTGATAAATTAAAGAGAAATTACCAAGGACTTATGTACGACAATCAATCTTCCCGAATGCTGTGTTCAGTGCATTAAGATTGATAGGGCAACAGACACATCTTCCTATGGATAAAGGATATACGCTTATGATGGTCTTCCAATATATACGCGACAGTATGAGGAGCACAAGTTCCTGCTAGCACTTGTCGTATGAAAGAGGAGGAATCACCCAACCTTCGATGAAAATGATAGTTACTAGTTTTTATGACTCCGGAACACATCTCTAGCTTAGACCTCTAGATGTGTTGTGTTAAGTTCCAAAGCATTATTAAGTTCATTGAAATTTATTTTAGAGTTGATCTTGTTTAAAAGTTTTCCTTTCAATGGTTCACTGCATGATGTTGACTTGAAATTCCTAAAATGCAATCTACAATGATAAACAATCGTTGTTTATTTTGAGCAATGAAAATCCTAGCTACTAAGGAAAGAAAATTACGATTCTTTCAAACAAAGAGCAAAGAGCACACACTAAATGCATTTTCCTAAATCATTTTTCACATGCAAGCTAAATGCAAATGCAAATGCATGTATTTGTTTTTTGTTCCCCTTAATGTGAAAAATGCCAAAAGGGAAAACTAAGTATAGCAAAGATCTGAAATATTTTACTCAAAGAGACATTTCGACAATTTCTTTTTCACAATGGAAAGGAAGACTAAACGACACTTTTCAATTTCGAATAGAAAATGCTTTTGACACTTCAAATATCAACAAATAAAATCAATTACTTGAAGAAAAGCTCAAATCGACTATTCAGGGAAGGAAGACTTAATGACACTTCTCTTTTTGGCACAAAACGATAGTTACGACACTTTTTCTACCAAGAAAACAGATCGATTTAAGCAAATCGACAAAGGATTGTAAATGATGGAAAAATACATAAAAACATTTACTAATCCTAATCAATGGATGTTGAACTATGTGATGCAAGCAGGCTTTAGTAATGAGGTATCGTTCATAAGAAACAAATCAACTAAACAATGTTGGAAATAAGGACAAAACCCCCAAATTTCAAGACTGGAAATAGGTTCAGTTAGTCATCACACCTGGTCTTCACAGTAATAGGGATGCATCACACCTGCTACACTCGGGAAGTGTGATGCATACTGGTTTACAGTGATAGACAGTTCGTTGGGCCAGGGAGCGCAACTGAAATTGGTTTTGGCTCAAATTTGTAGTTGATTTCAGTGAGTTAAGTTGAACTATTATGGACAATAAAAAGCAAAGTACAGAGGAATGATCTTGAGAGGTTACTGAGATACCAAAAGGGCACCTAGAATGCTTGTAATTCAAATGTTCAATTCATAAACTAAACTGGAGATTGACTGAAGAAACATTCATCTACTATGCAATTTCAGAGCAAGAGCAGTTCAAAGGCTATCTTGCTAACTTCAGGCTCTGTCTATAGTTTATAAAACAAACAAAAACAACAAACAAACATCTATTCGCTCCCCAGTAGAGTCACCATTTTGTTTTGGGGAAAACTAGTGTCTTTCTGATCGACTAGCCCTCTAGGTTTGGTAGCTACCCTAGAAACAAACAGTTTAAAGCAATTCGTGGTTTCTTCTATGTATAATAGATAAGAGAGAGGCAAAGGAACCAACATGGATCTTCTGATTAACTCCTTGCTTGATCTCTCTCCCCCTTGACAGAGCTTGCAACTCCTCTCCATACTTATCACACTTGGAGAGTACTTGTAGAAACACAGTAACAAAAGACCATCCTTAACAGTCGAGCTTGCTTACGCATCCTTAACAGTCGAGCCGATGGCGGCATTATTAGTCGAGCGTCCTATGCACCCTGCCAAAGCATCTTGATCTATTATATCATAAACACTATAGAATCAGAAATGTAATGAACATATAATGGCATTCATAAATAGTAACATTCACAATTTCACAGTTATATAGAAGAAAACTCAAAGAACTTTATTAAATAGAAGGGATAATTACAACCCAGTTGTTGGATCCAGCATCATCCTCCCAGCATCAAATACCTCTTCACCTCATGAAAAGCAAGATCACCCAACAATAAAATGCTCTTTCTCAGATACAAACTATCAACACTTCCTTACAAATTACAAAATTCTAGCCTCTAGATCTCTCAGATGAGGGATCCATTTATAGATGTGTGCAAGGGTGTGAGTCATCTCTGGGTTTTTGATTAGTATCATTCCACTTGCTGTTTTTGGTTCCACTTGGAGATTTATTGGATATCTTACTCATCCCTAGACGAATTCAGAGAGGCAAGTGCCATAGGAGAAGTTTCTAGAAGATTCCATGAGCATCCACTTAGCAAACTGTCTCGGAAATTTATCCATCCTCGCTCATTGTACCCTACAGAAGGCCTCTTCAGTATACATTGCACTTGGCTAGTGTATAAGTATGTATGCATCACACCCTGATAGTGGAGCAGTCAGTATGGTCCTGTTTTGGCCAATTCTGGATGGTCTTTCAGGTGGAACTTTTAAGGAATGATGTAATCAGTTGACAATGATCTTTTAGGTTATGAAACAACACTTTTAGGGGTTAAAGAGCCCTAGTTTATCAACATATAATATTGGGGTTGCAGTGCCCAAATATGTCTATAACATTGTACTAATCCCATATTTGAACACAATTTTTACAACCAAACTGCTTCCTTTCTTGCATGAGTGGCTGCAGTGTATTCTGCCTTTGTAGTTGATAGTGCCACTACAGATTGTTTCTTACTCATCCAACTGACTGCACCTCCAAATAGGTTAAACACATACCCACTTGTAGATATTCTCTGATCCAGATCTCAAACCCAGTCTATGTCAACAAAGCCATGAATATCCAACACTCTGTCCAATCCTGGTCTTCCTTGGTAGCAAAAACCATAATCACTAGTGCCACGCAAACACTTGAAAACTCGCTTCGCTGTTGTCCAGTGCTCCTTCCATGGTTTTGACATAAACCTGCTCAATACTCCCACTGCATGTGTAATGTCTCGTCTTGTACATACCATTTCATATATCAGGCTACCAACTGCACTTGCATATGGAACATGGGACATGTCCTCTTCCTCTTCTTGTGTCTTGGGACACTGTTTAGCAGATAACTTTACACCTATAGGAATCGGAACCTTCACCAGTTTACTATCCTGCATATAAAACCTCTGTAATATTGTCTTGACATATTTCCTCTGGTTTAACCAGAGCTTCCTCTTTGCTCGACCTCTTTTAATTTCCATGCTCAAAATATAGTTTGCAGCACCAAGATCTTTCATGTTGAATTTGGAGGACAATTGGGTCTTCAAATCTTAGATAATTTCTTTATCATTTCGAACCAACAACATATCATCCACATACAAGACCAGATAAATAACGTTGTCACCAATTAATTTGAAATACACTCAGTGATCTTCTTTTCTTTTGGTGAAGCCAAGTCCCCATATAAATGTATCAAATTTCTAATACCACATCCTTGGTGATTGTTTTAACCCATATAGAGGCTTCTTTAACTTGCATACCGGTTCTTTCTTACCCTTCACTACAAAGCCTTCAGGTTTCTTCATGTAGATTTCCTCTTCCAGGTCCCCGTGAAGAAATATTGTCTTCATATCCATCTTTTCTACCTCAAAATCAAAAGCAACAACAACAAATAAAAGTAATATAATAGAAATTACCTTGGCAACAGGAGAAAAATATCACCAAAATCAATTTCCGGCACTTGGGAATAACCTTTTTCTACCAACCGAGCTTTGTATTTCTCCACCTTTCCTTCTACATTTTGTTGTTGGGAAAAGTATCCAATACGGAATGACCCTATCCCACTCTAAGGGTGATAGTACCTCAGCAACAATTGAATACAAAACTATTCAAGATTACTTCTTTATGAGATGTAAGAGGGAGGAGAAAGGGATCCACTAACCGTTGTCTTCCGCTAATGATTGATCCAATCTTCCCTCTTTGCTGCTTGCTCCCAGCTCCTTGCTCTTTCACTGGCCCAGCTACACAAAGATCCTGCAAAAGCACAAGAAAGGGAAACTACAAGAAGCATACATCCATAATTGATTCAAGGATTAGAATAAATCAAATATACAAGCATCAATACGCCACAGAGACACATGCATATAAAAGAACCTCAAATGCTTTATTAATGGAAGAAGTAAAGTTCTGAGAATGTTACAACCATAAGAGGCCCAATCCAGCAACACCTCCCAGCAGAAAGAAATCTCCTCTTCACCTCCTTCAAGCAAATCACCCAATAGTTCTATGCACAAACCAACAGCACTTCCTTACATTCACAAGATTCCAGCCTCCATAGACCCCATGAGAGAGCTCTATATATAGGAGTTTTGGAGAAAGGATGAGTCAGCTTGAGCTTGGCATGAAGCTGACTAGTGTCCTCTCCCACTTTAGTTATACTTCAGTTCTTGAGTCCACTTGGAGTTTCTTGCTTCCACTTGGAGATCTAGATCCTCTTACTCATCACAAGGCGAATTCCCTGATCCAAGTGTCATTTTGGAAGCTTCCTGGGCATTTGACACCTTGCAGAATGACTGTGCCACTTGGCCAATCTCGCCCAGCGCAGGTAGCCTTCATTAGATTTGACATTCAGCGCAGGTACAGAGTGGAGCAGTTGACATTCAGCGCAGATGCTCAGTGGAGCAGCTGACATGATCCAGAATTAGCTTGTTTTTGAGTGTTTTCAGGTGGAGAACTGATTTTCAGTGCTGTGGTTTGCTGACCTTGTTCCTCTAGGGGTAGGAACAACATGTTTAGGGACTTTGGATCCCTCAGATTATTGACATTTCATGCTTCATGCTGTAAGGCACAAAAATGTCTATAACAGTTGCCCCCTAAAGTATGAGGTTGTTTATCGGGTGAAATGCTTTATCAGGAGGATCCGAAGTTCATTCAATCGCTGAGAGGTGCCCTGTAATAAAATACAATACAATACATTATTTTTCATTCTGCTTTCATGATCTAGTTGAGGCGGGCATTCCCATGCTCAGCTTTATAAATTCATTTTGGTACATAGAACAGACGATCGTCTGGTGGTAGACTGATAATTCTCTGCTGAAATTATCATCCTTTGAGTAGGATGATCATCTGCTGCAATGATGTACATAACAAATGTCTTTATATCCTGAATATATATATCGCAGCCCGGATGGATGAAACTAGATCCGGGGTCTTCAAACTCGTTCGATCTTCACTCTAAGTACAAGTCGATCCATGTGAGAATTGCGCTGAAGTCGAACATGGAAAGACATCGCTTGATTACCGGTCAATAATGTAAACCGTTAACAAGCGCGAGAGGAATCACCGATAATGATAATGACCCTCAAGGTACTGCAGTACAATTCACGTGGTGTGAATAAAGGACTTGGCGTCGAACACCACGCAAAATCTTCTGGTCGAAGGTCATTGATGTATACCTGTCGCCGGAAGTGAGAAACTTGCCATTGAGGCATGCAAGCTTCAAAGTACTGGGGGGGTTGTTCCTAGATCAACTTCTTGGATAATGAGCTGAAGTCGACAAGAAGCGATCCGTCAAAGGAGGGCCTTAATGAATCCCACATTAGTGACACGGAACGGAGCTAATGATTTTAGTGGAGGTGAAAACGATCTGTGAAATATGATTCAGGGTGGCGATCATGAGTGGATGAAGGATAATGTATGGCAGTGGATGGGACACGGTTGATTCTTTCTGAACAACATCTCTTGAACATATAACGACACTGATGTGATGGATCGGTAGCATTACCCCAAATGTGGATGGTTTGGCGAGGACCATGGTGATGAGACCGGTGAATGAAACAACCCAACCCGATGTGATACGGAGGACAAAGTGTCATGTTCAAGAGCGACTTGCTACCATTAAAGCTTTGAGGTTCTCCCATTTTTTCCCCAGTCATTTCTGACCAGTACCTCTTTATTTTTGTCAAGATTGAGGAGGATAACATATGCTTGTTCTATAACCTGCCCTTCGGGCAAGCCCATCGCTATGTTTTAACGAGCTTAGCGATAGGGAAACTCGTTCTCGTCTAAAGACAAGTTTGTCGCTATTTAATCATTTTAACGAGTCTAACGACAAGGAAAACTCGGTCCTTTTCATTTTTAGAGAGTCTGAAAAGGTACAGAAAGTTAACTCAAAAATTCCTTTTTCATCATCTAATCCCTTGAGTCCGAAAAAGTATAAAACAATACAGAAGGGATGAGTTTTCGATAATTTTAACGAGCTGAATAAAACAAGCGCTCGACCTTTTTGTGTAATAATCCCTCAGGTCCAAAAAGATTAAAATCTAGAGGAGGGATAGCTCTTCCGGTCCTTTTAACGAGCTGGAAGGCCAAAACTCGGCAAACTTTTCATTTTTTACGAGTCAGATGAAAAGAGCTCAAAGAAGACTCGTCTTTTGAGGAACGAGTGATAAACAGGGATAGCAGCAGATTCCAGGTACAGGTTGGAATTTTCCAATCACGGCAGTGTCACAAGGATGGCTAAGTGAAATCACTCTTCGCAGCTGTTCCTCAAAATGGGTAAACAATCATATGGAGGTGAACGATTGGCCAAATGAAATGGAGGTGGCGGGTGTAAACACGACCAAGGCTTTTATGGCTAATAAATTTACGATCACAGTGGTTATTTACCAAGATGGGTTCATTTTTTAATGAGCTTGAATGCGCCAAAACACTGCTCAATGCTTATGTTTATTTTTTAACGAGCATGAATTCCGCGTTAAAACTGCTCGGATCTCGCTTTTCTATTTTTTAATGAGCATAAATTCCGCGGTAAAACTGCTCGATGATAAGTTCGCATGCCCCCAGCATAATAACGCAAATCGAGGTGCATGCCCCCCAAGCTTCATTGCATTCAACTCGGTGGTTGGAATGAAGGTTTACCTTTGAGAAAGGGGATTTGTTTCATTTTTTAATGAGGTTGACACAAGATAAGAACCGTCCTCTGACTCCTTGTTTCATTTTTTAACGAGGTTGACATGAGATAAGAACCGTCCTCGGAGTCCAAATCCATCAGACATAGAAGGTTTCATATTCCACTGTGGCCACTTCCGCCAGATTACTTGGAGGCGGTAGGGCAAAAGTACCCATTAAGGCAGGGTCTTTTAGGAGACCTACTCCGATATTTTGGAGTGAATGATTCCTTCCATGGATCATTGGAATGCTTCCCGTAACTTGTGAACTATTGGGGAGAAAAGTTTGTTGGTCGACGATTGTAATTCCTCCTTGGAAGGGAAATGCAATCTTCCTGAAGTAGGTCGACACAACTGCGGCCATGGCATAGATCCATGGTCTTCCGAGTAGGATGTTGTAATCGAGGTTTCCATCAATTACTTCAACATCAATTCCTACTGTTTTGCCCCCCAGTTCAACTTGCAAGTTACTTAAAATCCTGTATGGAGTGTATGATCGTCCATCAAATGCTTTTAACGTCGTTGACGATTTCGACAACGGTGGTGAGCCTAAATCTTTCCAGCAACTCATTGACATAAGAAATGTAGATGCCCCCTCATCAATAATTGTTCGATGAACAGTTTTGTTGAGGGCTTTCACTTGAATAAGGAAAGCTAGTTGAGCTGGTAACTGAGGGTCATATCCTTTATGATCAAAGGCGACAAGATTGGAATCCATTGGGTCAATTCCACCTATTGCTGATAATAAAGCTTGTTCTTGGGAGAAGCAATTTTGCGGTACCTCAAGTGTCGACATAACGGACGGCGATTGGGCCAGGTCCTCTATCTGTGCTATTTTCGCACAAGGATTAAATGTCGATTTGTGTACTGCTCCATTTTGCGACTTTATTATTGGCTCAGGGACGATGGGTGGCACAACTTCGGTCAAAGTTGTTGTCGAACTACTAGGTTGTTCATTAGCCTTGTTGTTCGACAGCTTTGGATTCCTGTAATCCTTATTCCTTGTCAAAGCATTAGTTTGCTGCTTTGAGGTAGACAACATAAGCACTTGGGATCAGGAAGCATTTTGATTAGCAACCAGATTTTGACCTGGATTAGGAAACGGATCAGTCAATACTGCTGGGGTTTTTGAACTCTTGAAGAGTTTCTTAACTTCAGCTATATGTGGACAATCTTTCGTCCAATGATCCTCATCGCATATATGACACCCTGCCGGGGTTTCCTTTTTCTCCCTTTCTTTTTCTTCTTGCCCCATGGTTGCTTCAGTTGCTTGCCCTTGTCTGTCAACATGGCATTTACTTCTGAGGCAAGAAGTTCTTCATTTGCATTTTGCCTATAAATTTTGTGCTTGCCAATCACGCCATCGCTGGCGTGAGAGTCATTGTTTGATTTAGGAGGAGGAGGAATTGAAAATTCCGGTCTAGGAACGTCGGGTATTTTGTCGTAGAGCGTGCCAGACTGAGTATAAACTAAGTCCAAATACTGTGCACGAGCGATAACTTGCTCCTCTGTTACAACTCCCCCCTTGGCCACATCTTCTGTTATAGCAGGAAGTAACGACTTTATAAACCATTCAGCTAACAGCTGATCAGGAACATATGTTTTCACCATCCTACGACGACGACGCCACTCATGTATATGATCAGATATGTGGGTGGCAGTCGTCTGTTTGAAGTTGGTAAGGAGTTTTGTTCCCGTTTCATACCTTATCGGTAATTGAAAATGGGTTAAAAAGGTTGTGGCTAAGGTACTGAAGTTGTCGAACAAAGCTCTAGGAAATTCAATGTACCATTTTGCCGCTGGACCCATTAACGTCCTCTGAAAGAGGCGAAGTCTTATCGAATCATCATTCAGGGTGTTCGATGAACACCATAGATGGAATGTCATCACATGATTCGACGGCTCTTGACCCGGATTTCCATTGAATTTAGGAATATCTGATGGAAGTTTATGCGGAATCGCTGGCCACCAAGGAGCATAAGCAATTGGATCATTCGTCAGCCGGTTTAGATCTGGTAATTCTAGAGTCGCTACAAAGGGCAACTGTTGGTTCAGGTTAGGCGAAGCATATCCAGGATAAGATGGTATCGCCTGAGCAATGGGTCTTTGCAGACCAGTATAATGCTGGCAACTTTGACAAGGTTGATGGGCATAACCATTATAGCATGGTTGCCCATTACTTACAAAGACTTGTTGCTCAGGTCCTTGATATGATTGTTGGAATGGCGGTTGTTGAGATTGAACTAGCTTTGGTTGTTGGACCACTTTCTGTTGACCAATACTGGATGATTGACCAAGATGAGGAGTCACAGTACTTGTTTGAGCCTGAGTCGCTCCAGATAAGGAGGCACTACCCTGAGATTGTGATTGAGTCGTTGAGACAAGAGGCTGTTGTATTGCAACCTGAGAAACTTGGGGTTGACATACAACAGGTAGCGCTTGTACTAGCGACGCATTCACCATAGCAGGTGTGGTGGGAATATCCGACACAGGGTGCACTGGTTGCATCGAATATACAACCCCTGGTTGTCGAGGCAGTATTGGTACCCAACCGCTGGATGTAATTCCAGTTTGACCTGAACTTTGTTGTAAACTCCCATATGGTTGTTCTCTAGGAGGGAACAATGAAAGAGCATACTGCCCTCCATACGGTGGAAATCCAGTACTTAAAGGGTAAATTGGCCTTTGAAGACACATTGGATCAATTTGTTGAGTTTCAACATAAGAAATACCAGATGATAATTCGGATGAAGAAATAGGAACTAACCATGTCGTCATCCCTGATGGGACTCCGGCTTGTTGTTGACAATTTGCCGGGACAGATGGTATACCAGCGAACATCGTTGGAGTAGCAGCAGGAGGCTCTGCTGCTGCTGTGTCGGACGACACAGTCCTAGATGTCGACGGTTGTTCAGACATATCTAGTCTATCCAAAAGATTTCTCAGCGATTCTACAGGAACTTCCACTTGTGGTGGACTAACTTCGAAGATCAACGAGGGAAAGGTGATGATTATTCCGCTTAAAATAAATTTTATAACGACGCTTTAGACACAACTTGCTTTTTCAGTTTTAAAGAGTTGAGAAAAAGTTAAAGATGACTCTAGTCTCCTTCGATGTTTTAACGATCCCGAAGTGACAAATGCTCGGATGGACTTTTTCAGTTATAGAGTTTGAAAAAGGCCAAAAGAAACTGCTCTGGAGTTCTAGGCAGAGGGTGTGCCAAACCTTTCGCAAAACCACAGAATACGTTTTACGGTACGGGTGGTCGATCTTCGTGAATGCTGTGTTCACTGCATTGCGATCAGTAGGGCGGCCGACACGGTTTCCTATGGATAAAGGCTTTGATCCTATAGGGGTCTCCCAATATATACGCGACGGTACGTGGGAGCACAAGTCCGTATTAGTGCCACCGACTCTCAGGAGGAATCACCCACCTTCGTCGAGATCGACAGTCACTACGTTTAACGACGCCGGAACATGTCTCTAGCTTAGACCTCTATGTGTTTGCGTTATGTTTCAAAGCGTTGTTAGGTTCATTCAATATATTTTAAGTTGATCTTTTTAAAGTTTGCCTTTCAAGGTTCACCACGAGATGTTTGATACAAATTCCTAAATGCAGTCTAAGATGAGAAGCAAGCTTTTTCAATCTTTTCGACTTATGAAAATCTTAACTACTGAGGGAAAAGAGAGACAAAATCTTTTCACACAGATCAAAGAGCATACACTAATGCACTTTTTCCCTAAATCAACATACAAACTTATATGCAAAATGCAAAATGCAAGTATTTCTTTTCTCTTTCTTAATGTTTGTGCGATACAAAAAGAAAGCTGTTGTATAACTTTGAATTCAATTTCAAGTGAAAGCAAACAAGCTTGTCCAAAATCAAAAGACACCTTAAGATTTACTTGTTTCAACACTAGAAATATATAAATTCAAGCCATATGACGAAAGAAAAATCTCAATCAGCTATGAACAACAAACAAACTAACTCTTAAGATCAAAACGACACTTATCACAGGCCTAGATCTAAGAGGTCACAGCAAGACTAGTTCACTTTTCGTTATGGGAAACTGCAAATGATATAAGAAATACACAAAGAACAGACACAGTTTCTTTATACAACCGAGGTGGAATAGTGGCAAGGAAAGTTGGTTTCAGATAGGCACATTGACTAGTAACAGGCAGCAAAACAAGAGTGAAAACAGGGCAAGAAACAGCAGGAAACCCCAGTAGCACAAAGCAAGACTGGTCCAGCGCAGGTGGGACACTGTCTGTTTGACCTTCAGCGCAGGTAGCCCCTTCGGGAACTGCGCTGAAATGCAGACAGCCTTTGTACAACCTGCACTGAAGAACGAAACTTTCGTTTCTCTTGGTTTCCGGGTCACAGAAGTGGAGCAGTTGACATTCAGCGCAGATGTTCAGTGGAGCAGCTGACATGATCCAGAATTAGCTTGTTTTTGAGTGTTTTCAGGTGGAGAACTGATTTTTAGTGCTGTGGTTTGCTGACCTTGTTCCTCTAGGGGTAGGAACAACATGTTTAGGGACTTTGGATCCCTCAGATTATTGACATTTCATGCTTCATGCTGTAAGGCACAAAAATGTCTATAACACATTTGTCTTCTTCTAGAACACCCATTTGATTCCAATGGGTTTCCTTTCAGCCAGAAACTCCACCAGATACCAAGCCTCATTTTTGTGCAAAGATGCCATTTCATCAACCATGGCCTCTTTCTAGAGTTTTCCATCCTTTGAATCTATTGCTTCCTTCACAGTTCTGGGATCATCATTAGTGATAGTTAAAGCAAGATTTGAATAGAAAGTAAATGGACTATACCTTTCTGGCTACCTTTTTTCTTGAACTGATTGTCTCACACCCAGAGTTTGTGGCTCTTCATATTATGATTCCTCCTCTACTGTAGAGTCTAATTCTTCCTCCTTTAGCTCAAACTCTATCTTCTCAAGTTCCTTTGGTTGGAATTCATGTTTAATAACATATTTCACCTCTCTAAACACCACATCTTGGCTGCACACAACCTTCCTTGTTACTGGGTTCCAAAGCTTATAACCCTTTAAACCATCCTTATACCCAATAAAGATGCACTTTTCAGATTTACTATCCAATTTGGTTCATTTCTCTTTTGGAACATATACATATGCATCACATCCAAATACCCTCAGATGTGAAAGATAGGGTTTCTTACCAATCCATACCTCTTGTGGAGTCTTATCCTCCATCGCTGATGAAGGTGATCTATTGACCATGTAACATGTTGTCTCCACTACCTCTGCCTATAATTCCTATCCTAGCACAACACCATTGAGCATGCTTTTTTCCCTTTCCATCAATGTCTTGTTCATTCTTTCTGCAACTCCATTTTGCTGAGGCGTATATGGAGTAGTCTTCTATTGTGTTATACCACACTTCTTATAGAATTCTTCAAATTCCTTACTGCAAAACTCTCCACCGTTATCTGTCCTCAACACCTTTATCTTCTTCTCTGTCTGGTTTTCCACCAGAGCCTTAAATTCCTTAAACTTGTCAAGGACTTTAGATTTTTTCTTAAGGAAATATATCCATGTTTTCCTTGAGAAGTCATCTGTAAATGATACATAGTACATAGACTTACCTAGTGATGGAACCTTTATAGGTCCAAACACATCACTGTGCACAAGCTCTAATATCCGTTTTGATCTCTTACCACCATAGGGGAAACTCACTCAATTCTGCTTCCAATATACACAATTTTCACAGAAATCAAAATCCAGAGAGCTATTACTCATACCTTCTACCATACCTTTACCATGAAGTATTCAAAGGCCCTTCTCTCCAATATGTCCAAGCCTTTGATGCCACAACACGGTCTTCTCTCCAGAGACCACTAGATTTTCTGCTCCACTTTCAGGAACCACACAGATGTTGCACCCATCAACAACAGTTCTACCTTATACCTTGTACAGAGTTCCAATCTGAACTCCCCGTATCAATACCAATGCTTCCTGAACCATCTTGCAGTATCCTTCTCGAACATTGTTTGTACACCTGCATCATCCAACTTGCTTACAGAAATTAGATTTCTAGCTAATGCAGGAATATGTAGGACACCCAGAAGTGTTCTAACCCTTCCACCTTGCAAATTCAACTTTACTTTTCTACGACCAACGATTCTACCCTTCCTATCATCCCTTAAGAATACATCACCACCATCGTATTTCTCATACTCACAAAACCACTCTCTATGGGGAGTGAAGTGAAAGTATGCACCTGAGTCAATCAACCATGCCTCATGATTTACATGTGTACTTGAAGAAGCCAAGTACACATCCCCACCTTCATCTGAGGTGGTTTTCACCTCTGCAGAAGGAGCATCATTAGATCCATTTCCTTTGTCAGGAGCTTTAGATTTACAGTCCCTTTTGTAGTTGTTTCCAGGAAAACTAGTGTCTTTTCGATCTGCTAGTCCCACTAGGATTGGCAACTATCCTAGAACCAAAAATCAATGAAATTTGTGATTTCCTCTATGTATGATAGATAAGAGAGAAGCAAAGGGGACCAACTTGGATCTTCTGCTTGACTCCTTGCTTGATTTCTCTCCCCCTTGATAGAGCTTGCAACTCCTCTCCTACTTGTCTCGCTTAGAGAATACCTGTAGAAACAGAGTAACAAAACACCATCAAAGCCTCTTGATCTATTATATCATAAACAATGCAGAATCATAAATACATTGAACATACAATGGCATTCACAAATAACAAGATTCACAAGTACATAATTGTATGGAGGAAAACTCAAAGAACTTTATTAAAATAGAAGGGAGAATTACAACCCAGCTGTCTGATCCAGCATCATCCTCCCAGCATCAAAGTCCTCTTCACCTCATGAAAAGCAAGATCACCCAACAATACAATGCTCCTTCTCAAAGACAAACTAACAACACTTCCTTACAAATTACAAAATTCCAACCTCCAGATCTCTCAGATGAGGGATCCATTTATAGATGTCTACAAGGGTGTGAGTCATCTATGGGTTTTTTATTAGTGTCATTCCACTTGTAGTTCTTGGTTCCACTTGGAGATTTCTTGGATCTCTTACTCATCCCTAGGTGAATTCAGAGAGGCAAGTTTCATAGGAGAAGTTTCTAGAATATTCCATGAGCATCCACTTAGAAAACTGTCTCAGACATTTGTCCATTCTCGCTCATCGCACCCCACAGAAGGCCTCTTTAGTATGCATTGCACCTAGCTAGTGTAGGAGTTAGTATGCATCGCACCTTAATAGTGGAGCAGTCAGTATGGTCTAGTTTTGGCCAGTTCTTAGTGATTTTTTAGGTGGAACTTCTGGGGAATGATGTAATTAATTGACTATGATCCTTTAGGGTATGAAACAACACTTTTAGGGGTTAAATAGCCCTTGGTTTATTGACATATAAGTTTGGGGTTGCAGTGCCCAAATATGTCTATAATAGTTGCCCCCAAAAGCATGAAGTCGTAAATATTTTGATGTCGGGTGAAATGATTTATCATGAGGATCTGAGGTATTCAAACTGGAAGGTGACCTGTATAGGATACAATACAATACATCATCATCATATTATTTTCATGACCTAGCTGAGGTAGGCATTCCCATGCTCAGCTTTATAAATTCATTTTTCATGTACATAGGACAGACAATCATCTGCAGTTGCAGACTGGTGATTCTTAATATGTAGCGAGTCATCATCCCTTAGCTTGGATGATCATTTGTGCAGCTTCTGTGTACATTTGATGTCTTTATATTCCTAAATATATCGCAGCCTGGATGGATGAAACTAGATCCAGGGTCTTCAAACTTGTTCAATCTTCACTCGATGTACAAGTCGATCCATGTGAAAAGATGTCCTGAAGTCGAACAAGGAAAGACATCACCTGATTACCAGCCAATATTGTAAGCTGTTAACAGGGGCGAGAGGAATCATCGATAATTATAATGACCCTCAAGGCACTATAGTACAATTCACATGGTGTGAATGTATGATCCGATGTCGAACACCACTCAAAATCTCTCGGTCGAAGGCCATTGATGTAAACCTGTCGCCGGAAGTGAGAAAGTTGCCATTGAGGCATGCAAGCTTCAAAGTACTAAAAGGGTTGTTTCTAAGTCAACTTCTTGGATAATGAGTTGATGTTGACAAGAAGTGACCCGTCATAGGAGGGCCTTAATGTATCCCACATCTACGACACGAAACGAAGCAAATTATTTTCTGGAGGTGAAAACGATATGATGATACAAGGTTCAGGAATGGCGGTCATGAAAAATGAAGGGTGAAGGTATTGCAGTGGATGAGGTGTTAACTGGATGGTGAATTCTCTGAATTACTTCTCTTGAACATATCGATGACACTGAGATGGATTGGTAGCGTTAACCCCAAAATATGGATGGTATGGAGGACCAATGGTGATATGACCGGTGAACGGAATAACCCAAACCGACTCAATCATGGTGATTGAGTGAGAGTGTCATGTTCAAGAGTGAACTTCTACCAATAAAATTCTTCAAGTTTTCTTCCCTTTTTACCCAGTCATTGCTGACTAGTACCTCTTTATTTTTGTCAAGCTTGAGGAGGATAACATATGCTTGTTCTATAATTTTCCCTTCGGGCAAACCTGTCGCTATGTTTTAGCGAGCCTAGCGATAGTGAAACTCGTTCCTATTTGGGTGGACAAGTTTGTCGCTATTGTTTTAAAGAGTTTAATGACAAGGATAACTCGTTCCTTTTCATGTTTAGAGAGTTTAAAAAGGGATGAAAAGGAAACTCCAGCAGTTCTTTTTCGTAGCATAATCCCTTAAGTTCAAAAAAGATTAAAATAATACGAAAGGGATGACTTTTCTATCACTTTAGCGAGCTGAAAAAGATGCACTCAATTTTTTTGTGGGATAATCCCTCAGGTCCAAAAATACTAAAATATACAGGAGGGATGGCACTTCCAATAACTTTAGTAAGCTGGAGAGGCCAATAACTTGACAATCTTTTCATATTTAACGAGTTTGAAAAGAGTTTAAAGGAGACTCGTTTTTTAGCAACGAGTGGTGCTTTAGGGTAGTAACTGGTTCTGGATAAGCTTGGAACTCCTCAAAACATGGTTATGTGAAGAGGGTGGCTACCAGGACCACTCATCGCAATTGTTCCTCAAAAAGGTAAACAATCAAGTGGAAGCGTATGATCGGCCAAAAGAATGGAGGTGATGGTAGGAACACAACCAAGGCTCAAAAGGCTAATAGCAAGGCAATCACAAAGGTTATTTATCGAAGGTGGGTTCATTTTTTAACGAGCTTGAACTCTAGGGAAACATATGCTTAGTTGGCAGGTTCAGCTTTTAATGAGCTTTAACCTTGCGGAAACATTTCTCATTGCCTTTTTATGTAGGCTAGGAACGACCAAACTAAACAGCTAGAAAACTAGAAAGTTAAGGAACTACTGAGGTTAGGTACGATGGTTTCGTCTGCAGAACAGTCAAAATGCTTCCTTTGATTCATTTATAGCGTAGAAAAAGGTGAATGGTGGATCAGACCGATCACCTAACCTAAGAAGTTGGAAACACTAAAAAGCTAAAAAGCTAAAAAGTTAAAAGGCTAAATAGCTAAAAAATGAAATTGGTCATTTTTAGTTTGCATAAAAAGGTTTGCATGCCCCTAGGTATTGAGAAAAGGAGAGTCTCCAGGTAACCATACGGAAATCACTGCGGTTAAGCGGGATTTTTTTTGTCAGCGGAGCCAACGAAACATTTCCTTGGCTTTGTCCATCGAATAGACAAAGGTGAATGGTGTGAGATAACACTTCCAATCGCATAACCTATAGGGAAACCTATCATTTCAACTAGGTTCGTCTACTAAAGCAGACCAGGGTGCATGCCCCCTAAGCTTTGTTACATTCACTAGATTACTCTCGAAAATTAGGTGGATGGAATGAAGGTTGAAGAGACACTTTTGACACAATAGGACCATTTAGGGATGATGTTTGTCTTGAAGCTGTGCTTGAACCAGGGAATGTATGCTGGTCAATAGTGATAATTTTGTGTTCATGCAGGAAACACATCACTCAAAAGAGCATCGAGACAATAGCTTCCATGTTGTAAACATAATCGCGTCCAATGAGTATATTGTAATCTAACAGTCCTTGGACTACCATCACATTCAAGTGAACGGTTTTCCTTCCCAAAGTTATTAGCAACTTAGGAAGGATCCCTAACGGTCGATTGGTTCCTTTATCAAAGCCTGACAAATTCTGTGTCATAGGCATAAGTGATGGTGAACCAAGCGCTTTCCAAGTAGTTGAGGAAAGGATACTCACTGAAACCCCTTCATCTATGATAGCACCAGACACGATCATTTTGTAAACTTGTACTATGATCTGGAATGGTACATTAGAAGGAAGATGAGATCTTGCTAGTCGATTCCAATCAAAGGAAGCGATTAGACTACTTGGAGGGGATACCGAATAAATGGTTGAATGAACCCATTGAATTGGGGGATTTTCCTCCTGTTGTAAAGGAATGGGCAGATTGCCCCCAAGTTCATCAGACTCTGTATCAACAAAAAGAATTTGAACGGTATCGTTCTCATTCTCTTTGGAAATTGTATCATCTGAAGGCGGACCTTCTGAAGGCAAGACTGGGTCGACTGCCATCTTGACCTATTGACTTTGGTTCGGTATTGACTCAGAAGATTCACTCTTAACGATAGGTGTTTCGACCGATGATTGAGTTATGTCAGTTAGATTTTCAACTATTAAAGGACTTGAGGTGAGTTTCTTGTATCCAGATGGAAGTCACTACGGTGAAGCAGGACGGTTACGCAAGAATCTTTTGGCCTCATCCAAAAAGGGACAATGGGGAAGGTGATGGTCCCCTTCACATAATCCACATGGAATTTTGACCTTTCCTTTCTGTCCAGGAACTTCATTTTCACTAGTTGATGGTGTACTATCAACATGATCACCAAAGGTTGATGACACCGGATGGTGCGAATGGGGAGACCATTCTCTCAAGATCTGCAGAATGCAAGGACAATCTCGATGAAAATGGTTTCCTCTGCAAATTACACAAGGATATTTAGGAGATTTAATGTGCGGATTTTCACCAGATGATTCTTTGTTGCCCCCTTGCTTAGCTGACTTCTTTTTCTTCTTATCCTTCCCTTTCTTCTTCTTCTCAGCTACTTGGTTACTAGTATCACTATTTTCACCAGCAAAGAGGAAGAAGGGTAGGGAGAAACAAACAAAGTAGAAGGTGAATGGTCAACTTTAGTATCAAATGGTTGATGATTCGATTGTTGAGGAATTATGGTATTTTGAACGACAGAGATTGAGAATAGCCATACCAACAAACCAATTGTGATTCCTGGAAGGGACAATGTGGCCATATATAAAGCACCAATATTTCCCCAAGAAGAAAATGGACTAGGATTCCCCTCAAGAGGGATTCCTTGATTGGTGGACTCCATTATCTCAACCTACGACCAACGAAGGAACAGGGATGTTATTTCGAATTTAATAAATTTTAATGACGCTTTGACACAACTTTGCTTTTTCAATTTTTAAGAGTCGAGAAAAAGTTAAAGATGACTCTAGTCGCCTTCAATTTTTAATGAGCCTGAAGTGACAAGTGCTCAGATGGACCTTTTATTTTAAGGAGTCGAAAAGGAATGAAAGTGACTACTCTGGAAATATAGACAAAGGGATTATCAAGCCAATCGCAAAACTGCAATATACACCTTGGTGGTAAATTAAAGAGAAATTACCAAGGACTTATGTATGGCAGTCAATCTTCCTGAATGCTGTGTTCAGTGCATTGCGATCGATAGGGCGACAGACATGGCTTCCTATGGATAAGGGATATAAGCCTATTGTGGTCTCCCAATATATACTCAATAGTACGAGGAGCACAAGTCCATGCTAGCACTTGTCGTATCAAAGAGGAGGAATCACCCAACCTTCGATGAAAATGATAGTTACTAGATTTTACGATGCCATAGCATGTTTCTAACCTAGACCTCTAGATGTGTTGCATTAGGTTCTAAAGCATTGTTAAGTTCATTGAGATTTATTTTAGAGTTGATCTTGTTTAGAAGTTTGTCTTTAAAGGTTCACCGCGTGATGTAGATGTAAAATTCCTAAATATGCAATCTAAAATGATAACCAATCGTTGTTTATTTTTAGCAATGAAAATCCTAGCTACTAAGGAAAGAAGATTATGATTCTTTCAAACAAAGAGCAAAGAGCACACACTAAATGCACTTTTCCTAAATCATTTTTCACACACAGTGTAAGTGCAAATGCAAATGCACGTATTTGTTTTTCATTCCCCTTAATGTGAAGAATGCCAGAAAGGAAAATTAAGTATAGATTTGACCTATTTTCTTCAAAGCGACATTTTGACAATTTCTTTTCAAAATGAAAGGAAGAATAAACGAAACTTTTTGATTTCAATAGAAAAATACTTTCAACACTTCAAACATTAACAATTCAAGTCAAATACATGACAAAAGTTCAATCGACTATCTAGAGAAGGAAGACTTTATGACACTTCTCTTTTTTGACACAAAACGACAGTTCGATTTAAGCAACTTTTCAACGAAGGACTGTAAATGATCGAAAAATACGTAAAAAATTTTACTAATCATAATAAATGGAGGCTGAACTATGTAAAGCAAGGAAGCTTCAACAATGAGATACTGTTCATAAGCAACAGAAACAACTAAACAGAGCTGAAAGCAAAGACAAAATCCCCCAAATTTCAGGAGGAGAAATAGGATCACTCAGTCATCGCACCTGTGCTTCACAGAAACAGGGATGCATCGCACTTGCTACACTTAGGAGGTGAGATGCATACTAGCTTCCAGTTACAGATAGTGCGATGGGCCAGGGAGCGCAACTCAGATGGGTTTTAGCTCAAATTTGCAGCTAATTTCAGTGAGTTAAACTGAGCTATTATGAACAGTAAAGAAAGAAGTAAAGGGGTATGATCTTAAGAGGTTATTGAGCTACCAACAGGGCATCTAGAATGTTTGTAAGTCAGATGTTCAAATCATAAACTAAACTGGATATTGAGTGAAGCAGTAGACCAAGAGCAGTTCGAAGGCTATCTGGCTAACTTCAGGCTCCATCAATAGTTTATAAAGAAAACAATAAACAACAAAAAAACAAACTATTCACTCCGCAACGGAGTCGCCATTTTGTTTTTGGGAAAATTAGTGTCTTTTCGATCTGCTAGTCCCACTAGGATTAGCAACTATCCTAGAAACAAACAATCAAAGCAATTTTTGATTTCCTCTATGTATGATAGATAAGAGGGAAGCAAAGGGGACCAACCTGGATCTTCCACTTGACTCCTTGCTTGATTTCTCTCCCCCTTGATAGAGCTTGCAACTCCTCTCCTACTTGTCCCGTTTAGAGAATACTTGTAGAAACAAAGTAACAAAACACCATCAAAGCATCTCGATCTATTATGTCATAAACAATGCAGAATCATAAATACATTGAACATACAATGGAATTCACAAATAACAAGATTCACAAGTACACAATTGTATGGAGGAAAACTCAAAGAAATTTATTAAAATAGAAGGGAGAATTACAACCCAGCTGTCTGATCCAGCATCAAATCCCTCTTCACCTCATGAAAAGCAAGATCACCCAACAATACAATGCTCCTTCTCAAAGACAAACTAACAGCACTTCCTTACAAATTACAAAATTCCAGCCTCCAGATGTCTCAGATGAGGGATCCATATATAGATGTCTGCAAGGGTTTGAGTCATCTCTAGGTTTTTTATTAGTGTCATTCCACTTATAGTTCTTGGTTCCACTTGGATATTTATTGGATCTTTTACTCATTCCTGGGTGAATTCAGAGACGCAAGTGTCGTAGGAGAAGTTTCTAGAAGATTCCATGAGCATCCACTTAGCAAACTGTCTCAGACATTTGTCCATTATCACTCATCACACCCAAAAAAAGGCCTCTTCAGTATTCATCGCACCTGGTTAGTGTAGGAGTCAGCATGCATCACACCTTGATAGTGGAGTAGTCAGTATGATCCAGTTTTGGCTAGTTCTGAGTGGTTTTTCAGGTGGAACTTCTGGGGAATGATGTAATCATTTGACTATGATCCTTTAGGGTATGAAACAACAATTTTAGGGGTTAAAGAGCCCTTGGTTTATCGACATATAATATTGTGGTTGCAGTGCCCAAATATGTCTATAACAATAGTGCCCTTCCTTTTAACATTTCCAGCACACCACCTTTACAGGTTTTCCTGGAGATTTAGATCTCCCTCTAGATTTAGATCTCCCACTCGATGACTTTTTTTTGTTCCTTTTCCAGGATTGTTCGTGCAAACAAGGCATCACCATTCTGGATATCCATATTTTTCCGTCTCATTTCCTCCGTCAGCATGGATGAGACTATTTCATCAAACTGCAAGGTAGTTGCATTACTACCTATTGCAATAACCAAACTATCCCATGAATCTGGTAGAGAACACAACAAACTAATGCACTTATCTTCATCTAAAATTTTGATATCAATAGACAATAACTGAATTACCATAGTATTAAACACATTCAGATGCTCTGTCCCTGAGTCTCCATCTTTCATCCTCAGGTTATACAGCTTTTTCCGTAGGAACAGTTTATTCACCAGAGACTTAGATTGGTACAAAGTCCCTAACTTGTCCCACAAAGCCTTTGCCATAGCTTCCCTTGATACATTCAACAATACTGAATTTAAGACAAAAAATATTATTGTGCTCTTTGCCTTCTGATCCAACTTCTTCCATTCTTCATTAGACACTCCCGTTGGTTTAGTACCCAGATCTACCATGATCCACTGACCTTTATCCACCAACAGATCCTTCATCTTGAGTTTCCACAACTCAAAACTCTGACCATTAAATTTCTTGATGTCTATCTTTCCACTGCTCACCATCTTCTTTCACTACTAGAATCTATCCTGCAGATCTCGCACTGAACAGGGTCTACCACAGGCTCGAGCGAAACCCCTCAGCGATGAAGGTGTCCCCTTGCAACCAAAACAACTCTAATACCAAATGTAGGTTTTAACCCTGTACAGAAATTACCTGCATAAGAATTCTAAAACACAGAAAATAAACAATGCAAGATCATAACACATAGAACACATATACACAGAGATTTCCCCTGGATCCCAAAACTGGGACTACTAGCTTGATTTTTCATTATGTTCCTTTCAATGTTACAATACATATTTGTACATGCCGAAGCATCCAATACCATGGACTGAAAACCATTGCATCCAAAACCATGGACTGAAAACCATCGCGTCCAAAACCATGGATCGAAAACCATCGTGCCCA
Organism: Pinus tabuliformis; assembly: GCA_031772625.1. NCBI lineage: Eukaryota > Viridiplantae > Streptophyta > Pinopsida > Pinales > Pinaceae > Pinus > Pinus tabuliformis. The sequence goes on along the minus strand of CM062820.1, from coordinate 1,375,519,197 downwards.
AGACCATGTGCGAAAATCATGCACAAAACCATAGGTAGGTACGCCCAACCTCACATAGGGTCCAAAACCAAAATTTTCTGGGGCGCTACCGCAGGCCCCATAGAGTGGGGTTACCTACACCCCTCAAACCCCCCATGACTCCCCTCGCTATGCAATCGACGCAACGAAGGCAGGGCTCTACCCCCCTTCTAACCCCTCGGTTAACTATGTGGGCTAGTCGTGGAAAGAATATAACACAACCCAATAATTATCAGTCCCTGTCTACAAACCACATGACCCAGCAGAGTCCCCAAAGGAACACAAAACGGGAATTTCTTTAGATTGAGTGCAATCTGGTACCTTCAACAAGTATCTAGCATCAGGTGCAAACTTGCCACATGGCGTTTTACCAGCCCAAACACAGTCCAGTCATCAAAGTACACCTCCAGAAACTTATGAATGAATTCTTTGAATGCATCAATGACTACGCACAAAAAAATAACAGGCGCATTATTTAATCTGAAGACATTACAATGTACTGAAAACATCCCAACTCAGTTGCGAAGGTCATCTTGCTTCTATCTTCAGGCGTGATTTTGATCTGATGGTACCTAGAGAACCCATCAGTGAAGGAGTATGCTTCCTGGCCACCTACATTATCCAATTCCTCATTAGTGAACAAAGTCCAAAAAGGATCATGTATGCAAGCGTCATTCAACTTCCTGAGATCTACGCATATCCTTATTTCATCCTTATGCTTCTTTTCATGTACCACCATTGGGATCACGCGATTAGATTCTTCTACGGGCTCAATGATGCTTGTTGCGAGCATCTTGTTTAGCTCTAAGCAGACCTTCTCCTTATACTTCAGATTGATATGGTAAGGTCTTTGCTTAATCAGCTTCGCGTTGGGTTTTAACGTGATCTTCATAACACCGAGGTCTCCTATTATCCCCTTTAGCTCCGTAAGCTTGGTAGGGAACAAATCCTAGTATTCATGGAGCAATTCAGCGACGCTATCTACCATTGCGTCATCCCAGTAATCTCCAATCTTTTTGAATTTGGGCTTCGTCTTCGTACCAATATTTACCTGTTTTGTTTTTAGTGGTGCAGTTATATCAGGATTCTCAATCCGTGGTCCCTTGACCTCGCGATGACCCTCGATTTTAGGGATATTAATCTTTCATGGATCCTCGTCTTCTTCTTCAGTAGTAACGTTATAGCATTCCAGTGTGTGGCTCAGCTGAGTAGTCCAATCGGGTTGAATTAGATCCAAAGGATCTTGCAGCATCCTAAAGATTGCTGCTTTAACTTCTTGTAGCGCTTTGTTAATACAGTCAAACCCATCTTCGAAGTTAAATGTCATTATGAATCCTTCGTGCAGAATATCTCATTCACCTGTGTCATGGTAGAGCTTTGTCTCCAAGTAGCAGTTCATCAGGATGACATCCAAGTTATGACAGAACAAGTGCACCCATTCAGGTTGGGGTTTCGCTCCATAAGCGTTAGACCATTTGGCTAAGTGTGCATGTGGATCATCCTTCCCATCATATTTGTTTGTCATTCGTACCTTTAGATTCCTTTTATTTTTCCTCTTTCTTCCATTAAGCCTTGTCTGTTGATGATTGCAGAAATAGGGAAGCATTTTCATAAATCCATTGCTCCGTCAAGTGGTTACAATATCCTAGCTGTAGGTATGAATGTTGACATTTATCATGTGGTTTTTTCCACTGTAATCTTTGGGATTATTCCCTATTCTAAACTGGCTTCATCCTCTGAAGTCATCGGGGTTCTTCCCTGTGCCTCTTTACCTTTTTGCAGCATTGTGAAGACTACTTCTTGTAGTCTTCCTATAGGGCCACCTCTTCCTTCTGCTCATGACACTCTAAAACCAGTTTATGGATTCCTCTCGTCTATGACTATATTTTTCTAAGTTCCCATGATTGAGGTTCCTGTAGTGGTTGAGGCACATTATGAGGAATTTTTTTTTACAGGAGTTGATTCATTTACAGGTTCAATGGCTTGTGGCCAAGGCTCATTGATCTTCATTTTTGGATTTTCAAGAAGTGGAAACCTCTAATTTTTGATGCTTTGAAGATCTACCCATTGGTGATAGGTTTTTTATTGTTGTATTTGACAAACTTGAAGAAATAACTTTAATTTCTAGCTCTGGTTTGTGGTTTTTGGGTAGCACAAGGATCTCTATGCAGCCTTGGTTTCCCTCCTTCAAACCACTCATAGCTTCAATAACGATTTCTCTAATTTGGGTAAGGCTCCCTAATATTCCTTGCATTTGAGGAATCATGCTTCATTGAATTCAATTGGTAATTCTTTATGCAAATTCTACTGTTGAGGTGATGATAACAAAATCTACATAAAAGCCCACATATGCAAGACATATGCTTGCATATGTGTGGAAATGGATTTTAGTAAAGGTTTTGTAGCTGAAATTAAGTTAACAGTTCCTGGATATATTTCAATACAAAAATTAGACTGCGCAAATATCTCCTTTCATTGTAGAGCCTACTACTAGACTTTACCATTCTCTCAAATCATGTCCCAAAGTTGGGAAGAATAAAGATAAGAATATGAGTCATAAAACTTGTTGGTGGTGTTGAAAAATGTAGCTTTAGTTGGTACTTTCATTGGCATATTATTGGAGAAAATTAAAATTTTATTCTTGTCAAGTTGGCTTCCTAAAATATTAGGTTAGGTCCATGGTATAAAAGGTGGCTTTTCAAGGGTTGTGACCTTCACATTGATCACTTTAAATAGAGCCAAGTTGGAGGTCATTTGGTATCGAATTATCACATAAAAAAAAACATGGTCTCAAAGCTAAGGTGATGAAGAAGGAAGTCTAAAGGTCACAACCTTTTGGCATATTTACAATAGTTACAAATAAAGGTCTATAACATTCAGTAATGTCCAAATATTACATTTGTCTGAGGTCTACTTTGTTATTCAATGTCCAAGCTCAAATAGTCAGTTTGAATCTTTGTAACATGATCTAAAATTATGAGACATCCAATCTACTATATCAAATATATTTTGGTGATATTTTTGAGGTCTGCAATATCAACTATAGGATTGTATCTTTAAGCAAGGAAGAATGCATATTTAAGAGTGATGGTCTGAAATTTCCATAGGCTTCAAAGCTCTGTCTGAGATAGAGAAGAAACCCTTTCTCTTATGACTGCATGAATTTTTATTGCAGGCCGAAAGGGACAATCTTATGTGCATATGAGCTAAAGTAGATGATTATTGTTGTGGCTTATCTCTCGTATAATTCCTTACAGAGATTAGATTCAGATTGTGGCTTGCATTCTATAGTGATCGTATTCACACTCTTTTTATCTCTGAAGTTTGCATCAACTGTAGCTCATACAATATTACTATGATCATAATTGTTCTATGGCCCACATTAGGTTTGTTGTGAAATCCTTATCTTTTATCATCAATGGCTTCTGTGTGGCTTGCATTCTCAAGAGGATCATGTATGTATATGTATATATATCTATATCTATATATATATATATATATATATATATATATATATATATATATTTATATATTTATATATTTATATATAGTGTGGATTTGTGGCATCAAAATTTGTGGTCAATCTAAACAACCATGAAGAAGTTTGAAACAAAACTTATGAAAGAATTTGATAATATTTCTTGAGTATGATTAGATCTTGTGATATCTTTGAGAATAGTTTGAATTAGAGAATCAAATCAAGGTAACATAAGAAATCTATGTGAAAGTCTCCACATCAAGGTTTGAGTTATGAAGATCTATAATCATTAAAACAAATAGAACTGCAATGATGTTTGGCAACCAAGAGATTTAAGTTATCCGGGTTTCAAAGAACCATCTTTGGAGTAGTGAGTATATCTCTTCATAAAATAGAACTATGAAAAGTATAACAAGCGAGTGACATAAACGAAGGCTTTATAAATTGTGACACCAAAGGTTCTCTTGATGATATTGACATTTGAAAATGACATGGATGATGTTATTGGATTGTTTAATGGTAATCTAGACTCGATGATGCTTACACATTGATGTTGATGATGATGCTTTCTCCTTGAACATGATAATGTGGAATTCTTGATGATCTGAAGTTAATTAATGCTGAGTTGGTCAAGTTCAATGCCTTGATGATATAAGCAAGTTTTTTTTTGTTATTGCTATTTTTTAATGTAAGTAATATTTTTTGTTATTTAGATATAATCATTTGCACAAAAAGTAATTGAGTAAGCAAGAGTGAGATTCTTAATGTTTGATAATTCTTTAAATTAAAATTAATCAAACATCTATAATCATTTCAGTTTTTTTTCATTATAGCCTCCATTGATTATTACAAAATATAATTATTTTATTTTAAAATGGATATATGTCAACACAATATTGAGCATGAAAGCAATTACACAATTCTCGCATGCTTAGTTGTAAAATGGCAATGTAAATTCATTATGAATTTAAAAAAAGAAAAAAGTTGTAAAATGGCAATGTAAATTCATTATGAATTTAAAAAAAAAGACAAAAATAGACAAATTATTTTATATTTACTTTCAATTACTTTAACCACTCTATATATATATTTTTAATAAAGATTTAAAAACTTAAAAAATTAATTAATTAAAGTAAAAATATCTCTAAATACAGAAATATGAAATATGACGGTGGTAATGATAAATTAAGAACCATTTGATCATATAATTTAAGATAATAATTCACATTAATCAATAACCATTTAATCAATAAGAATATTAAAATACAATAAGTATAATTTTTTTTCACTCTCTAATTTATATATTTACTTATCTATTTATATAGGGTTTATTTGAATCATGTGGTGAAATATTTTTGAAAAGTATAAGGTTTAAAGATTTTTTTGCTTCTAATTACTTTACATAAAATTATATTAAGACAACATGCATAGCATATTCATATTTGTTGTTTATTATAATTAACATTGCCTTTTCTGTTTAGAAAATAGTTTATTTTTATTTTAAAAGAAACATTTAATAAAATGGATATATATATAACATTATATTCACTAACCATCTTCTATTATTAAAAAATATATATAAATATCATCCGCCAAATGATACACCCAGTTAAGTAACTGAGTGTCCCAGGAAGATTGAAAATTTAGTTAAATCAGAATAGAAAGATTTAGTTAAGTGAATTATCAAATGGAAAGTCAAGTCATGACGGGCAGATAGATTGTTTGTCTCTTTCACACGTGAAATTAGATGAATAGGTTGCATGGAGACCTGGATGGATAAAGTTGCATCATCAATAGGGTTTAAATCTGCGAATGTCCCATTGAAAGTTGCATTGCATTGTTGAGAAAGGTTAGGCGCTGCACTGTGATAACAACGTTGGTCGCCATCTACTGAACGTATAAGGTGCGGAATTTAATTTTATACAGACCACGGCCACGATTCAGATCCCTTCTTCAATATTCCTGGTTCTGTAGAGCCTGATGGCGGCAGGTTCTGTGCACCCAGTGGCAGTGGGAGTGTCACACGAAAGAGCACAGCAATACCATGGCCGAGTAACGCTCTATGTCGTTATTGCGAGCATTGTTGCTGCTATTGGCGGATCCATCTTCGGTTATGATGTCGGGATATATGGTATATATATATGTAAATAATAATAATGCCATGAATTGATATTCACTTTCAGTTTAGTAAATAATAATGCCATGAATTGATATTCATCAGAAGACAATAATTGAAACCTGAATGAATGGATTTATTAAATTATGTGCCTGTGCCTGTGCCTGTGTTGTGAATAAGTACCTTGCTTCAATGGATTTATTGAATTCTGTGCTGTGTTGTGAATAAGTACAGGTGGAGTGACATCCATGGATCCGTTTTTGGAGAAATTCTTCCCCTTAGTGTACCACAGGAAGCATTATGAAAATGACCATGATACCGATTACTGCAAGTACAACAACCAAGGCCTGGCTATGTTCACCTCGTCCCTCTACGTTGCAGGCCTTGTTGCTTCGCTGGTTGCGTCTTCTATGACGAGGAAATATGGACGCAAGGCCACTATTATCAGCGGAGGTACCAGTTTCATCGTAGGCGCTTCTCTGAACGCCAGTGCCGTGAATTTGGCAATGCTCATTTTTGGGCGCATTATGCTTGGTGTCGGAATTGGCTTCGCAAATCAGGTAAATAAAATTAGCTAGATTAGATTTGCGGGTAACCAATGATTTAGTCATTTGTCTTTGAAATTCAACTTAGAAGGACTCGGGATTCCAGTCCCACTTAGAATGACTTAGGTAACCTAACCTACACAGAGGTTTTAGTCTGCGTTTTTAGAACGAACCAATAGGTTGGATCTGAATCATGACGTGGGAACTTTTTTAATAATAGTTTGGCTGATTCCAAGGACTTGGGTTTGCACTTGCAGAGTCTTTTATTAGTTCGAATTTGAATTTGAATTTGAATGAATTAATGGGTTGACAGATTTTTATTTTTTGTTTCAAGGCCGTTCCTCTGTACCTGTCAGAGCTGGCTCCTCCAAAACTCCGCGGAGGACTCAATATGTTGTTCCAATTGGCCACAACACTTGGGATTTTCACAGCAAATTTGGTTAATTACGGCACTCAGAACATAACACCGTGGGGATGGCGTCTTTCTCTGGGTTTGGCTGCTGTTCCTGCACTTTTGATGACAATTGGAGGGATGTTCCTTCCTGAGACTCCCAACAGTCTGATAGAACGTGGCCGTCTAGGCGAAGGGAGAAGACGAGGGGCACCAAGCATGTAGATGCAAATAACAAAGGTGAATTACCAACATCAACGGGATCAATGGGAAGAGAAGTATAGACCCAAGTATTTTCCATCATTTTCCACTTCTATTGTATTCAAAGAACGAGTTTGAATCTCCTTTATTCTTTGATTTCCTAAGAAGGTATAAATCTCATATTATTCTCATATTCAAAATGAGCCAAAAAACCTTCTTAGGAAAATGTGAACCACATGTGAGGAGTTTTCATGGGAATACTCAAGGTTGCATTTCTATTTGAGCAAGAAAGTGAGCCCAAAACTTGACCTTGTTGGATTTTTATTATGCTAATAGGAGTTGAGATGAATGGTGGAATTAAGAGATGGTTTTCTAAGAAACTACCCTCCTCGACACCCTCCTCTCCACCAGCACCGCAATGTCTTCCCTCAAATAATGCCTGACATTCCACATGTTCTTTCCCTCACACTAAATTGAATTTTGCCTAGAATGTGTTAATGGTGTACAATCAGTTTATGTTGATTTTGATGTCTAGTTTTAGGTCTCCAATGAGGGAGCCTACATGGACAAATGTTCTTTTAAAATCCACCACTATATTTGGTTATAGGAGGAACAAGGAGACAACAATAAGAACTTGAAGTTGAAGAAACTCCACCACTTCCCAATAAGATCATATCAATTGTGACTATGATACTAAATATCACGTTCTAGGAAATATACACATTCAAATAGAGTGGCCATCATTAGCGTAGAAAATAATCATGAATTATGACAAGTCTAAAACGTCCAAATTTGAGCTCTTGCAAGAAAAAGAATTGAGCTCCCACGAGCCGAAGCAACTCATTGACTCCATGATATTTCTATTAAGTTGTAAGTGGTTAGGTAGAGAGCACCAACTCCTCCATTAAACATAAAGAGCACAAAAATTTTGATAGTGATGCAATGCAAAAGCATCTTACATAATGATTGAGGCATCATTGAAAGTTCCTTCCATGGGATGTCGTTCAAGTTTGGATTCTTCCTCTTGACATCCAATAGTTGAATGACCCACTAGTTAGGAATCATCTATGGCATATGATGTTGCACATCAAATGTATAGAGCTTAGCTCCATTGAATGAAACTAAACCCATGGAGGTGGCGACTATCAATTTTGATCCTCACGTGAACAACTAAGGAAATTTTTTATGTACATTTCCATGGGACCAAAATAAGAATGTAAAGCTCAAGCTCCCACCTTGCATAATAAAAGCAACAGTCCTTGCAATATCTATGGAAATAGAAAAAGGCAAGCAATTTGGTTGTTGGCTGGAATACTCATTGCAGAGAAAGATATTGTCTTTGACATCTCAAATTCATTTAGATTCGAGGGATTGGGAGAAAAAGAAATAGCCACAAATTTTGACAATATTTGTAATGGAGAATAAACCGATGTTTCATGTTCAAGTGTTGGTGTGGCTTATGTTTGACATCAGATATTTGCTTATCAGTTGCTCAAAATTTGATTTTTATAAGATGGACGATGGTTGTGTAAATGTAATATTATACTAAAAATATGCTAAAAAGAGAGAAAGATGATGGGAAAAGGGAATCTAATCATGGGGTAGTGGGATTCTTACGTGGAGATACTACACAAAGAAACGTGCATGAGGGAGATGCAATAGTGCAAGAAGATACCAGGCAATCCAAAATGTTTGGTAGAGAAAAACTTAAATCTACACACTGTTAGTATGAGAATTATTAGTAGATGTACCAAAAATGGTTCACTTAAGCTGTTGGTGACATGTATCCCTAACAATAGAAAATGGATGCTTTCATGTTTCAGATATACAATAAAACATGAGAAAACCCTGCAACAAATATATGATGCAAACCCAAAACATATAACGTGAGAAAATTAAAGTGCAATAAACCAATGGAGCACTCAAATGAACAATGATTTTATTAATACACCTAGTGAGGAAGATTTACAATATGGATTTGTCAACCTCCGTCCATGGGATGGGATATTTTACACCGTGTGCTTCAACCATGTGTTTCTCTCTCTGAATATGCAGAAAATCCAAAAGCAAGTTGGAACTCATATGGGAGCTCGAATGTTATGACATGATAATGGTGATGATGATAATGATCATGGTATAGAATGAATGGAAAAACCTCTATTTGTAACAAAGTATTGATCCAAATTAGGAATTAGAAAATAGTAAAATATTATTGATTAAATAAAAATTTGTTTGTTGTGAATACTTTATTATATTTTTGAGAGGGAAAAGATATTCAAAATGTTCAAATATATTTATTTAGAAAGTGGTTGAAGTAATTAACAAATAAAAATTATTTATTAATCTCTTTGTGAGAATTAAGAAATGTGTGAATTTGAAATAATTGTTAAATAATTTTTTAACAATTATCTTAACAGTAAAATGAGGAATAATAAATAAATAATTATTCATTTAATTATTCAAAGATGATTAAGTCATATGTGGCAAGAAATGTTTATCAAATGTTCTTTATATACAACTTGAATGGGCCTAATGGTTAAGAGCATATGCTTCCTACTAAGAGGTAACAGGTTCGAAACCAGAGGGTAGTAGAGTATGTATGCCTTCGTAGACTTAGCAGTCAAATGGTGGGTCCCTTGTCCCACAAACAACGAGGTCTCATACATCAATGATGTTTGGCTTGGACATGACCTTAGATAATAATTATTATTATTATTATTTCTAAAGAGAAGTAAATAAATAATGATTTATTTAATTATTCTCATGGGGATTTTTGAATTTAATGAGAAATAGTTTAGGAAAATTGGTTTACTAAATTATTTACTATGGTGAAAGTGAATTTACCATGCTAAAATTAATCTAACATGGTGTATTTTGATCTACCTGGTGAGAAATGACTAGGTGATCATTTTTTGGATGATAACAGATTGACCCCCAACATAAGAGTGTTAAGAGAAAATCATATGACCAAAAAACCTTGTAGGTTCCAATTTCACGAGACAATGAAGGGGGGGGGGGGGGGGGGGGAGAGAGAGAGAGAGAGAGTTAAGGCGAGAGAAAGAATGAGTAGTAGTGTATGGGACGAGACCTACTAATTGATATACATCTCCTTTTGTTTTGGAGTACATGATCTGAAATGGGATGGGGAGGCATACTGATACTCACCGAGATAACTAAGTGCAATTAATAATGGAGTGCTCAACAATGTGGGTCTCAGAAAAAAAAAGTACATGCTATAATGAGTCACATACACATAATGTGCCTAGAAAAACATAGGACATGATTAAATATAATAACATCTGTTGATCTAAGTACATGAGGCATAATTCCCCTCAAGATAACATGGTGAGTAGGGATGATAACCAAAGAAGCTCTACTGACCAAGAAAGGGATCTGAAGATATAAATGGGTGATTTGAAGGAGACATGTATGTTGTGGGCTCTGCAGGTGACAAAAATTGAGCTAATGAAATCTACGAAATGACATCTAAGGCTGGATCATGAGTTGCTGACATCTGGGCATGTGGGGGCATATTTCAAGGGCCACCCCCTCATGAAGTCTGAAACATCTCACACACACCTGGGAAAGGCTAGTAAAATTTTTTGGATCACTAGACCATGAATTGTATGATTCTTGATCGTGCAATAATGAGTTAGAGTTGATCACACAAGGACCAATGAATTTAAAGGGACATGAGGATTCCCTTTGCTTGATCTGAGGCACCGAACAATGATGAAATATGGAACCAAGGTAAACCACCATCTAGACCTCTCAACTTTAATAGATGTGTTGAAGTCAATAGAAGAGGGGTTCATCAGAGTTGAGGCAATGAGGAATCCTCAACAAAGGCATGGGGATCATAGGAATGTGACTAATAGACTGATACTACAGATGATGATGGAGGGAAAATATGAGCGATGGACTCACGACCTCCCTTGTTAGAGCATATTATGGATGGTTAACCTTGCGATGTTTGACTTGATTCCAAAGGGGATGGTCAATTACTGAGATGGAGACTTTTCAAAGATAGGTCAGTATAGATGAGGCCAAATATGAGTCAAATTGGATGAATGCGATGTCGCAATGGACGATGTACTATAACAGGAGATGATGGGACTGTAAAAAGATTCCATGGTTGCAAGAGTGACTCGTCTCTGATGCTATGAACACGGGTGACTCAATGATGCAGCCACATGGGGGAGGCCCAAAGTTGAATATAAAAAGATGAGTAAATAATGGTCACTCATGAATTATTAAATTGATACGAGAGTCAAAAAAATGCAAAGGTAAAGTGGTACTAGACTATAGGAAACTCATATGAAGAAATTTGATTTTTGTAGGAAGAAAAGTGGGGCCTCTTGGAAAAATGGCTTCCTGGTGAAGTTTCAATTACCAAAAAATGAAGAGAGATCCATTATAGAGCTCAATGAGATATTTCCAATGGTTATGACCATTCAACAAACCCAGCTACGTTTTAGTCGCAATGGGTGACAAAAAAACTAGGGTTTTTCCTATTAAAGGGCTTCTTTCCCCCAAATCCAATTCATTTGCACATTAAGCTGTTGGAGAATTTCGAGAGGAGGAGAATGCCCTGAATCTTAGTGAGCTCTAAGTGGACAAATGGACCATCAAAATTCAGATCTACGACTTTTAGGTAGGTGGCCTTGTCTAAAGATGGCCTTAATGCTTCTTGGAAGTATGGTTCCTTGTGAAGAATCAAGGTAATAAAGGAATATGGGAATGAAATACTACAGAAAGTATAGGATTATCCTTTCCCACCAAGTCAAACATGGGGACCAAGTGGTAAGTGATCCGGGTCCGTGTGTGATAAAGGACCCTTCCAAGACCTTTTACATTCATTATGTGTTAAATTGCATTTTAAAAGAACATAAATGAATACATCGACATGCTGTAAAGAAGAGGAACATGACAATCATCAGCAACATAAAATAACAAGAAGCTGATAACAAAGTTTGTCAAGGAGGGACTACGTCTCCGGGCCCCATTTCAAGATGGTGTAGTCCACTGCATTAAGTGTTGTCAATAGTGATGATGTACATAAGAGGTGATGTATCTATCATACAAGGAAAATGCCCTCACGCAGGAGTGGCTGCAAGAGATGTTCCGCTACAGGAACTCAGTCAATTTGTGGGATGGGTTATTTTACACCTTGTGCTTCAACCATGTGTTTCTCTCTCTGAATATGCAGAAAACCCAAAAGCAAGTTGGAACTCAAATGGGAGCTCGAATGTTGTGACATGATAATCATGATAATGATAATGATCATGGTGAAGAATGCATGGAAAAACCTCTATTTGTAACAAAGTATTCACCCATATTAGGAATTAGAAAATAGTAAAATATTATTGATTAAATAAAAAAAAATTGTTGTGAATACTTTATTATATTTTTGAGAGGGAAAAGATATTCAAAATGTTCAAATATATTTATTTAGAAAGTGGTTGAAGTAATTAACAAATAAAAATGATTTATTAATCTCTTTGTGAGAATTAAGAAATGTGTGAATTTGAAATAATTGTTAAATAATTTTTTAACAATTATCTCAACAGTAAAACTAAGAATAATAAATAAACAATGATTTATTTAATTATTCCAAGATGATTAAGTCATATGTGGCAAGAAATGTTTATCAAATGTTCTTTATATACAAATTGAGTTGGCCTAATGGTTAAGAGCATGTGTTTCCTACTAATGGTCACAGGTTCGAAACCAGAGGGCGGTAGAGTATGTATGCCTTCGTAGACTTAGTAGTAAAATGGTGGTTCCCTTGTCCCACAAACAATGGGGTCTCATGCACCAATGATGTCTGGCTTGGCCATGGCTTAAGATTGGATAATAATAATAATAATAATAATAATAATTTCTAAAGAGAAGTAAATAAATAATGATTTATTAAATTACTTTCATGGGGATTTTTGAATTTTAATGAGAAATAATTTAGGAAAATTGGTTTACTAAATTATTTACTATGGTGAAAGTGAATTTACCATGCTAAAATTAATCTTACATGGTGTATTTTGATCTACCTAGTGAGAAATGACTAGGTGATCATTTTTTGGATGATAACAGATTGACCCCCAACATAAGAGTGTTAAGAGAAAATCATATGACCGAAATACATTGTAGCTTCCAATTTCATGAGACAATGAAGGGGAGAAAGAGAAAGAGAGAGAGTTGAGGCGAGGACTAGTAGTGTATGGGACGAGACCTACTAATGTGATATACATATCCTTTTGTTTTGGAGTACACAATATGTAATGGGATGGGGAGGCATACTGATACTCACCGAGATAACTGAGTACAATTAATAATGGAGTGCCCAACAATGTGGGCCTGAGAAAAAAAGTACATGCTATAATGAGTCACATACACATAATGTGCCTAGAAAAACATAGGACATGACTAAATATAATAACATCTGCTGATTTGAGTACATGAGGCATAATTCCCCTCAAGATAACATGGTGAGCAGGGTTGATAACCAAAGAAGCTCTACTTACCAAGAAATGGATATCAAGATCTTAATGGGTGATTTGAAGGAGACATGCATGTTGTGGGCTCTGCAAGTGACAAAAATTGAGCTAGTGAAATCTACGAAATGACATATGAGGCTGGATCATGAGTTGCTGACATCTGGGCATCTGGGGGGATATTTCAAGGGCCACCCTGTCATGAAGTCTAAAACATCTCACACACACTTGGGAAAGGCCAGTAAAATTTATTGGATCATTGGACCATGAATTGTATGATTCTTGATCGTGCAATAATGAGTTAGAGTTGAGCATGCAAGGACCAATGAATTAAATGGAGATGAGGATTCCCTTTTCATGATCTGAGGCACTGAACAATGATGAAATATGGAACCAAGGTAAACCACCATCTAGACTTCCCAAATTGAATAGATGTGCTGAAGTCGATAGAAGAGGGGTCCATCAGAGTTGAGGCAATGAGGAATCCTCAAAAAAGGCATGGGGATCATAGGAATTTGACTAATAGAATGACACTACGGATGATGATGGAGGGAAAATATGAGTGAAGGACTCACGACCTCCCTTGTCAGAGCATATTATGCATGGTTGACCTTGCGATGGTTGAATTGATTCCAGAGGGGATGGTCAGTTACTTAGATGGAGGCTTTTCAAAGATAGGTCAGTATAGATGAGGAAAAATATGAGTCAAATTGGATGAATTCGATGTCGCAATGGATGATGTACTGTAATAGGAGATGATGGGACTCTAAAAAGATTCCATGGATGCAAGGGTGACTCATCTCTGATGCTATGAACAAGGGTGACTCGATGATCCTGCCACAAGGGGGAGGCCCAAATTTGACTATAAAAAGATGAGTAAATAATGGTTACTCATGAATAAAATTGATAAATGAGTAAAAAAATGCAAAGGTAAAGTGGTACTAGACTATAGGAAACTCATATGAAGAAATTTGATTTTGGTAGGAAGAAAAGTGGGACCTCTTGGAAAAATGGCTTCCTAGTGAAGTTTCAAATTACCAAAAAGTGAAGAGAGACCCATTATAGAGCTCAATGAGAAATTTCCAATGGTTATGACCATACATCAAACCGAGCTACGGTTTAGTCGCAATGGGTGAAAAAAAAAACTAGGGTTTTTCCTATTAAAGGGCTTCTTTCCCCCAAATCCAATTCATTTGCACATTAAGCTGTTGGAGAATTTTGAGAGGAGGAGAATGCCCTGAATCTTAGTGAGCTCTAAGTGGACAAATGGACCATTAGAATTTATATCTACGACTTTTAGGTAGGTGGCCTTGTCTAAAGATTGCCTTAATGCTTCTTTTAAGTATGGTTCCTAGTGAAGAATCAAGGTAATAAAGGAATATGGGAATGAAATACTACGGAAAGTATAGGATCATCCCTTCCCACCAAGTCAAACATGGGTAACAAGTGGTAAGTGATCCGGGTCCGGTTGTGACAAAGGACCCTTCCAAGACCTTTTAGATTCGTGATGTGTTAAATTGCATTTTTAAAAGAACATAAATGAATACATCTACATGTTGTAAAGAAGAGGAACATGAAAATCATCAGTAACATAAAATAACAAGACATTGTACATTCAAGTACGAGATTTTCCTCTTCTTTGCAGGCTGGATTTGTATCATGGTTGCCTTCGTATACTTCTTCCTACCTGAGACTAAGGGTGTACCCATTGAAGAAATGATTCTTCAATGGAGAAAGCACTGGTTTTGGAAGAAAATCGTTCCATGTATTGATGAGGAGGTGATCAAGCGCCCATATGTGTGAATGAAATCAAGAAGACTAATTTAATTTGAGAGTTTGACCTCTCTAATTTATTGTAATTTACAAATTTATTTCAGGATTTGTTTCCACAACATATCATATATCTAAAATCTCATCTAAGTAGTTTCTTTTCTTTTATATATGCTGAAAATCTGCATATCCATATAATAGTTCTATATATGTATAAAATGATACACATTGAAATCCTTTTATATATGCACAGATAGGCACTTTTATATTTGAGCATTTATAAAAATACCTCTAAATATAGTGAAGGATTAAAAATGCATGTGCCAATATGGAAGCATTTTCATGTGTGATTGCATATATGACTTCTATGTATGCACATATTTGATATATGTCATGTTTTCATATATATATATATATATATATATATATAGTGCCTCTATATACGGATTGTTTGCACTATATGGAAAAATGCTCGTATATGTGCATATCTATTCACTTTCATGTTTTTGCATATCTCAAAGTACATTCATATGCACATATATTGAAATGTTTTCATGGAAGCACTTCTATACATATACATATGTAAATGAACTTCTCAATCCAAATTCCAACATTCACTTAAAAAAACTTTAGATTCAAAGGAAAGTATACATATTTCCTAGAGAACCAATGTCCATATTACTCAGAGAACCAATACGTTTTAGCAAAAATATGTAGAGAAAAATTAATGATTAGTGAAAATTATATATTAGTTATTTGTATCTAAAATTTAAATACTAATAAAATAAAATCTCTATTTGATTCTTAGTATATGCATGATTATATGTTTAAATTTTGAAACTTAAGTTTTTAAAACAAAAGAAAACAAACATCTCAAAAAACAATCAAAAGATTCTCTCTTCTTGTATAATTTTCTAATCTACCATGACAACCTAGTGGACCATCCTAAAAGTCTTAATTGAACATATAAAAATATAAATTGAAACTCTCTAATTCATGGAGACAATATTGATTAGTCAATTTAAATAGTTTTAGAAAATGGAAATATTCCTTAATGGACTATTTATCCATACATTCTAAAAAGGTTTTAATTAAATTCTCCCTCATATTCCCTTATGGGGGTGGATGATTTGGCACATTGAGGTTTCTGGTTGTGAGCCCGCTACCCAAGTGCCTGAAGGCAAAATTAAGAGGGGGCCAGAATGGGATACCCCTAACATGCATTGGGATTTGAACCTTCAAGGTATTAATGGAACAACGTTTGGATATGGAAGGCTAGGGCCTACACTTTGTGCGACAAAGAAGGAAGGAAATAACAGTTCTGGAAAAACACCCTCTGAATCTAATGAAAATACGATAGGAGAATGTTTCCCTAGAATTCTTGGGTTGCAGTCTCATCCTAGATTCCATAATGAAGTTGCCTATAATTTGTATTATGCTTAGGGAAGTGACACAGGGAAGGGGATAGCTTTGGAGCTATTCATTTGGAAAGGGGAAGAAAATTTTCCTAAGGAAACTCCCCTCGATGCAAAACTAGCAATAGAAAATTATAACTTGGCTCCTAGTAGGACATGCGTAGGTGGAAAGGTTGATACTTGTGTGACAATTTCAATTAATGGAGACAATAATTCAATGCTGACATAGTGGAATATCAAGAGTTTGGAACAGAAGTAGAACAATGTAATAGCATACGTGATGTATTGATGGTAGGGATGGGTCCTCAGTCCAATGGAAGGTGGTCACAAGTTTATGTTCTTAAGATCCTTCTCCAAGTTGTCTTAATGGCCATTTTGAGATGGGTAACTCTATCATGCCTTCTATTTGATCCATACCCTCACAACATTAAGCTACATAGTCTTTGTTATGGTAGTATTTGTGTGTTGGTTTCGTCTATTTATGCGTAGTTGATGCCATGGTATATTTTTATATTATCTCTCCCCATGGAGACCGTAACTACTGTGATACTTGCAGCGTCTGGTCTTCATTTTCAGCTAATACAAGCTTCTTTTGTTGTTAATTTCTCACTTTCCATTTCTACTCTATTTTAGGCTATGCTTGTTATGTATTTTTCATGTGCTCTTGATGTTTAGCATTAGAGGGGCTGTCATCCCACCTCTATGTTAGAATCTAGTATGTATCATTGAATGTGCTATGCAGGTTTCTGTTTTCTTAGTGCCAGAGAGATGTCATCCTGTCTGTGCATTAGGAAATAGATTTGCAGACCTCTTTACTGGTTGAGCCAGCCATCACATAGTCTTGTGCATCTGCTGGTGTGGTCAGTATTCTCCATGTTCACCTGATCCTCAAACTATGAGTAATTGGTGGTCTAAAGCCTTGTAGTCTGGGGGTGTTCACCCATGTCTGGGGTTAAGCATAGTAGAAGTGACTATCTGGATTGAATATGTATCATGCCCTCCATTCATCCATCTCCAACATTTTTTTGAGTTTGTAATGTTCCCGATCATCTCTGAGATACAACCTAGGAGAGTTTCTTGGGGTGATAATAGAGGGAACCTACATCGACAAGTGTTCTTCTAAAATTCACCAGTATATTTGGTTAATAGGAGGAACAAGGATCCAACACTAGGAACTTGAAGTCAAAGAAACTCCACCACTTATCAATAAGAGAGTACCAATTGTGACTATGATACTAAAGACCATGTTCCAGGAAGTACATGCCATCCTCTAGACTAGTCGTCGTTGGAGTAGAAAATAATCATGAATGATGATAGGTCTAAATCGTCCAAATTTAAAATCTTCGAAGCCAAATCATTGAGCTCCCACGAGCCAGAGCAACTCATTGAATCCATGATATTTCTATTAAGTTTGAAGTGTCTAGGTAGATACCACCACCTCCTCCATTAAACATAAAGAGCACATATTTTTTTATTGTGATGCAATGAAAAAATATGTTACATAGTGATTGAGGCATCATTGGAAGTCCCTTCCATTGGATATTGTCCAACTTTGGATTCTCCTTCTTGAAATCCAACATGTGAATGTCCCACTACTTAGGAATCGTCTGTGGAATATGATGTTGCACATGAAATGTCTAGAACTTACCTCCACAAGATGCATCTAAACCCATGGAGTTGGTGACTAGTAGTTTTGATCATCACATGAACAACTAAGTAAAAAATTTATGTACATTGCCATGGGACCAAAATAAAAATGTAAATCTAAAGCTCCCACCTTGCACAATGAAACCAACAATCCGTGGGATTCCAATAAAAATAGAAAAAGGCAAGCAATTTGGATTTTCACTGGAATACTCAATGTACATAAACATAATGTCTTTGAGATCTCCTACTCATTTGGATTCAAGGAGTGATTACGAGACAAATAAATTGACACAAATTTTGACAATATTGGAAATGGAGAAGAAACTGATGTTTCATGTTCAAGTGTTGGCGTGGCTTCTATTTGACATCATATATTTGTCTATTGATTACTCAAACTTTGATTTTTATAATATGGAGGATGGTTCTATAAATGTAATATTACAATAAAAATATGTTACAATGATCTAGGTTTATGAAGGAATGAAATGAAATACATATATAAACAGAAATAAAAATATACAAGGAAAACATAACTTCAATTCATTAACAACAAAGTGCTGAAACTGTTTACATGCATAATGAAAATAAACAGCTTAGGCGATGATAACTTATCTCTGAGAAGTGATGTGGCAACTACATTCCTTCTAAAATTTGTTACAATGAGGTTTCAAGGCCTATTTATTATTGAGAAATGATTGGAAACCATAAACATCCAAAAACCTAAGCCTAGGAGATGAAGCTCCAGACGTTTGTGGGCCTTATTGGGGTAAATTGGTACATCAACTTCCCACTGTTGTAACTTTGGCATGCGATCTTTATTTGATGCGTATGATACCTCATTATAAATAGATATTCGAGTACTAAACCTTTTGACTATAAACCCATGCTGTAGTGTATAGGTTCGCTTGTTTTCCAAAAAATGTCATTTATGTCCTCAAAACCACTGTGGAAGTTCAAGACCCGAACAATTACCAAAAGTAGTAAATTGTGCTACAATTAAGGAAAATAAAAGGAAAAAAGGTGAGGGTCCAAGTAGCATAGGTGAGTGGCCACCAATATCCACCTATATTAGTCCTCCCCCTTTAGGAAGTAATGGACCCCATTGCATTGAGTGCCTCCATGAGATGGGAAAACTTCTCCTAAACTCAATCCTTGGTGAGCCACTTACCTTGGTGCAGGGGTTTACCAGCTTTGACAAACCAATACAGTTGGATATTTTGTTGGTGAGTGTTATTGATCTTCAATCCATATTTCAATTAGTTGTGGCTTGTTCCATGTTGTCTGGGTTTAACTCTGTTGGTGTGAGTTGTTCTACAATGTTTGATGTGTCTAGTAATGGTGGAAAGTATGGCCGAAGGTGGTACACATCAAACACTGGGTGCAAGCCAAGGAATGGGGGAATGTTGAGCTCAAAATGATTATCTCGAAAAGCATTTGTGATTGTATAAGGCCCATATTGGAGTGGTTTGAACTTCTGATGGGATCTAGTAAGGTGTTCTTTCTGAAAATGGAACCAAGCATTGTCACCCACGTGAAACTGGCACATGATGTTGATCATGTCATTGCTTGTACTTGGAATTAGACTTCACCAAAATTTCATGAGCTTACTGGAAGATGTGTTCGATGCATTCAATAAACATAGTTTCTTTATCAACCTCTGACTGTACATGTGTGGATTTTGTCTATCTAGTTGCATGAGGCATGGAAACATCAATCAAATGCAATGGTTGAAATCCCAAACCCACTTGAAAGGGACTGCAACTATTCGAGATATGGAGAGATCTATTATAGTTGTGTTGCACATAGGGAAGGCTCTCATTCTAGGTTCGTGGATGCCTGGAGTTGTACATGCGTAATATGTGCACTATCATCTTGTTGACAACTTTTGTTAGACCATTAGTGTGGGGATGGAATGCAATCGACTTGGTGAGCCTGGTGTCCAATAGTGTCTAGAGGCTTGACTAGAATGTGCTTAGGAACATACTATCTCGGTATGATATAATGCCCAACGACATCTGGAAATGTACCCACACTCATGCAAAGAACAGTTTAGTAGTGTCCTCTATTGTGATACTCTTCTTGCAGGCCACCAATATAGCCATTTTATAAAATCTATCCAGGACCACAAATTCACTGTCATTACCATGCTTGGTAGAAGGGAGGCCGGATAGATAATCTGTGGAGATGGATTCCCGAGGTTGGCTAGGAGTAGGCAGAGGAGTGTATAGGCCTTTCTTATTGTGGTTGGCTTGGCGATGGCATAGGTAGTGGAGGATTTGATACATTTTCCAACATCTTGTCGATGTTTTGGCCAATAAAATTACTTTTGGACTATGTCCACAGTTTTCTCCACACCAAAGTGTCCTGCAACCCGACTCTAGTGTGCCTTCCAAATAATCTTGGCATGCTCTCTTGAAGGAACACAAAGGTTACCCAAGTAGCATAATAATGCATCATGGAGGTGGAAATGAGGAACTTGATTTCCATCCACTAGAATTTGGTATGTGGTCGAAAACTCTAGATCATTTTTATACAATTACGACCTTCTAGAGGTCTCATGGGCACAAGAGTTGACAACAATAGTTAGTGTTGCAACTGGGGAATGACTAAGGAAATATGCAACATGGTTGGTGTTGTATTTTATATTTAATGCTCAAGTGAAATTGTTGTAGATATGTAGACCACTTCTGATGGAAATCACTTTGAAAATTCCCTTGTATTTTTATAATTGAAGAGGTCAGTGATCGGTGTGGATGACCATCTCCTTCCCCTTACTTTGAGAGCACATCAAAAAGAAAACAAATTTCCCAGTCTCATATATGATCTTACTGCATTTATTAGCAGAGATCAAAGAGATGGCAGTAGGTGAGGCTACCTTTGGTATCCTGTATAACTTATTTCCAAAAGTAATAATGACAGTGTGGGGCTTAGACTCATACACAACATGAGACTTCCACAAGTATAGTTTTCCTAATAATACATCACAAACTTGAAGAGGAGAAAAATCACATAGTACCTCATCCGTTAATGGCTTTATGCTATAAGTAAGGCAACCCCTCTAGTTGACATGGAGATCTTGTCCTTGATGAAGCCACCCGATGTTGTACAACAACAAGTGTGGTGTGGTCAGTAGGTCCAACTGCTTCATGACCTTTACTAAAATGAGGTTCTTTTAGATCCTGTTTTCCGCAATGGACTGTACCGAGGAACCCTTCACCCACATCTGTGAGTGGCAGAGGTAGTCCCCCTCCTCTAGATCTTCAAGCTCCATCTTCTGGACCTTGGCGGTGGAAACGGTGGGTTTTCACTCCACATTAACAAACTGCTTCCCTTTTTCATTCCCATTATGGGGTTTTGACTTAAAGTTGGAACATGCATCTGACTCTGAAGCCTTTAGTTCAGCCACTAGTAATTTCTTAGCTCAACACTCACTTATTTTTTTAGTGGGGATCTTATGGAACTCACACCACTTTCCAATGTCCTTCTTTGTCTTTATGGTGTTGTTCTATGCTTGTGGCTTTGGGGGATTTTCCTAGGTATCACTGTCTTGGATTTTTCCTTTCTTCTGCAGTTTGGGGGCACCTTTCCCTTACTTCGGATTTGGAGACGCAAAGTATTGCTTATTTTATTTAAATTTCTACTCGATCATGACAATGTATTGATAAGCGGAGCCAAGCGAGGAGATGTCTAGGAACTCCATCTCATCTTGGATATATTTGTGTAGATAGCCATGATACTTAAGTACCAGACGCCACTCGAAATCCTTGATATCCAAATTAGTGAGAAGGTATGAAAAATATTTGTGAAATCTAGAACATCTTGGACCCTTATTTTCCACAGTGTGGTCCACTTTATCTACTTCTCTTCATATCTCCTGATAAGGTAATATTGTTCCTTGATGGAATCTCAGAAAGAATTATAGGTTGGTGCAATTGAAAATAGTGAGGGTTCCCTCTCTTCCTTTTTCTCACAGTAGGTTTCCCACCAGTCCTTGACATGTGGGGCGACCTTGAGGAGTGCAAAAGTAATCTTTTCCTTGTTGGAAAAATCATGAACTGAAAAATATCCTTCCAAAATATCTAACCATTTATCTATGACATATGCATCTATCTAGCCTTCAAAATTGGGAATGTCAAAGTTGACTTATACCTTAAAGGGAGTGGTGCCTCTAGAAAACCTGTTGGATAAAGATGCATTGCTTGTGGGCATCTGCCAAAGCATTTGCGAAAATTTGTTCATAATCACATTTCTTTGTCACTTGAGGGATTCTACGAGAAATATTTTGAAAGGCTATCCTGCTCCCTCATCTTTATTTTCTTCCACAATGCGAGGTCGTCAGGGTCAGGATCAGCAAAGGTTCAACCAGTTTGAGCCATAACTCCTTATATCTCAACCTCGTTGCAGACATGCACAAAAAGATAGAGAAAGAGAACGTTACTTTGATACCATTGATCCGGGTTTATGAAGGAACAACATGAATATAAATATAAACAAAATATAGATATAAAACGAAAATGTAACTTCAATTCATTAATAACAAAGTACAAAAATCTGCTACATGTTGAATGGAAATAAACTAGGTCAGCCAATGGTAGCTTATCTCTGAGAAGAGAAGTGATGACTACATGCCTTCTCAACCATCTTACAATGAGGGGTGAAGACCTATTTATTATTTATAAATAATCGAAAACCCTAAACATCCATAATCTTAACCCTAGGAGATGAAGCACCAAATGTCTGTGGGCTCCGCTGGGGTAAATTGGTACATCATATTCCTGGGGTTGTAACTTTGGCATGCAATCTCTTTTTGACATGTATGATACCTTGTTATAAAGATCTATTTGAGGACAACAAATTTCAATTAAAAACCCTTCCCATAGGATATGTTTTTTCCCATTTTCCAGAAAGGCATCATTTAGGGCCTTAAAATGACTTCGAAAGTTCAGGAACTGAAAATTGCCAAAAATAGTAAATTGTGCTACAATTAAGGAAACCAAAAGAAAGAATGGTGGGGTTCCAAGTGGAATAGGTGGATGGAAACCAATATCCACCTTGGTAATATAAAGAGAGAACGATGATGGGAAAAGGGCATCTCATCATGGGTTAGTGGGATTCTTGCGTGGAGGTACCTCATAGAGAAACACACATGGAAGAGATGCAATAGTGCAAGAAGATACCATGCAATCCAAAATTTTTTGTATAGAAAAGCTTAACTAAACACATAGATAAAAATAACCATGTATAGATGTTATAAATACGAGAACAAATAGCAAGGGTTTTAGGACTACTCAAAGTGGTAGATCTGACAAACTTAGAGAGGCATATCTAGCAAGTGTCTGAGAGAGAATCACTCTAATACCACTACTAGAATATGAAACTCAAAATCAAATATAAGCATTGATGTTATTTAATTAAATATTATACAAATATAAATACAATATTCACTTCGAAGCCCTAATCACTCAAATTCTTCTAGAACTCAATTTGGAAAAATAATGGCATCAAAAACAAAAAATAACCACATAAAAAATATATATTAAATTATGTGTGCTATAGTTTTCATGTTTTCAAGCATGCTAGACATAATCCCCAAGCCCGTCGCCAATGCTACTATTTGTGCATTTCCTATGTGTTATCCATGTGAAAAAATAACAAACATATTTTAACGATATAAATATGAACCGACCTATCACCTTGTAGGGTTTAAATCGAAACCTTGTTTATACAATTATCACATCTTACCAACTCAACTACCTTGGCGTAGCTTGTACTTCCATGCTTAACGATTATTTTATTATAATAGTTCAAACTCCAAACTAGGCAAGACCATTACCACATCAAACCTTGCCTATGGGTTTCCTATTGATCCATATTTGTATGAAAATAGTAATCTGCGGCTTATATCAATCTTCCCCTATTATATATGCATACAAAGATAGAGCCACCATGACATTTCTAGAAACATATCACATGAACAATCCTCTTTTGCTTGTTGTAACTAAAGAAAAGTTTCACATATATATACATGGTGAGAGGCACCATGGCTTTGCTGAAAACCTATTACATGAACCATCTTTTGTGGTTTGTTGTAACAAAGTCGAAGATGCTGATATCTATATATGTGTCATGAGATCATGCCACCATGGCTAATTTTATTTCTATAGGTTCCACCAATAGAATACATTCAATGCCAGTCCTTAGAAATATAATTAATCTTTATTTATACTTGTTTGAATAATTGTGTGTTTCATAGAAATGGATGAGCCCTTATATTTATAGTATGCAAGTGGTCCCAGGGGTTGGGTCAAGCTAACAACAGGATACATCATTTTGGGCTTACAAGCTGGAGGCTTACCCATTGTAAAACATATAAAGCTTACCATGCTGCCCTTCTCAAGATTCCAAAAAACGTAGTTTAGGGCCTTAAAATGGCTCCAAAAGTTTAGGACATGAAAAACTTCCAAAAATAGTAAATTGTGCTACAATTAAGGAAACTAAAAGAAACAATGGTTGGGGTCCAAGTGGAATAGGTGGATGGCCACCAATTTCCACTTGGATCATATAAAGAGAGAACGATGATTGGAAAAGGGCATCTCATCATGGGGTAGTTTGATTCTTACATGGAGGTACCTCACAAAGAAATACGCATGGAATAGATGCAATAGTGCAAGAAGATACCATGCAATACAAAATGTTTAGTAGAGAAAAACTTAACTACACACATATATAAAAACAACCATGTAGAAATGTTTGAAATACAAGAACAAATTGCCAAGGGTTTGTAGGCTACTCAGAATGGTAGATCTGACAAACTTAGAGAGGCCGATATGGCAAGTGTTTTAGAGAGACTCGCTCTAGTACCACTATCAAAATATGAAACTCAAAATGAAATATAATCATTTTTATTTCATTAAATATTATAAAAATATAAATACAGTATTATGACCATTTGATTCATCATTCAAGAGCTCTTAGATTCCATATGATGGTTCATATTCCACATCATAACCTTAATCGATTAAGTGTCCAACACCTTTAATAATTTCAAATTCCAAACCCTTGGTTTCTAACATATGAAATTGGAAAATATTCTCAGTGTAAAATTGGATGATTATTAACTAACTAATAATTTATATTTTATTTTATGAAAAAAATTCTTAAAGTGTTTTTTAAGTAGAAAATATTGTATTTAAATGTCAGCCCAAAGGTCACACTCAAAAGGTAGGGTGAATCAATGTGAGAGAATTTTATCATTTCATAACTTTTTCTAAACAATCAATCATGTAGGATTGAATGATAACCATAATCATCAAATCATCATAAAGAGTAATCAATTATAAAGCTACTATCACATCAATAACACATCATCACATCACATAAATCCTTCTTCTTATTTATCTTCAATTCATTACATATATTTGTAGGTTACAACATGATAAAGGAAAGTACCCCCAATAAATGTAACCTACCACTTACAATAGGCTAAAACCTATCTGACATACCAACCTCGAAAGAATGCAAATAGTTACTTACTATAGAATACAACCTGTTAAAACCCAGGTTGTTCCTTTTGACTCCTGAGGGAATACGGCCGGGGTAACCACTAACCAAGCTTTGGATTACAGGTTCTAGCCTACCTGTAATCAAAGAGGGCTCTCTCTTTTAGTTTTAGCTTTGTTTTTTGAAGATTTTAGGCTAGTTATGAGGTGAGAGTTTTGTTTGAATTTTGGTTGTCGGCTATTTTTCAAAGAAGGGCATGCAAGCATCAAAGAAAGTTCAGTCCATTGGGCATGTGGAGTCCAGAAATGAAAAGTATTTGATATCTGTGATAAAGAGAGGTTCACTGCAAGGCTAGGTGGGTATTCATGATACAAACTTTGATTTTTAGAAAAGAGACAGTATAAATTACACCAGGAAAGGCAATCAAGAGTTCTTTCACAGTGCAACACGAAATGAAGAACAACTCCTACTTAGCAGAAAAAGAGAATTACTGAATAAAGACTTATCATGTGATTAGAGAAAATAGGAGCATTTAATAATTCCATAGTTGCAGCTAACCCTGAAGAAAACATATTTAGTAGTAAGGATTGAGTTTAGGGTGTCTTTAATGGACAAATCCTGAACTAGTCTTTTACCTTTCTACTAAGATTAATCACCATACATCACAGACAGCTTAAGTAAAAAATGAAATAGAAATACGGGTAGAAAACACTTATTGTATCATGCCATAACACGAGAATCCTGCAGCAGTCAATAGTTTCATCACATCAGGCCCAAGGCAAACTCATTCCTTTGGAAACCAACAGCTCCTTTGTATTATATCTTTCAAAGGATATACAGCCGAGTTCTCTTGAACAAATGAGTAACAACAACCCCCAATAAGCTATGCGAGGGTGCATATATACAAAAAATCACAAAAATATCTCAGCACTGAGTTATTGCATAATAACTGCTCTTACCAACTTTCTAAGATATTTTTTACAAAATTAAAAGCCACTTAAATACACATACAACAGCTGTTTGCTGTTTGTCATAGATTCTTGACTTTTTGCTCTATGGGCCATCTGAGCTCCTCGCGGTGATTTCGATTGCTTTTGCCTTTATGCTGCCGTTTTAGGGCAGTGGTTTATTCAGACAAGTCATCTGTGATGCTCTAGCTGTGCATGGTCACTGTCCACCTCATTCAATTGCTTTCCTGTTGCTGTGAAAACGTTTTAGAACAAACTTCAGACTTGATCTAAAGCAGAGTCTTTATCATATTCGTCCACCACTCATCAGTGGGCATTTGATGTCTCTGCATCTTGATCAGGGTCTCATCTGCCTCTGTATACTTATAATAATTAGGGGGCACTTCAAAAAGATGTTTAATTTCATGTTCTATGAAGAATAAATTTTCTAATTTATCATAAATCTCCTGCCTTGAAGGTGGGCCAACTGCTTCTGGACTGCTTGCTGTAGCTGTCAACTGATTAGCTGCATAATTGTTGACCCTTTTAGCATACTGTTCATGGGACAACAGTCTTCCTGCACTGGTCACTAGGCTGGGAAGCCCTCTGCCATGCAATGATGTGATTTTGGTGGCAAAAGCATTGATTTCTGCTTGAATATCTTGGCACTTTCTTTCTAATGTTTGCACATAGCTTCTGAGGGTGTGCACCCTTTTGATTAACAGAATTGTATTAGTCCTATCCCTGATACCCATTGATGCCAATTGAAGGCCATTTTTATTATTCAGGACATTGATCATCCTGGTAGCAATATCGGGCATACTTCCCAGAGAGGCTCTGGCCCTTTGGCTTTCAGCATGAGCCCTGTTCAACAGATCCATTTGCTCATGAATTATCTCTATGTATTGCCACTGATATGTGATTGACTTGCCAATCTTAGCCCACAGGACCTTCTTGACCTCAGTTATGACCTTGCTCATGGTGAGCTCCTTTTCAAGCTCTTTTATCCTTCTTTCTAGTGTCCTAACTTCCCTGGTATTTTTTGCCACTTGCTGCTTAGATTTATCATATTTCTCATCTAGCTGGGCCAGCTTTTCTTTGGCATCCTTCAGCTCATTCATTTGGGTTTCAAGAGCTTGCAGCTCCTTCATCATATCTCTCATACCGAGGCCTGGGGCTTGCTCTGCTGCTGCTTCTTTTTCTGTGGGTTGAGGGCCAACAGTTGAGGTACTTGCTCCTGTTGTTTGTACCAGGGGAGGACTTATAATTTGGGGAGGCTCCTCAAGATTTATTACTGGTTGAGAGGGCTGAGGTACCTGCTCTCCTTGTTTTTGTTTCAGGGCTGCCTATAGTGCACCCTCTGTTGCTATCGACCATCCTTCTGTTTCTACTAATTGCTTGTGTAATGTCAGCAGCATGGCTGCTACATCTTGATCCTTTCTCTGCTGGGAAACATCTTCTGTTTGGGGGTGAAGGGTTGTTGGAAGTTTGACCATCTTCCTCAAAGCTGATATATCTTCATGCTTTTTCTTCATTAGTGCCTGCACAGCTTTGGGATCACTTGGGTCATGCCCAAGCTCTATAATGGTATCTTCCAAAGACCTAATCCTGTTGTCTTTGGCTTGAGAAGAAGCTTTCTCCAATTCTAGTTGGGCAGTAGTATTATGGAGAGAATTTTGCAGTTTTTGTGCTAGAAGTGTTTTATCTGCAAGAGTAGAGTAGACCATCTCACCCGTTTGCTTATGTAGCTCTATTTGGTCCATTGGGTGGATGTCCTTTGCAAACACTTCTAGGTTGGTCCTGATGTAATCTGCAGTTGACTATGGCTGCAGCAGGGCGGGCATGAAATGGCTCATAGTCATCTTCCCTTCTGCAATGTCATATGATGACATGAGCCTCTGTTGGTTGGTGGGAGCCATCTTGAGCAAATGATTGTAAAGCTGGAGTCTGACTGGCTCATTCCTAGCTTTTATATCCATAAATTTCTTCTTGATTCCAGACTCTGCCCTTCTTTGCTGGCTTGAGGAGCTGACCTCTCCTCCAAGTGGTCTTTCTTGTTCCTGTTGGAATGAACTGGCTGATGCTTCCATGCTAGGGGGGCCCATACCCATGGATGGTCCAATAGGCATCTCTTCTTCAGAAAAAGGGTTTAATCTTTGCCTTTTCTCCCCTTGTTGACTTGCTGATGTAGTGAGGGGAGTTTCTTGCTGTCTGTCCCTCTTCCTAGTTCTCTCTTCATTTATTGGGGTTTGAAGTACCGAGGTATCCATTGCTGTTTCCTGCCTTGGAGGCACACTTTCTTGAGCCTATTGCTCTGTGGATACAGGGGCCTCAGCCATTTCCTCTTGTTGTTTTGCCTGTTCTTTCTGTTGTTCTGTTGTTGGGAGTGTCTGCTCCTGCTCCATTTCTTTTCCCTTATCTGTGCTAGCTGCTTGAGGAATAGTTTGAGCTGCTTGCTGGGGAGCTATAGAAGATGAGGCAGCTGCTCCAAGTTGAGTATGATAAGAAGAAGAAACCTGTCCACAATATTCCAAGTCAGCTTCCTTCTCAAGTTTCTTTGCTTCTTTTTGTGCTATTTCCTCTTTAGAACTTGCCTCTTCTAAGGTGCCCTCTTTCCATCTTAACAGATTTGCATATTTTTCAATATGAGGCAACCTGACATGATCATAGCTAGCCAAATTATATTTGACCCTTCTAAGACTAATGAAATGATTGGGATCATAAGGTATCCAGAGGAAACTGGTTTGCAACTCGAGGCGTTGCAGGATCTTATCTGCTTCTTGCCATGCCTCTTCTCTTTTATTATAAATAAATGGGCCTAGCTGGTTTCTGATTTTGAGTTGTACCTTCTTATTTTTGCTGTGGAAATGGATCATGTCTGCATTTCCAAATTGTCTGAAATATTCTAAAGCAAAAAGTCTCATAGGGACATATCTTTGTAGCCTATATGGGGCTAACTCACAACCATATATTCTGATCACTGTATGGTGTTGGTAAAAGTACCAATCCCCAATGCTGTAGGCCTTTGAGAGCTGGAGGATTCTTTGCATCTCATTTGTCAATCTTGGAGGAGGGGAACTCAACAGCAAGGACATGGCTGGATGGATAAAAAGGTCTATGAATTCGCAGTAGCTATATGGTGAAAAAGATATGTGATGAAAGATTGAAGACCAAAATACCACAGACCTTTGGTTTCCCTCAGCATCAAACTTCTTGAGAGTAATAGGGAAGCTATCAGGCTGATAAAATAGGAACAAGTGATAGATGTAAGAAGTGTATCTAAATATCCTTTCCCTCTCTAAATTCATCAATTGCTCATGAATTTTATTGGCAATGTATGTAGCATAATCATAGTGAACAGAAGGAGGCTTTCCAGGGGAGAAGATAGACATCATGGCTAGAATGGTTTCATCAACATCCTCAGTTGATCTGTATCCCAAGACATAACTGATCATATCCACAAGTATTTTTCCCAACTCATTGAGATATACATTTCCAATAGGAGTCCTCATAGTTTGAGAGCCTGATTGAATGAATAGTTGATTAATCTCTATGATTTGGGCACTGGACAACTTGCCTCCTTGCTTTATCAAGTCCATCATAGATAGAGGAGTCAATGGCTTTGTAGTATGAAAGTGCAGCATTTGATTTATAGCCTCAGGGGTGACATGGAACAAAACTGAGCCTGAGGGACTGAGGACAGCTCTCTGACATGGGTCATAGTTGGCACTGCATCGATGGATTAAATCTGGTAGGATATTGACTTGAGGAAGATTGAAAATGGGCAAATTGGAGTCCCAAATCCCTAGAATATCATTTCCACTGAGATGTTTGGCTTTTAGCTCATTGATCAAATGAATATGATACTTGTTGTACTCTGGGATTACTTCTGCCATCTGGTAGTCTCTGTCAGCCAGGGGCAGCCATTCTAGCTCTCTTTGTGGGGCATTTAGAGGTGGAATGTTTAGAGCTACTGGTGTCTCCATGGGTTTGGTGCTCTTCAAGCAGAATTTCACTTGGGAATGTAGGCAAACGCGGCTTTGTGCAGGGAATTGAGGTAAAAAGGATTTTTACTGAAAACAGGGCAGTTCTGGTGTAAAAGGGGCACAATTGGTCAGTCTTGGGAGGAATTGAATCACTAGCAGGACAAAAAAGCTTGAGTTTCAGGGGAAAATGGCAGTTCTGGGCGTTTTTTATAGCGAAGAACGAACTGAACCAGGTGCAGGAAGAAACGGTAAATACCTGGTCACGGCGCGATGGGTGGAGGCTTATCCAAGCTGAATTCTGGGCGGCCACGGCTCTGAATCAATTTTTTGCAGGTTGGCGGTGAGAAGGACGTAAAAATTCATGCAGGAGGCATAACAGTCTTTTTCACAAAAACACGAAAAAACGTGAATTTGGGCAAAAATATAGGAAATTTGGCCTTTGGCGCACTTTTCTCGGATGACGTCAACATGACGTCATAGGTGGGGTCATGGTACGAAATGATGACGTGGCGGTCTGTGAGTCGTCCACGTGGATAGGGGACGTGGCAGACAGCTCGGGGCGGTGGTGGGTCGGGCGCTGATGTGGTGCTGACTTGGCAATGGCGTGGAGGTGACGTAGGGCCGACTGGGCGGGCGGTAAGCGGAAGGCGGTAAGCGGTAATATCGGACCGCTTAAGGTACGGGCGCGGTATTGGCAGGAGGCCGCCCGATACAATTATATTGTGACGCGTGTCCAGCGCCCTACGTCACCATTCTGACAATTTCGAGTGCTAACGTACCGCCATCGGAGGCAACCCAATATTGATGAGGACCGTCGGATGGGAGGACCCAGATCCGACGGTTGACGGGGAGAAAAGGTGATCGGACCATACAGCGGGGAGCGGGTAATAAATAATTATATTTCTGGAAATGCGTGCCAGGAACAAAACTTAGGACAACGGCGGACTTGCGCGTTTTGCAATGTTTTTTAGAAGGGGTATATACATAATTTTTGGGGTTTTTAATATACAATAGTGTTATAATGATAGGGAAAAGGGGAACATAGGGAGTTAAGTAATAATGGAGTTAGTAGTTAGTATTAGATGGGAAATATGGAAGAGAGGAAGCAACCACTAAGTTTTTTAGGGAAGAAACTTAGTTATGAGAGTAGATCAAAATGAAAAGATTTTTACACAGGAAATGTGGCTCCTTATGTAACCAGAATCAACAAAAGAGTTTGACTTCTCTTATGATCAAAGGTGATAGTGGGATGTTAGAAAGAAGTTTGACAGGGAATGATTGGGAAGTTAGACATGCTTCACTTTATTGCTACAAAATTTTTGAATAGGAAGATCTGCACTTGCCACCATGTGTTTCCTTTGCTTAGGCCAGTGATATGAAAGAAATCATGCTTCTGCAACCCCATCTACCTACCCATTCTATAGCCTAGCATTTTTTGTTACTTCAAGGAGGGTGCACTTAGACTGGCAAACCCTCAATTGCTCTTTTTCTTTTCTTTTTCCATTTTCTTTTGATTTTCTATCTAAGGCTAGCCTTATTACTTCCAAGGCCCCAGATTAAGCAGTTGGGAACCTTCATTCTCTACCTAACTACTGATCTGCCAAGATTGAACAGTTTGGACAGATTTCTTTCTCTAATCTACAACAGAAATTGAAATATGGCATGACCCAGTTTAGACTGTTGAATCACCCATTCAGAAGTAGGACATGCATCAAACAACTGTAGATAGGTGTTTTCCACAAAAATATGAGATCTTTGCATCGCCAAAGTAGAGCATATTTGGCACTTCCCCTGCCAATCATGAAAAATAAAACCTATTGGTATAGGTAGCTAACACAACCTTATTGAGGCTCCAACTTAATGACAAATGGGATCCAATATGCTTTAGGATCCAACTTGATTGAGGCTCTAACCTGCTTTAGGCTTCATTTTGATTGAGGATTCGACCGTGATGGAGGTTTCGAACTCCTCCTTCAATTTCCTTGTGGACCTCTATTTCATATCATTTTCAAACTAGATCTATTTCCATCATATATCACTAATGTATAAGTAGACTCCACAACCTATAATTTATGTCATTGTGAAGTTCACAATCACTACCAAAACCTACAAGCACTTCCACCACTACATGTGGGCTTCATTCAATGAACCTATGACATACCACGTGTATTTGTGGAATACTAAATGATACCATTAATTTGAGTACAAATTGGAAAATACCTCTAAAAAAATAAATTAACCCTCTACCAATACAAACCCCATAAACCTTCCCAATTTAGAAAACCCCTACTTTCACTAGATATTGTAGATATCTGTTTTTTCATTAACATTTTGTATACCCCTTAATAGTTTTTCATTAACTTTGAGCTCCATTTTTAATACCTGCCAATATAAAAATTGTAACCCCCTATTATATGCTCAATATAATATGTCAATTTTTCCTCAATATATATCCCCCAATATGAACGCACGTGGTATGGTATTGCTCCCCTAATGAAGCTATCATGCACCATTTTCACTACAATCACTTTTATCACAACCACTATCATGAATTGTAAATACTACCATAAACTATCATAAAAACAATTGTCACTAGTTTTCAAGTTGTTTCCCATACTCTACTTCTACTAGTTCATCAACTTTGTCACTCAATTCCCTTGTCAGAACCTAGTTTCACTATGCATTCAAAAAGATTACAACTTGGTTATAGCCCCTCAAAACACACAAAGTGCATTATAGTTTTCAAACTAGTGTCAAAATGGCATCACACTCTCTTGTTAGATTCACTTCTAAGACCCAATCTCTCAAATTCTTCTGGAACTCAATTTGGAAAAATAATGGCATCAAAAACCAAAAATAACCATATAAAACTATATAATAAATTATGTGTGCTATAGTTTTCCTGTTTCCAGGCATGCTAAACAGAATACCCAAGTTCGTCGCTAATGCTACTGTTTGTGCACTTCTTATGTGTTATCTATGTGAAAAAATAACAAACATATTTTAGGGATAAAAATATGAACTAACATGTCACCTTCAGGGGTTGAACCCACAACCTTGTGTATACAAATTCTCACATCTTACCAACTCATCTACCTTGGTGTAGCTTGTAATGTTATGCTTAATGATTCTCTTATTATAATAGTTTGAACTCCAAACTAGGCAAGACCATTACCACATCAAACCTTCCCTATGTTTTTCATGTTGATCCATATCTCTATGCAAATAGTAACCTACAACTTATATCAACCTTCCCCTATTATATATGCAGAAAAAGAAAGAGCCACCATGACTTTTCTAGCAACATATCACATGAAAAATCCTCTTTGTGTTGTTGTAACTAAAGAAAAGTTTCCCATATATATACATAGTCAGAGGCACCATGTCTTTGATGGAAACCTCTTACATCAATCGTCCTTCATTGTTTGTTGTAAAAAATTCAAAGATGTCAATATCTATATATCTACGACAATATTGTTCCATCATGGCTAATTTTATGTCTATATGTTCTACCAATAGAATACATTCAATGCTAGACCTCACAAAAAATAATTGATCTTTCTGTATAAATGCTTGAATAATTGTGTGTTTCAGAGAAATCGATGATCTCTTATATTTATAGTATGCGAGTGGTCCTAGGGGTTGGGTCAAGATAACCACAAGCCACATCATTTTGGGCTTAGAAGCTAGAGGCTTACCCATTGGAAAATATATAAGGATGACCATTTGACCCTTCTCAAGATTCCATATGACCAAGAATTGGACCAACATTAGCACCTTTTTTATTTTGGCCCCATATGACCATGTGATCGCCCCATGTGAATTGAGGTCATTAGTAATTCACATGATCATGTCAACATTAAATCATCATAACATGTGGTAGTTCTTGAGGGGTGCTACATGTCACATATTTTTAGAATTTCCACTAACCACAGTGTGCCAAATCTCCTTACCATGTGGCAACCTCTAGTGGTGAAGCACAACTACGATGACATCATCTAATGAGATGTTGAGCTATTTTTTCTATTGACTATGCAAGAGTGCAATGTGTCATTCATCCAATAGATCCATGTCACCATCATGTGAAACATTGTCATGTGTTGTCATTCAATTGGGTCTATACAACTAGTTAAACATCGTGTAACTTTAACATGATGTGTTCGATGAAATCTTATGGGTGTTATTGATTGGATTAAGAGTTTCACACCACTTGAAATCATTAAATATTGTGCATTCTTAGTTGTGTTGTTCCTAATAATGCACATTGATCTCAAGAATGGCACCATTATTGGTTGCGTTGTTCTCAAGAATGGCAATGATTTCCTCCTAGGTGGTAGTTGGGGTCAGTCCCTAGCTGACCGCCCCTTGTCTTCTCTCTGTGACTTAATGGTCCCTATGGAATATGGCTCTTCTCCTCTAGCTGTAAACATTATTTTTCCTCTTTCTTCCATTAAGCCTTGTTCGTTGATGATTGCAGAAATAGGGAAGCATTTTCATAAATCCATTGCTCCGTCAAGTGGTTACAATATCCTAGCTGTAGGTATGAATGTTGACATTTATCATGTGGTTTTTTCCACTGTAATCTTTGGGATTATTCCCTATTCTAAACTGGCTTCATCCTCTGAATTCATCGGGGTTCTTCCCTCTGCCTCTTTACCTTTTTGCAGCATTGTGAAGACTACTTCTTGTAGTCTTCCTATAGGGCCGCCTCTTCCTTCTGCTCATGACACTCTAAAACCAGTTTATGGATTCCTCTCGTCTATGACTGTATTTTTCTAAGTTCCCATGATTGAGGTTCCTGTAGTGGTTGAGGCACTTTATGAGGAATTTTTTTTTACAGGAGTTGATTCATTTACAAGTTCAATGGCTTGTGGCCAAGGCTCATTGATCTTCATTTTTGGATTTTCGACAAGTGGAAACCTCTAATTTCTGATGCTTTGAAGATCTACCCATTGGTGCTAGGTTTTTTATTGTTGTATTTGACAAACTTGAAGAAATAACTTTAATTTCTAGCTCTGGTCTGTGGTTTTTGGGTAGCACAAGGATCTCTATGTAGCCTTGGTTTCCCTCTTTCAAACCCCTCATAGCTTCAATAACGATTTCTCTAATTTGGGTAAGGCTCCCTAATATTCCTTGCATTTGAGGAATCATGCTTCATTGAATTCAATTGGTGATTCTTTTTGCAGATTCTACTGTTGAGGTGATGATAACAAAATCTACCTGAAGCCCACATATGCAAGACATATGCTTGCATATTTGTGGAAATGGATTTTAGTAAAGGTTTTCTAGCTGAAATTAAGTTAACAGTTCCTGGATATATTTCAATACAAAAATTAGACTATGCAAATATCTCCTTTCATTCTAGAGCCTACTACTAGACTAACCATTCTCTCAAATTATGTCCCAAAGTTGGGAAGAATAAAGATAAGAATATGAGTCATAAAACTTGTTGGTGGTGTTGAAAAATGTAGCTTTAGTTGGTATTTTCATTGGCATATTATTGGAGAAAATTAAAATTTTATTCTTGTCAAGTTGGCTTCCTAAAATATTAGGTTAGGTCCATGGTATAAAAGGTGGCTTTTCAAGGGTTGTGACCTTCACATTGATCACTTTAAATAGAGCCAAGTTGGAGGTCATTTGGTATCGAATTATCACATAAAAAAAAACATGGTCTCAAATCTAAGGTGATGAAGAAGGAAGTCTAAAGGTCACAACCTTTTGGCATATTTACAATAGTTACAAATAAAGGTCTATAACATTCAGTAATTTCCAAATATTACATTTGTCTGAGGTCTACTTTGTTATTCAATGTCCAAGCTCAAATAGTCAATTTGAATCTTTGTAACATGATCTAAAATTATGAGACATCCAATCTACTATATCAAATATATTTTGGTGATATTTTTGAGGTCTGCAATATCAACTATAGGATTGTATCTTTAAGCAAGGAAGAATGCATATTTAAGAGTGATGGTCTGAAATTTCCATAGGCTTCAAAGCTCCGTCTGAGATAGAGAAGAAACCCTTTCTCTTATGGTTGCATGAATTTTTATTGCAGGCCGAAAGGGACAATCTTATGTGCATATGAGCTAAAGTAGATGATTATTGTTGTGGCTTATCTCTCGTATAATTCCTTACAGAGATTAGATTCAGATTGTGGCTTGCATTATATAGTGATCGTATTCACACTCTTTTTATCTCTGAAGTTTGCATCAACTGTAGCTCATACAATATCACTATGATCATAATTGTTCTATGGTCCACATTAGGTTTGTTGGGAAATCCTTATCTTTTATCATCAATGGCTTCTGTGTGGCTTGCATTCTCAAGAGGATCATGTATGTATATGTATGTATGTATGTATATATATATATATATATATATATATATATATATATATATATATATATATATATATATATATATATATATATATATATATATATATATATATATATATATATACATACATACATACATACATACATACATACATACATACATATATAGTGTGGATTTGTGGCATCAAAATTTGTGGTCAATCTAAACAACCATGAAGAAGTTTGAAACAAAACTTATGAAAGAATTTGATAATATTTCTTGAGTATGATTAGATCTTGTGATATCTTTGAGAATAGTTTGAATTAGAGAATCAAATCAAGGTAACATAAGAAATCTATGTGAAAGTCTCCACATCAAGGTTTGAGTTATGAAGATCTATAATCATGAAAACAAATAGAACTGCAATGATGTTTGGCAACCAAGAGATTTAAGTTATCCAGGTTTCAATGAACCATCTCTGGAGTAGTGAGTATATCTCTTCATAAAATAGAACTATGAAAAGTATAACAAGCGAGTGACATAAAGGAAGGCTTTATAAATTGTGACACCAAAGGTTCTCTTGATGATATTGACATTTGAAAATGACATGGATGATGTTATTGGATTGTTTAATGGTAATCTAGACTCGATGATGCTTACACATTGATGTTGATGATGATGATTTCTCCTTGAACATGATAATGTGGAATTCTTGATGATCTGAAGTTAATTAATGCTGAGTTGGTCAAGTTCAATGCCTTGATGATATAAGCAAGTTTTTTTTTGTTATTGCTATTTTTTAATGTAAGTAATATTTTTTGTTATTTAGACATAATCATTTGCACAAAAAGTAATTGAGTAAGCAAGAGTGAGATTCTTGATGTTTGATAATTCTTTAAATTAAAATTAATCAAACATCTACAATCATTTCAGTTTTTTTTCATTATAGCCTCCATTGATTATTACAAAATATAATTATTTTATTTTAAAATGGATATATGTCAACACAATATTGAGCATGAAAGCAATTACACAATTCTCTCATGCTTAGTTGTAAAATGGCAATGTAAATTCATTATGAATTTAAAAAAAGAAAAAAGTTGTAAAATGGCAATGTAAATTCATTATGGATTTAAAAAAAAGACAAAAATAGACAAATTATTTTATATTTACTTTCAATTACTTTAACCACTCTCTATATATATTTTTAATAAAGATTTAAAAACTTAAAAAATTAATTAATTAAAGTAAAAATATCTCTAAATACAGAAATATGAAATATGACGGTGGTAATGATAAATTAAGAACCATTTGATCATATAATTTAAGATAATAATTCACATTAATCAATAACCATTTAATCAATAAGAATATTAAAATACAATAAGTATAAATTTTTTTCTCTCTCTAATTTATATATTTACTTATCTATTTATATAGAGTTTATTTGAATCATGTGGTGAAATATTTTTGAAAAGTATAAGGTTTAAAGATTTTTTTGCTTCTAATTACTTTACATGAAATTATATTAAGACAACATGCATAACATATTCATATTTGGTGTTTATTATAATTGACATTACCTTTTCTATTTAGAAAATAGTTTATTTTTATTTTAAAAGAAACATATGTTAACTCAATATCATTAAACAGACACATAATTAGACATAATTATATTTTACAATTTAATAAAATGGATATATATAACATTATATTCACTAACCATCTTCTATTATTAAAAAATATATTTAAATATCATCCGCCAAATGATACACCCAGTTAAGTAACTAAGTGTCCCAGGAAGATTGAAAATTTAGTTAAATCAGAATAGAAAGATTTAGTTAAGTGAATTATCAAATAGAAAGTCAAGTCATGACGGGCAGATAGATTGTTTGTCTCTTTCACACGTGAAATTAGATGAATAGGTTGCATGGAGACCTGGATGGATAAAGTTGCATCATCAATAGGGTTTAAATCTGCGAATGTCCCATTGAAAGTTGCATGGCATTGTTGAGAAAGGTTAGGCGTTGCACTGTGATAACAACGTTGGTCGCCATCTACTGAACGTATAAGGTGCGGAATTCAATTTTATACAGACCACGGCCACGATTCAGATCCCTTCTTCAATATTCCTGGTTCTGTAGAGCCTGATGGCGGCAGGTTCTGTGCACCCAGTGGCAGTGGGAGTGTCACACGAAAGAGCATAGCAATACCATGCTTAGTTAAGTGAATTATGTACTTTCTTGCTCATTTTCATGGTTGGACTCTTGAGGGAGAAGATATCATTGTATTATTCACTGTATCTCTGCAATTTTTGGCAAAGGAAGACCAGGGTTTTGCAGTCCTTTTTGGGATTCTTGTGGTTACATGTATTGATGGTGTGTCTCTCTATGTACTTGTAAGTGTGTTATGTGAATCATTTCCTTTCTTTTCCTTCTGCACATTAAAAAAATGAAGTGTTAAAGTAGAATTCATGACTGTCATGCTCTGCTTTTAAGTTTGTTTAATTTCAATGTTTTCTATTGTTTAAGGAGAATTCAAAGTTATTGTTTGCTCTCCTTAGCTCCTCACCTGTCTTTCTCATCCATTCACCTCAAATCTAAGGCATCAATACTGTCTCCTACCTCGCCCCAAAGAACCCCCTATAGAAACTGTGTCCAATCCCTGCACCCAAAATTGCCACCTCCTCAATTTGCCACCAAAAACCCTAAAAAGCCCAAATCAACCCTTTGATCAGTTTACTAGCCTAAAATTAGTGTTACCCTGTTGGTCATCTCACCAATTGAATATCTTTACCGAGATAGACCGGAGAGAGCCCTCTCCTGCCCCGTAGGGCTAGCTACGAGGCTAAGTGGTTTGATGTTGCCTTGAGGTTTACCTTTCTCAGCCTGAGGTGAAATTTCAAGCGCTAACACCATCAACGTCTTGTTCATTCTTTCTGCAACTCCATTTTGCTGAGGCATATATGGAGTAGTCTTTTATTGTGCTATACCACACTTCTTATAGAATTCTTCAAATTCCTTACTGCAAAACTCTCCACCGTTATCTGTCCTCAACACCTTTATCTTTTTCTCTGTCTGGTTTTCCACCAGAGCCTTAAATTCCTTAAACTTGTCAAGGACTTTAGATTTTTTCTTAAGGAAATATATCCATGTTTTCCTTGAGAAGTCATCTGTAAATGATACATAGTACATAGACTTACCTAGTGATGGAACCTTTACAGGTCCAAATACATCCCTGTGCACAAGCTCTAATATCTATTTTGCCCTCTTACCACCATAGGGGAAACTCACTCAATTCTGCTTCCAATATACACAATTTTCATAGAAATCAAAATCCAGAGAGCTATTACTCATACCTTCTACCATACCTTTACCATGAAGTATTCAAAGGCCCTTCTCTCCAATATGTCCAAGCCTTTGATGCCACAACATGGTCTTCTCTCCAGAGACCACTAGATTTTCTGCTCCACTTTCAGGAACCACACAGATGTTGCACCCATCAACAACAGTTCTACCTTATACCTTGTACAAAGTTCCAATCTGAACTCCCCGTATCAATACCAATGCTTCCTGAACCATCTTGCAGTATCCTTCTCGAACATTGTTTGTACACCTGCATCATCCAACTTGCTTACAAAAATTAGATTTCTAGCTAATGCAGGAATATGTAGGACACCCAGAAGTGTTCTAACCCTTCCACCTTG
Source organism: Pinus tabuliformis (assembly GCA_031772625.1). Taxonomy (NCBI): domain Eukaryota; kingdom Viridiplantae; phylum Streptophyta; class Pinopsida; order Pinales; family Pinaceae; genus Pinus; species Pinus tabuliformis. The sequence continues at coordinate 1,375,478,665 of CM062820.1, read as the reverse complement.
CAAATTCAACTTTACTTTTCCATGACCAACGATTCTAGCCTTCCTATCATCCCCTAAGAATACATCACCACCATCGTATTTCTCATACTCACAAAACCACTCTCTATGGGGGGTGAAGTGAAAGTATGCACCAGAGTCAATCAACCATACCTCATGATTTACATGTGTACTTGAAGAAGCCAAGTACACATCCCCACCTTCATCTGAGGTGGTTTTCACCTCTGCAGAAGGAGCATCATTAGATCCATTTCCTTTTTCAGAAGCTTTAGATTTACAATCCCTTTTGTAGTTGTTTCCAGGAAAACTAGTGTCTTTTCGATCTGCTAGTCCCACTAGGATTGGCAACTATCCTAGAAACAAACAATCAATGAAATTTGTGATTTCCTCTATGTATGATAGATAAGAGAGAAGCAAAGGGGACCAACTTGGATCTTCTGCTTGACTCCTTGCTTGATTTCTCTCCCCCTTGATAGAGCTTGCAACTCCTCTCCTACTTGTCTCGCTTAGAGAATACCTGTAGAAACAGAGTAACAAAACACCATCAAAGCATCTTGATCTATTATATCATAAACAATGCAGAATCATAAATACATTGAACATACAATGGCATTCACAAATAACAAGATTCACAAGTACACAATTGTATGGAGGAAAACTCAAAGAACTTTATTAAAATAGAAGGGAGAATTACAACCCAGCTGTCTGATCCAGCATCATCCTCCCAGCATCAAATTCCTCTTCACCTCATGAAAAGCAAGATCACCCAACAATACAATGCTCCTTCTCAAAGACAAACTAACAACACTTCCTTACAAATTACAAAATTCCAGCCTCCAGATCTCTCAGATGAGGGATCCATTTATAGATGTGTGCAAGGGTGTGAGTAATCTATGGGTTTTTTATTAGTGTCATTCCACTTGTATTTCTTGGTTCCACTTGGAGATTTCTTGGATCTCTTACTCATCCTTGGGTGAATTCAGAGAGGCAAGTGTCATAGGAGAAGTTTCTAGAAGATTCCATGAGCATCCACTTAGCAAATTGTCTCAGACATTTGTCCATTATCGCTCATCGCACCCCACAGAAGGCCTCTTTAGTATGCATTGCACCTAGCTAGTGTAGGAGTTAGTATGCATCGCACCTTAATAGTGGAGCAGTCAGTATGGTCTAGTTTTGGCCAGTTCTTAGTGATATTTTAGGTGGAACTTCTGGGGAATGATGTAATCAATTGACTATGATCCTTTAGGGTATGAAACAACACTTTTAGGGGTTAAAGAGCCCTTGGTTTATTGACATATAAGTTTGGGGTTGCAGTGCCCAAATATGTCTATAATAGTTGCCCCCAAAAGCATGAAGTCGTAAATCTTTTGATGTCGGGTGAAATGATTTATCATGAGGATCTGAGGTATTCAAACTGGAAGGTGACCTGTATAGGATACAATACAATACATCATCATCATATTATTTTCATGACCTAGCTGAGGTAGGCATTCCCATGCTCAGCTTTATAAATTCATTTTTCATGTACATAGGACAGACAATCATCTGCGGTTGCAGACTGGTGATTCTTAATATGTAGCGAGTCATCATCCCTTAGCTTGGATGATCATCTGTGCAGCTTTTGTGTACATTTGATGTCTTTATATTCCTGAATATATCGCAGCCTGGATGGATGAAACTAGATCCAGGGTCTTCAAACTTGTTCAGTCTTCACTCGATGTACAAGTCGATCCATGTGAAAAGATGTCCTGAAGTCGAACAAGGAAAGACATCACCTGATTACCAGCCAATATTGTAAGCTGTTAACATGGGCGAGAGGAATCACCGATAATTATAATGACCCTCAAGGCACTATAGTACAATTCACATGGTGTGAATGTATGATCCGATGTCGAACACCACTCAAAATCTCTCGGTCGAAGGCCATTGATGTAAACCTGTCGCCGGAAGTGAGAAAGTTGCCATTGAGGCAAGCAAGCTTCAAAGTACTGAAAGGGTTGTTTCTAAGTCAACTTCTTGGATAATGAGTTGACGTTGACAAGAAGTGACCTGTCGTAGGAGGACCTTAATGTATCCCACATCTACGACACGAAACGAAGCAAATTATTTTCTGGAGGTGAAAACGATATGATGATACAAGGTTCAGGAATGGCGGTCATGAAAATGAAGGGTGAAGGTATTGCAGTGGATGAGGTGTTAACTAGATGGTGAATTCTCTAAATTACTTCTCTTGAACATATCGATGACACTGAGATGGATTGGTAGTGTTAACCCCAAAATATGGATGGTATGGAGGACCAATGGTGATATGACCGGTGAACGGAATAACCCAAACCGACTCAATCATGGTGATTGAGTGAGAGTGTCATGTTCAAGTGCGAACTTCTACCAATAAAATTCTTCAAGTTTTCTTCCCTTTTTACCCAGTCATTGCTGACCAGTACCTCTTTATTTTTGTCAAGCTTGAGGAGGATAACATATGCTTGTTCTATAATTTTCCCTTCGGGCAAACCTGTCGCTATGTTTTAGCGAGCCTAGCGATAGTGAAACTCGTTCCTATTTGGGTGGACAATTTTGTCGCTATTGTTTTAAAGAGTTTAATGACAAGGATAACTCGTTCCTTTTCATGTTTAGAGATTTTAAAAAAGGATGAAAAGGAAACTCCAGCAGTTCTTTTTCGTAGCATAATCCCTTAAGTTCAAAAAAGATTAATACGAAAGGGATGACTGTTCTATCACTTTAGCGAGCTGAAAAAGATGCACTCAATTTTTTTTGTGGGATAATCCCTCAGGTCCAAAAATACTAAAATATACAGGAGGGATGGCACTTCCAATAACTTTAGTAAGCTGGAGAGGCCAATAGCTTGACAATCTTTTCATATTTAACGAGTTTGAAAAGAGTTTAAAGGAGACTCGTTTTTTAGGAACGAGTGGTGCTTTAGGGTAGTAACTGGTTCTGGATAAGCTTGGAACTCCTCAAAACATGGTTATGTGAAGAGGGTGGCTACCAGGACCACTCATCGCAATTGTTCCTCAAAAAGGTAAACAATCAAGTGGAAGCGTATGATCGGCCAAAAGAATGGAGGTGATGGTAGGAACACAACCAAGGCTCAAAAGGCTAATAGCAAGGCAATCACAAAGGTTATTTATCGAAGGTGGGTTCATTTTTTAACGAGCTTGAACTCTAGGGAAACATATGCTTAGTTGGTAGGTTCAGTTTTTAATGAGCTTTAACCTTGCGGAAACATTTCTCATTGCCTTTTTATGTAGGCTAGGAACGACCAAACTAAACAGCTAGAAAACTAGAAAGTTAAGGAACTACTGAGGTTAGGTACGATGGTTTCATCTGCAGAACAGTCAAAATGCTTCCTTTGATTCATTTATAGCGTAGACAAAGGTGAATGGTGGATCAGACCAATCACCTAACCTAAGAAGTTGGAAACACTAAAAAGCTAAAAAGCTAAAAAGTTAAAAAGCTAAATAGCTAAAAAATGAAATTGGTCATTTTTAGTTTTCATAAAAAGGTTTGCATGCCCCCAGGTATTGAGAAAAGGAGAGTCTCCACGTAACCATACGGAAATCACTGCGGTTAAGCAGGATTGTTTTTTGTCATCGGAGCCAACGAAACATTTCCTTGGCTTTTTCCATCGAATAGACAAAGGTGAATGGTGTGAGATAACACTTCCAATCGCATAACCTATAGGGAAACCTATCATTTCAGCTGGGTTCATCTACTAAAGCAGACCAGGGTGCATGCCCCCTAAGCTTCGTTACATTCACCGGATTACTCTCGAAAATTAGGTGGATGGAATGAAGGTTGAAGAGACACTTTTGACACAGTAGGACCATTTAGGGATGATGTTTGTCTTGAAGCTGTGCTTGAACCAGGGAATGTATGCTGGTCAATAGTGATAATTTTGTGTTCATGCAGGAAACACATCACTCAAAAGAGCATCGAGACAATAGCTTCCATGTTGTAAACATAATCGCGTCCAATGAGTATATTGTAATCTAACAGTCCTTGGACTACCATCACATTCAAGTGAACGGTTTTCCTTCCCAAAGTTATTAGCAACTTAGGAAGGATCCCTAACGGTCGATTGGTTCCTTTATCAAAGCCTGACAAATTCTGTGTCACAGGCATAAGTGATGGTGAACCAAGCGCTTTCCAAGTAGTTGAGGAAAGGATACTCATTGAAGCCCCTTCATCTATGATAGCACCAGACACGATCATTTTGTAAACTTGTACTATGATCTGGAATGGTACATTTGAAGGAAGACGAGATCTTGCTAGTCGATTCCAATCAAAGGAAGCGATTAGACTACTTGGAGGGGATACCGAATAAATGGTTGAATGAACCCATTGAACTGGGGGATTTTCCTCCTGTTGTAAAGGAATGGGAAGATTGCCCCCAAGTTCATCAGACTATGTATCAACAAAAAGAATTTGAACGGTATCGTTCTCATTCTCTTTGGAAATTGTATCATCTGAAGGCGGACCTTCTGAAGGCAAGACTGGGTCGACTGCCATCTTGACCTATTGACTTTGGTTCGGTATTGACTCAGAAGATTCACTCTTAACGATAGGTGTTTCGACCGATGATTGAGTTATGCCAATTAGATTTTCAACTATTAAAGGACTTGAGGTGAGTTTCTTGTATCCAGATGGAAGTCACTACGGTGAAGCAGGACGGTTACGCAAGAATCTTTTGGCCTCATCCAAAAAAGGACAATGGGGAAGGTGATGGTCCCCTTCACATAATCCACATGGAATTTTGACCTTTCCTTTCTGTCCAGGAACTTCATTTTCACTAGTTGATGGTGTACTGTCAACATGATCACCAAAGGTTGATGACACCAGATGGTGCGAATGGGGAGACCATTCTCTCAAGATCCACGGAATGCAAGGACAATCTCGATGAAAATGGTTTCCTCTGCAAATTACACAAGGTTATTTAGGAGATTTAATGTGCGGATTTTCACCAGATGATTCTTTGTTTCCCCCTTGCTTAGCTGAATTCTTTTTCTTCTTATCCTTCCATTTCTTCTTCTTCTCAGCTACTTGGTTACTAGTATCACTATTTTCACCAAGAAAAGAGGAAGAAGGGGAGGGAGAAACAAACAAAGTAGAAGGTGAATGGTCAACTTTAGTATCAAATGGTTGCTGATTCGATTGTTGAGGAATTATGGTATTTTGAACGACAGAGGTTGAGAATAGCCATACCAGTAGACCAATTGTGATTCCTGGAAGGGACAATGTGGCCATATATAAAGCACCAATATTTCCCCAAGAAGAAAATGGACTAGGATTCCCCTCAAGAGGGATTCCTTGATTGGCGAACTCCATTATCTCAACCTACGACCAACGAAGGAACAGGGATGTTATTTTGAATTTAATAAATTTTAATGACGCTTTGACACAACTTTGCTTTTTCAATTTTTAAGAGTCGAGAAAAAGTTAAAGATGATTCTAGTCGCCTTCAATTTTTAATGAGCCTGAAGTGACAAGTGGTCAGATGGACCTTTTATTTTAAGGAGTCGAAAAGGAATGAAAGTGACTACTCTGGAAATATAGACAGAGGGATTATCAAGCCAATCGCAAAACTGCAATATACACCTTGGTGGTAAATTAAAGAGAAATTACCAAGGACTTATGTATGGCAGTCAATCTTCCTGAATGCTGTGTTCAGTGCATTGCGATCGATAGGGCGACAGACATGGCTTCCTATGGATAAGGGATATAAGCCTATTGTGGCCTCCCAATATATACTCAACAGTACGAGGAGCACAAGTCCATGCTAGCACTTGTCGTATCAAAGAGGAGGAATCACCCAACCTTCGATGAAAATGATAGTTACTAGATTTTACGATGCCATAACATGTTTCTAGCCTAGACCTCTAGATGTGTTGCATTAGGTTCTAAAGCATTGTTAAGTTCATTGAGATTTATTTTAGAGTTGATCTTGTTTAGAAGTTTGTCTTTAAAGGTTCACCGCGTGATGTAGATGTAAAATTCCTAAATATGCAATCTAAAATGATAAACAATCGTTGTTTATTTTTAGCAATGAAAATCCTAGCTACTAAGGAAAGAAGATTACGATTCTTTCAAACAAAGAGCAAAGAGCACACACTAAATGCACTTTTCCTAAATCATTTTTCACACACAGTGTAAGTGCAAATGCAAATGCACGTATTTGTTTTTCGTTCCCCTTAATGTGAAGAATGCCAGAAAGGAAAATTAAGTATAGATTTGACCTATTTTCTTCAAAGCGACATTTTGACAATTTCTTTTCAAAATGAAAGGAAGAATAAACGAAACTTTTTGATTTCGATAGAAAAATACTTTCAACACTTCAAACATTAACAATTCAAGTCAAATACATGACAAAAGTTCAATCGACTATCTAGAGAAGGAAGACTTTATGACACTTCTCTTTTTTGAAAAAAACGACAGTTCGATTTAAGCAACTTTTCAACGAAGGACTGTAAATGATCGAAAAATACGTAAAAAAATTTACTAATCATAATCAATTGAGACTGAACTATGTAAAGCAAGGAAGCTTCAGCAATGAGATACTATTCATAAGCAACAGAAACAACTAAACAGAGCTGAAAGCAAAGACAAAATCCCCCAAATTTCAGGAGGAGAAATAGGATCACTCAGTCATCGCACTTGTGCTTCACAGAAACAGGGATGCATCACACCTGCTACACTTAGGAGGTGCGATGCATACTGTCTTCCAGTTACAGACAGTGCGATGGGTCAGGGAGCGCAACTCAGATGGGTTTTAGCTCAAATTTGCAGCTAATGTCAATGAGTTAAACTGAGCTATTATGAACAGTAAAGAAAGAATTAAAGGGGTATGATCTTAAGAGGTTATTGAGCTACCAACACGGCATCTAGAATGTTTGTAAGTCAGATGTTCAAATCATAAACTAAACTGGATATTGAGTGAAGCAGTAGACCAAGAGCAGTTCGAAGGCTATCTGGATAACTTCAGGCTCCATCAATAGTTTATAAAGAAAACAATAAACAACAAAAAAACAAACTATTCACTCCGCAACGGAGTCGCCATTTTGTTTTTGGGAAAATTAGTGTCTTTTCGATCCGCTAGTCCCACTAGGATTAACAACTATCCTAGAAACAAACAATCAAAGCAATTTGTGATTTCCTCTATGTATGGTAGATAAGAGAGAAGCAAAGGGGACCAACCTGGATCTTCCACTTGACTCCTTGCTTGATTTCTCTCCCCCTTGATAGAGATTGCAACTCCTCTCCTACTTGTCCCATTTAGAGAATACTTGTAGAAACAAAGTAACAAAACACCATCAAAGCATCTCGATCTATTATGTCATAAACAATGCAGAATCATAAATACATTGAACATACAATGGCATTCACAAATAACAAGATTCACAAGTACACAATTGTATGGAGGAAAACTCAAAGAAATTTATTAAAATAGAAGGGAGAATTACAACCCAGCTGTCTGATCCAGCATCAAATCCCTCTTCACCTCATGAAAAGCAAGATCACCCAACAATACAATGCTCCTTCTCAAAGACAAACTAACAGCACTTCCTTACAAATTACAAAATTCCAGCCTCCAGATGTCTCAGATGAGGGATCCATATATAGATGTCTGCAAGGGTTTGAGTCATCTCTAGGTTTTTTATTAGTGTCATTCCACTTGTATTTCTTGGTTCCACTTGGATATTTATTGGATCTTTTACTCATTCCTGGGCGAATTCAGAGACGCAAGTGTCGTAGGAGAAGTTTCTAGAAGATTCCATGAGCATCCACTTAGCAAACTGTCTCAGACATTTGTCCATTATCACTCATCCCACCCCAAAAAAGGCCTCTTCAGTATTCATCGCACATGGTTAGTGTAGGAGTCAGCATGCATCACACCTTGATAGTGGAGTAGTCAGTATGATCCAGTTTTGGCTAGTTCTGAGTGGTTTTTCAAGTGGAACTTCTGGGGAATGATGTAATCATTTGACTATGATCCTTTAGGGTATGAAACAAAAATTTTAGGGGTTAAAGAGCCCTTGGTTTATCGACATATAATATTGTGGTTGCAGTGCCCAAATATGTTTATAACAATAGTGCCCTTCCTTTCAACATTTCTAGCACACCACCTTTACAGGTTTTCCTGGAGATTTAGATCTCCCTCTAGATTTAGATCTCCCACTCGATGACTTTTTTTTGTTTCTTTTCCAGGATTGTTCGTGCAAACAAGGCATCACCATTCTGGATATCCATATTTTTCCGTCTCATTTCCTCCGTCAGCATGGATGAGACTATTTCATCAAACTGCAAGGTAGTTGCATTACTACCTATTGCAATAACCAAACTATCCCATGAATCTGGTAGAGAACACAACAAACTAATGCACTTATCTTCATCTAAAATTTTGATATCAATAGACAATAACTGAATTACCATAGTATTAAACACATTCAGATGCTCTATCCCCGAGTCTCCATCTTTCATCCTCAGGTTATACAGATTTTTCCGTAGGAACAATTTATTCACCAGAGACTTAGATTGGTACAAAGTCCCTAACTTATCCCACAAAGCCTTTGCCATAGCTTCCCTTGATACATTCAACAATACTGAATTTAAGGCAAAAAATATTATTGTGCTCTTTGCCTTCTGATCCAACTTCTTCCATTCTTCATTAGACACTCCCGTTGGTTTAGTACCCAGATCTACCATGATCCACTGACCTTTATCCACCAACAGATCCTCCATCTTGAGTTTCCACAACTCAAAACTCTGACCATTAAATTTCTTGATGTCTATCTTTCCACTGCTCACCATCTTCTTTCACTACTAGAATCTATCCTACAAATCTCGCACTGAACAGAGTCTACCACAGGCTCGAGCGAAACCCCTCAGCGATGAAGGTGTCCCCTTGCAACCAAAACAAATCTAATACCAAATGTAGGTTTTAACCCTGTATAGAAATTACCTGCATAAGAATTCTAAAACACAGAAAATAAACAATGCAAGATCATAACACATAGAACACATATACACAGAGATTTCCCCTGGATCCCAAAACTGGGACTACTAGCTTGATTTTTCATTATGTTCCTTTCAATGTTACAATACATATTTATACATGCCGAAGCATCCAATACCATGGACTGAAAACCATTGCATCCAAAACCATGGACCGAAAACCATCGCGTCCAAAACCATGGATCGAAAACCATCGTGCCCAAGACCATGTGCGAAAATCATGCACAAAACCATAGGTAGGTACGCCCAACCTCACATAGGGTCCAAAACCAAAATTTTCTGGGGCGCTGCCGTAGACCCCATAGAGTGGGGTTACCTACACCCCTCAAACCTCCCATGACTCCCCCCGCTATGCAATCGACGCAACGAAGGCAGGGCTCTACCCCCCTTCTAACCCCTCGGTTAACTATGTGGGCTAGTCGTGGAAAGAATATAACACAACCCAATAATTATCAGTCCCTATCTACAAACCACATGACCCAGTAGAGTCCCCAAAGGAACACAAAACGGGAATTTCTTTAGATTGAGTGCAATCTGGTACCTTCAACAAGTATCTAGCATCAGGTGCAAACTTGCCACATGGCGTTTTACCAGCCCAAACACAGTCCAATCATCAAAGTACACCTCCAGAAACTTATGAATGAATTCTTTGAATGCATCAATGTCTACGCACGAAAAAATCACAGGCACATTATTTAATCTGAAGACATTACAATGTACTGAAAACATCCCAACTCAGTTGCGAAGGTCATCTTGCTTCTATCTTCAGGCGTGATTTTGATCAGATGGTACCTAGAGAACCCATCAGTGAAGGAGTATGCTTCCTGGCCACCTACATTATCCAATTCCTCATCAGTGAACAAAGTCCAGAAAGGATCATGTATGCAAGCGTCATTCAACTTCCTGAGATCTACGCATATCCTTATTTCATCCTTCTGCTTCTTTTCATGTACCACCATTGGGATCACGCGATTAGATTCTTCTACGGGCTCAATGATGCTTGTTGCGAGCATCTTGTCTAGCTCTAAGCAAACCTTCTCCTTATACTTCATATTGATATGGTAAGGTCTTTGCTTAATCAGCTTCGCGTTGGGTTTTAACGTGATCTTCATAACGCCCAAGTCTCCTATTATCCCCTTTAGCTCCGTAAGCTTGGTAGGGAACAAATCCTAGTATTCATGGAGCAATTCAGCGACCCTATCTACCATTGCGTCATCCCAGTAATCTCCAATCTTTGTGAATTTGGGTTCCGTCTTCGTACCAATATTTACCTGTTTTGTTTTTAGTGGTGCAGTTATATCAGGATTCTCAATCTGCGGTCCCTTGACCTCACGATGACCCTCGATTTTAGGGATATTAATCTTTCATGGATCCTCGTCTTCTTCTTCAGTAGTCACATTATAGCATTCCAGTGTGTGGCTCAGCTGAGTAGTCCAATCGGGTTGAATTAGATCCAAAGGATCTTGCGGTATCCTAAAGATTGTTGCTTTAACTTCTTGTAGCGCTTTGTTAATACAGTCAAACCCATCTTCGAAGTTGAATGTCATTATGAATCCTTCATGCAGAATATCTCATTCACCTGTGCCATGGTAGAGCTTTGTCTCCAAGTAGCAGTTCATCAGGATGACATCCAAGTTATGACAGAACAAGTGCACCCATTCAGGTTGGGGTTTCGCTCCATAAGTGTTAGACCATTTGGCCAAGTGTGCATGTGGATCATCCTTCCCATCATATTTGTTTGTCATTCGTACCTTTAGATTCCTTTTATTTTTCCTCTTTCTTCCATTAAGCCTTTTCCGTTGATGATTGCAGAAATAGGGAAGCATTTTCATAAATCCATTGCTCCGTCAAGTGGTTACAATATCCTAGCTGTAGGTATGAATGTTGACATTTATCATGTGGTTTTTTCCACTGTAATCTTTGGGATTATTCCCTATTCTAAACTGGCTTCATCCTCTGAAGTCATCGGGGTTCTTCCCTGTGCCTCTTTACCTTTTTGCAGCATTGTGAAGACTACTTCTTGTAGTCTTCCTATAGGGCCACCTCTTCCTTCTGCTCATGACACTCTAAAACCAGTTTATGGATTCCTCTCGTCTATGACTGTATTTTTCTAAGTTCCCATGATTGAGGTTCCTGTAGTGGTTGAGGCACGTTATGAGGAATTTTTTTTTACAGGAGTTGATTCATTTGCAGGTTCAATGGCTTGTGGCCAAGGCTCATTGATCTTCATTTTTGGATTTTCAAGAAGTGGAAACCTCTAATTTTTGATGCTTTGAAGATCTACCCATTGGTGATAGGTTTTTTATTGTTGTATTTGACAAACTTGAAGAAATAACTTTAATTTCTAGCTCTGGTCTGTGGTTTTTGGGTAGCACAAGGATCTCTATGCAGCCTTGGTTTCCCTCCTTCAAACCACTCATAGCTTCAATAACGATTTCTCTAATTTGGGTAAGGCTCCCTAATATTCCTTGCATTTGAGGAATCATGCTTCCTTGAATTCAATTGGTGATTCTTTATGCAAATTCTACTGTTGAGGTGATGATAACAAAATCTACATAAAAGCCCACATATGCAAGACATATGCTTGCATATGTGTGGAAATGGATTTTAGTAAAGGTATTCTAGCTAAAATTAAGTTAACCGTTCCTGGATATATTTCAATACAAAAATTAGACTACGCAAATATCTCCTTTCATTGTAGAGCCTACTACTAGACTTTAACATTCTCTCAAATCATGTCCCAAAGTTGGGAAGAATAAAGATAAGAATATGAGTCATAAAACTTGTTGGTGGTGTTGAAAAATGTAGCTTTAGTTGGTACTTTCCTTGGCATATTATTGGAGAAAATTAAAATTTTATTCTTGTCAAGTTGGCTTCCTAAAATATTAGGTTAGGTCCATGGTATAAAAGGTGGCTTTTCAAGGGTTGTGACCTTCACATTGATCACTTTAAATAGAGCCAAGTTGGAGGTCATTTGGTATCGAATTATCACATAAAAAAAAAACATGGTCTCAAAGCTAAGGTGATGAAGAAGGAAGTCTAAAGGTCACAACTTTTTGGCATATTTACAATAGTTACAAATAAAGGTCTATAACATTCAGTAATGTCCAAATATTACATTTTTCTGAGGTCTACTTTGTTATTCAATGTCCAAGCTCAAATAGTCAGTTTGAATATTTGTAACATGATCTAAAATTATGAGACATCCAATCTACTATATCAAATATATTGTGGTGATATTTTTGAGGTCTACAATATCAACTATAGGATTGTATCTTTAAGCAAGGAAGAATGCATATTTAAGAGTGATGGTCTGAAATTTCCATAGGCTTCAGAGCTCCGTCTGAGATAGAGAAGAAACCCTTTCTCTTATGACTGCATGAATTTTTATTGCAGGCCGAAAGGGACAATCTTATGTGCATATGAGCTAAAGTAGATGATTATTGTTGTGGCTTATCTCTCGTATAATTCCTTACAGAGATTAGATTCAGATTGTGGCTTGCATTCTATAGTGATCGTATTCACACTCTTTTTATCTCTGTAGTTTGCATCAACTGTAGCTCATACAATATCACTATGATCATAATTGTTCTATGGTCCGCATTAGGTTTGTTGTGAAATCCTTATCTTTTATCATCAATGACTTCTGTGTGGCTTGCATTCTCAAGAGGATCATGTATATATATATATATATATATATATATATATATATGTATGTATGTATGTATGTATGTATGTATGTATGTATATATGTATGTATGTATATGTATGTATATATATACATACATACATATACATATACATACATACATACATACATACATACATACATAAATATATATATATATATATATATATATATATATATATATATATATATAGTGTGTGTGTGGATTTGTGGCATCAAAATTTGTGGTCAATCTAAACAACCATGAAGAAGTTTGAAACAAAACTTATGAAAGAATTTGATAATATTTCTTGAGTATGATTAGATCTTGTGATATCTTTGAGAATAGTTTGAATTAGAGAATCAAATCAAGGTAACATAAGAAATCTATGTGAAAGTCTCCACATCAGGGTTTGAGTTATGAAGATCTATAATCATTAAAACAAATAGAACTGCAATGATGTTTGGCAACCAAAAGGTTTAAGTTATCTGGGTTTCAAAGAACCATCTCTGGAGTAGTGAGTATATCTCTTCATAAAATAGAACTATGAAAAGTATAACAAGCGAGTGACATAAACGAAGGCTTTATAAATTGTGACACCAAAGGTTCTCTTGATGATATTGACATTTGAAAATGACATGGATGATGTTATTGGATTGTTTAATGGTGATCTAGACTCGATGATGCTTACACATTGATGTTGATGATGATGCTTTCTCCTTGAAGATGATAATGTGGAATTCTTGATGATCTGAAGTTATTTAATGCTGAGTTGGTCAAGTTCAATGCCTTGATGATATAAGCAAGTTTTTTTTTGTTATTGCTATTTTTTAATGTAAGTAATATTTTTTGTTATTTAGACATAATCATTTGCACAATAAGTAATTGAGTAAGCAAGAGCGAGATTCTTGATGTTTGATAATTCTTTAAATTAAAATTAATCAAACATCTATAATCATTTCAGTTTTTTTTCATTATAGCCTCCATTGATTATTACAAAATATAATTATTTTATTTTAAAATGGATATATGTCAACACAATATTGAGCATGAAAGCAATTACACAATTCTCTCATGCTTAGTTGTAAAATGGCAATGTAAATTCATTATGAATTAAAAAAAAGAAAAAAGTTGTAAAATGGCAATGTAAATTCATTATGAATTTAAAAAAAGACAAAAATAGACAAATTATTTTATATTTACTTTCAATTACTTTAACCACTCTATATATATATTTTTAATAAAGATTTAAAAACTTAAAAAATTAATTAATTAAAGTAAAAATATCTCTAAATACAGAAATATGAAATATGACGGTGGTAATGATAAATTAAGAACCATTTGATCATATAATTTAAGATAATAATTCACATTAATCAATAACCATTTAATCAATAAGAATATTAAAATACAATAAGTATAAATTTTTTTCTCTCTCTAATTTATATATTTACTTATCTATTTATATAGGGTTTATTTGAATCATGTGGTGAAATATTTTTGAAAAATATAAAGTTTAAAGATTTTTTTGCTTCTAATTACTTTACATGAAATTATATTAAAACAACATGCATAGCATATTCATATTTATTGTTTATTATAATTGACATTGCCTTTTCTATTTAGAAAATAGTTTATTTTTATTTTAAAAGAAACATATGTTAACTCAATATCATGAAACAGACACATAATTAGACATAATTATTTATTACAATTTAATAAAATGGATATATATAACATTATATTCACTAACCATCTTCTATTATTAAAAAATATATATAAATATCATCCGCCAAATGATACACCCAGTTAAGTAACTGAGTGTCCCAGGAAGATTGAAAATTTAGTTAAATCAGAATAGAAAGATTTAGTTAAGTGAATTATCAAATGGAAAGTCAAGTCATGACGGGCAGATGGATTGTTTGTCTCTTTCACACGTGAAATTAGATGAATAGGTTGCATGGAGACCTGGATGGATAAAGTTGCATCATCAATAGGGTTTAAATCTGCGAATGTCCCATTGAAAGTTGCATTGCAAGGCGCTGCACTGTGATAACAACGTTGGTCGCCATCTACTGAACGTATAAGGTGCGGAATTCAATTTTATACAGACCACGGCCACGATTCAGATCCCTTCTTCAATATTCCTGGTTCTGTAGAGCCTGATGGCGGCAGGTTCTGTGCACCCAGTGGCAGTGGGAGTGTCACACGAAAGAGCATAGCAATACCATGCTCTATGTCGTTATTGCGAGCGGATCCATCTTCGGTTATGATGTCGGGATATCTGGTATATATATATATATATATGTAAATAATAATAATGCCATGAATTGATATTCACTTTCAGTTTAGTAAATAATAATGCCATGAATTGATATTCATCAGAAGACAATAATTGAAACCTGAATGAATGGATTTATTAAATTCTGTGCGTGTGACTGTGCTGTGTTGTGAATAAGTACCTTGCTTCAATGGATTTATTGAATTCTGTGCTGTGTTGTGAATAAGTACAGGTGGAGTGACATCCATGGATCCGTTTTTGGAGAAATTCTTCCCCTTAGTGTACCAGAGGAAGCATTATGAAAATGACCATGATACCGATTACTGCAAGTACAACAACCAAGGCCTGGCTATGTTCACCTCGTCCCTCTACGTTGCAGGCCTTGTTGCTTCGCTGGTTGCGTCTTCTATGACGAGGAAATATGGACGCAAGGCCACTATTATCAGCGGAGGTACCAGTTTCATCGTAGGCGCTTCTCTGAACGCCAGTGCCGTGAATTTGGCAATGCTCATTTTTGGGCGCATTATGCTTGGTGTCGGAATTGGCTTCGCAAATCAGGTAAATAAAATTAGCTAGATTGGATTTGCGGGTAACCAATGATTTAGTCATTTGTCTTTGAAATTCAACTTAGAAGGACTCTGGATTCCAGTCCCACTTAGAATGACTTAGGTAACCTAACCTACACAGAGGTTTTAGTCTGCGCTTTTAGAACGAACCAATTGGGTTTGCATTAGACTTTTTTAATAATAGTTTGGATCTGAATCATGACGTGGGAACTTTTTTAAGCAGTTGTCTATAAGGCGACTTTTTGAAAGCCTTTCCGGCAGGTTTTTCCGGTCGAAATCCGGTAGGAATTTATTGGAATCGCAAGTTTGATAGCTAGTTTCTGCACAATGAAAGCGTCCCAGGTGTTTTTCAGGGTGCTGAATCCAAATATGCAGTTAAAAAACCATTTTAACTGTAACAAATCAAGATTTAACCTCAATTTCTTCCGCCGGATTCCGTCACCGGAATCTCCAAAAAGTCGCATTATAGACAACTCCCTTTTTTAATAATAGTTTGGCTGATTCCAAGGACTTGGGTTTGCACTTGCAGAGTCTTTTATTAGTTCGAATTTGAATTTGAATTTGAATTTGAATGAATTAATGGGTTGACAGATTTTTATTTTTTGTTTCAAGGCCGTTCCTCTGTACCTGTCAGAGCTGGCTCCTCCAAAACTCCGCGGAGGACTCAATATGTTGTTCCAATTGGCCACAACACTTGGGATTTTCACAGCAAATTTGGTTAATTACGGCACTCAGAACATAACACCGTGGGGATGGCGTCTTTCTCTGGGTTTGGCTGCTGTTCCTGCACTTTTGATGACAGTTGGAGGGATGTTCCTTCCTGAGACTCCCAACAGTCTGATAGAACGTGGCCGTCTAGGCGAAGGGAGAAGACGAGGGGCACCAAGCATGTAGATGCAAATGCTTCCCTCTATTCCTCCGTTTTGACCGGAGCTATTCTTTTTCTTTCCGCCCTCCTATCAATTGCAACTGTTGACAAGTGGGGGCGCAGACCCTTGCTACTTGGTGGCGGCATTATGATGATACTATGTCAGGTATGAGAGAGGGTACGCACGTGCGTTTTTTATTTATTTTTTTGTTGCATCCGGTTTTTGTATACATCAACTTTCAGTTGGTGTAACCAAGGCTTCCAACATAACATGCTCCGCAGCAGATTATGGACAGAGTTTTGGCCTCTTTTTTTTCGCATTCTTGCTGCTTTGCTTTCTGCTGGCTTCATCAGTAACAATATTATCTTATTTTCTTCGCAGGTTGCTGTTGGCATAGTCTTGGCCCTAAAGTTTGGAGGAGACCAACAACTATCCAAAGGATTCTCAGCATTGCTGGTAGCAGCCATCTGTTTATTTGTGGCTGCATTTGGGTGGTCATGGGGTCCTCTTGGACCAAAGGATTCTCAGCATTGCTGGTAGCAGCCATCTGTTTATTTGTGGCTGCATTTGGGTGGTCATGGGGTCCTCTTCTCAGCATTGCTGGTAGCAGCCATCTGTTTATTTGTGGCTGCATTTGGGTGGTCATGGGGTCCTCTTGGATGGACTGTGCCCAGTGAAATTTTCCCACTGGAAACCCGCTCTGCTGGACAGGCCATAACTGTCTCTGTAAACCTCCTCTTCACATTTGCAATTGCACAATCCTTCCTATATCTTTTATGTACGTTCAAGTACTTTGCAGGCTGGGTTTGTATCATGACTGCCTTTGTATACTTCTTCCTGCCTGAGACTAAGGGTGTGCCCATTGAAGAAATGATTCTTCAATGGAGAAAGCACTGGTTTTGGAAGAAAATCGTTCCATGTATGGATGAGGAAGTGGTCAAAAGGCCATATGTGTGATTTTACTAATTTCATGTGAGAGTTTGACTCCTCTAATTTATTTCCACAACATTCATATATCTAAAATCTCATCTGAGTAGTTTCTTTTATTTTATATATGCTGAAAATCTGCATATCCATGTAACAGTTCAGTATATGTATAAAATGATACACATCGAAATACTTTTATATATGCACGGGCAGGCACTTTTATATTTGAGCATTTATAAAAATACCTCTAAATATAAGTGAAGGATTAAAAATGCATGTGCCAATATGGAAGCACCTATGTATATGTGTGTGAATTGCTGTGGAATTGCTTTTATGCAACCGTATATGTAAATTGTGGTTCATTATATAGACATATACGGATGCACTTTCATATATGTGTGATACTCTCATATATGTGTGAAATGTTTCTATATATACGTTAAATATTTTTGTATTTATATTTATACGAAAGCATTTTTATATATATACAATGTATATATGTAAATAAAAATATTATTTTATATAAACATCAAAGAATTTTTCTTGCATATATATGGAAGCATTTTTATATGTGATTGCATATATGTATATATATGTCTTCTATGTATGCACATATTTGGCACAATGAGGTTTTTGGTTGTGAGCCTATTGCTCAAGTGCCTCAAGGCATAATTAAGAGAGGGCCAAAATGGGATACCCCTGAATGCATGGGGATTTGAACCTTCAGGGTATTAATGGCACACCATTTGGATATGGAAGGCTAGGGCCTACACTTTGTGCGGCAGAGAAGGAAGGAAATAAGAGTTCGGGCAAAACACCCTCCGAATCTAATGAAATACGATAGGAGAATGTTTCTCTAGAATTCTTGGGTTGCAGTCTCATCCTAGATTCCATAATGAAGTTACCTATTTTTTGTCTATTTTTAGCTATTAAGATATCTCACAACCGAATCCATCACATAAAAATATTAGTTGTCGAAATATTTCGAACCATCCAATATGGTTCATCATAATGACATGTGTTTTGCAGGAAACAATTTACAAAATGAAAATCCTATTTTTGGTTGCACAATTGGATAGAATATTAAAATCTTCAAAGCAAATTCCTCTAATAGACCCATCGTAATGTACAAAAAATGTCCTATCTACTTCAATGTTGGAGGGCACCAAGGCCTTCCCTCTAGATCCCGACCCATCAAGTATCTATTGAATGGATATATCTCAATACCATATTATTTAATTATATCCACACCTTTAGTCATTGTTACTCTACCCGATTTGTCCAAAAGAACAAGGCACAAATTTCCATCAACATAAAGGGTCTAATCAAGCTTCTTCCTTGTAATTTCATCCAAGAACGGTAGGGAAATCCATGGCATGGTCTAGTGGTATTTCTTAAATGACTTCTTATTACAATTTGTATAAATGACTATTTCTCAAAGTCACCTATATCTAATTATTTCAAACATACTTCATACAAAACAAAGGCGAATTACCAACATCAAGGGGATCAATGGGAAGAGAAGTATAGACCCAATTATTTTCCATCATTTTCCACTTCTATTGTATTCAAAGAACGAGTTTGAATCTCCTTTATTCTTTGATTTCCTAAGAAGGTATGAATCTCATATTATTCTCATATTCAAAATGAGCCCAAAACCTTTTTAGGAAAATGTAAACCACATGTGAGGAGTTTTCATGGGAATACTCAAGGTTGCATTTCTATTTGAGAAGGAAAGTGAGCCCAAAACTTGACCTTGTTGGATTTTTATTATGCTAATAGGAGTTGAGATGAATGGTGGAATTAAGAGATGGTTTTCTAAGAAACTACCCTCCTCGACACCCTCCTCTCCACCAGCATCGCGATGTCTTCCCTCAAATAATGCCTGACATTCCACATGTTCTTTCCCTCACACTAAATTGAATTTTTCCTAGAATGTGTTAATTGTGTACAATCAGTTTATGTTGATTTTGATGTCTAGTTTTAGGTCTCCAATGAGGGAGCCTACATGGACAAATGTTCTTTTAAAATCCACCACTGTATTTGGTTATAGGAGGAACAAGGAGACAACAATAAGAACTTGAAGTCGAAGAAACTCCACCACTTCCCAATAAGATCATATCAATTGTGACTATGGTACTAAATATCACGTTCTAGGAAATATACACATTCAAATAGAGTGGCCATCATTAGCGTAGAAAATAATCATGAATTATGACAAGTCTAAAGCGTCCAAATTTGAGCTCTTGCAAGCAAAAGAATTGAGCTCCCACGAGCCGAAGCAACTCATTGACTCCATGATATTTCTATTAAGTTGTAAGTGGTTAGGTAGAGAGCACCAACTCCTCCATTAAACATAAAGAGCACAAAAATTTTGATAGTGATGCAATGCAAAAGCATCTTACATAATGATTGAGGCATCATTGAAAGTTCCTTCCATGGGATGTCGTTCAAGTTTGGATTCTTCTTCTTGACATCCAATAGTTGAATGACCCACTAGTTAGGAATCATCTATGGCATATGATGTTGCACATCAAATGTCTAGAGCTTAGCTCCACTGAATGAAACTAAACCCATGGAGGTGGCGACTATCAATTTTGATCCTCACGTGAACAACTAAGGAAATTTTTTATGTACATTTCCATGGGACCAAAATAAGAATGTAAAGCTCAAGCTCCCACCTTGCATAATAAAAGCAACAGTCCTTGCAATATCTATGGAAATAGAAAAAGGCAAGCAATTTGGTTGTTGGCTAGAATACTCATTGCAGAGAAAGATATTGTCTTCGACATCTCAAATTCATTTAGATTCGAGGGATTGGGAGAAAAAGAAATAGCCACAAATTTTGACAATATTTGTAATGGAGAATAAACCAATGTTTCATGTTCAAGTGTTGGTGTGGCTTATGTTTGACATCAGATATTTGCTTATCAGTTGCTCAAAATTTGATTTTTATAAGATGGACAATGGTTCTGTAAATGTAATATTATACTAAAAATATGCTACAAAGAGAGAAAGATGATGGGAAAAGGGAATCTAATCATGGGGTAGTGGGATTCTTACGTGGAGATACTACACAGAGAAACGTGCATGGGGGAGATGCAATAGTGCAAGAAGATACCATGCAATCCAAAATGTTTGGTAGAGAAAAACTTAACTCTACACACTGTTAGTATGAGAAAAATTAGTAGATGTACCAAAAATGGTTCACATAAGCTATTGGTGACATGTATCCCTAACAATAGAAAATGGATGCTTTCATGTTTCAGTTATACAATAAAACATGAGAAAACCCTGCAACAAATATATGATGCAAACCCAAAACATATAATGTGAGAAAATTAAAGTGCAATAAACCAATGGAGGACTCAAATGAACAATGATTTTATTAATACACCTAGTGAGGAAGATTTACAACATGGATTTGTCAACCTCTGTCCATGGGATGGGTTATTTTACACCGTGTGCTTCAACCATGTGTTTCTCTCTCTAAATATGCAGAAAATCCAAAAGCAAGTTGGAACTCAAATGGGAGCTCAAATGTTATGACATGATAATGGTGATGATGATAATGATCATGGTATAGAATGAATGGAAAAACCTCTATTTGTAACAAATTATTGATCCAAATTAGGAATTAGAAAATAGTAAAATGTTATTGATTAAATAAAAATTTGTTTGTTGTGAATACTTTATTATATTTTTGAGAGGGAAAAGATATTAAAGATGTTCAAGTATATTTATTTAGAAAGTGGTTGAAGTAATTAACAAATAAAAATGATTTATTAATCTCTTTGTGAGAATTAAGAAATGTGTGAATTTGAAATAATTGTTAAATAATTGTTTAACAATTATCTCAACAGTAAAACTAGGAATAATAAATAAATAATGATTTATTTAATTAATCCAAGATGATTAAGTCAAATGTGGCAAGAAATGTTTATCAAATGTTCTTTATATACAAATTGAGTGGGCCTAATGGTTAAGAGCATGTGTTTCCTACTAAGAGGTCACAGGTTCGAAACCAGAGGGTGGTAGAGTATGTATGCCTTCGTAGACTTAGCAGTCAAATGGTGGGTCACTTGTCCCACAAACAATGGGGTCTCATACACCAATGATGTCTGGCTTGGCCATGACCTTAAGATTGGATAATAATAATTATTATTATTATTTCTAAAGAGAAGTAAATAAAGAATGATTTATCAAATTATTCTCATGGCGAGTTTTGAATTTTAATGAGAAATAATTTAGGAAAATTGGTTTACTAAATTATTTACTATGGTGAAAGTGAATTTACCATGCTAAAATTAATCTTGCATGGTGTATTTTGATCTACCTAGTGAAAAATGACTAGGTGATCATTTTTTGGATGATAACAGATTGCCTCCCAACATAAGAGTGTTAAGAGAAAATCATATGACTGAAATACATTGTAGGTTCCAATTTCACAAGACAATGAAGGGGGGAGAGAGAGAGAGAGAGAGAGAGAGAGAGAGAGAGAGAGGGAGATAGTTGAGGCAAGACAAAGAAGGACTAGTAGTGTATGGGATGGGACCTACTAATGTGATATACATCTCCTTTTGTTTTGGAGTACATGATCTGAAATGGGATGGGGAGGCATATTGATACACACCGAGATAACTGAGTACAATTAATAATGGAGTGCTCAACAATGTGGGTCTGAGAAAAAAAGTACACGCTATAATGAGTCATGTACACATAATGTGCCTAGAAAAACAGAAGACATGACTAAATATAATAACATCTGCTCATCTGAGTACATGAGCCATAATTCCCCTCAATCTAACATGGTGAGCGGGGTTGATAACCAAAGAAGCTCTACAGACCAAGAAAGGGATCTGAAGATCTTAATGGGTGATTTGAAGGAGACATGCATGTTGTGGGCTCTGCAAGTGATAAAAATTGAGCTAGTGAAATCTACGAAATGACATCTGAGGCTGGATCATGAGTTGCTAACATCTGAGCATGTGGGGGGATATTTCAAGGGCCACCCCCTCATGAAGTCTAAAACATCTCACACACACCTGGGAAAGGGTAGTAAAATTTGTTGGATCACTAGACCATGAATTGTATGATTCTTGATCATGCAATAATGAGTTGGAGTTGAGCACACAAGGACCAATGAATTTAAAAGGAGATGAGGATTCCCTTTTCTTGATCTGAGGCACTGAACAATGATGAGATATGGAACCAAGGTAAACCACCATCTAGACCTCTCAACTTGAATAGATGTGCTAAAGTCAATAGAAGAGGGGTCCATTACAGTTGAGGCAATGAGGAATCCTCAACAAAGGTATGGGGATCATAGGAATGTGACTAATAGACTGACAATATGGATGATGATGGAGGGAAAATATGAGTGATGGACTCACGACCTCCCTTTTTAGAGCATATTATGCATGGTTAACCTTGCGACGGTTGACTTGATTCCAGAGATGAATGTGATGTTGCAATGGATGATGTACTGTAACAGGAGATGATGGGACTCTCGAAAGATTCCATGGATGTAAGGGTGACTCGTCTCTGATGTTATGAACAAGGGTAAATCGATGATGCTGCCACATAGGGGAGGCCCAAAGTTGACTATAAAAAGATGAGTAAATAATGGTTACTCATGAATAAATTGATACATGAGTCAAAAAATGCAAAGGTAAAGTGGTACTGGACTATAGGAAAGTCATATGAAGAAATTTGATTTTGGTAGGAAGAAAAGTGGGACCTCTTGCAAAAATGGCTACCGGGTGAAGTTTCAAATTACCAAAAAATGAAGAGAGACCCATTATAGAGCTCAATGAGAGATTTCCAATGGTGATGACCATTCATCAAACCGAGCTACGGTTTAGTCGCAATGGGTGACAAACAAACTAGGGCTTTTCCTATAAAAGGGCTTCTTTCCCCCAAATCCAATTCATTTCCACATTAAGCTGTTGGAGAATTTCGAGAGGAGGAGAATGCCCTAAATCTTAGTGAGCTCTAAGTGGACAAATGGACCATTAGAATTCAGATCTATTACTTTTAGGTAGGTGGCCTTTTCTAAAGATGGCCTTAATGCTTCTGAGAAGTATGGTTCCTAGTGAAGAATTAAGGTAATAAAGTAATATGGGAATGAAATACTACATAAAGTATAGGATCATCCTTTCCCACCAGGTCAAACATGGGGACCAAGTGGTAAGTGATTCGGGTCTGAGTGTGACAAAGGACCCTTCCAAGACCTTTTACATTCGTGATGTGTTAAATTTCATTTTTAAAAGAACATAAATGGATACATCTACATGCTGTAAAGAAGAGGAAAATGACAATCATCAACAACATAAAATAACAAGACGTTGACAGTGGAGTTCGTCCAGGAGGGACTACGTCTCCAGACCCCATTTCAAGATGGTGCAGGCCGCTACATTAAGTGTTGTCAATAGTGATGATGTACATAAGAGGTGATGTCGTTATCATACAAGGAAAATGCCCTCACGCAGGAGTGGCTCCAAGAGATGTTCCGCTATAGGAACTCTCAGTCAAAAGGACTCCTATAAGTACGACATAAACTCATGCATGATGAGGATCCTTCCAACATGGCATAAAAGGGATCCCATTGCAAACATACATGGTGAAAACATGAGTATCCCATCAGCATAATGAAAAATGGATCTCAAACAAAACATGATGAATCATGACAACAAGTACATCCAAAAAATTATTTTGTGTCACATCAAGTAGGAATCATTAAACAAGTAAGAAAACAAGATCCCACATCAAACAACAAACAGGGACTTGTGCAACACAATTCTCAGAAAAAAGAAGTACATGAAGACACTGCATATACGTCACATCATGGGGCCATCTAAAGAAAAGGTTGTCAAACTGCTGAAGTTGTTCGAACCATCGATTTCACAGCATTGAATCACATGGAAATGACTGGTCACTCACGAAGGCTGACACCTGCACTCCACTTTGAAAAGTAGCCAAAAAAATGAAATGATAAAATGCAAAATTTGAACACACTATTAGATTTGTGGCATCGAATAGTGCAAAATCGACTGTTAAATTTCTGAGTTCTGAGAAAATGAAAATCTTGGGCTCAAGGAATCTTTTAGATTCCCCATAGATTCTTCAAAGATTCCCTCCTTCGGGTCCTCTGCAAATCGGCTACTCAAATCAAGAAACTAACTGCGCCATCAGGTTCGTGTCACTGAGAGGTGTAACATCGACATAAAGTTTGCCCAATTTTGACACTGCAAAAATTTCAACCTCTTGGAAATTTTGCTCAATCATGGTTCCACCTACAAATAAATTAATAAAAAAAATTTCTTGATTTCCATTCCCGCCCCTAGTTCCTCCATGCCTGGGCACACTATTGAAAATGAAATTTTATATAAGTTTGTGGGCAGATAAACCAATGAATCCGTTTGGGCGGATTGGTATACACTTCGAATAATAAGGACGAGGTCGGGTGGTCAAACCCCGACCCCTCCATTTTAATGCCCTTTTGCTTTTAAAAAACGATAATTTGTTTTAAAAAAAAAACTCTAATGTATGTTTTGGGGGTTGGGTCCACATTCGGCGACCCACCACATACCCTTCCTAACCATATTAAATGGGGCGCTTTTTTGGTTGTGAATTAATGTTTTATTGTTCAGTGGTTGTACATGGTTTAATGGTTCAACGTGGTTGTACATGGTTTAATGTGTCCCCTGGATCCAAAAACCGGGACTACCAGCTTGATTTTTCATTATGTTCTTTTCAATCTTACAATACATATTTATACATACATGCCGAAGCGTGAAATAACATGGACCAAAAAACCATCGCATCCAATACCATGGACCAAAAACCATCGCATCCAATACCATCGACCGAAAACCATTGCGTCCAGAAAACATGTGCAAAAATCATGCACAAAACCATAGGTGGGTTCGCCCAACCTAACATAGGGTCCAAAACCAAAATTTTCTGGGGCGCTGCCCTGGATCCCATAAAGTTGGGTTACGGGTGCCCTTTAAACCCCCTGTTAACTACGTGGAAAGAATATAACACAACCCAACATTCTCCCACTTGTTGTTTTATTTCCATATGGGGCCACAAGAGAGCTTAGTCATTTTCCCAGCCCTGAAATGCCCATTGTTTCTCTACACCAAGAGAGCTCACAGATTTTGTCAATGCACCTGCAGTATTCTTCAAAGTGTCCACCTTTACTAGCAACACCTTTTTGTCATCTATCATATCCCTCACAAAGTGATATTGAACATCAATGTGCTTTGTCTTTGAATGATATGCAGGGTTCTTTGCCAAGAAAATTGCACTTTGGCTGTCACAGTCTATCCTTATAGCTTCCTGTACTAACCCATACTTGAACATAATCTCTGCAACCAAACTGCTTGCATGCTTGCATGAGTGGTTGCCATGTATTCTACCTCTATAGTTGATAGTGCCAGTACATATTGTTTCTTAGTCATCCAACTGACTGCAACTCCAAATAGGTTAAACACGTACCCACTTGTATATCTTCTCTGATCCAGATCTTCAGCCTAGTCTGCATCAACAAAGCCACGAATATCCAACACTTCATCCAATCCTGGTCTTCCTTGGTAGCACGAACCATAATCACTAGTGCCACGCAAATACTTGAAAACCTTCTTCACTATTGTCCAATGCTCATTTCCAAGTTTTGACATAAACCTGCTCAACACTCCTACTGCATGTGCAATGTCTGGTCTAGTACAGACCATTACATACATCAAGCTATCGACTGCACTTTCATATGGAACACGGGACATGTCCTCTTCCTCTTCTTATGTCTTGGGACATTGTTCAGCAGATAACCTCACACCTACAGGAATAGGAACCTTCATTGGTTTCCTATCCTACATATTAAACCTCTGCAGTATTGTCTCAACATACTTCCTCTGGTTTAACCAGAGCATCCTCTTTTCCTGATCTCTTTTAATTTCCATGCCAAAAATATAGTTTGCAGCACCAAGATCTTTCATGTCGAATTTGGAGGACAATTGGGTCTTCAAATCCTGGATAATTTCTTTGTCATTTCCAACCAGCAACATATCATCCACATACAAGACCAGATAAATAACATGGTCACTAATTAATTTAAAATACACACAGTGATCTGTTTTTCTTTTGGTGAAGCCAAGTCCCCATATAAATGTATCAAATTTCTGATACCACATCCTTGGTGATTGTTTTAACCCATACAGAGACTTCTTTAACTTGCATACCAGTTCTTTCTTACCCTTTGTTGCAAAGCCTTCAGGTTGCTTCATGTAGATTTCCTCTTCCAGATCCCCATGAAGAAATGTTGTCTTCACATCCATCTGTTCTACCTCAAAATCAAAAGCAGTAGCAACAAATAAAAGTAATCTAATAGAAGTTACCTTGGCAACAGGAGGAAAAATATCACCAAAATCAATTCCTGACACCTGGGAATAACCTTTTGCTACCAACCGAGCTTTGTATTTCTCCACTTTTCCTTCTGCATTTGTCTTCTTTTTGAACACCCATTTCCTGCCAATGGATTTCCTTCCAGCCGGAAACTCCACCAGATCCCAAGCCCCATTTTTGTGCAAAGATTCCATTTCATCAACCATGGCCTCTTTCCAGAGTTTTCCATCCTCCGAATCTAGTACTTCCTTCACATTTTTGGGATCATTGTCTATAATAGATAAAGCAAAATTTGAACAAAAAGTAGATGGACTATACCTTTTAGGCTGCCTTCTTTCTCGAGCTGATCTTCTCACAGCCGGAGTTAGTGGCTCTTCATCTTCTGATTCCTCCTCTGCTATAGAGTCTAATTCTTCCTCCTTTAGCTCAAACTCTATCTTCTAAGGTTCCTTTCATTGGACTTCATGTTTAATAACATCTTTCACCTCTCTAAACACCACATCTCGGCTATGCACAATCTTCTGTGTGACTGGGTTCCAAAGTTTATAACCCTTTAAACCATCCTTATACCCAATAAAGATGCACTTTTCAGATTTACTATCCAACTTGGTTCATTTATCCTTTGGAACATGTACATAACTCAATGTATTTCAGTTTCTGCTCAGGTGGTAATGCTTTGGATAACTTAACCATTTTGGGATTTTGGGGAGTCCCAATGTTACAGTCTTCTATTTCAGCATTCAATGGTTGCATTTTTTGTTTTCTTGAGATATCATTTGAATCAAACAGATCCTCCAAAGGGGTTAGACCTATGGGCAGAAAATTGTCCTTTAGTTCAATTACCTCATCTTCTGTTTCAGTCATTTCCTCTCCATCTGGTTGTTTCAACTCCCGTATAGTTTTGTTGTCAAAGGTGGTAGGATGTAAAACCAGATCAGCTGTTTCAGCTGATATTTCCTATGTAATTGTGCAGACCTGTGGTTGATCATCTCTAGTGCTAGTGTCAATGTTCATGCCAGAAAATTCTTCCTTTAAAGTGAGGAAGTTGTTTATTTGTGTATTATTCTCGAAGACTTGCCAATTCTTGATGTTATCCGGAACTGAAGGTCTATGTTTTATTTCAGCAGTAAACGTATGATTGGTTTTGAAAGGCAACTTACAAGTGCTAGCAAAAGTTGCCAAGCTGTGAGCATGTAGATTGAGTTCTCTGGAAATTTTAGTCAACTTTGATTGTGAGAAGCTCTCAAGTACTTGAATAGTTGCTCCCTTGTATGCTCTCAACCTCAGATCATTTGTGGTAAAATTTCCCTTCATCTGTTGTATGACCAGATCTGAATCTCCTAAGATTGAGATTTTGGTTGCACCTAGATTTTTTATGAGTTTCAGACCTAACAGGAGGGCTTCATATTCAGCCATGTTGTTTGTGCATCGAAAGTTTAGTCTGTATGCATGGCCCTCAGCTTGGTCATTCTGCATATTGTGGATCCAGACTCCTGCCCCTCCTCCTAACTTGTTTACAGAGCCATCAAATTCTAAATACCATAAAGTTTCATGATCAAGATTTGGATTGGGATCACTAGAAAGTTGGATCATGGGTAGGTTGGTTTCTTGCAAGTAACTTGATACATCATGTTCTTTTGTCTTCTTATCAGCTATGCCCCGGTCCCTTGGTCTTTGAAAGCACATTGCTCATCTAACTCCTCGGTCTCTACTGTCATTAATAGTTCAGAATAAGCTTTGTGACAGATGTCGGCATTGTAGAGAATAAATGAATCCATGTCTGAGTGTATTGAATAGATTGGAAAGTTTTGGGGCTTCTCTTGACTGCTTACCACATATTTCATCAAAGTTTCCCGGTACAATCTCTTTGGCTGCCCAAAGACTGAGATAGTTGCATAGGACATATCTAATTGCAGAGATCCTTGAAGTTTAGCCCCCCAGGATCTGGACAAGAGCATGCCATACTTAGGGGGTATGTCAGCTACCACTACATCCAATAAGATAGTTTTGGTTGGGTATTGAACCAGGGAGACACATAAGTCTTTAATCATGCCTAAACACCTGACTTGGCTTGAATCAAATGAGAATAGATATTTGTAAGGTCTTGTGATGTCTAAGTCAAGTTTTTCCATTACAGATTTGGGCATTAAATTGTGTGAGGCCCCAGAATCGAACATTGCATTATGTATGACCTTGTCATGAATGTTTAGACTGACATAAAAGGGTGGTAACCCTCCATTTTCTGTTTTTCCATTAACCTCAGGTCCGAATAGCAACTCTGGTTGGTCATCTAGGATTCACAACATCTTTGTTGTCTGATACTTGGAGTGACTTATTGATTTGCTGTCTGTATATGTCATGTTTGGCTAATTCCGAAAGAGGAACTGATATCTTTAGCTTACTTATTTATGTTTCCAAGTTAAAAGGTTTTTCCACTTGAATTTTGGCATTTAGTGCAACAGATTTTTCCCTTTCAGTTGGGTTGTCAGGTGTCTTTTTCTCATAGTTGGGTCCATTTTGAGTAAAACTGGTGCCATGTTTGTTTCCTGGGGGATTGTCTGCCTTTGTCTTTAATGGATGGGGTGGACCTGGCTGATTTTGAGAGGACTGTTGCTCTGAGATGTCCTCCACAGTCACTTCTGTGGCAGGTGGGTTTGAGCTACCACCTGATTGGGGAAGGGTAGTATTTTCATTGATCTTTTTTGGCTGCTTATTGTCCTTTCGTTTGAGGGGTGTAGGTACATCTATTGTTCTACTCCTTAGTTTGTACTGTTTGTGCACCTCATACACAGCTGCATCATACCCTTCTTTAAAATCGAATGATTCTCCTGACTTAGTGTGGAACTGATTGTCATTTTAAACCTCTTGGTCTTCTTGTGTCAAAAATACTTGATTTTCACTGTCCAAACCCATTAGGTTGATGTGAGGGTCCTCACTAGGTTCACTAGATGTTGAAGCCTCAGCATGGTTTTCCTGGAAAGGAGGTCTGACATGCTGGTCAAGATCAGTCCTTCCAACATTAGGAATTTGATTCTTTCTGAAGTTTGGGTTTCTAATATTGCTTGTTTGACCTTCCCATGATGATTTTCTTTCTATGGTTTCCACCCTGTCTCCAAGTCTATCCATCCCTTTGATGATTGCATCTAGCTTTTGCTCAAATGATGAGGGTTCTTCTTTGAAAGTAGTTCTCCTTTCAGTTCTCGCTTGGTTTCTCTTGGCAATTAGGTTTGCCTCTACACTCACAGCTATGTTTTGCATGTCTGCTAGAGTTGCAGGGGCTCT
The DNA here is from genome assembly GCA_031772625.1 of Pinus tabuliformis. NCBI lineage: Eukaryota > Viridiplantae > Streptophyta > Pinopsida > Pinales > Pinaceae > Pinus > Pinus tabuliformis. The sequence continues at coordinate 1,375,448,637 of CM062820.1, read as the reverse complement.
TTCTCTTAGTTGATATGCCATATCAGCATCAAATCCATCAGGGAACTTAATCAATGCTAAATCAGGTGGAGGTCTAAGATTTTGAGGAATGGCATTATAAATAGTGTTGAATCTAGTGCAATAGTCCAAGACAGTTTCTTGTGGGCCTCTTCTTATGGTGTCATATTCAGATAAAATGTGCAGAGGGTCCTTTTTCTTTTCCCATCTGTTTAGGAAGGACTGATAAAGGGCACCCGAATCAGCTATAGAATTTGCAGCCAGTGCCCTGAACCAGGTTCTTACTTCACCTGTTAAACTTTGGACAAAGATTTTCATCCTTACATCATCATCATCTATCTCATAGTTCTCAAAGTAGTCTTGCATTTTCTTAGTATGCTGTAAGGCAGTGTATGTACTGGTTCCATCAAAATAAGTAATCTTGCTTTGGTAGTCCTGAGGCATAGCCCCAGGATTGCCAGGTAACTGAAGGGGTGCATAACGATTAGCCATATTTGGGGGGATAAGTGGGACAACTGGTAGAAAGGGAACAACTGGGACAACAGGGACAACAACAACAGTTTGTGTGTTGGGTGTAGACAATATGTTTTGTGAAGTGGATGATGAAGAGGGGGAAGAATGAGTTGTATTAAGGTGAACTGATGGCTTAGCAGGGGTTGGAATAAAACTTTGTTGAACTGGCTTAGGGCTAGATTCAGGAGATTGTTCTAGTTCCTTCTGGTTCCTAAGAGTTTTGTGGATTAAATTTGGATTTTTGAAAACAGGTGGGAGATTTGGGTCAGGATTTAACCTCGTGTGCCTAGTTCTCTTTTTAGGAGCCAACTTCTGAACTTGTTTTTTGGTATTTTTGAGGATTTTTTTAGAACTGTTTTAAGGGACTGCTCAAGTTTTTGGAACCACTGTCTAAAAACAGACAGCAGCTGAAAAATACGCTCTTTCCCCAGTGGAGTCGCCAATTATGTTAACACTCAGGTTGTTCCCTTTGACTCCCAAGGGAATACGGCCGAGGTAACCACTAACCATTATTTGGGTCACAGGTTCTAGCCTACCTATGGCCAGAGAGGGCTCTCTTTTTATGATTTAACTTTGTTTGTATACTATTTTAGGCTAGTTATGATGCTCAAGGTTTTGTTTGGAATTTTGCTGGATGATGATTTCAGTCAAGATAGATATATGTTTATCGAGGTGCTCTAGGCCATTGGGCATGGAGTCAGTGATGCTTAAATTGCTTGATATGTCTGAGTTGACACAATAGTGATGCTGCAGAGCCAGATAAGTGTCTAAGAAACAATTCTTTAAATCTGTGATTGGGTGTGATGTAATCAGGGCATGAAAGGAAATTAAGGATCTTTCAGTAATCTGATATGGAGAATAGTGGGAATATTATTTAGGAGCACTGAAGAATTCCTACATAACATTCATATTTATAGAATTGATGTAAACATGAGCAATTAAGAATTCATGTTCATGATTAATTCTGAAGAAAACATTTTCAGCAACAGAGATTGAGCACAAGGTGTAATCAAACATTTCATGTACTATTCTTTTTCTCTATTGTTAGACTAGTGAAACATGTGTATGATTCAAACAGACATAAGAAGGTAAAACATAGATTGAGAAAACTTATTGTTCCATTAGACAGCACAGGAATTCTGCAACAGCACGCAGAGCATCATCAAGACATCAAACATCCAAGAAATCACTGAGCTTTTCCAGCCTCTTGCATTAGATTATCTGAAAGTATACAATACATTTGCCTTAGAGTGAAAATCACCAACCCCTAATACGTTGCCAGGGGAGGTATATATACAAAATTTACATCAGAAAATATCTAGCTAATGAGTTAATGGCTCATTAATATCGTGCCAACTCCTGGAGCATTGTAGCTGAGAAAGTAAATGCTGTAGTAACTCCTAAGTGTATTAGCTGTCCAAAATGGTCAGAGAATGTTGACTTTGTGACCGTTGGAGTCGGCTGAAGATGTGCTGCCCAAAATTTGTGCATTTCTTATCTTTTGGCTTGCTGTCGCCGTTTATGTGCTCAGTCACCCTTTCGGCTGCCTAAAATGTTGTCCATATTCTGCTTTTTGCTTTTGGCCGAGTTGAAGCTGACTAGGACCAAGCAGCTGAGATTATTGAGGCAAAAGTTGTAACATTGCCTGCCACCAATCCTCTTTGGGCAGCTGGTGCCTTCGAATTTTCACCAATGTTTCATCTGCCTCTGTATATCTATAAAAATTTGGAGGAACCTCAAAAAGGTGATTGATTTCATGTTCTATGAAAAATAGATTTTCAAGTTCATCATAGAGGCCCTGCCCTGTTGGAGGCCCCGTTTCCTCAGAAGTACTGGCAGATGTAGTGATATGATTTTCAATAAAAGTTGACATCCTGGCAGCATATTGCTCACGGGGGAGCAGTCTTCCTGTGCCAGTTAATAGGCTGGGCAATCCCTTTCCTTGTAGTGCTCCCATTTTGAGCTTGTATTCATCTACCTCAGCCTATATTTCATGGCATTTCCTCTCTACTGTCTGCACAAAATTCCTGAGAGTCAGCACCTTTTTAGCTGTAAGGACAGCATCTGTTCTGTTAACAATGTTGATGGCTGCTAGTTCCTCCTTAGTCTGATTGTTCAGAAAATTTATCATTCTATTGGCCTGCTCAGGCCTGTTCCCCAGTACTGTTCTGGCTTTCTAAATCTCAATTTGTGCTTGGCCAATCAACTCCATTTGTTCATGCACAGTCTTGATTGACTTCCATTGTCTAGTAATGGATTGGTCAATCCGAGCCCACAAAATTCTCTTTATTTCTGCCAGAGCATTTTCTAGTTTGAGCTCGTTTTCTAAGGCCTTTATTTTGTCTTTGAGGGCCTTAATTTCTCTAGACTGCTCTGCTACATTCATCTTTGACTTGTCATATTTGGCCTCTAGTTCTGCCAATTTTTCCTTGGCCTGTTTGATCTCAGTAGCTTGGAGCTCCAACTCTTTGATAGCCTTTGTCAAATATTCCACGTTCAAGCTGGACTACGGATCTTTTGTTGTTGTTGCTGCTTCTGTTGTTGCTGTAGTTGTTACAGGGGCTACTGCTGCAGGGGCTACTGCTGCCTCTGTAGTGGTGGCAGTGGTTGAGGTAGTTGGTGGAGGTTGAGATGTGGATTCTCCCTGTTTGTCCTGCAATGCCCCTTCCAGTTCCTTTTCTAAATCAATGACCTTTTGATTGAGCTGCATTATTAGATCAAGTTTCTCATCAGCCTCCTTTTCCTTCTGCAATTCTGTTGTTTGGAGGTGCTCGGTGGGAAGTAGTTTCAGCCTTTTCTTCAATGCAGTAAGATCATCTTCCTTCTTCTTCATGAGGGCCCTTACGCCCTTTGGGTCCTTAGGATCATGTCCTAGGTCTATGATGATGTCCTCTAGTGATTTAATCCTGTTGTCCTTGGCCATGGAGGACATTCTCTCAAAATCCAACTGAATGTTGGTATTCTTTAGTGATTCTTTCAATTCATGGGCCATTGTGGCCCTGTCTACTAAGGTGGCATAGACCATTTCCCCCGTTTGTTTGTGCAGCTCTATCTGGTCCATGGGGTGAATGTCCTTTGCCATGACTTCCACCCTTGTTCTTACAAAATCTGCAGCTGATTTAGGCTGCGGCACCTTGGGTTTGAAGTGACTGAGGATCATCTTCTCCTCTTGAATGTCATACACTGACATCAGCCTCTCTTGCTTGGCTGGTGTCGCTTTGAGGAATTGCTTATATACTTCTATTCTCAACAACTCATTTTGTGCTTTTATTTCTTTGAAGGAAGCCTTGGTGCTTGAAGGCTTCTTGCTGTGTTGAGTGGAGGAGGACACCTCCATGCCAAGCTGTAATCCTTGCTCTTGTTGGAAAGAGCTTGTGGCCGTTTGCTGACTGTCTTCCCCTTCTTTCCTTGGGCTCTCAAGGACTTCTTCACTTATTTCTTCTATGACTGGGGAGTCAACCTTTTGCCTCTTGGCCTCAGGTTGCTGGGAGGATCCACTAGCAGGAGTGGACTCTTCTCTGTCTCTCTTCTTGCCCCTCTCCTCATGTGCAGGGGTCTGCAATATAGGTGCTGTTGGTGGTTCTGTTTGTGGTGGAGGTGTTTGCTCTTGTTGCTGCCCAATTGAGGAGGCAGGATTTTCTTTTGCTATCTCTTCTTCAGCACCCATTATTCCTTTACCCTTATCTGTGCCTGATGCCGCTGTCTTTGGCGCCTGGGTGACTGGTGCAGTTGTTGTAGCTGAAGTCCCTTCTCCCACTGGATGTGGTTGCTTGAAGATTACCTGCTGCACAGAATCTAAGTCAAGAGTTTTTTCCAAATCCTTGACATTTTTTTGCATTATTTCTTCTTCAGTTAGTTTCTCAATTAATGTATCTTGTAACCATTCTTGCTGATTGGCATACTGCTCAATATGTGGATATTTACAGTGCTCATAGCCTAGCAGCCTGTACTTGACCCTTCTAGCACAAATGAAGCCTTCAGGGTCATAAGGGACCCACTGGAAGCTTTTTGATAGCATGTACTTGTCTTTGAGGATTTGCTCAGCATCTTGCCATCCCTCTTTTTTGTTCATAATGAAGGGGCCCAGGTGGTGCTTAAACTTGAGGTGGGATTTCTTTTTAGCACTATGAAAGTGGGTGAGGTCAGAGTGAATGATCTGCCTATAGTACTTGTTGTGGGGGAAAGTATCCAACTCGGAATGCCCCTAACCCACTCTAAGGGTGACAGTTCCTTAGCAACAGCTGAAAGCAAAGCTATCTAAAGTTACTTCTTTATGACATGCAAGAGATAAAAGGAAGAGATCCACTTACCGATGTCTTGCGCAAATGGTCGATCCAATCTTCTCTATTTGCCGCTTGCTCCCGGCTCCAAGTCTTTTCACGGGCCCCAGCTACACGAGATCCTGCAAACAAGACAAAGAAAGGAAACTACAAGAAGCATGCATTCATAACTGATTCAAGGATTAGCATAAATCAAATACGCAAGTAAGACAATACATCATTGAAACACATGCGAATAGAAGAACCTCAAATGCTTTATTAATATATGGAAGTAAGGTTCAGGCGGTGATACAACCATGAAAGGTCCAATCCAGCATCACCTTCCCGACGGAGAGAAATATCTTCTTCACCTCCCTCAAGCAATCACCCAATACTCACAACTGTAAACCAACAGCAATTCTTTGCACTAAATTCCGCCTTTCAGATCCCATGGGATGAGATCCTTATATAGAGTTTTGGAGTGAAGATAAGTCAGCTTGATGTGTGACTTGTTGTCCTCTTCAACTCCAGTTGTTCTTCAGTCCTTCACTCGGAGTTTCTACCTTCCACTTGGAGTTTTTAGAAGCTCTTAACTCATCATTAGGCGAATCTTTTGATCAAGTGTCTTTTTGGAAGCTTCCTGGGCACTGGCACATTGAGAAAAAGATTCCTCCACATGTCAAAGTACGCCCAGTGCAGGTAGCCTTTGTTGCACTTGCTATGCAGCGCAGGTACACCATAGAGCTTTTGACATTCATCGCAGATGCTTAGTGGAGCAGCTGCTTTGATCCAAAATTGACCTGTTTTTGAGTGTTTTTCAGTGGAGAACTGATTTGCAGTGCTGTGGTTTGCTGACCTTGTTCCTCTAAGGGTAAGAACAACATGTTTAGGGACTTTGGATCCCTTAGATTATTGACATTTCATGCTCTATGCTGTAAGGCACAAAAATGTCTATAACAGTTGCCCCCTAAAGTATGAGGTCGTTTATCGGGTGAAATGCATTATTAGGAGGATCCGAAGTTCATTCAATCGTCGGGAGGTGACCTGTAACAAAATACAATACAATACATTATCTTTTCATACTTTCTTTTCATGATCTAGCTGATGCGGGCATTTCCCATGCTCAGCATTTGCTGTACATAAACAGACGATCGTCTGATAATAGACTGATAATTCTCTGCTTTTAATTATCATCCTTTTTTAGTAGGATGATCATCTGCTGCACATGTCTATGTTTTTATCTCCTGAATATATATCGCAGCCCGGATGGATGAAACTAGATCCGGGGTCTTCAAACTTGTCCGATCTTCACTCTAGTACAAGTCGATCCATGTGAGAATTTCTTGAAGTCGAACATGGAAAGACATCGCTTGATTACCAGTCAATAATGTAAACTGTTAACAAGCGAGAGAGGAATCACCGATAATGATGATGACCCTCAAGGTACTGCAGCACAATTCACGTGGTGTGAATATAGGATCTGACGTCGAACACCACGCAAAGTCTTCTGGTCGAAGGTCATTAATGTATACCTATCGCCGGGAGTGAGAAACTTGCCATTGAGGCATGCAAGCTTCAAAGTACTGAGGGGGTGTTCCTAGATCAACTTCTTGGATAATGAGCTGATGTCGACAAGAAGTGATCCGTCAAAGGAGGGCCTTAATGAATCCCACATCAGTGACACGGAACGGAGCTAGTGATGATGGTGAAAACGATCTGTGAAATATGATTCAGGGTGGCGGTCATGGAAGGATGAAAGATGATGTATGGTAGTGGATGGGACCCGGTTGACACTTTCTGAATGACATCTCTTGAACATATAACGACACTGATGTGATGGATCGGTAGCATTACCCCATGTATGGATGGTATGGCGAGACCATGGTGAAGGGACCGGTGAATGATAATAACCCAACCCGATATTTACGGAGGCAAAAGTGTCATGTTCAAGAGCGACTTGCTACCATTAAGCTTTGAGGTTCTCCCAATTTTTCCCCAGTCATTTCTGACCAGTACCTCTTTATTTTTGTCAAGCTTGAGGAGGATAACATATGCTTGTTCTATAACCTGCCCTTCGGGCAAGCCCATCGCTATGTTTTAACGAGCCTAGCGATAGGGAAACTCGTTCTCGTCTAAAGACAAGTTTGTCGCTATTTAATGTTTTTAACGAGTCTAGCGACAAAGACAACTCGGTCCTTTTCATTTTTAGAGAGTCTAAAAAGGTACATAAAGTTAACTCCAAAGGCCCTTTTTCGTCATCTAATCCCTTAAGTCCGAAAAAGTATAAAACAATACAGAAGGGATGAATGTTCGATAGCTTTATCGAGCCGAACTAGACAAGCGCTCGATCTTTTTGTGCAATAATCCCTCAGGTCCAAAAAGATTAAAATCTAGAGGAGGGATAGCTCTTCCGGTCTTTTTAACGAGCTGGAAGGCCAAAACTCGGCAAACTTTTCATATTTTACGAGTCAGTGAAAAGAGCTCAAAGAAGACTCGTATTTTGAGGAACGAGTGATAAACAGGGATAGCAGCAGATTCCAGGTACAGGTTGGAATTTTCCAATCACGGCAGTGTCACAAGGATGGCTAGGTGAAATCACTCTTCGCAGCTGTTCCTCAAAATAGGTAAACAATCAAGTGGAGGTGAATGATCGGCCAAATGACGAGTGGAGGTGACAGTGCAAACACGACCAAGGTTTTTATGGCTGATGAATCTATGGTCTCAAATGGTTATTTACCGGTTCATTTTTTCTGGATGAGCTTGAACTCTGGGGGAAGCTTGCTCACAGGTGCATTTATTTTTTAACGAGCATGAACTCTTGCTAAAACTGCTCGTTTTTGCGTTTATTTTTTAACGAGCATGAACTTTGCCAAAACTGCTCGTTCTTTTGCATGCCCCCAGCATCATAATAACGCATGTCAAAGGAGGGTGCCCCCCAAGCTTCATTGCATTCAACTTGGTGGTTGGAATGAAGGTTTACCTTTGAATTTTGAAAAGGGGATTTGTTTCATTTTTTAATGAGGTTGACATAGTAAAAGAACTATCCTCATGACTCCTTGTTTCATTTTTTAACGAGTTTGACACGAGATAAGAACCGTCCTCGGAGCCTACTGTATTTACAGTATTTCCATTAGGGCGATGATCCATGCTGACAAAATATTTAGGAATCTTCCGAATCCGTTGGATATAGAAGATTTCATATTGTAGGTTTCCACTGTGGCTACTTCCGCCAGATTACCCGCCGGCGGTAGGGCAAAAGTACCCATTAAGACAGGGTCTTTTAGGAGACCTACTCCAATATTTTGGAGCGATTGATTACTTTCATGGATCATTGTGCTGCTTCCCGTAACTTGAGAACTGTTGGGGAGAAATGTTTGTTGGTCGACGATTGTAATTTTTCCTTGAAAAGGAAATACAATCCTCCTGAAGTAGGTCGACACAACTGCAGCCATGGCATATATCCAAGGCCTTCCCAGTAGGATGTTGTAATCGAGGTTTCCGTCGATTACTTCAACATCAACTTCTACTGTTTTGCCCCCCAGTTCAACTTGCAAGTTACTTAAAACCCCGTATGGAGTGTATGATCGTCCATCAAATGCTTTTAATGTCGTTGACGATTTTGACAAGGGTGGTGAGCCTAAATTTTTCCAGCAACTCATCGACATAAGACATGTAGATGCCCCCTCATCAATAATTGTTCGATGAACAGTTTTGTTGAGGGCTTTCACTTGAATAAGGAAAGCTAGTTGAGCTCGTATCTGAGGGTCATACCCTTTATGATCAAAGGCCACAAGATTGGAATCCATTGGGCCAATCCCACCTATGGCTGATAATAAAGCTTGCTCTTGGGAGGTGCAATTTTGCGCTACCTCAAGTGTCGACATAGCGGACGACGATTGGGCGAGGTCCTCTATTATATTATAATCCTGTGTTATTTTTTCACGAGGATTAAATGTCGATTTGTGTACTACTCCCTTTGGCGACTTTATCATTGGTTTAGGAACGATGGGTGGCACAACTTTGGTCAAAGTTGTTGTTGAACTACTAGGTTGTTTATTTGCCTTGTTGTTCAATTGCTTTGGATTCCTGTAATCTTTATTCCTCGTCAAAGCATTATTCTGCTGCTTTGAGGTGGACAACATAAGCACTTGGGATCGGGAAGCATTTCGATTAGCAACCAGATTTTGTCTTGGATCAGGAAACGGATCAGTCAATACTGCTGGGGTTTTTGAACTCTTGAAGAGTTTCTTAACTTCAGCTATATGTGGACAATCTTTCGTCCAATGATCCTCATCGCATATATGACACCCTGTCGGGGGTTTCCCTTTCCTTTTCTTTTTCTTCTTGTCCCCTGGTTGCTTCAGTTGTTTGCCTTTGTCGGTCGACATGGCATTTACTTCTGAGGCAAGAAGTTCCTCATTTGCATTTTGACTAGAAATTTTGCGTTTGCCAGTCACGCCATTACTGGCGTGAGAGTTAGTATTCGATTTAGGAGGGGGAGGAATTGAAAATTCAGGTCTAGGGGCGTCAGGTATTTTGTCGTAGAGCGTGCCAGACTGAGTATATACTAAGTCTAAATATTGAGCGCGAGCAATGACTTGCTCCTCTGTTACGACTCCTCCCTTGGCCACATCTTCCGTTATAGCCGGAAGTAACGACTTTATAAACCATTCAGCTAACAGCTGATCGGGAACGTAAGTTTTCACCATCCTACGACGACGACGCCACTCATGTATATGATCAGATATGTGAGTAGCGGTCGTTTGTTTGAAGTTGGTCAGGAGTTCTGTTCCCGTTTCATACCTTATCGGTAATTGAAAATGGGTTAAGAAAGTCGTGGCTAAGGAGCTGAAATTGTCGAAAGAGGCTCTTGGCAATTCAATGTACCATTTAGCCGCTGGACCTGTCAATGTCCTCTGGAAGAGGCGAAGTCTTATCGAATCATCGTTTAGAGTGTTCGATGAACACCACAGATGAAAAGTCATGACGTGATTCGACGGGTCTTCACCTGGATTTCCATTGAATTTAGGAATGTCCGATGGAAGTTTATGCGGAATCGCTGGCCACCAAGAGGCATAAGCAATTGGATCATTAGTCAGCCGGTTTAGATCTGGTAATTCTAGAGTTGCTATAAAGGGCAACTGTTGGTTCAGGTTAGGCGAAGCATATCCGGGATAAGATGGTATCGCCTGAGCAATGGGTCTTTGCAGACCAGCATAATGCTGACAACTTTGACAAGGTTGATGGGCATAACCATTATAGCATGGTTGCCCATTACTTACAAAGACTTGTTGCTCAGGTCCTTGATATGATTGCTGGAATGGCGGTTGTTGAGATTGAACCAGCTCTGGTTGTTGGACCATTTGCTGTTGACCAATACTGGATGATTGACCAAGATGAGGAGTCACAGTACTTGTTTGAGCCTGAGTCGCTCCAGATAAGGAGGCGCTACCCTGAGATTGTGATTGAGCCGCTGAGACAAGAGGTTGTTGTATTACAACAGGTAGCGCTTGTACTTGCGACGCATTCGCCATAGCAGGTGTGGTGGTAATATTCGACGCAGGGTGTACTGGTTGCATTGAATATACAACTCCTGGTTGTTGGGGCAGTATTGGTACCCAACCGCTGGATGTAATTCCAGTTTGACCTGAACCTTGTTGTAAACTCCCATATGGTTGTTCTCCGGGAGGGAACAATGAAAGAGCATACTGCCCTCCATATGGTGGAAATCCAGTACCTAAAGGGTAAATTGGCCTTTGAAGACACATTGGATCAGTTTGTTGAGTTTCAACATAGGAAGTACCAGATGATAATCCGGATGAAGAAATAGGAACTAACCATATTGTCGCCCCCGATTGGACTCCGGCTTGTTGTTGACAATTTGCCGGGACAGATGGTATACCAGCGAACATCGTTGGAGTAGCAGCAGGAGGTTCTGCTGCTGCTGTGTCAGACGACACAGTCCTAGATGTCGACGGTTGTTCAGACATATCTAGTCTATCCAAGAGATTTCTTAGCGATTCTACAAGAACTTACGATGCCAAAAGACTAACTTCGAAGATCAACGCAGGAATAGGAGGTGATTATGTTCCGTTTAAAATGAATTTTATTATGACGACGCTTTTAGACACAACTTGCTTTTTCACTTTTTAAGAGTCGAGAAAAAGCTAAAGATGACTCTAGTCTCCTTCGATGTATTAACGAGCCCGAAGTGACAAATGCTCGGATGGACTTTTTCAGTTATAGAGTTTGAAAAAGGCCAAAAGAAACTACTCTGGAGTTCTAGGCAGAGGGTGTGCCAAACCTTTCGCGAAACCACAGAATACGTTTTACGGTACGAGTGGTCGATCTTCGTGAATGCTGTGTTCACTGCATCGCGATCAGTAGGGCGGCCGACACGGCTTCCTATGGATAAAGGCTTTGTTCCTATAGGGGTCCCCCAATATACGCGACGGTACGCGGGGGCACAAGTCCGTATTAGTGCTATCGTCCCTCAGGAGGAATCACCCACCTTCGTAGAGATCGACAGTCACTATGTTTAACGACGCCGGTTCACGTCTCTACCTAGACCTCTATTGTGTTTCGTTATGTTTCAAAGCGTTGTTAGATAAATTCAGTTCTTTTTAGGTTGATCTTGCTTAGCAGTTTGCCTTTATGGATCACCACGTGATGTATGATACAACTCCTAAATGCAGTCTAAGAATGATAAGCAAGCTTTTTCAATTCTTTCAACTTTATGAAAATCTTAACTACTGAAGGAAAAGAAAGACATCATCTTTTCAAACAGATCATAGAGCACACACTGATGCACTTTTCCTAAATCGACATGCAAACTATCAAAATGCACATGCACAATGCAAGTATTTCTTTTCTTCTTCCTTAATGTTGATGTATTACAAAAAGAAAGTTGTTGTATAATTTCGAATTCAATTTCAAGCGAAAGCAAACAAGTGTTTGTCCAATAATCAAAAGAACACCTTAAGATTCACTCGTTTCAACACAAGAAATACTGAAATTCGAACCATATAACGAAAGCAAATGCTCAAGCAGCTATGAACAGCAATAAACTAGCTCTTAGAATCACAACGACACTTTCTCACAGGTCTAGATCCAAGAGGTCACAGCAAGACTAGTTCACTTTCGCTATGGGAAACTGTGAATGAAAGCAAGAAATACAATAAGAACAATCACGGTTTCTTCATACAACTGAGGCGGAATGAAGGCAAAGAAAGGTAGTTTCAGCTGGGTATACAGGTTGACAACAGGCTGCAAAAACAATATTGAAAACTGGGCAACAGACAGGAGGGAACCCCAGTTGCACAAGGCAAAAACTGGATCAGCGCAGGTGCTGCACTGTCAATCTGACATGCAGCGCAGGTAGCCCCTTCGGGACCTGCGTTGCAGCGCAGGTGGCCTTTGCTGCAGCTGCACTGAAGAGACAACTCTCGTCTCTCTCAGATTCCGGGTCACAGTTTGCTCAAAAATCAATGGTTTTTGGCCAAATCAGAGGCTATCAGCCAAGTATACACTAGAGGATGATTAAAGGAAGATGAACACTATCACAAAGAGCTAAAAAGAGTCCTCGTGGATCAGCTCTTCAAATCATAAACATTCCCAGCACTGGGCTAGAGTAGCTGCCCTCTACTTTGCATTCGAAGGACTCGAATGCAGTTCGATTCGGTACTCCCTTTGTTTAAGAAATGAATAGCAAGAAACACAAGCTACCAACAAGACATGATCCCCAGCGGAGTCGCCAGTCTGTTGTGGGGGAAAGTATCCAACTCGGAATGACCCTAACCCACTCTAAGGGTGACAGTTCCTTAGCAACAGCTGAAAGCAAAGCTATCTAAAGTTACTTCTTTATGACATGCAAGAGATAAAAGGAAGAGATCCACTTACCGATGTCTTGCGCAAATGGTCGATCCAATCTTCTCTATTTGCCGCTTGCTCCTGGCTCCAAGTCTTTTCACGGGCCCCAGCTACACGAGATCCTGCAAACAAGACAAAGAAAGGAAACTACAAGAAGCATGCATTCATAACTGATTCAAGGATTAGCATAAATCAAATACGCAAGTAAGACAATACATCATTGAAACACATGCGAATAGAAGAACCTCAAATGCTTTATTAATATATGGAAGTAAGGTTCAGGCGGTGATACAACCATGAAAGGTCCAATCCAGCATCACCTTCCCGACGGAGAGAAATCTCTTCTTCACCTCCCTCAAGCAATCACCCAATACTCACAACTGTAAACCAACAGCAATTCTTTGCACTAAATTCCGCCTTTCAGATCCCATGGGATGAGATCCTTATATAGAGTTTTGGAGTGAAGATAAGTCAGCTTGATGTGTGACTTGTTGTCCTCTTCAACTCCAGTTGTTCTTCAGTCCTTCACTCGGAGTTTCTACCTTCCACTTGGAGTTTTTAGAAGCTCTTAACTCATCATTAGGCGAATCTTTTGATCAAGTGTCTTTTTGGAAGCTTCCTGGGCACTGGCACATTGAGAAAAAGATTCCTCCACATGTCAAAGTACGCCCAGCGCACGTAGCCTTTGTTGCACTTGCTATGCAGCGCAGGTACACCATAGAGCTTTTGACATTCAGCGCAGATGCTTAGTGGAGCAGCTGCTTTGATCCAAAATTGACCTGTTTTTGAGTGTTTTTCAGTGGAGAACTGATTTGCAGTGTTGTGGTTTGCTGACCTTGTTCCTCTAAGGGTAAGAACAACATGTTTAGGGACTTTGGATCCCTTAGATTATTGACATTTCATGCTCTATGCTGTAAGGCACAAAAATGTCTATAACAGTACTCCAAGGCAAACAGTCTCATTGGTACATATTTTGGGAGCCTGTATGGACAGAGCTCACAGCCATAAATTTTGATGACTGTATGATCTTGGTATAGGTACCAATCACCTATTTTATAATTTTTGGACAGCTGCAGAGTTTTCTGGATTTCAAATGAGACTCTGGGAGGAGGGGACCTCATCAATAAGCAAGAGACTGGGTATACAAATTGATCAATAAATTCACAGTATGAATATGGTGAATCTTGGTCTTGGTGAAAAACTGATGTCCAGAAGATAACAGATCTTCTTTCTCCTCTAGAATCCAGCTTCTTGATAGGGCATTGAAAAGCCTCGGACTGGTAATACATGAACAAGTGGTAGATGTAAGATGAATATTTGAATATGCCCTCCCTGTCCACTTTGAAAAGTTGGTCATGTATCTTGTTAGCTATGAATTTAGCAAAGTTATATTTGTAGGCAGGAGGCTGGCCTGGGCTGTAAGCAGCTAATAACACCAGCACTGTCTCATCAACATACTCACTGGTTTTATAGCCCAACACATAAGCAATCATGTCAAGCAGAAGTTTTCCTACATCAGTAAAATGGACATACAAGAAGGGAGGTGGCCCTGTGGGCTAGCAGTCAGCTCTCATAAATGTCTGGGTGATCTTCTGAATGTCAGCAGTGGAAAGCTTGGCACCTGTATCCAGCAGATAGTTCATGGAGAAGGGATACAACAGCTGAGCTTGTTTGAAGTTAAGCATTTGGTTAATGGACTCAGCATTAATGTGGAAGAGGATGCTCCCAGATGGAGACTTGATAGCTCTGTGATTTGGATCATAATTCTTAGCACATAGGCAGATAATTTCTGGAAAAATGTTGACAGATGGGAGGAAGTAATAAGGCAGATTAGATTCCCATATCCCATATGTATCATTGTTGTTCAAATAATTATCCCTCAATTCCCGGAAGGTCTGTAAATGGTTCCTGTCACCCACAAAGTCTTGGATGAGGTAATCTCTGTCAGCAAGAGGCAGGGACTCAAGCTCTTTATTTGGTGGATTCATGGGGGCAACACTGAGAGCTGTGGGTGCAGGAGCAGCCATTGTATAGCTTTTGGGTGCTGCTTTAAAATGCAGTTTATGAATGCAACAAGGTGAATGCAATAGCTTGTAAGGCTTCTTAAAGGTCAGGTGACAGACTGAATGCAGATGATGCCAGATAAGTTCTTCAAAGAGGAGTAGGTGGATTGAGCAGGCTTGCCTCTGTTCTGCTCTGATGAATTCACAGGGATTGTGAATAATGAAGATGAATTGCAGAGGGAAAGCAGGACTAAAGGTTGGTGAAATGCAGTTGTTCAAGTATGTACCCGGCAAAAGGGAACAATGCCGGGCGATTGGTGGGTAAATTTGCAAATCTACGGCCGAGAACAGTTGTTTTAACCTCAAATTTTGGAGCAGGGGGCAATGTGGACTATTTTGGGCCAGCAATTATTGAATGACAGCAATTAATTTTGGATTCACCAGGTATTAGTGGAGAATTTTGCAGAGAAATGGCATGAACATAAGCAAAATAGGTGAATTTGGGCAAATACCTAGATAAACGATGCCGAGAGCCGCCGGGTTGAACAGTGGATGAAGAACACAACTGATTTGGTGAGTGGCGGCGTTTGAAGCTTTAAATTTCGCGGATTGGAGGCAATTTTCGGAGTGAAAAAATAAAACGGCTCCCTCTCTTTTCAAACGAAAGTGACACAAAATGGCTCATTTGCGCCTTTTTAACAATAAATTTGGAAAATATGGCTTATTGGCGCTTTTCTGCTGATGATGTCAGCATGACGTCATGGCAGGCCCAGGTACGGATGGTGACGTGGATGCTGAGCTAGAGGCAAGCATGGCAGGACACGGTGGCGGGATGTGGGGGCCGCGAGATGATGTGGAGGGCCATGAGGCACGGTAGCGGGGGCCGATGGCATGACGTCATGATGATGCGGGGGTGAGGTGACAGGGGAGGCGGGTTGAGGGAAGGCGGTAAGCGGTCTCCCCGCACCGCTTTTGGCAGAAGGCGATATAGGGGAGGGGGGCTCCGAACACCTCCGATGGCCGCCACGCATCCAACGTACGGGAGCAAAACCACCCGCTCCCTGGATGAGGGTTCAAATCTAAAAAAGATCGCCCACCGTTGTATTGGGGGAAGCGGGAAATCGAGGGCTGGCGGGCACCCCGACCCATTGTGCAAGTTTGGGGGGGACCCGCCGGCTAATAAAATATTTATTTAATATGTCGGGGTTTAAAACTTTGGTTAAGGGGGGTTGTCGTGGGTTTTGGAATATATATAGATTAATGTGGGTTAATCTGTCGGGGTTAAAAAACCTTTGAATGTTGGGTTTGAGCGGGGGAAAGGGGTTTTCATAGGTATTTTTCGGGAAAGAGGGTAGGAGAGGGTTTAGAGTAGGTTATTAATCTAACTGGAGGTTAGAGTAATCCCAAAGCAAGGGTTGACTATAGTCCCTGGTGGACTAATGTCTCCCATAGGAGTGTTATTTAGCTATAATGCTAAAGGGGGGATATTTATACATTTTATGGGGTTTTATACACCATGGTGTTATAGTAATAGGGAAAGGGGAACATAGGGGATTAAGTGTAGATAGAGTTAGTAGTTAGTATTGTAGGGGAATGTGAATGGGAAGTGATAGATACTAAGTTTTTAGGAAACAAACTTAGTTAGGGAGTAGATCAAAATGAAAAGAATTTTTACACAGGAAATGTGGCTCCTTTTCAAAGAGGGAAGTCAGTTCTGCCATGAGATTTTCACAAATGAGAAATGTAAGGAGGACTGATCAGGCAGATCCTGCAGTGCTCAAGGGGATGTTAGTAAGAAACTTTTGAAGGGGATGAGGGAAATTAGTGATGATTTGGTAGTTTTGCCAAATAGGCCATTTCTCTTACCTTTCTCCTGCTGGTGGCATCATTTGTGATTTTTCTCATGTCATATGCTTAGATCCTACTTTCTGCAACCTTCAACTGCCTACCCTGCCTAATATGCCTAACATTTTTTCTTCCTTTGGATGGGTGCACTTAGCCTTGCAAACCCTGATAATTCTCTTTTCTTTTTGCTGCCCTCCTATCTAAGTCTACCCTTATGACTTCCAATGGCCCAGATTAAGCAGTTGGGCTCCTTCCTTTCTCTATCCACCTAGTCATCTGTCAAGCTTGAACTGTTTGAGCAGGTACTTCCTTTTTAGTCTACAACATGCAATTTAAAACATGGTGAGGCCCAACTTGAGCTGTTGGACCACCCATCAAAGTAGTAGTGGCAATTTGGATTAGCCACTTTCATGATCTTTATTTGGGGTTAATTTCTTTTATTTTTTTCTTTGACCAATTCATTTTCTTGCCTTTTGATTATTCTTTTAAGGCATACCCTCTTTACATTTTTTAACTGTCTGCTTGCCTTCACAAAAATGGAACCTTAGTAGCATGGAAGGTGAACATTTTTGGCACTTCCACTGTCAATCATGAGAAATGAAAACCTATTGGTATAGGAGGCTAACAGTGGCTCCACTTGGGGATGGCTTTTCCAGATGAAAAGCCAAGAACAGCAGGTCAGAATGCCTAATTTCTCCATTCTTGCAGCAGTCTGAATTTTTCTGTTGTTGGAGACTATTGGTTAGGACCCTAGATACTTGCAGGCAGTACCCAGTGAGCTGATTTGCTGTGAATTTGCAGATCTGTTTTTACCTGTTTCTCAGAATTTCTCCTCATCACTTGATAGTTACCCTGTGTTTTTCTTTGCTTTCTAATGCCGGGATCAAATATATTCAAAAAAGGGAAAAAAGTGCAGCACCCTGGTCTTCTCAAAATATGCTCCACTTGGTGCTTTATTTATCTGCTATAACTGAAAATACTGGAAATACAAATATTTATGTACAATATATGCCTGTTTAGTGTTTGTTCAAAGGGAGTCAAAATAATGCTTGAGCATTCTCCCATTAACTGGGCCTTCCTCAGTGTTTGAGCCATCCAAACTTCTTAGAAAATAGGTGTTGTTACCTTGTATAGCATAGATGACATAAGGTCCTTTCCATAAAAAATCAAACTTACCATGTTTGCCTTTGTCCTCCCTCCTGGAATCCCATCTTAACACTTTGTTTCCTATGAAGAAATCTTCAGCTTTGGTTCTTTTGTCAAATATTCTTTTGAGCTTTTCTTGTAGAACTTGGGTTCTTTGATAGACTTCTTCTCTTGTTTGCTGTAAATCAATTGTCTGATTAATTCTTCTTTGAATGTCATTGGGCTCAGCTTGTATTTCTTGCAGCAATTTGATCACAGGAATTCCTAGAGATGTAGGAAACTTTGCTTCTAGCCCATAGACCAGTTCATATGGACTCATGCCAATTGATCTCTTGGTGGTCAGTCTGTCTGCCCATAATGCATTTACCAACTTCTTATGCCAATTCTTTTTGTTTTCTTCCAAAACTTTTTTAATGATGTTGATGAGGCTTTTATTGGAAGACTCAGCTAGGCCATTACCTTGAGGATAATAGGCAGTGGAATGACCTAGGGTCATGTGATACTTGTGACAAAAGTTGATCATTTTCTTGGACTTGAAAGCAGCAACATTGTCTGTAATAATTTTGTCTGGACAGCCAAACCTGGACAAGATGTTGGTTTCTAGGAATTGTATAATAATGGAGTCATTGGTCTGCCTACAAGGGATGGCTTCTATCCATTTGGTAAAATAGTCTGTGGCAGTGAGAATCCACCTATGCTGGCCAGAGGATGGAGGGTGAATTTCACCAATGAAGTCTAAACCCCATTGTTGGAAGGGTCTCTCAGTTGAAACTGGTTTGAGTGGTAAAGGTAGCAGCTTCCTCTTTCACTCAAAAATTTGGCATTTGTCACAAGACATTACAAATTTGTTCACATCAACAAACAAGGAGGGCCAATAAAATCCAGCCCTTAGGATTTTATCAGCTGTGGACTTCCAGTATAAGTGTCCTCCACAGTCACCTGCATGAAATTCTTTAAGGACATTGTCAGTTTCTTTTAATGTTAGGCAATTGAGTAAGATCCCTTCATGATTTCTCCAAAATAAAACATTGTCAATAATACAAAACTTTGATGCTTTCATTTTCAAGAATCTTTTCTTGGTTCTGGACAACCCTGGAGGAGCTTGCAGGTTTAATAATACAAAACATATATCAGTATACCAGGGAGATTGCATAAAGGCTTGGTTGATCTGTGGAGTCGCCATCTCCTGTTCGTCCTCCAGTTCATTAATGTCAAGGGCTTGAAAATTGGTTTCAGTCATTAGTTTGGCTAGGCCTTGTCCTTTTATCAGTTTGGTAGGTTTAATCTCAATGTCATATTCTAAGATATTGGCAATCCACTTGCCCCTCTTGCCTTCAATTCCTTCTTGGGTTAGAATGTCTTTGACCACTACATTAGGAACATAGGCAATTATATGAGAGTAAAGGATATAGATTTTGAATTCCTTGATGGCTTTTACCAATGCATAGGCTTTTTTTTCCATGATCTTATATCTTAAAGGAGCATCTCTAAGGGCTCTGCTAAAAAATGCAATGGGTTTTTCACAGCCTTGGTCATCTTTCTGTAGCAGAACAGCAGCAATTGTGTGCTCAGAAGCAAAAGAAAAAATAATGAAATTGTTATCACTTAGAACTAAAAATTTGATGCATATAATTTTCTATCCTAGCCCGATGACAAAGGTCTGTGTTAGTTTAATTGAGTTTTAATTTTCTTCCCTTAGGATTTGGAGTTTTAAAGAGTTTTTAACTCAAGTCATTATCAACTCCCATTGGTTCTCCTCTACCCATCATTGTTTTGTATCCACCTCTGTGTCTTATGTAAGCCACCGTGTCTTTTAGTAATTTCGCAGCACAATTCCAATTCACCAGTTTCGCAACGCAATCATGATTAAGCAGTTTCGCAACGCATCATGATTAGGCAGTTTCGCAACGCATCATTAAAATTTAAAACTAACAGCGATGCGAAATCATGGATTCGTACTTCCGCAGCGAATCTTTCCCGAAATATCAAGTCCGTTAGGTGAGTCATCATCCATGTCTTCTCATGTCAGTTCATATATCTCTCCTATCACGTTTTAACGCTCATTGCCACTATCACCACCACTAGATCTGTTGATACGCATGTATTATCATTCCCAAGAAATTTCACCATGCATAAGCCTTAATGATGGCCATAAGTCTTACATGAATGACAAATCTACAAGATTATGTCTTGAAAGGTTTTAAGCGGAAAGATTCAAAATTCAAGCGAGGCTGATAATCAAGCGAGGCTGAATTCAAAAAGAAGCTGAATCACAATTCCAACCGGAGCTGGTAGTCTTTGTGTGCGGAGATTTGGAAGAATCCATGGAGAAAAAAGAGCACAGATCCGGTAAACCTCTAAGGACTGAACCCGAGGGCCTGGATATAACGCTGAGAGATGAGGGGGTGAAGAAAGCGTTTAAAAATGCCGGGTGCTGGAACTTTTGCAAAAAGTTACAAGGAGGGCATGCGCAGGTAACTAAAGAATTTGCACTAAAATTCACTGGTTTAAATTCAAAGGTAGCCATGTTAGAAGTGCAGGTTTCTCCAGAAGCAATATCTGCTGTGACAGAGATCCCAAGAGGACAAGAGGAATGGTTTAAAAATTTCAAATTTGACATGAATCCTTGTAAGGAGTTTTTAAAGGATGCATATGTAAATGAAGATTTGAGTAGGGGAGTGCCCAGGAATTATGTCAAAGAACATTATGCTCTCTTACTCACCTGCATACAAAAATATTTGACTTGTGAAGGAAGGTATAACAAGGTTTATTCTTACCATTTCAAACTACTTTTGCATTTCACCGGGAAGGTTTCCATAGACTTACCATTTTATCTCTTCCGTAGTTTGAGTAAGATGTGTGATAAAGTTCAGCTGAGAAAAGAGGATTCTGAAACCTCTTTGTTTC
This sequence comes from Pinus tabuliformis, assembly GCA_031772625.1. NCBI lineage: Eukaryota > Viridiplantae > Streptophyta > Pinopsida > Pinales > Pinaceae > Pinus > Pinus tabuliformis. The sequence goes on along the minus strand of CM062820.1, from coordinate 1,375,428,098 downwards.
ATCATGGTTTGATCAAGCTGCTGGTTTTAGATGGCCTCCAAAAGATAGACAGAGACTGGAATTCTTTTATTTTTATGGCTGGATTCCAAAGCAAGACTGGCCTCACTCCACAACCGGCCAGAGATTTTACAATAGCTGAGCTCCAAAAAGAAGCAAGAGCTAAAAGGGTTCCAAAGTCACAACTAAGAAAACCAGTGAAGCCACTAGTCATTCAAGATCAACCTCAGCAATCAACTCAAGAAAAAGCTCATGGTAAGAAGACTATACCTGAAACAAGCACATCTGAAGCAGTCTCAAGGGTAAGAACAAGAAGTCAAATAAATAAGGAAAAAGGTAAAGCTGTAGCAGTTGAAGAGAGCCCAGTGTCCAAGGCAAATTTGAATGATTTATTACAGGCCATTGAATTCGAGCAGTCTCTACCAGTCCAAATTGAATTGATGCAGTCAGAGCAAGAAGGTACCAAGAAATCCAAGGCTTCAAAAAGGCTTAAATTTGATAAGCCAGCTGAAGAATTCATTTTTAAACCTAGAAGACCTATGACAAGGAGATTCCAGCAAGTACAGGAAGCACTGCCGAGAACAGAGGAAACAGGGGAAGAGACACAAAAAGACACGGGAAAAACAGTCATTGCATCTCAAGAAGATAATATAGCAGCCATACAGAGACAATTAGAGTCAGCCAAGTATGAGATTGCTAAATTGAAGAAGGCCGCTAGAAAGCATGCAGCCATACATGCAAAATATTATAAAACCTTATGGGAAGGAAATGAAGCTGTAAAAGCTCAGTTGAATTCAGTGGTTGATGGCCATGCACAGTTTCACACCTGGACAGTACCAGCAATCAAAGAGGCTAAGTATATCAGAAGGATTAATATGCAACTGAGAGCTGGGAATAGAGCTATGAGGAAACAAATTGAAGATTTGAAGACACAACTAAGCCAGCTACCTGCAAAATGAGTTTTCTTTTCAAGAAAGGTTTTGTTTCAAATTTTTGACAAATTTGCTTAATCTTATTTTTCTGAAGAAATATAATCCCTGTTCAACATGTGGAAAGTCGAAGGGAGTTTTTTGGCAATCAAATACTCAGTTGATAAAGATCTTGGGTCAAAGGCAAACTGTTTCAAATAACTCAGCAGTTTCGTAGCGCGCTACGAAACTGCTGAAGATGTTGTTTTTAACGCAAATCAAGTAGTTTGAATTATAAGCGGGAAGTTTGAAAGGGAAACGTCTAAAGGGTCTGCAAGACATCAGCTGGAGCGAACAACAGTCAATCAGGTCAAGACAGATGGATGTTTAAAAAGGGTTGAATATTCAAATCCAATTTTGAATTTTTGTCATAAAGCCCCTTTATCACAGTTCAAAATATATCAAACGATTTGCCTGCAAGAAATTTTTGCCTGTACACATGTTCATCAAAAAAGCTTACAACGCATCAAGGACGTGGCAGTCTTCCACATCTTGAGTAATTAAAGGCTAAAGAACATGCTTCTGTGCATTCGAAGATTTTGGAAAAAACTGAAGCCGAGAAGCAAGGGTAACCTCCTAATATTTCTGAGCAGTTGAAAAGTTTCAACATCCAAGGTCAACATGGGGCATTAAATACCCATCTCAGCCATCTCAGCCAAACTGAAAGAGGACCAGGTGTCAAAGAACGAGGAGAAGCCATCATGCATGTTAGAGTCATAGTAGATTTAGAACTCTAAAAAAGCTCCAGTCAGCAATTTATTGTATTTATTAGTTAGTTAAATAGTTGATAGGTGTCATTAGAGGTAGTTATCGAATTCCCCTCATGCTGGAGGAGGAATTTCGATCAGATAGAATAAGAATTCTATATATAGCTGAAACAGCAATGTAACCAGGGTTGGAAAATTTTATAACACAGCTTGTATTTGGCTTATGTATAGACTCATTTCAGTAATATATTTTTGATTTTACTTCTCAGGATTCATGAAGGATTTCTTATATTCAGAATGTGTGATATGTCCTTTCCTTAGTTTTGTTTATATTGGTATAGATGTATAATCACTCAGAACTCACTGAATGTGCTCTGATTTCCTGTATGCATTTATAAACTGTGGTCCTATATGAATTATGTTCTGAATATCTAAATGCTGAGTGCCCTGACTTCTATGTAAGGTTGAGTTCACTGTTATGTTGAGGTGTTGATTGACTCCATAGGCCCAATGGATAGTTGTTTAATATGTTTCCAGCATTCATATTAGTCATAGTTGTTCTATAAGAGTTAGCCATCTTATTTTAATCAAAATCATTAACCCATCTAGAGAGAGCCCTCTCAGGTTGAGGAGGCTAAGCCTCAGCCTAAGGTAGGTTTGAAATAGTTACTTAGAATCAACCTGACCAGCAGCCTATCAGGGTCTGATTTTGAGATAACAGAAATCTTGATCAAATCTAGGGCTTGTTAGGACTGGTGTGTTTGTCAATGCTCTTTTGATATCCTCAAAGGCTTTCCTAGCTTCCATGGTCCATTAGACTTTGGAATCCTTTTTTAGCATATTATTTAACAGTCTTATGAGTTCAGCCAGATTGGGAATGAACCTCCTCAAGAAGTTGATCTTTCCTAGAAAGCTTTGTAGTTCTTTGATGTTTCTTGGATGTGGTACTTGTAGGATAGCTTGAATTCTGTCTGGGTCAATCCTAATACCATCTTTTGAGATTATATGCCCCAAGAGTTTACCTTCTTCTAGCCCAAACAGTGACTTCTTTGGGTTCAAAGATATGCCATACTTTCTACAAATTGTGAAAACCTGCCTCAAGTGTTCTAAGTGTTCTTGATTAGATTTTGAAAAGGCAGTGAGATCATCAAGATAGACAACTAGGAAATCATGAATTTCCTTGGCAAAGGCAATATCCATTGCTCTTTGGAACGTGACCCCTGCATTTTTGAGCCCAAAAGGCATTTTAACATATTTGAATGTTCCCCAAGGTGTTGTGAAGGAGGTTTTGTCTTGATCATCCGGGTGTACTAGGATCTGATTGAAACCTGAGAAACCATCTAGTAAGGAGATCCTTGAGGCTCCCACTACCCTTTGCAAGATATGATCCATTTTATGTAAGGGATAATGGTCTTTGAGAGATACTTTGTTCAGATTTCTTAGGTCAACACACAATCTGATTTCCCCTATCTTTTTCCTAGTAGGCACTAGGTTTGAGATCCACTCTAAGAATCTGATTGGGGCAATGATCCCTGCTTCATACATACGTTTAACCTCTTTTTCAATAAGGGGGAGGAGGACTGGATTGACTCTCCTAAGCTTCTGTTTGAAAGGCTTTTGATTTTCTTTTAGAGGTATAGTGTGCTGGATAACTGATGTGTCATAAGATTTAAGGTCCTCATAGCTCCAGGCAAAGACATCTTGAAACTCTTTAAATAACTCAATGTATTTCAGTTTCTGCTCAGGTGGTAATGCTTTGGATAACTTAACCATTTTGGGATTTTGGGGAGTCCCAATGTTACAGTCTTCTATTTCAGCATTCAATGGTTTCATTTTTGGTTTTCTTGAGATATCATTTGAATCAAACAGATCCTCCAAAGGGGTTAGACCTATGGGCAAAAAATTGTCCTTTAGTTCAATTACCTCATCTTCTGTTTCAGCCATTTCCTCTCCATCTGGTTGTTTCAACTCCCGTATAGTTTCGTTGTCAAAGGTGGTAGGATGTAAAACCAGATCAGTTGTTTCAGCTAATATTTCTTGTGTAATTGTGCAAACCTGTGGTTGATCATCTCTAGTTCTAGTGTCAATGTTCATGCCAGAAAATTCTTCCTTTAAAGTGAGGAAGTTGTTTATCTGTGTATTATCCTCGAAGACTTGCCAATTCCTGATGTTATCCGGAACTGAAGGTCTGTGTTTGATTTCAGCAGTAAACGTATGATTGGTTTTGAAAGGAAACTTACAAGTGCTGGCAAAAGTTGCCAAGCTGTGAGCATGTAGATTGAGTTCTCTGGAAATTTTAGTCAACTTTGATTGTGAGAAGCTCTCAAGTACTTGAATAGCTGCTCCCTTGTATGCTCTCAACCTCAGATCATTTGTGGTAAAATTTCCCTTCATCTGTTGTATGACCAGATCTGAATCTCCTAAGATTGAGATTTTGGTTGCACCTAGATTTTTTATGAGTTTCAGACCCAACAGGAGGGCTTCATATTCAGCCATGTTGTTTGTGCATCGAAAGTTTAGTCTGTATGCATGGCCCTCAGCTTGGTCATTGTGCATATTGTGGATCCAGACTCCTGGCCCTGCTCCTAACTTGTTTACAGAGCCATCAAATACTAAATACCATAAAGTTTCATGATCAAGATTTGGATTTGGATCACTAGAAAGTTGGATCATGGGTAGGTTGGTTTCTTGCAAGTAACTTGATACATCATGTTCTTTTGTCTTCTTATCAGCTATGCCCCCAGTCCCTTGGTCTTTGAAAGCACATTGCTTATCTAACTCCTCGGTCTCTACTATCATTAATAGTTCAGAATAAGCTTTGTGATAGACGTCGGCATTGTAAAGAATAAATGAATCCATGTCTGAGTGTATTGAATAGATTGGAAAGTTTTGGGGCTTCTCTTGACTGCTTACCACATATTTCATCAAAGTTTCCCGGTACAATCTCTTTGGCTGCCCAAATACTGAGATAGTTGCATAGGACATATCTAATTGCAGAGATCCTTGAAGTTTGGCCCCCGGGATCTGGAAAAGAGCATGCCATACTTAGGGGGTATGTCAGCTACCACTACATCCATCAAGATAGTTTTGGTTGGGTATTGAACCAGGGAGACACATAAGTCTTTAATCAGGCCTAAACACCTGACTTGGCTTGAATCAAATGAGAATAGATCTTTGTAAGGTCTTGTGATGTCTAAGTCAAGTTTTTCCATTACAGATTTTGGCATTAAAATGTGTGAGGCCCCAGAATCGAACATTGCATTATGTAGGACCTTGTCATGAATGTTTAGACTGACATAAAAGGGTAGTACCCCTCCATTTTCTGTTTTTCCATTAACCTCAGGTCCGAACAGCAACTCTGGTTGGTCATCTAGGACATTCACAGCATCTTTGTTGTCTGATACTTGGAGTGACCTATTGATCTGCTGTATGTATATGTCATGTTTGGCTAATTCCGAAAGAGGAACTGATATCTTTAGCTTACTTATTTCTGTTTCCAAGTGAAAAGGTTTTTCCACTTGACTTTTGGCATTTAGTGCAACAGATTTTTCCCTTTCAGCTGGGTTGTCAGGTGTCTTTTGCTCATAGTTGGGTCCATTTTGAGTAAAACTGGTGCCATGTTTGTTTCCTGGGGGACTGTCTGCCTTTGTCTTTAATGGATGGGGTGGACCTGGCTGATTTTGAGAGGACTGTTGCTCTGAGATGTCCTCCACAGTCACTTCTGTGGCAGGTGGGTTTGAGCTGCCAGCTGATTGGGGAAGGGTAGTATTTTCATTGATCTTTTTTGGCTGCTTATTGTCCTTTGGTTTGAGGGGTGTAGGTACATCTATTGTTCTACTCCTTAGTTTGTACTGTTTGTGCACCTCATACACAGCTGCATCATACCCTTCTTTAAAATCGAATGATTCTCCTGACTTAGTGTGGAACTGATTGTCATTGTAAACCTCTTGGTCTTCTTGTGTCAAAAAGACTTGATTTTCACTGTCCAAACCCATTAGGTTGATGTGAGGGTCCTCACTAGGTTCACTAGATGTTGAAGCCTCAACATAGCTTTCCTGGAAAGGAGGTCTGACATGCTGGTCAGGATTAGTCCTTCCAACATTAGGAATTTGATTCTTTCTGAAGTTTGGGTTTCTAATATTGCTTGTTTGACCTTCCCATGATGATTTTATTTCTATGGTTTCCACCCTGTCTCCAAGTCTATCCATCCCTTTGATGATTGCATCTAGCTTTTTCTCAAATGATGAGGGTTCTTCTTTGAAAGTAGTTCTCCTTTCAGTTCTCGCCCGGTTTCTCTTGGCAATTAGGTTTGCCTCTACACTCACAGCTATGTTTTGCATGTCTGCTAGAGTTGCAGGGGCTCTTTCTCTTAGTTGATATGCCATATCAGCATCAAATCCATCAGGGAACTTAATCAATGCTAAATCAGGTGGAGGTCTAAGATTTTGAGGAATGGCATTATAAATAGTGTTGAATCTAGTGCAATAGTCCAAGACAGTTTCTTGTGGGCCTCTTCTTATGGTGTCATATTCGGATAAAATGTGCAGAGGGTCCTTTTTCTTTTCCCATATGTTTAGGAAGGACTGATAAAGGGCACCCGAATCAGCTATAGAATTTGCAGCCAGTGCCCTGAACCAGGTTCTTACTTCACTTGTTAAACTTTGGACAGATTTTCATCCTTACATCATCATCATCTATCTCATAGTTCTCAAAGTAGTCTTGCATTTTCTTAGTATGCTGTAAGGCATTGTATGTACTGGATCCATCAAAATAAGTAATCTTTCTTTGGTAGTCCTGAGGCATAGCCCCAGGATTGCCAGGTAACTGAAGGGGTGCATAACGATTAGCCATATTTGGGGGGATCAGTGGGACAACTGGTAGAAAGGGAACAACTGGGACAACAGGGACAGCAACAACAGCTTGTGTGTTGGGTGTAGACAATATGTTTTGTGAAGTGGATGATGAAGAGGGGGAAGAATGAGTTGTATTAAGGTGAACTGATGGCTTAGCAGGGGTTGGAATAAAACTTTGTTGAACTGCCTCAGGGCAAGATTCAGGAGATTGTTCTGGTTCCTAAGAGTTTTGTGGATTAAATTTGGATTTTCGAAAACAGGTGGGGGATTTGGGTCAGGATTTGACCTGGTGTGCCTAGTTCTCTTTTTAGGAGCCAGCTTCTGAACTTTTTTTTTGGTATTTTTGAGGATATTTTTAGAACTGTTTTAAGTGACTGCTCAAGTTTTTGGAACCATTGTCTAAAAACAGACAGCAGCTGAAAAATATGCTCTTTCCCCAGTGGAGTCGCCAATTATGTTAACACTTAGGTTGTTCCCTTTGACTCCCAAGGGAATACGGCCGAGGTAACCACTAACCAATCTTTGGGTCACAGGTTCTAGCCTACCTATGACCAGAGAGGGCTCTCTTTTTATGTTTTAACTTTGTTTGTATACTATTTTAGGCTAGTTATGATGCTCAAGGTTTTGTTTGGAATTTTGTTGGATGATGATTTCAGTCAAGATAGATATATGTTTATCGAGGTGCTCTAGCCCATTGGGCATGGAGTCAGTGATGCTTAAATTGCTTGATATGTCTGAGTTGACACAATAGTGATGCTGCAGAGCCAGATAAGTGTCTAAGAAACAATTCTTTAAATCTGTGATTGGGTGTGATGTAATCAGGGCATGAAAGGAAATTAAGGATCTTTCAGTAATCTGATATGGAGAACAGTGGGAATATTATTTAGGAGCACTGAAGAATTCCTACATAACATTCATATTTATAGAATTGATGTAAACATGAGCAATTAAGAATCCATGTTCATGATTAATTCTGAAGAAAACATTTTCAGCAACAGAGATTGAGCACAAGGTGTAATCAAACATTTCCTGTACTATTCTTTTTCTCTATTGTTAGACTGGTGAAACATGTGTATGATTCAAACAGACATAAGAAGGTAAAACATAGATTGAGAAAACTTATTGTTCCATTAGACAACACAGGAATTCTGCAATAGCACGCAGAGCATCATCAAGACATCAAACATCCAAGAAATCACTGAGCTTTTCCAGCCTCTTGCATTAGATTATCTGAAAGTATACAATACATTTGCCTTAGAGTGAAAATCACCAACCCCTAATACGTTGCCAGGGGAGGTATATATACAAAATTTACATCAGAAAATATCTAGCTAATGAGTTAATGGCTCATTAATATCGTGCCAACTCCTGGAGCATTGTAGCTGAGAAAGTAAATGCTGTAGTAACTCCTAAGTGTATTAGCTGTCCAAAATGGTCAGAGAATGTTGACTTTGTGACCGTTGGAGTCGGCTGAAGATGTGCTGCCCAAAATTTGCGCATTTCTTATCTTTTGGCTTGTTGTCGCCGTCTATGTGCTCAGTCACCCTTTTGGCTGCCTAAAATGTTGTCCATATTCTGCTTTTTTCTTTTGGCCGAGTTGAAGCTGACTAGGACCAAGCATCTGAGATTATTGAGGCAAAAGTTGTAAGATTGCCTACCACCAATCCTCTTTGGGCAGCTGGTGCCTTCGAATTTTCACCAATGTTTCATCTGCCTCTGTATATCTATAAAAATTTGGAGGAACCTCAAAAAGGTGATTGATTTCATGTTCTATGAAAAATAGATTTTCAAGTTTATCATAGAGGCCCTGCCCTGTTGGAGGCCCCGTTTCCTTAGAAGTACTGGAAGATGCAGTGTTATGATTTTCAATAAAAGTTGACATCCTGGCAGCATATTGCTCACGGGGGAGCAGTCTTCCTGTGCCAGTTAATAGGCTGGGCAATCCCTTTCCTTGCAGTGCTCCCATTTTGAGCTTGTATTCATCTACCTCAGCCTGTATTTCATGGCATTTCCTCTCTACTGTTTACACAAAATTCCTGAGAGTCAACACCTTTTTAACTGTAAGGACAACATCTGTTCTGTTAACAATGTTGATGGCTGCTAGTTCCTCTTTAGTCTGATTGTTCACAAAATTTATCATTCTATTGGCCTGCTCAGGCCTGTTCCCCAGTACTGTTCTGGCTTTCTGAATCTCAATTTGTGCTTGGCCAATCAATTCCATTTGTTCATGCACAGTCTTGATTGACTTCCATTGTCTAGTAATGGATTGGTCAATCCGGGCCCACAAAATTCTCTTTATTTCTGCCAGAGCATTTTCTAGTTTGAGTGCGTTTTCTAAGGCCTTTATTTTGTCTTTGAGGGCCTTAATTTATCTAGACTGCTCTGCTACAGTCATCTTTGACTTGTCATATTTGGCCTCTAGTTCTGCCAATTTTTCCTTGGCCTGTTTGATCTCAGTAGCTTGGAGCTCCAACTCTTTGATAGCCTTTGTCAAATCTTCCATGTTCAAGCTGGACTCCGGAGCTGTTGTTGTTGCTGCTGCTTCTGTTGTTGTTCTAGTTGTTACAGGGGCTACTGCTGCCTCTGTAGTGGTGGCAGTGGTTGAGGTAGTTGGTGGAGGTTGAGATGTGGATTCTCCCTGTTTGTCCTGCAGTGCCCCTTCCAGTTCCTTTTCCAAATCAATGACCTTTTGATTGAGCTGCATTATTAGATCAAGTTTCTCATCAGCCTCCTTTTCCTTCTGCAATTCTGCTGTTTGGGGGTGCTCGGTGGGAAGCAGTTTCAGCGTTTTCTTCAATGCAGTAAGATCATCTTCCTTCTTCTTCATGAGGGCCCTTACGCCCTTTGGGTCCTTAGGATCATGTCCTAGGTCTATGATGATGTCCTCTAGTGATTTAATCCTGTTGTCCTTGGCCATGGAGGACATTCTCTCGAAATCCAACTGAATGTTGGTATTCTTCAGTGATTCTTTCAATTCATGGGCCATTGTGGCCCTGTCTACCAAGGTGGCATAGACCATTTCCACCGTTTGTTTGTGCAGCTCTATCTGGTCCATGGGGTGAATGTCCTTTGCCATGACTTTCACCCTTGTCCTTACAAAATCTGCAGCTGATTTAGGCTGCGGCACCTTGGGTTTGAAGTGACTCGGGATCATCTTCTCCTCTTGAATGTCATACACTGACATCAGCCTCTCTTGCTTGGCTAGTGTCGCTTTGAGGAATTGCTTATATACTTCTATTCTCAACAGCTCATTTTGTGCTTTTATTTCTTTGAAGGAAGCCTTGGTGCTTGAAGGCTTCTTACTGTGTTGAGTGGAGGAGGACACCTCCAAGCCAAGCTATAATCCTTGCTCTTGTTGGAAAGAGCTTGTGGCCGTTTGCTGACTGTCTTCCCCTTCTTTCCTTGGGCTCTCAAGGACTTCTTCACTTATTTCTTCTATGAATGGGGAGTCAACCTTTTGCCTCTTGGCCTCAGGTTGCTGGGAGGATCCACTAGCAGGAGTGGACTCTTCTCTATCTCTCTTCTTGCCCCTCTCCTCATGTGCAGGGGTCTGCAATATAGGTGCTGTTGGTGGTTCTGTTTGTGGTGGAGGTGTTTGCTCTTGTTGCTGCCCAATTGAGGAGGCAGGCTTTTCTTTTGTTATCTCTTCTTCAGCACCCATTATTCCTTTACCCTTATTTGTGCCTGATGCCACTGCCTTTGGCGCCTGGGTGACTGGTGCAGTTGTTGTAGCTGAAGTCCCTTCTCCCACTGGATGTGGTTGCTTGAAGATTACCTGCTGCACAAAATCTAAGTCAAGAGTTTTTTCCAAATCCTTGACATTTTTTTGCATTATTTCTTCTTCAGTTAGTTTCTCAATTAATGTATCTTGTAACCATTCTTGCTGATTGGCATACTGCTCAATATGTGGATATTTACAGTGCTCATAGCCTAGCAGCCTGTACTTGACCCTTCTAGCACGGATGAAGCCTTCAAGGTCATAAGGGACCCACCGGAAGCTTTTTGATAGCATGTACTTGTCTTTGAGGATTTGCTCAACATCTTGCCATCCCTCTTTTTTGTTCATAATGAAGGGGCCCAGGTGGTGCTTAAACTTGAGGTGGGCTTTCTTTTTAGCACTATGAAAGTGGGTGAGGTCAGAGTGAATGAGCTGCCTATAGTACTCCAAGGCAAACAGTCTCATTGGTACATATTTTGGGAGCCTGTATGGACAGAGCTCACAGCCATAAATTCTGATGACTGTATGATCTTGGTATAGGTACCAATCACCTATTTTATAATTTTTGGACAGCTGCAGAGTTTTCTGGATTTCAAATGAGACTCTGGGAGGAGGGGACCTCATCAATAAGCAAGAGACTGGGTATACAAATTGATCAATAAATTCACAGTATGAATATGGTGAATCTTGGACTTGGTGAAAAACTGATGTCCAGAAGATAACATATCTTCTTTCTCCTCTAGAATCCAGCTTCTTGATAGGGCATTGAAAAGCCTCGGACTGGTAATTCATGAACAAGTGGTAGATGTAAGATGAATATTTGAATATGCCCTCCCTGTCCACTTTGAAAAGTTGGTCATGTATCTTGTTAGCTATGAATTTAGCAAAGTTATATTTGTAGGCAGGAGGCTGACCTGGGCTGTAAGCAGCTAATAACACCAGCACTGTCTCATCAACATACTCACTGGTTTTATAGCCCAACACATAAGCAATCATGTCAAGCAGAAGTTTGCCTACATCAGTAAAATGGACATACAAGAAGGGAGGTGTTCCTGTGGGCTGGCGGTAAGCTCTCATAAATGTCTGGGTGATCTTCTGAATGTCAGCAGTGGAAAGCTTGGCACCTGTATCCAGTAGATAGTTCATGGAGAAGGGATACAGCAGCTGAGCTTGTTTGAAGTTAAGCATCTCGTTAATGGACTCAGCATTAATGTGGAAGAGGATGCTCCCAGATGGAGACTTGACAGCTCTGTGATTTGGATCATAATTCTCAGCACATAGGCGGATAATTTCTGGAAAAATGTTGACAGATGGGAGGAAGTAATAAGGCAGATTAGATTCCCATATCCCATATGTATCATTGTTGTTCAAATAGTTATCCCTCAATTCCCGGAAGGTCTGTAAATGGTTCCTGTCACCCACAAAGTCTTGGATGAGGTAATCTCTGTCAGCAAGAGGCAGGGACTCAAGCTCTTTATTTGGTGGATTCATGGGGGCAACACTGAGAGCTGTGGGTGCAGGAGCAGCCATTGTATAGCTTTTGGGTGCTGCTTTAAAATGCAGTTTCTGAGTGCAACAAGGTGAATGCAATAGCTTGTAAGGCTTCTTAAAGGTCAGGTGATAGACTGAATGCAGATGATGCCAGATAAGTTCTTCAAAGAGGATTAGGTGGATTGAGCAGGCTTGCCTTTGTTCTGCTCTGATGAATTCACAGGGATTGTGAATAATGAAGAAGAATTGCAGAGGGAAGGTAGGACTAAAGGTTGGTGAAATGCAGTTGTTCAAGTATGTACCCTGCAAAAGGGAACAATGTTGGGCGATTGGTGGGTCAATTTGCAATTCTACGGCCGAGAACGGTTGTTTTAACCTCAAATTTTGGAGCAGGGGGAAATGTGGACTATTTTGGGCTAGCAATTATTGAATGACAACAATTAATTTTGGATTCACCAGGTATTAGTGGAAAATTTTGCAGAGAAATGGCATGAACATGGGCAAAATAGGTGAATTTGGGCAAATACCTGGATAAACGATGCCGAGAGCCGCCGGGTTGAACAGTGGATGAAGAACACAACTGATTTGGTGAGTGGCAGCGTCTGAAGCTTTAAATTTCGCGACTTGGAGGCAATTTTCGGAGTGAACAAATAAAACGGCTCCCTCTCTTTTCAAACGAAAGTGACACAAAATGGCTCATTTGCGCCTTTTTAACGATAAATTTGGAAAATATGGCTTATTGGCGCTTTTCCGCTGATGATGTCAGCATGATGTCATGGCGGGCCCAGGTACGGATGGTGACGTGGATGCTGCGCTGGAGGCCAGCATGGCAGGACACGGTGGCGGGATGTGGGGGCTGCGAGATGATGTGGAGGGCCATGAGGCGCGGTAGCGGGGGCTGATGGCATGACGTCATGATGATGCGGGGGTGAGGTGACAGGGGAGGCGGGTTGAGGGAAGGCGGTAAGCGGTCTCCCCCCACCACTTTTGGCAGAAGGCGGTACAGGGGAGGGGGGCTCCGAACACCTCCGATGGCCACCACGCGTCCAGTGTACGGGAGCAAAACCACCCGCTCCCCGGACGCTAAAGCGCGGCGGGTTCAAATCTAAAAAAGACTGCCCACCGTTGGATTGGGGCAGCGGGAAATCGAGGGCTGGCGGGTGCCCCGACCCATCGTGCAAGTTTGGGGGGGACCCGCCGGCTAATAAAATATTTATTTAATATGTCGGGGTTTAAAAATTTGGTTAAGGGGGGTTGTCGTGGGTTTTGGAATATATATAGATTAATGTAGGTTAATCTGTCGGGGTTAAAAAACCTTTGAATGTTGGGTTTGAGCGGGGGGAAGGGGTTTTCATAGGTATTTCTCGGGAAAGAGGGTAGGAGAGGGTTTAGAGTAGGTTATTAATCTAACTGGAGGTTAGAGTAATCCCAAAGCAAGGGTTGACTATAGTCCCTGTTGGACTAATGTCTCCCATAGGAGTGCTATTTAGCTATAATGCTAAAGGGGGGATATTTATACATTTTATGGGGTTTTATACACCATGGTGTTATAGTAATAGGGAAAGGGGAACATAGGGGAATAAGTGTAGATAGAGTTAGTAGTTAGTATTGTAGGGGAATGTGAATGGGAAGTGATAGATACTAAGTTTTTAGGAAACAAACTTAGTTAGGGAGTAGATCAAAATGAAAAGAATTTTTACACAGGAAATGTGGTTCCTTTTCAAAGAGGGAAGTCAGTTCTGCCATGAGATTTTCACAAATGAGAAATGTAAGGAGGACTGATCAGGCAGGTCCTGCAGTGCTCAAGGGGATGTTAGTAAGAAACTTTTGAAGGGGATGAGGGAAGTTAGTGATGATTTGGTAGTTTTGCCAAATAGGCCATTGCTCTTGCCTTTCTCCTGTTGGTGGCATCATTTGTGATTTTTCTCATGTCATATGCTTAGATCCTACTTTCTGCAACCTTCAACTGCCTACCCTGCCTAATATGCCTAACATTTTTTCTTCCTTTGGATGGGTGCACTTAGCCTTGAAAACCCTGGTAATTCTCTTTTCTTTTTGCTGCCCTCCTATCTAAGTCTACCCTTATGACTTCCAAGGGCCCAGATTAAGCAGTTGGGCTCCTTCCATTCTCTATCCACCTAGTCATCTGTCAAGCTTGAACTGTTTGAGCAGGTACTTCCTTTTTAGTCTACAACATGCAATTTAAAACATGGTGAGGCCCATCTTGAGCTGTTGGACCACCCGTCAAAGTAGTAGTGGCAATTTGGATTAGCCACTTTCATGGTCTTTATTTGGGGTTCATTTCTTTTATTTTTTTCTTTGACCAAGTCATTTTCTTGCCTTTTGATTATTCTTTTAAGGCATACCCTCTTTACATTTTTTAACTGTCTGCTTGCCTTCACAAAAATGGAACCTTAGTAGCATGGAAGGTGAACATTTTTGGCACTTCCACTGTCAATCATGAAAAATGAAAACCTATTGGTATAGGAGGCTAGATAGATAATCTGTGGAGATGGATTCCCGAGGTTGGCTAGGAGTAGGCAGAGGAGTGTATAGGCCTTTCTTATTGTGGTTGGCTTGGCGATGGCATATGTAGTGCAGGATTTGATATATTTTCCAACATCTTGTTGATGTTTTGGCCAATAAAATTACCTTTGGACTATGTCCACAGTTTTCTCCACACCAAAGTGTCCTGCAACCCGACTCTAGTGTGCCTTCCAAATCATCTTGGCATGCTCTCTTGAAGGAACACAAAGGTTACCCAGGTAGCATAATAATGCATCATGGAGGTGGAAATGAGGAGCTTGATTTCCATCCACTAGCATTTGGTATGTGGTCGAAAACTCTAGATCATTTTTATACAATTGCGACCTTCTAGAGGTCTCATGGGCACAAGAGTTGACAACAACAGTTAGTGTTGCAACTGGGGAATGACTAAGGAAATATGCAACATGGTTGGTGTTGTATTTTATATTTAATGCTCAAGTGAAATTGTTGTAGATATGTAGACCACTTCTGATGGAAATCATTCTGAAAATTCCCTTGTATTTTTATAATTGAAGAGGTCAGTGATCGGTGTGGATGACCATCTCCTTCCCCTTACTTTGAGAGCACATCAGAAAGAAAACAAATTTCCCAGTCTCATATATGATCTTACTGCATTTATTAGCAGAGATCAAAGAGATGGTAGTAGGTGAGGCTACCTTTGGTATCCTGTATAACTTATTTCCAAAAGTAATAATGACAGTGTGGGGCTTAGACTCATACACAACATGCGACTTCCACAAGTATAGTTTTCCTAATAATACATCACAAACTTGAAGAGGAGAAAAATCACATAGTACCTCATCCGTTAATGGCTTTATGCTATAAGGAAGACAACCCCTCTAGTTGACATGGAGATCTTGTCCTTGATGAAGCCACCCGATGTTGTACAACAACAAGTGTGGTGTGGTAAGTAGGTCCAACTGCTTCATGACATTTACTAAAATGAGGTTCTTTTAGATCCTGTTTTCCACAATGGACTGTACCGAGGAACCCTTCACCCACATCTGTGAGTGGTAGAGGCAGTCCCCCTCCTCTAGATCTTCAAGCTCCATCTTCTAGACCTTGGTGGTGGAAACAGTGGGTTTTCACTCCACATCAACAAATTGCTTCCCTTTTTCATTCCCATTGTGGGGTTTCGACTTAAAGTTGGAACATGCATCTGACTCTGAAGCCTTTAGTTCAGCCACTAGTGATTTCTTAGCTCAACACTCACTTATTTTGTTAGTGGGGACCTTATGGAATTCACACCACTTTCCTATGTCCTTCTTTGTCTTTATGGTGTTGTTCTATGCTTGTGGCTTTGGTTGATTTTACTAGGTATCACTATCTTGGATTTTTCCTTTGTTCTGCAGTTTGGGGGAACCTTTCCCTTACTTCGGATTTGGAGACGCAAAGTATTGCTTATTTTATTTAAATTTCTACTCGATCATGACAATGTATTGATAAGCGGAGCCAAGCGAGGAGATGTCTAGGAACTCCATCTCATCTTGGATATATTTGTGTAGATAGCCATGATACTTAAGTACCAGACGCCACTCGAAATCCTTGATATCCAAATTAGTGAGAAGGTATGAAAAATATTTGTGAAATCTACAACGTCTTGGACCCTTATTTTCCACAGTGTGGTCCACTTTATCTACTTCTCTTCATATCTCCTGATAAGGTAATATTGTTCCTTGATGGAATCTCAGAAAGAATTATAGGTTGGTGCAATTGAAAATAGTGAGGGTTCCCTCTCTTCCTTTTTCTCACAGTAGGTTTCCCACCAGTCCTTGACATGTGGGGCGACCTTGAGGAGTGCAAAAGTAATCTTTTCCTTGTTGGAAAAATAATGAACTGAAAAATATCCTTCCAGCATATCTAACCATTTATCTATGACATATGCATCTATCTAGCCTTCAAAATTGGGAATGTCAAAGTTGACTTATACCTTAAAGGGAGTGGTGCCTCCAGAAAACCTGTTGGATAAAGATGCATTTCCTGTGGGCATCTGCCAAAGCATTTGCGAAAAGTTGTTCATCATCACATTTCTTTGTCGCTTGAGGGATTCTACAAGCAATATTTTGAAAGGATATCCTGCTCCCTCATCTTTATTTTCTTCCACAATGGGAGGTCGTCATGGTCAGGATCAGCAAAGGTTCAACCAGTTTGAGCCATAACTCCTTATATCTCGACCTCGTTGCAGACATGCACAAAAATATAGAGAAAGAGAACGTTACTTTGATACCATTGATCCAGGTTTATGAAGGAACAACATAAATATAGATATAAACAAAATATAGATATAAAACGAAAATGTAACTTCAATTCATTAATAACAAAGTACAAAAATCTACTACATGTTGAATGGAAATAAACTAGGCCAGCCAATGGTAGCTTATCTCTGAGAAGAGAAGTGATGACTACATGCCTTCTCAACCATCTTACAATGAGGGGTGAAGACTTATTTATTATTTATAAATAATCAAAAACCCTAAACATCCATAATCTTAACCCTAGGAGATGAAGTACCAAATGTCTGTGGGCTCTGTTGGGGTAAATTGGTACATCATATTCCTGGGGTTGTAAATTTGGCATGCAATCTCTTTTTGACATGTATGATACCTTGTTATAAAGATCTATTTGAGGACAACAACTTTCAATTAAAAACCCTTCCCATAGGATATGGTTTTTCCCATTTTCCAGAAAGGCATCATTTAGGGCCTTAAAATGACTTCGAAAGTTCAGGAACTGAAAAATTTCCAAAAATAGTAAATTGTGCTACAATTAAGGAAACCAAAAGAAATAATGGTGGGGTTCCAAGTGGAATAGCTGGATGGAAACCAATATCCACCTTGGTAATATAAAGAGAGAATGATGATGGGAAAAGGGCATCTCATCATGGGTTAGTGGGATTCTTGCGTGGAGGTACCTCACAGAGAAACACACATGGAAGAGATGCAATAGTGCAAGAAGATACCATGCAATCCAAAAAAATTTGTATAGAAAAGCTTAACTAAACACATAGATAAAAATAACCATGTATAGATGTTATAAATACGAGAACAAATAACAAGGGTTTTAGGACTACTCAAAGTGGTAGATCTGACAAACTTAGAGAGGCATATCTAGCAAGTTCAAGTGTTGGTGTGGCTTATGTTTGACATCAGATATTTGCTTATCAGTTGCTCAAAATTTGATTTTTATAAGATGGACAATGGTTCTGTAAATGTAATATTATACTAAAAATATGCTACAAAGAGAGAAAGATGATGGGAAAAGGGAATCTAATCATGGGGTAGTGGGATTCTTACGTGGAGATACTACACAGAGAAACGTGCATGGGGGAGATGCAATAGTGCAAGAAGATACCAGGCAATCCAAAATGTTTGGTAGAGAAGACCTTAACTCTACACACTGTTAGTATGAGAATTATTAGTAGATGTACCAAAAATGGTTCACTTACGCTGTTGGTGACATGTATTCCTAACAATAGAAAATGGATGCTTTCATGTTTCAGATATACAATAAAACATGAGAAAACCCTGCTTCAAATATATGATGCAAACCCAAAACATATAACGTGAGAAAATTAAAGTGCAATAAACCAATGGAGCACTCAAATGAACAATGATTTTATTAATACACCTAGTGAGGAAGATTTACAATATGGATTTGTCAACCTCCGTCCATGGGATGGGATATTTTACACCTTGTGCTTCAACCATGTGTTTCTCTCTCTGGATATGCAGAAAATCCAAAAGCAAGTTGGAAATCAAATGGAAGCTCGAATGTTATGACATGATAATGGTGATGATGATAATGATCATGGTATAGAATGAATGGAAAAACCTCTATTTGTAACAAAGTATTGATCCAAATTAGGAATTAGAAAATAGTAAAATATTATTGATTAAATAAAAATTTGTTTGTTGTGAATACTTTATTATATTTTTGAGAGGGAAAAGATATTCAAAATGTTCAAATATATTTATTTAGAAAGTGGTTGAAGTAATTAACAAATAAAAATGATTTATTAATCTCTTTGTGAGAATTAAGAAATGTGTGAATTTGAAATAATTGTTAAATAATTGTTTAGCAATTATCTTAACAGTAAAATGAGGAATAATAAATAAATAATTATTCAAAGATGATTAAGTCATATGTGGCAAGAAATGTTTATCAAATGTTCTTTATATACAACTTGAATGGGCCTAATGGTTAAGAGCATATGTTTCCTACTAAGAGGTCATAGGTTTGAAACCAAAGGGCGGTAGAGTATGTATGCCTTCGTAGACTTAGCAGTCAAATGGTGGGTCCCTTATCCCACAAACAACGGGGTCTCATACACCAATGATGTTTGGCTTGGACATGACCTTAGATAATAATTATTATTATTATTGTTTCTAAAGAGAAGTAAATAAATAATGATTTATTTAATTATTCTCATGGGGATTTTTGAATTTTAATGAGAAATAGTTTAGGAAAATTGGTTTACTAAATTATTTACTATGGTGAAAGTGAATTTACCATGCTAAAATTAATCTAACATGGTGTATTTTGATCTACCTGGTGAGAAATGACTAGGTGATCATTTTTTGGATGATAACAGATTGACCCCCAACATAAGAGTGTTAAGAGAAAATCATATGACCGAAATACCTTGTAGGTTCCAATTTCACGAGACAATGAAGGGGGGGAGAGAGAGAGAGAGAGAGAGAGAGAGAGAGAGAGAGAGTTGAGGCGAGACAAAGAAGGACTAGTAGTGTATGGGACGAGACCTACTAATGTGATATACATCTCCTTTTGTTTTGGAGTACATGATCTGAAATGGGATGGGGAGGCATACTGATACTCACCGAGATAACTGAGTGCAATTAATAATGGAGTGCTCAACAATGTGGGTCTCAGAAAAAAAGTACATGCTATATTGAGTCACATACACATAATGTGCCTAGAAAAACATAGGACATGACTAAATATAATAACATCTGTTGATCTAAGTACATGAGGCATAATTCCCCTGAAGATAACATGGTGAGTAGGGATGATAACCAAAGAAGCTCTACTGACCAAGAAAGGGATCTGAAGATATTAATGGGTGATTTGAAGGAGACATGTATGTTGTGGGCTCTGCAGGAGACAAAAATTGAGCCAATGAAATCTACGAAATGACATCTAAAGCTG
This sequence comes from Pinus tabuliformis, assembly GCA_031772625.1. NCBI lineage: Eukaryota > Viridiplantae > Streptophyta > Pinopsida > Pinales > Pinaceae > Pinus > Pinus tabuliformis. The sequence goes on along the minus strand of CM062820.1, from coordinate 1,375,408,651 downwards.
GATCATGAGTTGTTGACATTTGGGCATGTGGGGGGATATTTCAAGGGCCACCCCCTCATGAAGTCTGAAACATCTCACACACACCTGGGAAAGGCTAGTAAAATTTTTTGGATCACTGGACCATGAATTGTATGATTCTTGATCGTGCAATAATGAGTTAGAGTTGAGCACACAAGGACCAATTAATTTAAAGGGACATGAGGATTCCCTTTTCTTGATCTGAGGCACCGAACAATGATGAAATATGGAACCAAGGTAAACCACCATCTAGACCTCTCAACTTTAATAGATTTGTTGAAGTCGATAGAAGAGGGGTTCATCAGAGTTGAGGCAATGAGGAATCCTCAACAAAGGCATGGGGATCATAGCAATGTGACTAATAGACTGACACTACAGATGATGATGGAGGGAAAATATGAGTGATGGACTCACGACCTCCCTTGTCAGAGCGTATTATGGATGGTTAACCTCGCGAAGGTTGACTTGATTCCAGAGGCGATGGTCAATTACTCAGATGGAGGCTTTTCAAAGATAGGTCAGTATAGATGAGGCCAAATATGAGTCAAATTGGATGAATGCGATGTCGCAATGGACGATGTACTGTAACATGAGATGATGGGACTGTAAAAAGATTCCATGGTTGCAAGGGTGACTTGTCTCTGATGCTATGAACAAGGGTGACTCGATGATGCAGCCACATGGAGGAGGCCCAAAGTTGACTATAAAAAGATGAGTAAATAATGGTCACTCATGAATTATTAAATTGATACGAGAGTCAAAAAATGCAAAGGTAAAGTGGTACTAGACTATAGGAAACTCATATGAAGAAATTTGATTTTTGTAGGAAGAAAAGTGGGACCTCTTGGAAAAATGGCTTCCTGGTGAAGTTTCAAATTACCAAAAAATGAAGAGAGACCCATTATAGAGCTCAATGAGATATTTCCAATGTTTATGACCATTCAAAAAACCCAGCTACGGTTTAGTCGCAATGGGTGACAAAAAACTAGGGTTTTTCCTATTAAAGGGCTTCTTTCCCCCAAATCCAATTCATTTGCACATTAAGCTGTTGGAGAATTTCGAGAGGAGGAGAATGCCCTGAATCTTAGTGAGCTCTAAGTGGACAAATGGACCATCAAAATTCAGATCTACAACTTTTAGGTAGATGGCCTTGTCTAAAGATGGCCTTAATGCTTCTTGGAAGTATGGTTCCTTGTGAAGAATCAAGGTAATAAAGGAATATGGGAATGAAATACTACAGAAAGTATAGGATCATCCTTTCCCACCATGTCAAACATGGGGACCAAGTGGTAAGTGATCCGGGTCCGTGTGTGATAAAGGACCCTTCCAAGACCTTTTACATTCGTTATGTGTTAAATTGCATTTTAAAATAACATAAATGAATACATCTACATGCTGTAAAGAAGAGGAACATGACAATCATCAGCAACATAAAATAACAAGAAGTTGATAACAAAGTTCGTCAAGGAGGGACTACATCTTTGGGCCCCATTTCAAGATGGTGTAGGCCACTGCATTAAGTGTTGTCAATAGTGATGATGTACATAAGAGGTGATGTCTCTATCATACAAGGAAAATGCCCTCACACAGAAGTGGCTACAAGAGATGATCCACTACAAGAACTTAGTCAATCTGTGGGATGGGTTATTTTACACCTTGTGCTTCAACCATGTGTTTCTCTCTCTGAATATGCAGAAAACCCAAAAGCAAGTTGGAACTCAAATGGGAGCTCAAATGTTGTGACATGATAATCGTGATAATGATAATGATCATGGTGAAGAATGCATGGAAAAACCTCTATTTGTAACAAAGTATTGACCCATATTAGGAATTAGAAAATAGTAAAATATTATTGATTAAATAAAAAAAATTGTTGTGAATACTTTATTATATTTTTGAGAGGGAAAAGATATTCAGAATGTTCAAATATATTTATTTAGAAAGTTGTTGAAGTAATTAACAAATAAAAAGGATTTATTAATCTCTTTGTGAGAATTAAGAAATGTGTGAATTTGAAATAATTGTTAAATAATTGTTTAACAATTATCTCAACAGTAAAACTAGGAATAATAAATAAACAGTATTTATTTAGTTATTCCAAGATGATTAAGTCATATGTGGCAAGAATTGTTTATCAAATGTTCTTTATATACAAATTGAGTGGGCCTAATGGTTAAGAGCATGTGTTTCCTACTAAAGGTCACAGGTTCGAAACCAGAGGGCAGTACAGTATGTATGCCTTCGTAGACTTAGTAGTAAAATGGTAGGTCCCTTGTCCCACAAACAATGGGGTCTCATGCACCAATGATGTTTGGCTTGGCCATGACCTTAAGATTGGATAATAATAATAATAATAATAATAATTTCTAAAGAGAAGTAAATAAATAATGATTTATTAAATTACTTTCATGGGGATTTTTGAATTTAATGAGAAATAATTTAGGAAAATTGGTTTACTAAATTATTTACTATGGTGAAAGTGAATTTACCATGCTAAAATTAATCTTACATGGTGTATTTTGATCTACCTAGTGAGAAATGACTAGGTGATAATTTTTTGGATGATAACAGATTGACCCCCAACATAAGAGTGTTAAGAGAAAATCATATGACCGAAATACATTGTAGGTTCCAATTTCACGAGACAATGAAGGGGAGAAAGAGAAAGAGAGAGAGTTGAGGCGAGGACTAGTAGTGTATGGGACGAGACCTACTAATGTGATATACATCTCTTTTTGTTTTGGAGTACACAATATGAAATGGGATGGGGAGGCATACTGATACTCACCGAGATAACTGAGTACAATTAATAATGGAGTGCCCAACAATGTGGGCCTGAGAAAAAAAGTACATGCTATAATGAGTCACATACACATAATGTGCCTAGAAAAACATAGGACATGACTAAATATAATAACATCTGCTGATTTGATTACATGAGGCATAATTCCCCTCAAGATAACATGGTGAGCAGGGTTGATAACCAAAGAAGCTCTACTGACCAAGAAATGGATATCAAGATCTTAATGGGTGATTTGAAGGAGACATGCATGTTGTGGGCTCTGCAAGTGACAAAAATTGAGCCAGTGAAATCTACGAAATGACATATGAGGCTGGATCATGAGTTGCTGACATCTGGGCATGTGGGGGGATATTTCAAGGGCCACCCCGTCATGAAGTCTGAAACATCTCACACACACCTGGGAAAGGCTAGTAAAATTTGTTGGATTACTGGACCATGAATTGTATGATTCTTGATCGTGCAATAATGAGTTAGAGTTGAGCATGCAAGGACCAATGAATTAAATGGAGATGAGGATTCCCTTTTCTTGATCCGAGGCACCGAACAATGATGAAATATGGAATCAAGGTAAAACACCATCTAGACTTCTCAAATTGAATAGATGTGCTGAAGTCAATAGAAGAGGGGTCCATCAGAGTTGAGGCAATGATAAATCCTCAAAAAAGGCATGGGGATCATAGGAATTTGACTAATAGACTGACACTACGGATGATGATGGAGGGAAAATATGAGTGATGGACTCACAACCTCCCTTGTCAGAGCATATTATGCATGGTTGACCTTGCGATGGTTGACTTGATTCCAGAGGGGATGGTCAGTTACTTAGATGGAGGCTTTTCAAAGATAGGTCAGTATAGATGAGGCCAAATATGAGTCAAATTGGATGAATTCGATGTCGCAATGGATGATGTACTATAATAGGAGATGATGGGACTCTAAAAAGATTCCATGGATGCAAGGGTGACTCATCTCTGATGCTATGAACAAGGGTGACTCGATGATCCTGCCACAAGGGGGAGGTCCAAAGTTGACTATAAAAAGATGAGTAAATAATGGTTACTCATGAATAAAATTGATACATGAGTAAAAAAATGCAAAGGTAAAGTGGTACTAGACTATAGGAAACTCATATGAAGAAATTTGATTTTGGTAGGAAGAAAAGTGGGACCTCTTGGAAAAGTGACTTCCTGGTGAAGTTTCAAATTACCAAAAAGTGAAGAGAGACCCATTATAGAGCTCAATGAGAAATTTCCAATGGTGATGACCATACATCAAATCGAGCTACGGTTTAGTCGCAATGGGTGAAAAAAAAAACTAGGGTTTTTCCTATTAAAGGGCTTCTTTCCCCCAAATCCAATTCATTTGCACATTAAGCTGTTGGAGAATTTTGAGAGGAGGAGAATGCCCTGAATCTTAGTGAGCTCTAAGTGGACAAATTGACCATTAGAATTTATATCTACGACTTTTAGGTAGGTGGCCTTGTCTAAATATGGCCTTAATGCTTCTTGTAAGTATGGTTCCTAGTGAAGAATCAAGGTAATAAAGGAATATGGGAATGAAATACTACGGAAAGTATAGGATCATCCCTTCCCACCAAGTCAAACATGGGTACCAAGTGGTAAGTGATCCGAGTCCGGTTGTGACAAAGGACCCTTCCAAGACCTTTTACATTCGTGATGCATTAAATTTCATTTTTAAAAGAACATAAATGAATACATCTACATGTTGTAAAGAAGAGGAACATGACAATCATCAGTAACATAAAATAACAAGACATTTTACATTCAAGTACGAGATTTTCCTCTTCTTTGCAGGCTGGATTTGTATCATGGCTGCCTTCGTATACTTCTTCCTGCCTGAGACTAAGGGTGTACCCATTGAAGAAATGATTCTTCAATGGAGAAAGCACTGGTTTTGGAAGAAAAACGTTCCATGTATTGATGAGGAGGTGATCAAGCAGCCATATGTGTGATTGAAATCAAGAAGACTAATTTAATTTGAGAGTTTGACCTCTCTAATTTATTGTAATTTACAAATTTATTTCAGGATTTGTTTCCACAACATATCATATATCTAAAATCTCATCTAAGTAGTTTCTTTTCTTTTATATATGCTGAAAATCTGCATATCCATATAACAGTTCTATATATGTATAAAATGATACACATTGAAATCCTTTTATATATGCACAGATAGGAACTTTTATATTTGATCATTTATAAAAATACCTCTAAATATAGTGAAGGATTAAAAATGCATGTGCCAATATGGAAGCATTTTCATGTGTGATTGCATATATGACTTCTATGTATGCACATATTTGATATATGTCATGTTTTCATATATATATATATATATATATATATATATATATATATATATGGATTGTTTGCACTATATGGAAAAATGCTTGTATATGTGCATATCTATGCACTTTCATATTTTTGCATATCTCAAAGTACATTCATATGCACATATATTGAAATGTTTTCATGGAAGCACTTCTATACATATACATATGTAAATGAACTTCTCAATCCAAATGCCAACATTCACTTAAAAAAACTTTAGATTCAAAGGAAAGTATCCATATTGCCTGGAGAACCAGTATCCATATTACCGAGTTTTAGCAAAAATATGTAGAGTAAATTTAATGATTAGTAAAAAGTATATATTAATTATTTGTATCTAAAATTTAAATATTAATCAAATAAAATCTCTATTCAATTCTTATTATATGAATGATTATATGTTTAAATTTTGAAACTTAAGTTTTTAAAACAAAAGAAAACAAACATCTCAAAAAACAATCAAAAGATTCTCTCTTCTTGTATAATTTTCTAATCTACCATGACAACCTAGTGGACCATCCTAAAAGTCTTAATTGAACATATAAAAATATAAATTGAAACTCTCTAATTCATGGAGACAATATTGACTAGTCAATTTAAATAGTTCTAAAAAATGGAAATATTCCTTAATGGACTATTTATCCATACATGCTAAAAAGGTTTTAATTAAATTCTCCCTCATATTCCCTGATGGGGGTGGATGATTTGGCACATTGAGGTTTCTGGTTGTGAGCCCGCTACCCAAGTGCCTGAAGGCAAAATTAAGAGGGGGCCAAAATGGGATACCCCTAACATGCATTGGGATTTGAACCTTCAAGGTATTAATGGAACAACGTTTGGATATGGAAGGCTAGGGCCTACACTTTGTGCGACAAAGAAGGAAGGAAATAAGAGTTCTAGAAAAACACCCTCTGAATCTAATGAAAATACGATAGGAGAATGTTTCCCTAGAATTCTTGGGTTGCAGTCTCATCCTAGATTCCATAATGAAGTTGCCTATTTTTTGTATTATGCTTAGGGAAGTGACACAGGGAAGGGCATAGCTTTGGAGCTATGCATTTGGAAAGGGGAAGAAAATTTTCCTAAGGAAACTCCCCTCGATGCAAAACTAGCAATAGAAAATTATAACTTGGCTCCTAGTAGGACATGCATAGGTGGAAAGGTTGATACTTTTGTGACAATTTCAATTAATGGAGACAATAATTCAATGCTGACATAGTGGAATATCAAGAGTTTGGAGCAGAAGTAGAACAATGTAATAGCATACGTGATGTATTGATGGTAGGGAAGGGTCCTCAGTCCAATGGAAGGTGGTCACAAGTTTATGTTCTTAAGATCCTTCTCCAAGTTGTCTTAATGGCCATTTTGAGATGGGTAACTCTATCACACCTTCTATTTGATGCATACCCTCACAACATTAAGCTACATAGTCTTTATTATGGTAGTATTTGTGTGTTGGTTTCATCTATTTACGCATAGTTGATGCCATGGTATATTTTTATATTATCTCTCCCCATTAACGTTGCAGGTTCCTTGATAATGAAATCTCTTTAGTCTTTGAATTGTTATAATAATTCTAAAGATAGGAAATCGTCCAGTTGTGGTGGTTTAAAAGTTATGAGCCTAGCATGGTTTTGGAATCTTGTGGGTTGATTAGCATTTAGAACTCTGTCTTTTTTGGGGGTTGATAATGGTGTATATATTCTTTTGGTTGGAATTTACTTAGATTTGGACTTGTGACTTGGAATTTCTGTTATTCATCTCTTCTGTAGGCACTGCATAGGCTACAATTTTTTATATTATTTTTCTAATTCCCACTCCTATAAATAACTTGGACAAGATTCCCCTCAATGTGATACATTGAGATAGCGTATGTTCAACCAGAGGGGAGGAGGTGGACAAGTCCCCTAGGGTAGGAACCAAGCCCAATAACAAGCTCAGGAAATAGTAGATATATTTTACATTGTTGTCCCCCTTGAACTCAAAATGAAATTTGCAATATGGAGTCTTGGGTTGAATGGATCATCTAGCTTTATCATAAACTAATATCTTTCCAGATGTTTCTCACTAGGTTCCATCTAGCTTTATCATAAACTAATATCTTTCCAGATGTTTCTCACTAGGTTCCTGACCCTCGTACTACTAAGGGACAAATGAAATAGTTCTTGTGCATCTGAAAATAAATACTCTATTGGGAAGGGTCTTAAAGGAAAATCAAGAGGATGGATAAAATATTTTTGCATCATTAGAAGGCATCAAATGAGCCCTATGAAACTAGGGTATTATTTGGAAAGGTTTAATGCATGACTAGCACATTTGAAAATCCATTTATAGTGTGAACCTAATCCTCTTACACCTCCTGGATATAGTGCCAAGGATCAGTTCCTATTTCATTTTTTGACACTTGATTGACCACTATTTCTAGTGTTTGGAATTTTTTTATTATAGAAACTAGATGTATTTTGATGCATATTTGTGGACTTTCTATTGACGTAGGTGGTTAAAAATATTTGGTTTCCCTTATGGCAGATTGAAACCGCCTACATAGGGAATTGTTAAATATTGACTTGTTGAATGATGTATTATGTTTGAAATGTTCTATGAGGAAATAAAAAACTAATTCACATGAAAAATAAAAAGTCACTCATGTGTAAATAATTTTATATGATTTCTATTTTGTTGAAAATAATTAAATTGCAATTATTTAAAAAATGAGATTTAATTTTGGATTTGTTAAATGAATCAAGTTCCTTTTTTTGGATTGTGCAAGTTATAATTAAAGATAAGCATGAATGTTATTTCATTAAAGACTATACAAATATAGATACAATATTTTGACCATTGGGTTCATCTTTGTTAATTTTAAGATAATAATGGTATGTTCTATGCTTAGAGAAATTTTACTTCAATTTCTTTATTATCCCAATATCAATATCGGGTTTAGTAATCACAACATTATGATAGTAAAATGCAGATAGAACATAAACAATACTAGTAGAAGACAATCCAAGACAAGAGGACACAAGATATGGCACCAGCCAGGGACAAACCCCAATGTGGGGAAACCCTTGATCAATTATTCTTATAATTCTTCAAAATTTCAGCAAAGAGACAAAGAGTACAATATACAATATTCACTTGCCCAATCATAGTGAAATATGATTATTCAAACAACATAAACAGAAAGCCCTAACAAAAAAGTAAGCGTTGGTCAACAGGGCAGAACTCTTTCTTCAATTCAGCTCGGTCAAACCCAGTCAACTAAGCCTCCAACAACGAGTCAAATCATCCCAAAAAAAATCCAAAAAATTCTATTCAATCCTGGTCAATAAAAGTGAAATCAGACTCCTGTAATTTTGGTAAGCACTGGTCAACGACTGGAACAGAAAACCCTTCCCTTCTTTGCACATGTGAAGAGCTACCTCTGAAGTTCGTACCCAATCAATTGTTGGGCTGTGTTATATTCTTTCCATGACTAGCCCATGTGGTTAACCAAGGGTTTAGAAGGGGCAGAGTGGCCAGAGCCCCACCTTCATTGCGTCAATGGCGTAGCGAGGGGAGTCACAGGGGGTTTGAGGGGTGCAGGTAACCCCACCTACCTATGGTTTTGTGCATGATTTTTCCCACATGGTTTTGGACGCAATGGTTTTCAGTCCATGGTTTTGGTCGCGATGGTTTTCGATCCATGGTATTGGATGGTTCGGCATGTATAAATATGTATTGTAACATTGAAAGGAACATAATGAAAAATCAAGCTAGTAGTCTCGATTTTGGGATCCAGGGGAAATCTTTGTGTATGTGTTTTATGTGTTATGCTCTCGCATTGTTTATTTTCTGTGTTTTTGAATTCGTATGCAGGTAATTTGTAGACGGGGTTAAAACCTACATCAATGAAGGAGAGAGAATATTGTGAGTGAGTGAAGTGTCCAAATGAGGAGGAGGCACCTTGTATTTATATGCAAATGTTGAGGATGAATAGACATGACTGTTGGGCTTATGTGCCTACATTATTTTGTTGGTCAACCTTGACAATTTGTCCAAAATATATATATATATATATATATATATATATATATATATATATATAAAATAAAAAAAAATAAAAAAAAAATCATAATTTCATTTGTACATGTCAGAATGGGATCATGTTTAGATCAATCCTACACCTCTCAGAGAGAGCAATCCAATAAAAATATGTGTTTCCTCATATGAGTTGTCTAATGTGAATTCTGGCCCTAGTTTCCAGAATTAACACTCCCTCTCAACTAGGGAGAACTTCACCTACCAAACCATCTTACAATCTGTACCATCCATGTCTCTGCTCTGTTGAACCTTAAAGAAAAGAAATGATTCAGAATGTATCGTACCACTCTCCACTGACCTAAAGTCAGTCTCCAATAATAGAAATTCTATCATACCACTCTTAACCAACCCGAAGTCAGTTTCCATTAATCCCATATCAATATCAATATCCTAGCATAGGGAGTACGGTAGTACACGATGCATCCGTCGGTAGTACTATGGTACCTATCCTCATTTTCCTACTTATTTGCCAGATGAGAGGTACTTCGCATGAGTGCTGGACTCCATGGGTAGGATGTGACAACAGGAGAAGGTGAACCACTCATCCTTCTCATATGTCGTAGAAGAAGGTGAACCACTCATCCTATGCATATGTCACTATGGGGTATCACAAGGGAAGGTGAACCACTCACCCTGTACATCGTGCACCATTAGGGGAAAGTGAACCACTCACCTTATGGTCTCTCATCAGTCCAAGAAGTGCCCCAAGCCCCCCAAAGCTCCAAAATCTCAACATCCATCTCATATGGGACCCTCATAAGAGGGTCTCTCCACAAATCTCAGTCATTCAAGGAATGCAAATAATTTGACCTTCCCCAGGGTCTTCATAAGAATATTAGTGACTTGATCATCAATCCCAATGTGTTGGAGCCTTATTTCTCCCTGTTGTACCATATCCCGCATAAAGTGGCACCTGGTATCAATATTCTTGGAGTGATCATGAAACAAGAGATTCTCTGAAAGACGAGTCCCACTCTCATCACAGAAGATCACGGTGGTATCCAACACATGTCGAAATAGCTCACTAAATATCTTCCTCAACCAAACAACTTCACAGGAGGCCAAACTAGAAGCAATGTATTCAGCCTCATTGGTGCTCAAGGCAACTGACTATTGCTTCCTGCTCATCCATGATATCGAAGAAGAACCTAGAGAGAAGAAACATCCAGATGTGCTTTTACGATCCACCACACTTCCATCCTAGTTTGCATTAGAGTAACCATGGAGCCTCACATTTCTAGCAGTGTATCTAAGTCCATAAGTGATTGTGCCCCAAAGATATCTCAAGAGATTCTTGGCAGCAATCCAATGTATGTGATGAGGCTCGACCATAAAATAACTCAATGTATTCACTGCAAAACATATGTCTGGACGGGAGTTCACTAAGAACATCAGGGTCCCCACAAGTTGACGACACTCAGTAGGATTTCCCAAATTGGGCCTAGCAGCACTTCCACATAACCTCTTGAAGTTAAGTTCCATCGGATTAGTCATGGACTTGTAGTCTACCATTCCAAATCTTTCAAGTATCTTCACAATATATTTCCCTTGAGAAAAGTAAATCTCACCTAGATTTTGCGAGACCTCCAACCCTAGGAAGTAATGCATAAATCCTAGGTCCTTAATCTTGAATTTGGAAGCCAACTCCCTCTTACATGATGAATAAGAGGGTCTGCACTTGTCAGAATGAGTTCTTCCACATAGAGTTACCAAGATGAGAGGTCTATCATACTCAACCTTAAAGTAAAGGTTCATATCAACTTCACTTCTTGTAAATCCCAACTTCATTAGACAACTATCAATCCTCTCATACCAAGCTCAGGGTGCTTAATGGAACCCATAGAGGGCTTTCTTCAACCTAGATACATGTGTTGTATGATCTTGAACTTCAGACACCTCAGGTTGTTCTACATAGACTTCCTCCTTAAGTGAACCATGCAGGAAAGTAGTCTTGACATCCATATGGTGTAGATTCCATCCTTGAGAGGCATCAAGGGCTATAATTGAATGGATTGTGGTGTAGTAGGCAACCAGTGCAAATATCTCATCATAATCTACACCTTCCTTTTAAGAGAAGCCTCAAGCAACAAATCTGGCCTTGAACTTTTTAGTATTTCCATCAGCTCCATGCTTGATCTTGTAGAGCCATTTTGAGGTGACAATGGATTTTTCCTTGGGTCTAGGAACAACATTCCAGACATCATTCTTCATTATTGACTCATACTCTTCATTCATTGCATCCTTCCAAACTTGGTGTCTGGAAACTTCTTTGAATGTGCAAGGCTCAGATTGAACAATGGTGCTCATTGCAGTTAAATACCCTTGGTACCTATTTGGCTTCTTGATTCAAACTTTAACAGGAACACAACAACTTACATATATAATCATAAACACAAAGATGTAGCAGAAAAAAACTTCATTTCATTAATAGAAAAATATTGAACTATGCTTACAAACAAAATGGAAATAAGATAGTTCGAGCGATGGTAGTTTATCTCTAAGAAGATATATGGCAACTACATGCCTCTGAACTGTGTTACAATGAGTCTCAAGGGCATATTTATTATTGGAAAACATGAGAAAACCCTAAACAACCAAAACCCTAACCCCAAGAGATGTAACACCAAGAGTTTGTGGGCCTCGTTTGGGTTAGTTACGCAACTAACTTCCTGGGGTCGTAACTTGGTCATATTATCTTTGTGTTGTGCGTACGATACCCTGCTAGAATGGTCTCACTGAGTACTACAAGTTTCACTATAGGAACTTTCCGAAGGCCAAGAACCTATCGCAGACCCAAAAAAAACACTGTTTAGGGGGTCAAAACTGCTCTAGAAATTCAGGACCCAAAAAACTACTAAAAATAGTAAATGTTGAAATAAAAAAGGAAATAGTTGAAACTGACTGGGGGGTCTAGGTGGAATAGGATGGTGGCTACCAATATCCACGTGGACCATTGCTCCCTCCTTGCATGCAAAGCCTTCATTAGGTGAGGAAATTTCTGTGGAACCCGGTCCCTAGTGAATCACTTTCCCTGGTGAAGGAGTTGGCTTGCTTTGACAACTTGATATAACTGTATCCTCTATTAGTGAGTGTTCTTGATCGGTGTGTCCATGATTTGATCAGTTGTGGCCTATTCCATGTAGTCTAGGTTGAGATTTGTTCGTGTGAGTTGTTTTGCAACATCAGATGTTTCCATCAATGGTGGAAAGTGTGGCTGAAGGCGATCTCCATTGAACACTCGGTGTAGACCAAGGAATGGTGGGATGATGAGCTAGAAGGAATTTTCCCTAATGCTCTTGGTGATGGTGTATGGTCCATATCAGAGAGAGTGAAGCTTGCGGTGGGGTCCAACAAGGTGCTCCTTCTACAAATGTAGCTAAACTTTGTCACCCACCTGGAACTTGTCGACACTTGATGTTGATCATGCTGCTTCTTGTACTTAGCATTGGCTTTGTCCAATATATCATGGACCGGTTGGTGGATGTTGTTATGGGAATAAGTTCCCTAGGGCTTTGGGTCAGAACCCCAATAGAGCAAGAGTAATCTACAGCAAGAAACACGCATACAACTCAGGCAACATGCTTAAATAAACAAACTATGTATGGATGAATATACCCGGATGTCCTTCGTTTGGGTAGTTCCAGCAGATTTCAGACCCTCTGCAACTCTTGATGATCTTCGAATCTGTAAATCAACCAATCTGAACATACATAGCAGCATATAGATAAATAATTTTAATGAAATCAACTTTATATCATATAAGTAAGATGATTAGTCATACATCGAAATGACATTCATACATGAGTTACAACAACATCTGATGCATAAACAAAGTCGATCTCAGGAACAAGAAAACATTTCTTTTTATTGTAGAAAACTATAAAAAACATGGAAAGAGTTCACCTGAGTCCTCTTCTTCTGGATCCAAGCGAAACTGTCCTCTAGGTTCGTCCAGTCCCAGTCTTCAACAGCCTCCTTCCATAACCAATACCATGATATCTCAAGCAAGTGGGAGAGTACAAACACTCAAGGAAACAAGGGTTTCCTGAACTTGGGGAAGTGTTTGAAGCATAGGGATACTTCAGACTTGGTCAGGGGATAATCTCAGTATAGTAATTCTTTCTCTTTTCTCCTCCTTAAGGCCTTCCCATAGAAGTCTTATTTATACTTCTCCCAATTAGTTTTTTAGTTGGGAAACAACTGGGCCACAGGCACTAGGAGGTAGTAAACATGTAAAACCTATGAACTCTACCCATAGTTAAGGAAATTTATTTTTTTAAGTGTTTTAACACATATACGTGGGTTGGGTGTTGACTAACCTGCCTGTAAACGCTTTTATCACAGGGCAAAGTAGCGTATAGGGAGTAAAACACTATTTTTAAAATATTTGGACCAAGTCTAGAAGGAGGGGTTGCCCTAGGCCATAAACCAAGAATCACAAATACCAAGGGTGATATTTGGAGCTATAAAAGATGCCCCCTAATATATGAGGTCAGAAGGGGTACACGATTGCTGAAATGTATTAAGTATATGGAAAGGAATCCTATCGAAAACTGAGAAGGACTTCACCAAATTTTAGCATGCCAAGCCATCAAAAAGAAGATCAGAAAGAAATAGTTGTCTGAGGAGGGAATACCCATGCTCAGAGAAGGTAAAGCATGCTTGCATATCTACTTCAAGCGGATCCACTATGTATACAAGTATAAAAGACTGAAAGTACACAATGGATCATCTAATCATGATCAAACAAGTATATGTCTAAACATCACATATATAAGAAGATTATCAATGAAGCTGAAGGATGAAACTAATCACCGATGTCAAAAACTGATCCCAATAGTACCAAATGAACATGATGGAATAAGATGATACTACATCACAACTCGGATGCCATCATATAAGATGTCGTTGTGAAGAACTACAACATATAATGTGGATGGTGTCAACTAGCAGCAACAGGTGCAACTGACAAGTGAACCAAAGAATGTTGATGCAACCCGAGGCCTTCACCGACCGTCGTAGTACATTTCTAAACAATGGGAATAAATGATCTAAAGTCGATCATGTGAGAAATCGTTTGATTACCGGTCATTGATGTATACCATTAACAAATGCGAGACTACTCACCGATAATGATAATGAGAGTCAAGGTACCCAGTACAATCTAACAAGTGCAAATGAATGAGTTGTGGTCGAACACTTAGGAGAATCTACCAATCAAGGGACAATGATGGTTTCCCACTATCGATATCGAAGGATCTACCAATAATGACTGCGAACCCCAAGGTACTACCAAATGGACTCTAGATCTTTGCCCTAGAGCAATGAGTTGTAGTCGATAGGAAAAGATTCGCTAGAAGGAAGGCATTAAGGCATCCTTCATCAATCTAGCATGAGTGTAACCCGTAGGCCAATAATGTGGTAGGAATTAGACAAAAAAAGATGTAGTAACCCAACCGAAGCACGTTTTCGGTGTACACAAGATGTAGCTAGCGCATGATAGAAACCCTCTAAACCAACCAATAATGAAAGCTCACACAGAGGCGAGGAATCCACCAATAGGGTCAAATGGAAACCAAGGTACTACACGAATCCCAATGTGTGATAATGAAAGCTGAAGTTGAACACAAGGGAAGCCACTCAGTCAAAGACCCATGATACTGAGCGATGTTGAGCACAAGGTGACCTATCAGTAATGAAAATAGGGCCAGGGTGCAGCTCTAGGCTTGCCCTCAGAGTAATATGTCGTCGTCGATAAGGACAAGACCCGCCAGTATGAAATCAATGGAGACCTTCTCAAACCAGAACGAGCAGAGGACCAATATAACTGATGTGATGAAAAACAAGACAATGACAACCAGGGATGTCAAACTAAAAAATAGGTCAAGAGAGACCGCAGAGAGGCCAACTCAGGCTTACTTCCCTTGAACAAAAGCACGACTCAATGATGACTATGTGGCAGCATATGATAACTCTGTATAAGTTCGTCATGTAGGAGGCACGAATGAACTCTCCATATGATTGGAAGAGATAACCAATCGAAGGAGAACTGACTCAGTAATAAGGTTAAGGCATACCTAAGTGTTGGCTTATATATGGGCCTGACCCAGGTTTGGAAGAGTTATTTAGCCAAACAAATCTCGTAGCTACCGACCCTTTCAGCAACAGCCTATGGAGCGTGGACTAAGGTCTCACCAGAGGTAGCAGGGGAGGGTGCTGGAACCAGGTTTTTGCACCCTTAGGATGTCTTGATGTGGTCTGGAAGGTTCGCACATTGTTCTGTGCCTTCGCGCCACTCTGCTTCACGTAGATCGAACCCAAGAGACTCCTTAATACTTATTAATGTGGTGTTATAAATTAGATCTACCTTTTATGGTCTTTAAGCAAAAATTTAATGTAAATAACCAGTTTGCATACCCAGACAGATATAGATTTGCAAAAACTCACAACATAAGCATATGCGCATAGATCAAAATAGTTATTTCAATCATAAATTAGCCAGATCCACAAAAATTCAGATTTAACACAGAAATTCAAAATCAACTTATCTTTATTCAATTCTTCCACCAATACATCCAAATCCGCGCTGCGCACTCAGCTACAGGGGTCCACGCACAGAGCTGTAGACTCTACTAGGCCTCTGCGCACACAATTGCAGAGCCTCTATCTACCTACCAACACCCTTGACTCAGACTTATAGACGCTTCAAGACTTTGCTCTTCAAAAACCCATTACATTCCAGATCCAAAAGTACATATCAAAAGCTGACATCTATCCATAGAACCTCTCTCTATTTATACATTCCCATGGTCCACAGACCATGGGCAAGCTGACTTACTTCCTATTATTTTACATTATTTTTGGGCGGACAACCCTTTGACTAGACTCATTTACAATTCGCGCTCCACGCACTTCGCAGAGTCCTTACCCTACCTTTCCTAAAATTTCGGGCTTTGAGCCCTAGATTTAATTCCCATTGAGCCTTTGCAGCCTCCTCTTGGGCCGTACGAAATCCTATGGCCATGCAATGAATATTGGCAGTGGTTGGAAGTTTGGCTGGGATAGCTAACTCCAGAACCTTTCTGCAAGCGGTCATCACGACCTGTTCCACGTCCTAGGTGTGTAAGATCAAATCATCTCGCTAGAGACTGACCTGCTCTAGATTTTCCTTGTGCTCCATCAAGGTTTGGAGGGCGCGGCCTTCCCAGGCACAAAGCTCAGTGGTTACCCGATCCTGTAGTTGGTATAAGGTTTCTCTAGAAACAGCGGCCAGATTCAATCCCCAACTTTGCACATCCCCCTCTACTTCGGTCAAGATAGCACCTGCTGGCAACACTAAGGTCTTCATTTTATTGGTACATACCATCTGGTCGGTTGCAGCTGTTCCCTCGGTTAATTGTAGGCTTACCCTACCTAGGGGTCGCACCTGGAGTGCCTGAAACTACACTCATATCTCCCCCAACACAGTTTTCTACTCGATGATCAATTTCGTCAATGCATCGGTAGGGAAATTACTCAGCGGTTTTCTACTATCGAGAAACTCCTTCTCCAGAGCTTTGGTTGTCTTTGACTTTTTGCGTGTGTGTAGTGATTTCATGCTGCGCGGTTGCTTGACAGGGGTTGATTCGGTAAGATGGTCAGTGCCTTCCTGTATCTCCTCCTCCTATTGTATATCATGGTCCGAGGCCATTTCTTGATCTGGCGTGGTTCCTTCAGTGAGCACTTCCTTGGGGGCTTCCTTATGCGAAGCTTCCTGTTGTCCCTGACGGGCCTTTTCTGCCACGTTAGTGAGTCGTTGCTAGAGGTCCTTTTTACACTGATGTGCTGCCATTTTTTCTAGTATATCCTTGGCTGGGGCATGCCATTCTGGGGGCCATATTGCTAACACTACATAAATATCATCATCTGTTGCCATGAACGGTAGTGTGACCCATGCTCACTTCGGATCCTTCCACGCCCGGATATATACGTTATGCATGTTCGCTTTGAACTCGGTTGTGATTTGCAAAGTGTTGTAGATTGTTGGATACATTCGTGGTCAGTGAGCGATCCGTTTCTAGATAGTACCCTCCATGAAGGTCCAAAAAACCCTGATGTCAAAAGCCCTCACTGCGTCCTTTGTAGCCCAGAGCGAAATATACCGCACTGATTCCAATAGGTTGTCATCAATGTTGGGAAACTGGCTACCCTACGACAGTTCTCTTGCAACCAGAAGGATTGTTAGTAGCAACCATGCATAATAAAATGTCTTACCTTTGTCCTGTGCTTCTTGACAGTTTTTCAAAAACTCGTCGCATAAGAATTGTGCCCAGTTAAACTGAACCCCTGCCGCACATTATTTCGCAACCGCAATTATAGGAGTTGGCACCTCATCTTCATGACATTTCCTCATTAGTTTATCAGCTAGTAACTAGGTAGCAATTCACACCCCTCAGTCTTTGATGCTTGCTATTGCATACCCCCGCTTCCACTTCTCCAATTTATATTTAGCCTTCATTGTTTCAGTGCGACCTGCATCACTATTTGTTCCAGCTATGTTTGTGGGGTCATTCCCTTTTACTAGCAAGTGGGTAATTCGGTGTACTAAATCAGCTATGATCAGAATTAGCTCATTCAACCAGAGAAACCCATCATGTACCAGACATATTAACTGCCGGATAACACGGATGGTGAGGGTTATGCGGTGATAGTGAGGTATCCATCTTAGATTGAGTAAGCCCGCCTTCTCCACACCTAGTAACCACTACCACAGCAGTAATTTGTCTTTGGTCAATTCGGGGAACTTTTCGCTATCTGCAAGGTCCCTGTCTTCAAACTTGATACTCAGGACTCAGCCCAGCGACAACCCATCAAACCTTATCTCATCTGGAAGAAACAGGGTTTGGAGTGTATTCCTTGCAGCATCCACGTCCTTTAGTAGCTTGACCGGGCCAGTCCATGGGGGAATATATGGGGGTCATGATGGGATTTGGAAAGCATCCTCTTCGTCCTCATCTTGTGCGTCAATCTGATCAACCAAAGCTTGCAAATCCTCATCGTCCTCCTCAAGGTCGATGGTGATTGCTTTTCCCTTTTTAGCTCCTGATAATATATTGAACCTCGACGATATCCTGACTGACCCCATCGACTGCTTATTTTTCTGAGACCGTGGTGTGTGTGGGGATTTTGGGACTTTGGCGACAATGGTGGCTTCATCGAGCACCTCCTAGGTTGAGTATAGTTCTTCCGCAAACCGTGCTCAGGTTCTCACCATTCTACTCATGGAAACCTTAGTAGCCAAGTGTTTGCTGGTTGTGACTAGTTCCAATCTCAAATGTCCTAGTGCCATCCAGAGATTATTAGATGAAAATGTAATTTTGAATGAATCCATTCCCTCCACTTTCAACTTATTAACATCATTTAGGGGGCAGATCTTTTCGTATCTAGCTCGAAACTTTCGTCTTAATGGCCCGCCGCCCACTCCTCCCTGACGTAACTTGACTTTCTTGTCAAGAATAGTGATGTTAACGGTCAATTATCGAGTTTTCCACGTGGAAATTCCATCACCTAGGCGCCGTGTTGAGATTACAGCAAGATGATGGAGCTTAGTGAAAAGAGTCACCTTCACTAAGTGGGCCCGCAGGAAAATTATGGCGCAAGTTCTATTTTTGGATCATAGCACGGATGATCACAGCAGGAGTGACCACAGCAGGGATGATAACAGCAGGAGTGACCACAACAGGGATGATAACAGTAGGAGTGACCACAACAGGGATGATCACAGTAGGAGTGATCACAACAGGAGTGATCAAAGTCTATTTTTAGACTGGTTGTCAAAAATAGAAAAGTCAAATATTATTGTCTCATAATAATATTTGGACTATAAACTTGCTCTTATTCTCTTGGAGCACTTTACTTTGAGCTACAGATGTGGCACATGCAACTATCATAAGGAATTATGCTTTCTTTGTGGGTCAGTTGAGTTGTTGCATGCATGACTTCAGTTAGAACTCAATCAGTTGAATTTGGTGGAGTTGATTGTGGAGTTGATGGAGTTGTGTTCAGTTGACTTGGTTAAACTAGTTGTAATTAATCTAACCAAAAATAGACTAATGATGAGTTGTTAAACTAATTATTAACTCATAATGCAACTATAAAATACATCAGTTAACTCAGTTGCATGTCAGTGCATGTTCAATTCAGCAAGGACAGGTGTTAGAGGATCAAATTGCTATCGGTTGTGAGTATAGTTGTGCATGAGGATTTGCACAATCAAGGGATTGAGTATGCCAATGAGTATTGCCCAATAAATGCCCAGTATTATAGCCTCTGCTCACATCTTTCCCAGTGTGAGTGATTCTTTGGAGGTAAATACGATTTTGGTTAATCCATTCTCATTCATTCTTGAGCAGGTATTGAGCAGTGGAGGCAGGCAAGCAGTGGAATAGATTTGGAGATCAGATCTGAGCTGTATTGTGTGTAACAGGTGGAGATAGTGCTGGATACTTGTGAGAAGTATTGGCTATTGTAAAGTTAGATGTTCTCAATCATTAATATATAGATAGTGTGGGGTTTTCAGCTGTAAGCTTTCCCCGGGTTACATACTGTGTTAATGTGTGTATGCTCTTGATGTTTTATTGTTATTGATGTTGCTAAATTGATGATCAACGTAGAGAAGCTTATGTATTGTGTATGTATTCCACAATATTACATGATCAGGATAATATCCATTGAATATGTGTTAAATTATTCAAAATTTCTACATGTCACCGCAATGTTGTGGACCAAATGACTCTGTAGAGAACATTTTTGCTGCATCGGCCTCCCGTAGACACGTTTATAGTCCCGTGCCCTCTTTCAACTACTTGGGGTGTTGGGACTGTGCTTCCTATAGCCAGTTAAGTGGTCGCCCCCCTGGTGCAATTTTGGAACTGCCCTACTAGCCCGGGCTGCAAGCACCTTCCAAGTGTCTTTGTAGCTGTTATCTCTTCATACAACATTGTGTGGGGTGTATTCTTCCGTAGGTGCGAGTGTAGCCGTGATAGCAGGGTCGTGGCGCGTTTTCGTTCTGCAGGATACCTGACCTGGGATGATTTCCTTATGCGCAGACTCACGCGACCTTCGTGGACGTCGTTACCTTTCATTTTGTTGCATCCTTCCCCAATTAACATGTTTTTCTTCTGGAGCCGTGCCCATAGGTTCCCGATTTCGCAAGGCCTGCTGCTACCCCACTTAGTCTGGGATCCAATCTATTTACTTCTTGATACTTTCATTTGTGCCTCCCTTCTGGTATAGGCCCATTGAACCCATGGCATCTGCAATTTCTTGGTGCATCGTTTTTTCGACCTAACGTTGAGTGGACTTCCCCCTGTTCTCTTGCTGACTTTGTTACGGGTTGCTGGCTAATGACATTGCCCCCTAACCCTTGCGTGTACCTGCTTCTGATATCCACACCTCTTTCGCCAAATCTTTGGGAATGTGCTCCATTCGTGGACAATCGTTGCACATAGCATCTCCACAGGGTCATCCTGCGGTCCTTGTCTCAGAATCATCGTTTTGCATTGGTCGACTGGTGCCTCAGCCTGTGTGGCATCCTCATCCGTTGGCCTGTCCCTTGCTTCCATGGTTGCACAACGTAACGATCTAACCATCATATTACAATTTAGTGTCATTACCTCATGCAATCGGTTCTACCACCACTCAATTTCTTCATCTGAGTCCGATGTGAAAGAATTGTCACGGTCCCATGAGATTCGTCCATCCGCGGTCAAATTCACTAGGTCTTGATCCTGCGTGGTAATCTGGTAAATACAATCCAATTCGTCGTCGTTGTCCTCGTTTCGAACTAGCTCAGTATAACGTGCTCCTTCGGCTGGGTCTAGCAGAACCACTACGCGAAGAGATTTTTTCTTGAATATCATTTTCCGTTTCTTTAGGTTGATGACTCCATTCATATCCATTGCCAAGTCTATCCCTAATAATGCAAGATATGGGTTACTATCATCCACAATCTCTATGACCAAAAAATCTCTTAGTGTGCTTACACCGTCGATGTCTACTGTAACTCCCTGCAGTCTTCCCATAGGCAAGATCTTCTATTGGTTCGCCATCCACAACTGGATAGGGGACCATTATAGTGCGGGCCTTCCCATGCGCTCCCAGGTTTGTTTAGGTAGGACATTTATGTTTGACCCCAAGTCCAAAACAACCTGGTCTATCTCATAGTCCCCAATCTGGGCAGTCAACCGCATTTCCCACCCTGTTCAGAACACATATTTGCCCAACTTCTGTACCATTCGAGTTTCGTCTGATCCTGCACACCTAGTTATTAACTCTTCAATCCCTTCACCGCTTTGGTATCCCAGAGTAGCTTCATGAATGTCTCTAAGAAGGTAATTAGCATAGAATTATCCCTCTCCGACTCTGTTTGATCCGTGCTACCCAAAGTGGAAGCTTCCGTGAAGTTCTTCTTGGCCTCCATAAATGTTTCCTTCGCACGCTCCAAGTCAAACTTTGGTTGTTTCAAGGGAACCTTACGAACCCATACATCCTCCTCTGGTCACTTCCCTTTATCTTCTCTTGTAGTTGCACCACTTCTAAGCATCATATTCATGTTAGGGTCTTCCGCGCATGGTTCAACCTTCATCATTTGGACATTCTGACTGGGAGTAGCCGGAAGCACTCATTTTTCCCACATCTGAGCAATTAGCGTGGGGAAATCGACTGCTTCATGGTCGAATTGGTAATAGTATGGGAAATAGGTTCTAGTTGGGTTCGTGCAATCCCGCGCATAGTGCCCCAGTCCTCCACAGTTATAGCAGATCAATTGTCCTCGTCCACGTCCGAGTCCCATTCCCCCTCAGCCCCGTCTGCATCCTTGGAATCACCTCATGCTATTGTTGCGGCAGGATCGTGCCCACGTGCATCCATATGCATCCTATAAGCAAGTGTTTGATCCATAAACTCTTGTAACTTCGGCAGTTTCTTTCATCATGGCCCATCATCCTACAAAAGTTGCAAAATAACCGCTACGGAGGGGGTTGTCTCAGATTCTGTAATAGATGATAGTTTTCCGTGGCATGCTTTCCTCCCTCATAGCATATCATGCACCAGAGTGCGGGCGCCGCGGTTGGCCCTGCTTGTACCTCTGGTCGCAATGGTATTGGCCCCCCCACCACCACATAGTTGGCAAAGACCGGACAATGTTCCTTGTCATGGCCCTGGCCCTTACATTTGATACACCATACTTCTTCACGCCCTTCTGACCACGGTGCCTATCCTTGTTTCAAACTTCACATCTCTAAGCATAGGTTTTGTAATTGTGCGTGGATTTTCTGAACTCCCAACCCCGGATCCTGTATTGGGGTTTCGTGCAATCTCATCACAGTTTCTAATGCTTCGGCTTGGGTTGAGATATTTTTCTATGACAGTTTTTTCCTTATATGTGGTGTTAAGGATGCCAAAAACCATGCACAATGTTGCATATCCATCAATTTCCTGTTAGCCTCACGGATTGTGCTCGTTAACCTCTTATCCAGATCCCACGGGATTTCACCTGGTAGCATCGCTATCTCTTTGAGCCCAGTGACCGACTGTGTCTCTGATTTTGCCTGACCAAATTCTTTGTTCAAGGCATCCTAGATTGTCATTATTCCCGCATTCGGATGATCGCTTGAGTACTTTATATACCACGTTAGTGCGCGGTCTTGTAGCACGCTAACCAAGGTAGCCTTTTTGATGTTATCATCCGTTATGCCTTAGGCTTCCCATACATCTCTTACCACAAACCAGAACAGACCTAGTTCCTCATTTCCTGCACCCTTAAATACCGGCAACTTGACTGCACTCGCCATCCCAACCTTCAGTGGTGGCGAAGTTGGAGTGGGTGAAGATGGATTTGACGTCAGTGAAGTAGGTTATGGTGTAGACGGAGGTGGTATTAGTGGAAAACACTTCTTAATCAACTAGACCGCGCTTCTTGTAGAGAACCCTGTGAGCTCCTTCTCACTTTCCCATGAAATAGAAATTAGCGGACTGTTCTCTAATCCTTCAGTTCCTCGGTAGCCTCTTCCACTCCGCGTTACGATAGACATCAATAAATGCGCATAATTTGTTTTTCACACAAAAACATCTTAATCCAAGTGTTCAATGATTTAATATACTTACCTCGGGGTCCTTGGAGAAAGCGCCTTTCTGCTTCACTATAACTCACAGTTGTGTCTATCGTAAACTTAGTAATAAACCCTCCTATTACCCCATCCAACCAGTGATCTACTGTGCATGTGATTTTATCTTCGGATGCTTCTAGCTTGCGCACCAATTCTAGGGGTTGACACAATAGGTTGATCTAGTCTGCACCTTCCCACACTATCGGCTAGCCTCACAACCCACTCATACAATTCTATTGGGAATGTCACAAAGAAGATTTCATGGATATCAATGTATATGTAATGACCCAACCACCCTTCCTCCAATATCCGTGGGTTTCTGTTTTCCTGAACCATGAACTCGTGAAGCTTCTGATCCGGCCAATCTTCAAGCTATTTCCTTGTAGGATTTCAGTGTTCTGACATTATACATCCCTTAGGCAGATCCCGGTCCCGACAACAGAACCATTTGTTGGCTTATATGGGCCTGACCTAGGTTCGAAAGAGTTATTTAGCTAAACAGATCCCGCAGCTACCGGCCCTTTCGGCAATAGCCCACAAAACGCAGACTGACGTCTCACCTGAGGTAGCAGGGGAGGGTGCTGGAACTAGGTTTTTGCACCCTTGGGATGTCTTGATGTGGTTTGGAAGGTTCACACACCGTTCTGTGGCTTTGCGCCACTCTACTTCGCGTAGATCCGAACTGAGGAGACTCCTTAATACTTATTAATGCACTGTTATAAATTAGATCTAGCTTTTATGGTCTTTAAGCAAACATTTAACAGAAATAACCAGTTTGCACACCCAGATAGATATAGATTTGTAGAAACTCACAACATAAGCATATGCGCATAGATCAAAATAGTTATTTCAATCATAAATTAGCCAAATCCACAAAAATTCAAATTTAACACAGAAATTCAGAATCAACTTATCTTTATTCAATTCTTCCACCAATACATCCAGATCCACCCTACACACTCAGCTACAAGGGTCTGCGCACACAGCTGCAGACTCTACTAGGCCTTTGTGCACATAGTTGCAGAGCCTCTATCTACCTACCAACACCCTTGACTTGGTCTTAGAGATGCTTCAAGACTTCGCTCTTCAAAATCCCATTACATTCCAGACCTAAAAATACATATCAAAAGCTGACCTCTATCCATAGAGCGTCGCTCTATTTATACATTCCCATGGTCCATGGACCATGGGCAGCTAACTTAATTCCTATTATTTTACATTATTTTTGGGCGGGCAACCCTTTGACTAGATTCATTTACAATTCATGCTCTGTGCACTTCGTCGAGTCCTTACCCTACCTTTCCCAAAATTGCGGGCTTTGAGCCCCAACACTATTATGAAAGCCCTCTACTACCCAACACTAATTCAAACTAAATCCCAACCAAAATGGAGGAGAAACTTTCTTTCGAATGCTTTGCTCAAGGGCGACACAATTGACTCTAGCTGCCAACAATATATGGAAATGTTGTCCCGTTCCCACTCTTTTTTGGAATTTATAATTTTTTTGTCTTTTTCTTTAAGCTGGAAATTGAATAAAAGAATGCTATAGTACAGTGGAAAGAACGAGTGTTAGTGAAACAGATGATCTAGTTCTTGGGATGGGAATAATCCTATGCTCAATTCAGGGAGGCGAAACTGGTTAAGGACACTCAAAGGGATGTTCCTTCCACGGATCATAGGGTGTGTCAAGTTGCAGAAGCTAAGTGATTGTAGGTTTGAGTTTGTAGAAGACATGGTCAAAGAAGTGGCTTAAACACGAGTCCAAGTGAAGCTGGCTCAAGGCCAAAAGGTGCAAATAGTCAAAATGCAATGTAGCAGTACAACTCAACACAAAGGAGCCTCTAGGGTATAAGGCTAGAACAAAGCGAAGAAGCAAAGAGAAATGAGTCTTCAACGCACAAGTCATGGCGGGACTAAAGAGGACTCCCGAGCCTACTCAATATAACAGCATGGGCAACAAATGTTAGTGAGGTGCTAACTACGATGCCCATGTAAAGGATGGCTCTACCATCGTGTCATGATTTAAAAATTGGTGAGTGAACATGGTTTACTAACCATAACACGATGGGATCGACCCTATGGCTAGTGTATCAACAAATGGAGGCTAGTATGCAAGACGCAACGGAAAAAATTGTTTCCCTAACCTATATACCAATGAACACACGATACTTGCCATGATGAGTCAGCGGTCATGGTCTCGAAGAAGTGTCCATAATACTATTACAAGAAAATTTAGGCACATCAACCCTGACTTCTAGATCCGTATTATTAGGGTCCATCAATCCCTAATTTAGTTGTTTTCATTCCCTAATGAAGTCAACCTACATTATGCTTGCCTCCCAAGAGTTTCATGTCACCATTCATCCAAAAAATGCCCCTAGAGAGATCAGCGCAGATGTCCCTTTATCAAGTTGCAATGCATTGTAGGAACTGCATTGTCTAGGTGCTATGCATCGCACCTAGCCTTTGTTCTGCCTACGATGAGCGAGGTTCATTGAATTTTTTAAATGAATCCATTGGATTCCTCATCCAATGGATCCTTCTGGATGTTTTCGGATGGATTGGACTCGCATTTGGATGAGGAAGGAGATGAATGAACCTTAATCCATTATCCCTTCCTCCATGGAACCACCTCCCTATTTTGGTAAAGCATTTATGAAGGCCATTAATGGCTTAACCTCCTCCATTCAACTATAAATGGACCAGGCATTCAGAGGCTTGGGGAGGTTGGAACTTCTTGAGTTAAGGAAATGTTGTTTGAGTGAGACTTGTAAGAGATTAATGTTATCATGTCAAATCGTTGCTTCATGAGGAGAGAAGGGTTTGAAATTGGAAGGAAGACGTTGAATCGAATATGGCTTCAAGGGTTGTAATATTTCCTTTATCAATAAAGAGTTCTATGCTCTTTCCCATTCATGTGTTTATATGATGTATATTGTACTTTCAATTCTATATTATATTTAGTTAACATATCAATATGTATGCCTTGATGGTTTTATGTCTCGGCTTGTGTGCAGGTACCTTCTAAGCGAGTTAAGTACGGAAGGGAGTGGCGAAAGTGATCAAAGGGAAGAGGGATCGAGCAAGATATATAGGATGGTTCTTTTGTTCCTCTTTCTTTTATCTATTAGCTATAGGAAAAGCAATGGAATTACTTTAGTTGTTGTTCTAGACTAGCTACTAGGTCTAGGGGTTAGTCGTTTGAATAAACACTAAATTTTCCCATAACAAAATGGAGACCGTACTAGGGAACACATCCTATCCCTTTTAGTAGCTTATCACCTCCTTAGACACCTTGACATACTTTACTTGTTGTAATTCAGTCTTTTGCATTGAATTTTGGTCAAAATTTGAGGTTAGATGACACTTGAGTGGCCTCACAAGAATCAGTGCAGGCAAGCCTTTGAGAAAGTGCTATGCATCGCACTTAGGCCTTCTTTGACCTGCGCTGATTAAGCTTACAATATTTTAATCAGTGCAGATTGGCCCTCTTTGGCCTGCGATGATTAGTGCAGATTGGCCCTCTTTGGCCTGCACTGATCAGTTTTTGAAATCATTGAAATCAGCACAGTATTTAGTGAGATACAGTGCTCTGCAGTGTAGTTAGCCCCTCTGTTACCTGCGCTAATCAACCTTAGGTTAAATTCCCACCTTTGGATTGAATTTTTTCCAAAATTCTTCTGATTGGTTGCTTGCTGAAAATCAATGATGTCTTATCTATGAAAATAGTCTTTTCATCTCCTTAGCTAGCCAGCCCTACTTTGATTGGATTGATTAATGTTTCTTTATCATTATCAATCTATAGTCAAAGTAAGTTGATCAATTGTTTTTGTCGATATAAAAGTGTCGTAAAATCCTCATTTTCTTCAAAAAATGAAGTGTCGTAAAGTCTTCCTTCATAAATAATCGATTGATCTATTTGTGCCTTTGATTTGTATTTTCATTTAAAGTGTCGAAAATATTCGTTTCTTTAAAAGATGAAAGTGTCATTTAGTATTCCTTTCCCTTTGAGAGAAATTGTCATAAATCGACATTTTTTGTGAAAAGAGTTTCTGAATCGTTTGTGCATTAGTTTTTCTTATTGCATCATTCACATTAAGAGAAAATAAAAATAAAAACATGCATTGTGCATATTAAAGTTTGTGAATTCTTGAAAGGAATGGTTTAGGGAATTGCATTAGTTTGTGCTCTTTATTGCTTGTTCAAAAAGTACTTGTATGCTCTATCCCTCATAGCTAGGATTTTCATTACTGAAATTAAATGGAAAGAGTGCTTCTCATTCTATTTTCATTCTTAGGAATTTTTGAAAACATCTTGTGGTGAACCTTCAAAGGCAAATTTTAAGCAAGATCAACCTAAAATTTACATCAATTAACCTAATAATGCATTGGAACTTAACACAAACATCTAGAGGTGTGTAGGCTAGAGACGTGTTCCAGCGTCTTAAAACCTAGTGGCTGTCATTTTCATTGAGGTTGGGTGATTCCTCCTCTCTGATTCGATAAGTACTAGTAGGGACTCGAGCTCCCTATACCGTCGCGTATATAGTGGGAGACTCTAATAGGTTGAAATCATTTATCCCTAGGAAGCCAAGTTTGTCGCCTTACTGATCACAATGCACCGAACATATCATTCAGGAAGACTGACTACTATATGGTAAATCCTTGGTAATTTCTCTTTCATTTATCACCAAGGTGTATATTGCAGTTTTGTGATTAGTTTGGTAAACCCTCTTGTCTAGAATCTCCAGAGCAGTCACTTTCGTTCCTTTTCGACTCCTTAAAAGAAAAGGTTCATCTCAGCACTTGTCCTTTCAGGCTCATTAAACATCGAAAGCGACTAGAGTCATCTTTTGTTTTTTCTCGACTCTTTAAAAATGAAAAAGCAAAGTTGTGTTCTAGTGTCGTAAAAATTAATTGACTGCGGATAACATCCTCCACGCTCACTCCTTAGTTGATCTTAGGTTGAAAAATATGGCAACAAATCTGGATTCCACCAATCAAGGAATTCCTTTTGATGGGAATCCTAGTCCTTTTCCTCCATTTGGAAATATTGTTGCTCCATATATGGCTACATTGTCCCTTCCAGGATTTACCATTGGCTTGCCAGTATGGTTGTTTTCAACCTCCTTGGTCCAAAACGTAGTGATTTCTCCACAATCAAGTACACCTCCAACTGGGAAAAATCAAGCTCCAGTTGATCCTAAAGTTGACCCTTTGACTTCTTCCTCGATTGTTTCTTCCTCCCTTTCTTCCTCTTCGCCTGGTAAAAGTATTGGTACTAGTAACCAAGTGGCTAAGAAGAAGAAGAAAGGGAAGAAGAAGAAGAAGAAGAAAGTTCAATAGAAGGGCAACAAGGCAACCATTGCTTTGAATACAACATCTAAAGATAAACCATCCATCAAGCCTCACAAAGTTTGATATCCATGCAAACTTTGTGCGAGAGACCATCTTCTTCGAAATTGTCCTGATATTCCTCAGATCTTAGAAGAATGGTCTTCTCGTTCACATCATCCTGTTTCATCAACTTCTAGAGATCATGTTGGTGACACACCATCAACTAGTAATAGTAAAGTTCATGGAAAGAAGGGAAAAGTCAAGTTTCCATGTAGGTTATGTGAAGGGAATCACCCCATTCACCCTTGTCCCTATTTGGACGAAGCCAAAAAAGTGTTAGATAATCGTCCTGCTTCACCGCAACGACTTCCATCTGGTTATAGGAAATTATCCCTTAATCCTTCACTAGTTGATGAATTGACTGACTCAAATCAACCGTCGGTCAAACCCACTCTCTCTGAAAGTGAATCCTCTAAGTCTATACCTGACCCAAATCAACAGGTCAAGGTAACAGTTGACCCAATTTCACCTTCATTAAATCGTACCGTTCCCGAAGAGAGTGAAAATGATACCACTTAAGTTCTTTTTGTTTCTTCAGATTCTAATGAGCTTGAGGGCTGTCCTCCTGTTCCATCAAGACAGGAGGAAAATCCTCCCGATCTCGTAACTCAAGGGGTTAATTCTCCTATTTCTATGGGACCCCATCCAAGTAGTCTAGTCACTTCCTTTGATTGGAATCGACTAGCAAGATTCTGCCTTCCTTCTTATGTGCCCTTACAAATCATAGTACAAGTTTGTAATATGATTGTGTCTGGCACTATTATAGTTGAAGGTGCATCTGTGAGTATCCTTTCCTCAACTGCTTGGCAAGCACTCGATTCACTGCCACTTGTGCCAATTACCTAGAATCTGTTAGCTTTTAACAGAGGAATCAGTCAACCATTAGGGATCCTTCCTCAGTTACCTATTACTTTGGGAGGAAAAACTGTTTATCTAAATGTGATGGTAGTCCCAGGACCTTTAGATTACGATTTACTTCTTGGCCGCGACTATATTTATGACATGGGAGCTATTGTTTCAACACTCTTTCGAGTGATTTGTTTCCCACATGAAGGTAGAATTATCACTGTTGATCAGCTTTCATTTCCTGGTCCAAATATAACTCCTAGTCAACCATCTTCCCTAAGTGGTCCTTTTATACCAAAGGTATCATCCCCACCACGGGTTAATTATGTGGCAACATGTTCCATACCTACATCAACTGATGATTAATTCAATGATGTTGTACATCATGTACTGGGGGCATTGGAACCAGATCTCTCCTTCGAGTTGTGATCAAGGGACTCTGAGGATAGTTCATTGTCTTGTGTCGACCTCGTTAAAAAATGAAACAAGGGCCTTCGAGGATAGTTCCTTGTCTTGTTTCAACCTCATTAAAAAATGAAACCAAGGAATATGAGGATAGTTCATGGTCTTATGTCAAGCTCATTAAAAAATGAAACAAGGTCCTCTGGAGAAAAGTTCTAAGTTGAGTCTTTGATTAGATCTCATAAAATCCCAGTCGTGTCTTTCACTTGATCTCGTAAAAGAACCTTCATTCCATCCACCTAATAGCCACAAGTAGTCTACTTAGGTGAATGTAATGAAGCTTGGGGGGCATGCATCTAATGGTAAAGTTAAGTTTCCCTATGGGTTATGTGAAAGGAATCACCCCATTCACCTTTGTCTATCTGGACGAAGCCAAAAAGGTGTTGGATAACCGTCCTGCTTCACTGCAATGACTTCCATCTGGTTATAGGAGACTCTCCCTTTCATCATGTTGGGGGCATGTAAATCAAGCATAGTTTTTCATTTCAATCTTGTTTAAACATGAAACTGAATCCAAGCATAGTTCCCTATGGTTCAAGCTTGTCTAAAAATGAACCTATTTCCATTTTAACCCTTATGATTGCCATTCTATCAGCCTTTTCTATCAAATGAGCCTTGTTTGTTTCATTCTATCACCACCATCTCTTTGGCCGATCATACACTCTCACTTGGTTGTTTTACCTTTTTTGAGGAACAGTTGCAATGAGTGGTCTTATTAGCCAAACTCTTCACATAAATCAACATGTTTTGAGAAGTTCCCACATCACCAGAACCAGTTGCTACCCTAGACACCACTCATTCCTCAAAATGGAGTCCTCTTTAAGCTCTTTTCAGACTCTCTAAACATGAAAAGATTGATAAGCACTTGTCGTTTCTAGCTCGTTAATGGATTAGAACCTATATCTACTCAGTATAGTTTTACCTCTTCTTCGAGCTGAGATAGATTAACTGTGAAAAAGGTACTCGTTGGTCAAACATGGTCAATAGGTTCTCTCTTGTATTTTTTTATGATTTTTCGAACTTGAGATACAAATTTACGAAAAAGAACTTGTGGAGTTTCCTTTTAGTCCCTTTTAAGACTCTCTAAACATGAAAAGGACCAAGTTATCTTTGTCGTTAAACTCGTTAAAAACATTAAATAGTGACAAACTTGTCCATATAGACAAGACCAAGTTTCACCTTTGCTAGACTTGTTAAAACATCAAATAACGACGGATTCACCCGAAGGGTGGAATTATACAACAAGCATATGTTATCCTCCTCAATCTTGATAAAAAATAAAGAGGTACTAGTCAGAAATGACTGGGGAAAATGGGAAAAATAGGGAATACTTTATGGTAGCAGGCCGGTCTTGAACATGACACTTTCACCTCATCACTATGGCTATGTGGGTTGGGTCATTCAGCTTTATGGTTATCACATTTTTGGTCTATCATACCATCCATCACTTTGTTTTGGGTCAATGCTACCAATTCACTTCAGTGTCGCTGATATATTCAAGAGAAGTCATTCAGTTCAAACCTCATCCTTTAACATACAGTAAACCTTCATTTTCATGCCCGCCATTCTTGAACCTTGTTTCCTCAGTCGATATTAAATCTCCGAAATAATTTACCTCGTTTCATGTCATTGATGTGAGATACATCAAGGCCCTCCTGCAACGAGTCGCTTCTTGTCGACATCAGCGCATCATCCAAGAAGTTGACTTAGAAACACCATTTTAGTACCTTAAGGCTTGCATCCATCAGTGGTAGTTTTCTCGCTTCCAGCGATAGGTTGACATCACTAGCCTTCGACCGAAATACTTCGTATGGTGTTCGACATCAAATCATTTATTAACACCTTACAAAATGTATTGCAGTACCTTGAGGGTCATTATCATTATCGGTGATTCCTCTCACATCTATCAACGACTTACATCATTGGTTGGTAATCAGACGATGTCTCTCCATGTTCGACTTCAGATCATCTATTCACATGGTTAGACTTGTACATTGAGTGAAAGATTGGACGAGATTGAAGACCCCGGATCTAGTTTCATCCATATGTGCTGCAATATAATTTTCAGGAGTACTAAATCAAATGTACAATGGCCTTACATTCATTGTCATTCATTCATGGGTCTATATCTATAGACTAATATATTTCTACTTGTAATGAAAGTTTATAAGTTGAGCATGGGTATGCCTTCCCTTAGCTAAAGTGTGAGAAAAAATCAAATTATTATGATATATGTATTGTAATTGATGCAGGTCTCCTTCCGTTTTGAAACCTTCTCTCCAAGTGGTAAAGCATCTCACTCGACATGTTTATTTTTGACTTCATGCTTTAGGGGGCAACTGTTACAAGAAAATTTGAGCACATCAACCCCGAATTCCAGATCCGTATTATTAGGGTCCATCAATCCCTAATTTAGTTGTTTTCATTCCCTAGTGAAGTCAACCTACATTATGCTTTCCTCCCAAGGGTTTCATGTCACCATTCATCCAAAAGATGCCCCTAGTGAGATCAACGCAGATGGCCCTTTATCAAGTTGCAATGCATTGTAGGAACTGCATTGTCTGGGTGTTATGCATCGCACCTAACCTTTGTTCTGCCAGGATGAGTGAGGTTCATTGATTTTTTTAAATGAATCCATTGGATTTCTCATCCAATGGATCCTTCTGGAAGTTTCTTGATGGATTGGGCTCGCATTTGGATGAGGAAGGAGATGAATGAACCTTAATCCATTATCCCTTCCTCCATGGAACCACCTCCCAATTTTGGTAAAGCATTTATGAAGGCCATTA
This sequence comes from Pinus tabuliformis, assembly GCA_031772625.1. Taxonomy (NCBI): domain Eukaryota; kingdom Viridiplantae; phylum Streptophyta; class Pinopsida; order Pinales; family Pinaceae; genus Pinus; species Pinus tabuliformis. The sequence continues at coordinate 1,375,375,756 of CM062820.1, read as the reverse complement.
ATGGCTTAAGCTCCTCCATTTTGATATAAACGGACCAGGCATTCAAAGGCTTGGGGAGGTTGGAACTTATTGAGTTAAGGAAATGTTGTTTGAGTGAGACTTGAAAGAGAGTAATGTTATCATGTCAAATTGTTGCTTCATGAGGAGAGAAGGGTTTGAAACTGGAAGGAAGATGCTGAATCAAACATGGCTTCAAGGATTGTAATCTTTCCTTTATCAATAAAGAGTTCTATGCTTTTTCCCATTCATGTGTTTATATGATGTATATTGCACTTTCAGTTCTATAATATGTTTAGTTAACAAATCGATATGTATGCTTTTATGGTTTTCTGTCTCGGCTTGTGTGCAGGTATCTTCCGAGCGAGTTAAGTACGGAAAGGAGTGGCGAAAGCGGTCAAAGGGAAGAGGGATCGAGCGAGAGATACAAGTTAGTTCTTTTGTTCCTCTTTCTTTTATCTGTTAGCTATAGGAAAAGCAATGGAATTACTTTAGCTGTTGTTCTAGACTAGCTACTAGGTCTAAGGGTTAGTCGCTTGAAGAAACACTAAATTCTCCCATAACAAATACGCTGGAAAAACAACCTATTCCCGATAATCCAAGCTCACAAGTTAAAAGATTCATAAGATGAAAAAAATCAAGTTTTGAAAAAAATTGACATTTTCAAAGCTATAAAATGACCTTTTGACTCACCATTTGTGTTGAGAGAAAAAGCTGTGGATAAGAAAGAGCAAACTTACCCCCCAAAGAATTGGACCGTTCAAATTGGATCAAAATCATCAGGTAACCCCCAATTCATGCTTGCATTACTTTATGATTGTTTTTAGAAATTTTTATTAAGGTTTGACCGTAGGAATTTATGTTAAAAATTTCAACGTGGCATATACGCGGGATGGATGTTATCAACCTGCGTATACGAAGGCCCTACACACGACTATGTGTAAAAGGAACCCGCGTATACGAAGGCCCTACACATGACTATGTGTAAAAGGAACTCGTGTATATGCGGTTTGAAATTTAAACACAAAAATCTAACGGTTGAAACTCAATTTTTTCTCAAGATGACAATCACATGGAGAGAGAGGGAACATACCACAATTGATAATGAAGTTATGAATGATCAATGGGTATTAGATGCATTGAGGGGATGTGGCTTGTTAAAAATTTTCAAAATGCCCAACATGAAAGCCAACACTCGTCTGCTTGAAATGTTAACCCACTATTGGAGTGTTGAAGATGATGCATTTATTATTGATCAAATGCCTTTGAGGATAGAGGTGACTATTTACTTTATCACTAGTCTCTCTCGGATATCAAAAGTTGTACATTCGACTGGCCGGACACGAGTAGTATTTCAGTGGAAGACTATGTACATATTTACTGTCCTAGGCATCCGGAAAAAATTGGAAGTTAGATTCCAATAAAACATGTGGAGAGCTTATCCCTGAGGATTCTACTGTTCACTATCGCCAGGATAAACGAATCAGCCTCATTGCACCAAGCTTCATGAGTATCCATGAGCTTAGTCGTGGAATGCCTCACCACTGTTTTTGACTGGTGTACACCTCTTCTTACCAATATGAAGAGCCAGTTGTCCTCCATTTAGAAAGGGCAGACAAAAAAATTTGGATATGGGACCATTTTATGCTCCTTCTTCGAGAAGGTGCCTCAGCTACGTCCCAAGGCATTAGTCTATATTAGTAGCCTCCGAGATCCTCGGATGGGTAGGTGGGCCGATTTGGTGAAACACCTTGAAGGCAGGGACATGCCGAGGACTACCTTTGATGATGAGTTCTTCTCCTGGTGGGAACAACAAATCGTCATTGTGGACGAATATCCCTATGTTGGCATGGATTTCAGAGGAGATCCAGACTTGGTGCTACCACCAAACGTAGCATGGGGAGAGATAGGTAAACAGTTTTTAAGTTTTTATCGATTTTTAAGATTTTGTTATGTTTTTTAAATATGAAAATGAACTTAGAAATATTTTTGGTGGGATTAAAATACTGACATAATGATCATGTTCCAAATGTGGGTTTGGTAAGACCAAAGAGATTTCCACGTAATAGGCGTTGCGGAAGAGGTGTTGAAGAGGCAGATGTTGAGAAAAAGAGGGTCTTATATGTAGTCCAAAGAAACTTGGTGAGATTGACTCACCAGCTATGGATGGTGGCCGTAGAAGACCTACCTGAGGAGATGAAGCACCACATGGTAGGAGTACCATGAGACTAGTTTCGCATACTTCGACATGTGGCCAACACAATAGTCACCTTCTTAGCCGCTCATCCTGAGTCGGGTCGATAGATAGACTGGACATGATTATGGGAATTTAGTTCCGATTTTGTATATTATTTTTTAACACTTTATGTACACACGGGCAACGTTATGATATATGTATATATATATATATATACAGTTCCAAATTTTTTATGTTTGTTTTTAACTTGATGAATGATTAATATCACAACATGCCCCACAAAATATGCACAAAAATATAATATATACAAAGAAGTAATTGCTCAGCCGAAACCTAAGCAAAATGCCTCTTAAGGTAGAGCCCATCAGGGGGCTCCACCAGCTTGTTCCTAGAGATGTTTATAGGTACAGTTCTTGAGCCAATCAATATATTACCTTCAGCAGATAACTGTGTTGGAGCCAAAGGATTTGAAACCGTACAAACATCGCTAGTAAGCAGATTGGAGGACCTAGATTCGACTTCATGCAAAGGAGGACGAAAATATGAATGATGATGTAAATCTTCCAATGGTCGATCTACAATCGTCATTGCTTCAATAATTTCTTCGCCAGATGGAAAAAACTATATCTAATCAATCCAAAGCAAAAGTGGAGTCGAGGGTCCAAGCAGGAGCCACATCACCATCCAACTCCTCCTCCGAAGAAGGAGTGGGATGGTCGTCTGTAGAGTTATCGATAGATTCATATCTAAGTTCTGCTGCAGACATAGGAGATTCTATTCCACCCACCTTCCCTTCATCTGATGTGGTCACAGATGAAGGTAAGGTCCCAGGATCTAAAAAATAATGAGTGCGAACAAACTCTTTCTGTAAAGGCTCCATGGAGGATGAAATTGTATCTATTCTAGCTATAGAAGGGGGAAGATAAAATACACCCAAGGAATAATACATCCCTACTCCTAAATTCTCTATATGTTGACGAGGATTATCCATCAATGGAATGGTAGAATCTAAAATTGCATGAGAATCACCTGGAGAATAATCTAATTGATCAACTTTAACAATTCTCCCTTCATGAGGAAAACAAAGGACATGGAATAAAGATGACACTACGACATCTGTTTCATAAATCCATTTCCTTCCTAAGAGGAGATTGTAATTCAGGTGGGCATCAACGATTTCTACTTCGATATTAACGACCTTTCCTCCAACACATATAGGAAAGGTTGGGATAATCCCGTGCAGCCTATGAGATTGTTCGTCAAATGCTGTCAAGAGAGTGGGTGAAGGAACAGCTGCAGGTGACCCAATTGCCTTCCAACATGACATAGAAATTACACATGTGGAAGCTCTTTCATCTATAACTATCCGAAAAATATTGGTTTTCTGGTAAGTAGACTTTATCTGGAAATCCATATGATGAGGAAGTGTCTTTTCGACATTGAGCATATCAAAAGTGAGTGCTAAAGAATTTTTTGGATCTACTACCCCCATTGCCGAGAGCAAAGAACTTCTTTAAGCAGGACATTACTGGAGTACCTCTAAAGCAGACATAGTGCAAGGACTCTGAGCCAGATCTTCTACAATCGAGTAGTTCTAGGCTTCCCTAGCATTAGGGTTAATAGTCGCGCCTGGCGGAACCTTTCGGTATCCAAGGTATAGACTCGACAGAGGGTCGCTCAATATGAAGTGGATCCATAGCTCCGGGAACAGATTTATCCTTAGATGTTTCTGCTTCACCATAATCGCATGAATGTGTAGCCACATTGACATGAGAACTCATCATTTGTCCCCCTCCTGGTTTCCCCTGCAGAGGTACCAGGGTTTGAGTTCGCGCTAGCAAGCAACTACTACCCTTGGGGGAAAAGGTTAGTTAAGACAACTTGGGACCTAGAAGACCCTTGTTGCACTAACAAGTGCTGAGCATCTTGAATTTTTGGGCAGAGATGAGTCAAATGATCTCCACTGCATAACTTACATGGAAATTTAACTTTCTTCTTAGACTCATTTCTACCTTCATCGGCACCATCACTGGGCTTTTTTCCATTACCCTTCCCTTCCTGATTCTTATTTTTACCTTGTCCCTTCTTCTTCCCATCAGATTGTTGATTTCCTTTGGGATTAGAGGCCTAGATGACGTTTATGGAAGAAGGTTGGGAAGGTGAAGGGGTAGATGGTGCAACCTGATTGGAAGAAGCAGTTTGTAGAGACAACTGTTGCAATTGGTTCAAACGGTTCACCATATTTGCATCAACCGATCCAACTATACCATCAGCATGAGGGCTTGGCTTTGGTTTGGCTACATCAACCGTGGATCTAGGAGCAACAGGTAAAATTTTATAAAGAGTCCTAGACTGAGAATATGTCAATACTAACTGTTGGGCACGAAAGATAGCTTGCTCTTCGGAATAAACATCGGACATAGAAACATCCTTGGAGATCTCGAGTTGTAATGATTTTAAAAACCATTCGAGATGGAATTCTGGTGGAATTTCAGCTGTGATGAGCCTTTTTCTCCATCTCCAATCCTAGATATGATCCGAAATGTGAGTAGTCATGTCCTGATGAAAATTGGCCAAAAGCTTAGTTTCAACTTCATAACGGGTAGGCAACTAAAAATGGTTTAAGAACATTTTAGCCAAATCGACAAAAGAAGGAAAGGTGCCCCCTAGCAACTCTATATACCACTTAGTCGTATTCCCTGTTAAGGTGTGCTGAAATAACCTCAACCTAATCGAATCATCGATCAGGGAGTTGAATGAGCACCATAAATGGAATGTGTTTACATGGTCACCCAGGTCTTCACCATTCTTCCCTTCGAATTTTGGAATATCCGATGGAAGTTTGGTTGGTACCGGAGGCCAAGCCGGATTGTACCTAATTGGATCGTTTGTCAACTTAGTCAAGTCTGGCAGATTAAGCATGGCCAGAAAAGGAAGTCATGGAGGACGTTGGGGATTTCACTCAGATGGGGTGGGATTCCCAAAAGTCAGAAAAGAATGACCTGGGTTTTGAAAGGCACCAGGTTGCTCGAAGTAACTAGTAGAACCTACTAGACCAAAAGGTGACCATTGTGGTCCAGCAAAACTCAGAGTTTGACCAACTCTAGCCAGAAATCCTCCACAACGAGTAACGTTTCCCCCTAAAGAAGTATTGTAAGGAGATGACAGCCCCTAGTAAGGGTTCCAAGCGTTAGCTAAGGGTGGAAAACTTTGAAATGAATTGACCGAGGAATATGGCACATTCCCTTGTTGGCCGAAAAACTGATTCCCAGCTCCTATCCCACTAACCGGAGGGTTTGTGCATCTCTGAAAGGGATTACTGCCTTGACTTGTAAAAGGAAAAGGCATAGACCTTACTATCAGATTGGAATGTGGTATATGACCACTTCCAAATGGGAAACCCTGAAAATAAGTCAATCCACTCATCATGGATGTGGAGGCGGTTTATGGTACATTCAATGGAACTGAAGGAATACCTTGAGAGGGCATTCCAAAAGGGAAAAATCCAAAACTAGATGCATTAACTTTGGAACTTCCACTCATCGATGGAATGGAAGTAGACCCAAATAAGGATGTGCTGGGAGTGTTAGAAGGGATGGAAATAGTTCCTCCCCCTTGCACAAATATGGGAGTCTACATACTCGCAACACTCATGGAGGATGCCATGCTTCTAGCAGTGGTCATCAAAGGGATATATATGTGTGGAATTGGGCTCGAAGGCTTGTGAGTCGGAGTTCCAACATAAGAATACGTCTAGATGATCAAGAGGGAGAGGAGAATTTGGAGCCGCAACCGACTCTGAAAGCTCTTCTACTTCAATACTATCTTCCGATTAGAAGAGTACTTGAGAAAGAACTGGTGTGTTCCTCTCTAACTCTGTAGTAGTACCAAGTCTATCTTGTGAACTAATTCCCCCAAGCAGAGGATCAATCTCTGTTGCGCCTACTGCCATTGGTTGAAAACCACTGGCAGAATCTCTCCTACACCTTTTAGGACAAGGCTCTGGACTCGCAGGTGAAAGCCCACGAAGTCTACGGGACCGTCTAGGTGGTCGGTCAACCACTTTGAATTATTTTTATAAGATATACTTAAAGACTCAAGAAAATTGAAAGCTAGGCCAACTAGGAGCACAGAAGACAGACTAAGAATGTCCCTAAAGAGATCAGCAATCAAACAACTTCCAAGTATTTCCACTCCGGGTGATTAGAATCGGACACCGAAATATAAGAAAGTTAATAATAAGGGCCTTCCAAAAATAGACTGGGGTAGTTACGCCCCAGGTCTACTAGTGAAGGTATCATAGGTAGCTATGCTGACCTCCACACAATAGTGTTTGCTGGTGCAAGCCACCAAGCTTCACAAGGGTGCCCTCCAAAAGTACTGTTGAACGTGACACAATCTCAACCTTAGGTGCCATGAGATTCCCCTCCGCAGCCACCTATGTAGATCCCTAGCATAGGTAACTAAAGACACCAACTCGTATCAAAAGCTGGGTAGAACAGTCGTGAGGTAAGATCTGACAAGTAAGAGAGGAGGTATCTCTCGTCCTTATCTTCAAAACCCTCGTGCTTAACTCCCAGTCACGGAGCTTTGCTGGTCTCCCTAACACTATTGGATTTCACTCTTTAATCAGACTTCTATGTTTTACAATTTAGAGTGGCCTTGGAGAGTTTACTCTCCTCTCGCCTAATCCAAGGCCCTAAATTAACTTAAAACTTGTTGGTGTATTCTGATGAAAATACAAAAAGTTCTAGTTTATTTTATTAAGCGCTTGATTTTAAGTGGTTGTTCTTTTTAAGTCAAAGGGACAATATGGGAATGAAACTGATGGTGTTTGTATGACACAAAAGAAATTAATGAAAAACTAGTTTATATGAAATGCACTTGTTTGTTCTTCAATGAAAAGCAATTTCTACTTGGGTTCTAAGAAACTTCTATAAAGAAAAAAAACTTTTTTCTTTTCTTTTCTTATAGCAGACTTCACACTCACAAAAACTAAAAAGACTATTGATGCTTTAATGATGCAAAACTACCCTAATGAAAGGTGTACATGATAATGCAAAATCCTAGATTACTCTAAAAAGAAATGAAAGCAATTGTTTATAAGCCAACTTAAGTGTTTGAAAAGAATATGAATTTTGAATACGAAATCTTCCCCAAACAAGGACTTATCAAAAAGATCACAAATCACTCTAAAAAACCAAAAGAAACCAAAATCAAACTTGGAGAAATAAAGCAAACACAATGTTTTTTAAGAACTTTTCTTTTTCAAGAAACAATGAAAACAACTTTTCAAAAGCACTCAAAATGCCACTAAAGACTCAAAGACCGAAAACAAAGCACAAGGAAACTTTTTAAGTTACCAATTCAACACGAATGAAAACTTGAACAAAAAGAGCTTCACTTGCACTAAATGATCCATAAGTGTATATAAAGGTGTGTATAATAAGTTTTACAAGAAAAGTAAAAAACAAGGCTTGATCAAAAAGATCAGACTTGAGATCTGAGTTCCTACAGGAGCAGACAATATTATCACAGCAAGCAAACCAAGAACTGAGCCCTGATTGACAATGAAAAACCAAAACTAGGAATAACAAGATTATTATCCCCAGTGGAGTCACCAATTCTGTTATGGGAATAAGTCCCCTAGGGCTTTGGGTCAGAACCCCAACAGAGCAAGAGTAATCTACAGCAAGAAACACGCATACGATTCAGGCAACATGCTTAAATAAACAAACTATGTATGGATGAACATACCCGGATGTCCTTTGTTTGGGTAGTTCTAGCAGGTTTCAGACCCTCTGCAACTTTTGATGATCTTCGAATCTGCAAATCAACCAATCCGAACATACATAGCAGCATATAGGTAAAGAATTTTAATGAAATCAACTTTATGTCATATAAGTAATATGATTAGTCATACATCCAAATGACATTCATACATGAGTTACAACAACATCTGATGCATAAAGAAAGTCGATCTCAGGAACAAGATAGCATTTCTTTGTATTGTAGAAAACTATCATAAACATGGAAAGAGTTCACCTGAGTCCTCTTCTTCTAGATCCAAGCGAAATCGTCCTCCAGATCTATCCAGTCCCAGTCTTCAACAACCTCCTTCCATAACCAATACCATGATATATTAAGAAAGTGGGAGAATATCAACACTCAAGGAAACAAGGGTTTCCTAAACTTGGGGAAGTGCTTGAAGCACAGGGCTACTTCAGACTTGTTCAGGGGATAATCTCAGTATAGTAATTCTATCTCTTCTCTCCTCCTTAAGGCCTTCACATAGAAGTCTTATTTATACTTCTCCCAATTAGTTTTTTAGTTGGGAAACAATTGGGAACAATTGGGCCACGGGCACTAGGAGGTAATAAACGAGTAAAACCTGTGAACTCTGCCCATAGTTAAGGAAATTTAATTCTTTTAAGTGTTTTAACACATATACGTGGGTTGGGTATTGACTAACCCACATGTACAAGCTTTTATCACAGGGAAAAGTAGAATACAGGGAGTAAAACACTATTTTTAAAATATTTGGACCAAGTATGGAAGGAGGGGTTGCCCTAGGCCATAAACCAAGCATCAAAAATACCAAGGGTGATATTTGGAGCTATAACAGATGTCTTGAATGCGCTCAATGAATTTGTTAGTTGTTTCAGCTTAGGATTGAAGGTGAGCCGAATCTATCTAAGTGGCTGCAAATGATATGGCCACATCAATGCAGCACAATGGCTGAAATCCAAGCCCTACCTAAAAGGGGTTGTGGCATGTTGAGCTGTGGAGATCTATGTTGTAGCTTTGTTGGACATATGGGACTTTGATCCCACGTGTGTGGATTCTTCGAGTTGTACATGCACAGAATATGCATGATCATCTTGTTGACAACATCTATTTGGCCATCAGTTTGGGGATAAAAAGTTGTGGACTTAGTGAGTTTTGTATCCAGCATCGACCAGAGACTTGACTAAAATACACTCAGGAATCTATTGTACTGATATGAGACTATGTACTGTGGGATCCAAAAGTGTACCAACACTCGCTCAAAGAAGATATTAGCAGTGGCCTTTGTTGTGATACTCTTCTTGTAGGCTGCCATGATGGCTATATTAGAGAATCTCTTGATGACCATGAAAACACAATCGTTGTCATGCTTAGTAGAAGGAAGGCCTGACATATAACCCATGGAGATAGATGGTGGGCTCCAGTATTGTAGCAATAATGCTACAACTCCTGGAGCTTCCTTCTCTAATTTTATCAACTCGGTAGTTCGTAACAAACTTGGAAGCGACGGTGCTGTATGCACAAGTACTAGCTCTTGTCGCAGCTGTCACTTGGTCAGCTGGCACAAGTCCGCTAGGGCTCAAGCCAACTTCTATATGTTCTCAGAAGAAGCTTGTTAAGTGATGAACGAAAGCTATCTCAAAGGAAATTAACCTATTTTGCAAGAATGAACTGAAAGCCAACAAAACATGGAAACCCTAGTAAACCCTAATTTGACCAGCTTAATCCTTACGATGCAATGGTGGGAATGCAACTTCTAAAAATGATGCCATTACTTCTGGTGAGATGAGATGCATGGGTCTAAACTACTTTCATCTGAAGAGAACATGTTTTTGTATTTTTCTCAAGTGGTTGGAGTTATTATGACTGTGCTTCTTACTGGGTCTTGACTGTGCAGGGGTAGTTCAAGGGGAGGAAGGCTTGGAAAAGGTCAGGAGGACTCTGAGAGGGTCCAGGGGATCCCTAACATCATTCCACAGAAGTTCACAACCTTCAGATGCCTGGCAACCGTGTTTGCAAGCTTCTACAGGATGTCTGCAGGGGATCCTACAGGAAGCTCGGGATTTCTACAGGAAGTCTGCTAACTTCTACAGGTTGTTCTGCAATCGGAGTTTTGGGTGATGGAGGAGTGAATGAGCTATATGGGTAGATAGGGAGGATGAGAGGGGAGCTTGTGATGGCTTATGGATAGAGAGATGAGATGAAGAGGGGGTGTGTAAAGCTGGTTGGTCGATAGGAGGGTAGAGGCAATGGAAGGCCGAAAAGATAAAACAATGGGGATAATAGAAGAGTTGGGAGGTAAATGATCTAACTGGGAGGTAAGTAGATGGCTTAGGTACGGCTGAGAAGGATAAGGAAATTATAGAGTGGTGCTGCGCATTATAAATGAAACAAATCACCTCTGTCTTGCGTATAACCGAAATGTCATCAACCTACTCTAACTGTTTTATTAAAAACCAAAGAACAACAATGTAGTTTGAAGGAAAATCGTGCATGGTGCTGAAACAAAGAGTTATTCCACAAGATCTAAATGCATGGACACTTCTACAACTGAAAATATTACGTTAAAGCTTGCATGAACATGTAAAACTGTGTTTTTGGTGGGTGGCATGGGCTGCACTTCCGGTCCCCAAACAGAGGTGAAAGTGAGGGTGCATTCAACCCTTTTTTGGAGCTCTGGTCACTCTAATCCCCTTACTCTAATCTAAACTACTGAAAGCAACTTTGTTCATAACACTAACCTATGTAACCACACCAAGAAATCCGAATCAGCAAATTGTGTTTCCAAGTGCATGTAAAGGACAAGAAATATAATGCTGAAAGAAAGACAAGTAACAATACAAAAAAAAAGGAGGCCTATTGCTCTCAGGTTGGGCCCAAACCTGAGAGCTATAGCTCCTCTAAGAACTCAGAATTGAACTCAAATCTTCCTGCCTTTTATTAAAAGATCATAGTCAAAAGTCTAACAACATGCCAAAAATGGCTTACAAAGAGCAAAACAGAGTTGTAGCTCGTACTTCAAAATTTGCAACAAAGGTTCAAAAGTTTTTTTATCGAAGGCTACAGCCTCAATATTTATACATTATGAGGGCCAAGCTGGCCTCCTAAATTAGTGGGGCTTGGCTGACCAACTAAAAGTAAACTATTGTTCCTTTAGAATCCGTTGGCTGCCTTCTAGCTCAGTGGTGATAGCTGTTGGAGCTCGGAGTTGGGGTGGAGATCACGAGGAAGATCATTCAAGGCTGTGGACAACCTTCCTACAAAACCGCAATGCCACCTTGGCTGTCTCCTTGCCTCCATCTGCGTGGTTCTGCTCCATTTAATGTCAAAAAACCTGAAATAAACATGTATTAGCCACCTAGGCATAGTGACTGCCCTCCTTCCTACAAATAACATGAATATACTAAGAAATGATGCATAAGTGATGAAATGAAGGGTTGAGCAAGGTAAGTAGGCCAAATGAGCCCAAAATGTTACCAAAATTTGGGGCTCATCATCACCCCCCAGCTAAAATATTTGTTCATCCTTGAGCAACTAGTCCAACTCCTCATCCTTCATTGCCTTTACTGCCACCCTTACATCCCAAGCCTCTGTAGTAGTGTCCTCTTTGCTGATATGAAACCCAACCTTTCTGTTCACCTCTTCCCACTGCTCATTATCATCCTTCTCTGTGCTGCCCTCCATTAATCCTAGCAGCAGTGGTGGGCTTAGTTTGAGGCCAATCCAGCTGGCCTAGAGGTTTTGCATGGATTTCTTATAGAGGGCCACCCATACTAGAGCTTCCCTCATCCGAGTTGGGGTATGATACTCTCTGATTTTCAGACTGTGGGCCAATGTATTCCATCGGCGGGTGCAAGCTTAGACAGCGTTGTCTCCTAACAGTCTCTCCATGTCCTCAAAATGCGCTATGGCTTGGGCCTGCTGATCCATATATCTCAATGAAGCTTGAGGGTCAGTGGACAAGTGTTGGTGTGCCGAGATTAGTGCAACTGGATCCCCTGGTTCTGCTCGAATTAGCAATGGCTCATTCAGCTCCCAGTTCATGACTGCTTTGGCTTCTGCTGCTCTTTTGTCCTTCCATTAATTGCATATCTCCCAAGGCCATATTGGGATCCCATGAAACTACATTAGGAAGGGCCAAATTATGGAGGTAGAACTCCGCTAATTTGGCCTTATCCTATGATGAACTAGTACTACATACTTCAGTGAATTGCTGCGGGTCTTGGAGCTGAGAGATACCTCTTTGCGCCAAGGTATTGATTTGAAATTGCAGCCATTGGTCTTTCAGGTACAGGCCATAGGATTTGGCCGGCTGTCTGCATTGTATAGCATCCATGGCCCAACTGGCCATGCAGGCCAATTGTGCCTCTTTCTGCTGTAGCTGTTGTCTGAGAGCTTGCACCTCAATTTATGCTTATTGTTCTGCTTCCTGTAGATGTTTGGTTGGCTCCCCAAGACCAGTTTGTAGTTCCTTTTTGCCTTGTTGTTCTGCTGTGGTGTCATTGGAGGGTGTACCTGTTCCTGTCCTCAGCTCCTGTAGCTGCAATCTAATCTTTTCGTTTTCTTCCTGTAGGAACACTCTTTGGCAATTTGCCACGTGTTTAGCCATGGCTAACTCACTTCTGGCCTCCTTAAGTTGCTCTTGCAAGCGGTCTATGTCTGCCACACCCTTTGACTTGGCTATTTTCATCCACGTGTGTGTACGTACTCTCTCTTCGTCCAATGCAAAGAACAGTGGCACAGTGAATTTCTGAGGTATAATTTTGCCAGCCTCTAAGAAGTTGTAATATGAACTCAGACTTGGCTGAGGGCTAGGTTCTGGAATATGTTCTTTCTCCACTTCTTTTGGTGGCTCTACTTTGCCCTCCCTCGGTGGTGATGAGGGTGCTTCTCCTTCCATTCTCTCTGTTTCTTTAAGCCTGGCTAAGGTTTCCTGTAGAGCATCCTCAGCATCCTGTAACCGGGCTTTTGTAGTCAATTGGTCTAACCTTTCTTTCCAAGTAGTTTTCTTCGGGCTCCCCCTCACATAGGTGACTGATATCCTTGAGGGGGACCTTTCTTTGGGCGAAGTAGGGGCATCACCTATAGTGATTGGGCTGCTGGACGGAGGCTGTGGCTTGCCCGTCTTTATTCTCACACTTCTCCTGGCTTTAAAATATAGAGGGGTCTCCCTCTTTCTCTTCTCCTTTGGCTTAGGAGGTGTGCTGAGGGCGGCCAGCACAGCTGCTGCCTCCCTTGCAAGAATGTCAGCTTTCTTCTCCTTGGGTTTCGCTTTTTCAGGGCTTCCTGTAGAAGACCCTGTTTTAGTTAATTTCGGGCTTCCTGTAGAAGGCCCTTTTTCAGCTGATTTCGGGCTTCCTGTAGAAGCCGGTTTCGGTTTTCCTGTAGAGACAGGTGGCACCACTTTAGATTGCTTTGCTGAGGGTGTTTTACTCTTTGACTTGGTTGCGGCTGCTGACGAGGTACCTTTGCTGATGTGGACCTGCTCAGCCTTGTCCACTCTGCTTTGTAATCTTTTCTCTCTTGCCGTCAAAATGGGTGTGTCATCCTTCTCTTTGGCACCCTTTTTCTCTTGTTTCTTCTCTTGCTTTTTCTTCTGCTCCGTGGTCGTGGTCTTCTGGCCTTTTTCTTTCTTCCCTGCGGGCACTGACTCTTTCTCCTCACTGCTAGATGAACCGAGCTCTTCGGTCAACATCTTTATGTCACCATCCTTGGTAAAATTTCTGAAGGCTTCCCATGAGAGAGGAACCTTGTATGTGTGGAGCGCATCCTCCACGAGGAGTTTAATGAGTCCATGGTGGGCTACCTGGTCTGGTGTGCCTTCTTTCAGCTTGGTGGCACATTCAATCATAGACTGTAGTAGAAAGTAGGGGATACTCAGTTTGTTTTCTACAGGTAGGTCCATCTGGTGCCTTAATTCCGTGAGTAACCGAAAATGGTACCCATATACAATGCTAAAACGACCTTCGCAGGTGATGTACTTCATAATATGGAGGCTAACTTCACTCCACAGTGGCAGTAAGCTGGTTCTACGAACCCCATTTTTATCTTCTGAGAATTCCTCCTCTGGTGGAAAGAATTCTTTCTTAGCCTTCTGGCCCAATTTCCTTTCTTCTTTATCCCATGGCAATCCCATTGGGAGCTCAGTAACTCGGCTGATGAATTGTGGGGTGAGTCTGAGACTCAAACCCCTAAAGTTAACGGTGGCCAATGTTTTGGATTTCAGCTTCAGAGCTTGCAAAAATTCCTCTGCCACCTCATCGTCATAGCCCTGCAACTTGTCGCAGAACGACATCCATTGCGCTTGCGTGAATAGCTCCACCACCTCAGGATTCTCTCTTAACTTTGTTGAATCAGTTGGTTCCCTTCTGATGAACCCACCCGGCATGGTGAAAAACTGTTGCGTTAGCTGGAGGTGGCGAATGCGGAAGAAAATTGGCCTACTGGGACAGAGCGTAGAATTACACCTCTGTCATGCATACAATTCACGAAACTTATCTCCCGAGGACCTTAACACAGCTTAATTATACTGACATCCTGTAGGACGACAATTCATGCAACGGCAGACAATATTTGCAAAAAATTTCTACGACCAGACTGTAGACGTCGATTCTGCCACCCTCAAAACCAATTGCATGGAAGGTTCAGGCTTACCTTTTTAATCCGCCACCTTTTGACGTGAGGAACCCAATTTCCTGTAGAAACAGCTTTCCTGTAGAAGCAGCGCACGAATTCTGGAGGATACTGCAGTGGGTCTGCGCTCTTGGTGCTGCTTAACAGGCGTTCGAACGGCCGAAGACTTGGAGTGTCGAGCTTCAGAGGAATCCGGATGCTCACTCGACTTTCAAACGGCGAATGATAAATGCATGGGGTGGCAATCTAGCCGATTAGATTTGAATCCGGCGGAATCCGTGGCGCGGGGGTGAGTTGTCCCTGCCGGACCATTGGACGACGTCACACCATCATTCTTCTGCAAGTTCCCTTACTGCCGCATCATTCCCCGCAGATCCGCCGCCGTCATTTCTGTTACAACTCATTTCTCCCCGACTGGATGGCTCTCACGTGTGCACTACCCGTTCCTTTTGCCACGACCACCGTTTACCATCCGACTAGACCATCTGACTGGTCGACGTGGCCAGTCGATTGGCCATACAACTGCTCAACCCATTCACTTCACACTTGCAAAAATTTTCAAAGTAAAATTCATGCAATTCGACGGAAGAAAGGGTCGAGGCACTTACCTGTGCGGCCGCAACACGATTTTTCAGGCTCTTGGACGACGATGAGTGGATTTATTTGCTGCTGGTGGATTGCACAGGCCCGGAGGTTCCTCTTCACAGGCCGCTAACGATGAAGCTTATGACTCGGCTGTGTGTGCCTGCGTTATCCTTGCATGTTGCAAGCGCTTGAATGGTGTACACTCTAGCTGGCTTAACTGCTACGGGACTCCTGCAGGATGTCCTGTAGCAGTTTTTCCTCCTCGGGTGCATGCTGCACGACGAAGACAGTAGCCTCACGATCATGCTCACAGAGCTCATGGATAGCTGGGATGGGTATGGCATGGCATCTCAGCGTCTTTTTTATTTTAAAAATTACTTTCTCTTGATAACTCAATGATTTGCTTTGATGGTGCAGGTATCTTCATTGCATGTCGACAGGGGTGGTAGAAAGCGGTGACAGTAGTGTGTGAGGGAGAAACTGGTAGCTTGCATGCGTCCCTACCGGACCTTGGTTGTTAGATCTCCTCATATAATCAGTTCTGGGCCATCCAAAACTTCTACAGGAAGTTTCCTGTAGAAATACAGAACTTCCTGTAGAAAGTCTGTACTTCCTGTAGAAAGTCTGTAACTTCCTGTAGAAGACTAAGCTGTGATGAAATCGTGCCCATACCTTGGAGAAGATGAGTATTCTTGGAGGAGGTGCTGTTGAGGTCTCTTGGCAGCATGATAAGGATCCTTGACTTTGAGTTGAGAGACCTCCTCTCCTTCATGGAACACCTGCAACCTGCATGCATTTCCACATTATAACTTGCTGTCCCTGTCTTTTTTTTTTTTTTTTTTTTTTGAAAGATAGCAGGGGCGCCTCAATGAGGTTTTCACCCTTGCCATCTGCCTTAAGCACCTCAGAGAGGTTTTCACTCAAGGATCTTTTTCAAATCTCCCTTTTTTTTTTTTTTTTGAAAGACAATAGGGGCGCCTCAATGAGGTTTTCACCCCTACCACCTGCCTTGGGAGCCTCAGAAAGGTTTTCACCCAAGGATCTTTATTATTATTATTATTATTTTTTTTATTTTTTTTTAGATCTTTCAGGGTATGCCCAAAGCAGAGGCAGAACCCTTCTCTATGACCAGCACTGACTTCTCCACAGTTTTGATGAATTCTTGTCTTGAGAGAGGTTTCCTGTAGATCTTCAGTCGATGCCCATTGACAAGCATGGGGATGGGTTCCTCATCAATGGTCCGAATAAGAACAGATCCATTGTCATGACATTTTTCCACTGCATATGGTCCCAGCCATCTGGTTCTCAGCTTCCCCTTGAAATCTTTGTGCCTGGAGTCATACAACAGTGCCCAATCTCCTGGCTGGAATTGTGTGTCATTGAGGTGTTGGTCATGCCACACCTTTCTCTGAAGTTGAACCACTTCTGAGTGAAGGAGGGCCTGCATTCGGTGCTCATCCAGTCCATTCCGCTGCAATAACCTTTCTTGTTGTGCATGGCTGAGATCTAGGTCCAGCTGAGCTGCCATCCTCAAAGTGTTGTATTCAAATTCAATGGACAGCAAAGCTTTCTTCCCATAGACCAGCTCATAAGGTGTGAAGCCGGTTGTGGTCTTCCAGGTGGTTTTGTAAGCCCATGTGGCCTCAACCAGACGATCTGCCCAATCTTTCCTACTGCTGCTCACCACCTTAGTCAAAATCCCTTCCAATGCTCTGTTGGTGACTTCCACTTGCCCATTTTCCTGAGGATGATAGGGGGTGGAAGTCCTATGCTTGATCTTGTGATGAGCTAGTAGGTCTTCAATTAGGTTGGATGTGAACTGGCTCCCTTGATCGGTGACCAGCTCTCTTGGGTAGCCAAATTTGTAGAAGATGTTCTCTCTTAAGAACTCAGCCACCTTTTCTTCTGTTGCTGCTTTGATTGCCTTAGTTTCTACCCACTTTGTCAGGTAGTCAGTGCACAAAATGATGTAAGACCTTTGCCTCGAAGGAGGGTTGATTAGACCCACAAAGTCCATACCCCACTTCTCAAATGGCTCAAGAGTCACTTGAGGTTGGAGAGGCATCTCATCCCATTGAGTCGGTTTCCCCATTCTTTGGCATCGGTCACATTGGCTGATATACCTTCTGACATCTTGATGAAGTGTGGGCCAATAGTAGCCTGCCTGCAGGATTTTGAAGGCAGTCCTCTTTGCTGCAAAATGTCCTCCACAAGGCCCATCATGACAGGTGAGAAGGATATCAAAGACTTCCTCCTCCCTTACACAACGCCTTAAGATCTGATCAGGCCCAGCTTGAACAGATTGCCCCCGATCCAAGTAAATGAGGCACTTTTTCTGATGATTTTGCTCTTCTCTCTTGAAGATAGGTGCGGAGGGAACTGTGCTGAAACAAGGTAGTTTGCTATATCAGCAAACATGGAGAGAGTACTGAGATAGCAAACAGATGTTCATCGGGCATCTGGTCATCCACTGTTGCATCCTCATCTGCAGACAAGTCCAATCTAGATAAAAAGTCAGCAACAACATTTTCTTTACCTGGTTTGTCAACAATGGTCAAATCAAATTGCTGCAACAAAAGTAACCATCTAATAATACGAGCATTCACATCTGGTTTATTCATTAAATATCTAATTGCAGCATGATCCGTATGTACAAATGTTTGATAGCTAGTGATATAATGTCGGAACTTGTTCAGTGCATGGACCACAGCCAAGAATTCTTTCTCGGTTACAGCGTAATTCAGTTCAGCTTTGGATAAGTTTTTGCTAACAAAGTAAATGGCATATGGAAGTTTTTGTTCAACTTGTCCCAAGGCTGCCCCTATGGCTTTGTTTGAGGCATCAGTGTGGATGTGGAAAGGTAGGGCCCAGTTTGGACCTCTCAAGATTGGGGCAGACACCAACTTGTCCTTTAATTCATTCAGAGCCCTCTGACAATCGTCAATCCATCTAAACTCCACATCTTTTGCCAACAGGCCAAATAATGGCGAGGCTAGCTTGCTGAAGTCTTTAATGAATCTCCTGTAATACCCTGCTAATCCTAAGAAACTCCGAACATCCCTTACCTTTTGGGGAGGTGGAACCTTCTTGATGAGAGCAATTTTGTTAGGATCCACTTGTAACCCTTGGCAAGAAATGGTATGGCCTAGCATGGTCCCTTCAGTCATCAAGAATTCACATTTTTCAGGACTAAGGGAAAGGTTCATCTCAATGCATTTGGTTAGGACTTTTCCCAGATTGGACAATGCTTCCTGGAAGTTGGACCCATAAGGAGTGAAGTCATCCATATAGATTTCCAACGCATCATGGACCAGCTCCGAGAAGATGCTCAAGACAGCTCTCTGGAAGGTAGCAGGAGCATTGCATAGCCCATAGGGAAGAACTCGGTAGGCAAAGGTACCCCAAGGACAAGTGAAGGTGGTCTTATGTTGGTCTTCCGGGCTGATTTGGATTTGGTTGTACCCGCTAAACCCATCTAGGAAAGAGAAGAACTTCTTTCCTACCAGTCCATCCAACACTTGATCTATGAAAGGTAGAGGGAAATGGTCTTTCTTGGTAGCTTTGTTCAGTTCTCGGTAGTCCACACAGATTCTCCACTTCCCATTTTTCTTGGGAACCAACACCAGAGGGGACACCCATTCACTATCTGAGATGGGGTAAATGAATCCGGCATCCAACAGTTTTTGCAATTCTTCCTTGACAATGTCCTTAAGGGCTGGATTCATTCTCCTCTGGGGTTGCCTAACCGGTTTACAATCTTCCTTGATGTAAATGTGATGGGTACAGACCGAAGGATGGACTCCTTTCATCTCCTTATAGCTCCAAGCAAAAGCATCTAGATGACTGGCCAACAGGCTACACAGCTCCTTTTCCTGGAAGGAGATAGGGAGGAGCTGATCTTTAACGTCCTCTCAGGGCCGAACTCCACATTCTTGACTCTAGGAGTGACAGGGTTAGTTGCACAAAGGTCCACTAAGGTGCTGGCTTGGGCATCCTCCACCAATTTCTCTAAGGATAGTGCACTGGGAGGTGGATTCTGGATCAAGGTCTCAATCAAGTCATCCTCAGTTGGGGGTCTCTTCTAGTGGCATCCAAGGTGCACAAAGGTGCTGAGTACACCTCATCCTCTTCTCCTTCCTCCAACCAATGTGGTAAGTCATGCTCTAATGAGGGTTGGGCAGGAGGGTATAGGACTAGTTGCTTGGACATAGGACCATTTTTGATGGTCATGTTTCCTACACGGCAACTTATGTAAGCATCTGCAGTGGCTAACCAAGGCCTTCCCAAAATAAGAGGATATCCAGTAAGCTTTGCCTTTGGTTGCAAAACCAAGAAATCTGCAGGGTATTCCCAAGAGTCGACAGAGACCAAGACATCCTCCACAATCCCTTCGGGAGTCACGGTGGAGCGATCTGCTAGTTGCAGGACTGTCGAGGTCTTCCTCAGGGAACCCTGAAGATTGAGTTTGAGCATGGTATCCCTGGTCATCACATTAATGGCAGCCCCCAGATCAATCAAGGTGTGAGGTATGATGGTGCCATTGATGTGGACATCTACTACAGGACTCCCAAGATCTAGGTACTTTGGGCAAATGACTTGTCCTAACATAAGGTCAGACAGTTGTCCTATGACATTGACGATTGAAGCATCCCTCTTTCGCCTGCCTGGGTGTTTGAAACACTTTTCCTTAACCAGTTTGTTGTATATCGGTACATCTTTGATGGCTTGGAGAAGTGGTATTTTCACACACAACTGCTTGAGCTCTCCCAGAAGCTCATCCTCCTCTGGGTTGGGTTGTGTGGTGGCTGTTAGTCTCTCAGGAAAGTGTGGAATAGCCTTTGGTTCACTTTCCTATTTGTCTTCCTCGTCCTCTGGGGGAGGAGGTTGGCGATCCGGAAGAGTCTTTCCAGATCGAAGATTGATCTCCTGGATCTCCACAGCATAGGTAGGGCATGATGTTTCCCCAGTGTATACCTGTTGGGCCTTTCTATTGTTGGGGTTCGGGTTCGGTTGAGCAGGCATTTGAGGTTGCCTTGGAGGAGCAAGAGGTAATGGTTGAGGTTGAACTAGTGGTGGAGGCAAAATGGCGGGAGGAGTGTTGTACTGGGGCCTCCACCCCGACTGAGGTGCATTCCACTGAGGCTGTGGCTGGGTATGTGAGTGATATGAATGAGTAGTGGGTTGAGTGTGGTACTGAGGTGGATAAGACCATGGAGGAGGCACAGACCAGGAAGAATGAGCAGGGGGACCCCAGGAAGGCATAGGAGTAGATTGGTTGGGGCTGTAATAAGCTTGGGGTGCCCCTTGCATCCCTTGCTGGTAAGGTCTAGGTCCTTGTGGCCTCCTTTGGTTAAGGAAATAGAGAGGTTCAGTGGGGGCTTCTGTCCCTTGGTACATGGCTTTAAGCCCAGGTAAGGTTGGACATTGATTTGTGGGATGGTCCTCCTCACAAACGAAACATACCTCAACCGAATGTAATGGGAATTCGTTCTTAGGGTGTCTCCTTGTACATCTAGGGCAGAAGATAGCCAAAGCCCTCTCAGCTTCTTCCTTCTTCTGCTGGATCCTGAATGTATCAAGTTGCATGGCAATGGTCTGTCTCACCTCACTTTTGAGATCCTCTAATTGATTTGCAAACTCATGTTTGGAGAAAGGAATACCAGCTGAGAGGAGGTTTCCTCTACCTCGTTTCCGGGCTGCCCTAGAGTGGTTTCTAAACACAGTCTTTATGTCCTCATAAGGCAGTTGGTAAATATCTCCTCCAACTAACATGTGAAGGGTATCTAAGAGGTCTTCAGGGACTCCTCGGAGCAAGACCAACTTGAGGGATTCAGGGTCAAGTGTGCACCTGGCCCGTTTATAGCTAAGTTGGAACCTTTCCTCATAATCCTCTAAGGACTCATCATTTCCCATGGTCATCCGAAAGATTTCTCCCTTGGTTTCCTTGGACCTACAGTAGTCCCAGTACTTGGTATTGAAAGCTTGCTGCATCTGAGCCCAAGTGGTGATACTATTCCCAGGTAAGCCCATGAACCAGCATAATGCTGCATCCTTAAGAGTTGAAGGGAATAGTTTCAGCTTCTGCTCATCTTCAGTATAGTCATAGGTTCGACAAAGGACATCAAACTCAAACAGGAAGGTATCAGGATCTTCAATAGTCAGTCCATGGAAGTGAGGTAAAGCGGAGGGGCTAATGTTCTTCATTTTCATGTCTCCATTGGTTTCTCGGATGGGGAAGGCACCTTCTATTCTCTCATCTTCTCCTCTATTGTCAGCCATAGCTTCAGATGGGATGGTCTCTAATTCTTCTTCTACTATAGGATCTTCGTATATCTCAGGAGGTTCACCTATAGGTTCTTCTGGATCACTGTCACCGAAGAAGAGAGAAGGGTGACTCAGTGATGTGGTGGGGGTGTTGGGTAAGAATTTTCCTGTTTTATCTCGATTCCTACGAGGCATGAAATGGAAAGACTTTTTTGATTGCTTTTGTTTTTTTTCTGGTACCTGCAAAAACTGAAACGGATTGATCTACAACTAACTATCTTGCTGAAATGAAAATGCAGAATTGAAATGAAAGCAGGAAAGAACTAATCTACTTTGCTCAAATGGAATTGCAGGAATGGAAATGCTAGTCTATGCTTGCAAAATTGAAATGCTAATCTATGCTTGCAAAATTGAAATTGCGGAATTGAAATGTTAATCTATGAAAGCAAGAAATGTCTATGCTACTTTTGCAGAATGGAAATGAAATAAACTACTTGGCAGAAGGCGAGAGTAGGAAAATAGAAGAAAAGCAACAATTACTAATACTCTAATGCTTCCCCGGCAACGGCGCCAAAAAATATGGTGGGCTCCAGTATTGTAGCAATAATGCTACAACTCCTGGAGCTTCCTTCTCTAATTTTATCAACCCGGTAGTTCGTAACAAACTTGGAAGCGACGGTGTTGTATGCACAAGTACTAGCTCTTGTCGCAGCTGTCACTTGGTCAGCTGGCACAAGTCCGCTAGGGCTCAAGCCAACTTCTATATGTTCTCAGAAGAAGCTTTTTAAGTGATGAACGAAAGCTATCTCAAAGGAAATTACCCTATTTTGCAAGAATGAACTGAAAGCCAACAAAACATGGAAACCCTAGTAAACCCTAATTTGACCAGCTTAATCCTTACGATGCAATGGTGGGAATGCAACTTCTAAAAATGATGCCATTACTTCCAGTGAGATGAGATGCATGGTTCTAAACTACTTTCATCTGAAGAGAAGATGTTTTTGTATTTTTGCTCAAGTGGTTGGAGTTATTATTACTGTGCTTCTTACTGGGTCTTGACTGTGCAGGGGTAGTTCATGGGGAGGAAGGCTTGGAAAAGGTCAGGAGGACTCTGAGAGGGTCCAGGGGATCTCTAAAATCATTCCACAGAAGTTCAAAACCTTCAGATGCCTGGCAACCGTGTTTGCAAGCTTCTACAGGATGTCTGCAGGGGATCCTACAGGAAGCTCGGGATTTCTACAGGAAGCCTACTAACTTCTACAGGTTGTTTTGCAATCGGAGTTTTGGGTGATGGAGGAGTGAATGAGTTGTATGGGTAGATAGGGAGGATGAGAGGGGAGCTTGTGATGGCTTATGGACAGAGAGATGAGATGAAGAGGGGGTGTGTAAAGCTGGTTGGTCGATAGGAGGGTAGAGGCAATGGAAGGCCGAAAAGATAAAACGATGGGGATAATAGAAGAGTTGGGAGGTAAATGATCTAACTGGGAGGTAAGTAGATGGCTTAGGTACGGCTGAGAAGGATAAGGAAATGATAGAGTGGTGCTGCGCAGTATAAATGAAACAAATCACCTCTGTCTTGCGTATAACCGAAATGTCATCAACCTACACTAACTGTTTTATTAAAAACCAAAGAACGGCAATGTAGTTTGAAGGAAAATCGTGCATGGTGCTGAAACAAAGAGTTATTCCACAAGATCTAAATGCATGGACACTTCTACAACTGAAAATATTACGTTAAAGCTTGCATGAACATGTAAAACTGTGTTTTTGGTGGGTGGCACGGGCTGCACTTCCGGTCCCCAAACAGAGGTGAAAGTGAGGGTGCATTCAACCCTTTTTTGGAGCTCTGATCACTCTAATCCCCTTACTCTAATATAAACTACTGAAAGCAACTTTGTTCATAACACTAACCTATGTAACCACACCAAGAAATCCGAATCAGCAAACTGTGTTTCCAAGTGCATGTAAAGGACAAGAAATATAATGCTGAAAGAAACACAAGTAACAATACAAAAAAAAGGAGGCCTATTGCTCTCAGGTTGGGCCCAAACCTGAGAGCTATAGCTCCTCTAAGAACTCATAATTGAACTCAAATCTGCATGCCTTTTATTAAAAGATCATAGTCAAAAGTCTAACAACATGCCAAAAATGGCTTACAAAGAGCAAAACAGAGTTGTAGCTCGTACTTCAGAATTTGCAACAAAGGTTCAAAAGTTTTTTATCGAAGGCTACAGCCTCAATATTTATACATTATGAGGGCCAAGCTGGCCTCCTAAATTAGTGGGGCTTGGCTGACCAACTAAAAGTAAATTATTGTTCCTTTAGAATCCGTTGGCTTCCTTCTAGCTCGGTGGTGATAGCTGTTGGAGCTCGGAGTTGGGGTGGAGATCACGAGGAAGATCATTCAAGGTTGTGGACAACCTTCCTACAAAACCGCAATGCCACCTTGGTTGTCTCCTTGCCTCCATCTGCGTGGTTCTGCTCCATTTAATGTCAAAAAACATGAAATAAACATGTATTAGCCACCTAGGCATAGTGACTGCCCTCCTTCCTACAAATAACGTGAATATACTAAGAAATGATGCATAAGTGATGAAAAATGAAGGGTTGAGCAAGGTAAGTAGGCCAAATGAGCCCAAAATGTTACCAAAATTTGGGGCTCATCAATAGATTCCCAAGGTCAGCTAGGAGTAGGTAGAGGAGTATACATGCCTTGCTTCTTGATGGTTGGTTTGGCAATGAAGCAGGTGGTGTAGGATCTAATGTAGTTCCCAACATCCTGATGAAGTTTCGGCCGCATATTTGTGGCTGCATTTAGGTGGTCATCGGGTCCTCTTGGATGGACTATGCCCAATGAAAATTTTCCACTAGAAACCCGCTCTGCTGGATAGTCCATAACTGTCTCTATAAACCTCCTCTTCACATTGAAATTGCACAATCCTTCCTATATCTTTTATGTACGTTCAAGTACGAGATTTTCTTCTTCTTTGCAGGCTAGATTTGTATCATGATTGCCTCTCTATACTTCTTATTGCCTTAGACTAAGGGTGTACCCATGATTCCAAGGTGTACCCACTGAAGAAATAATTCTTCAATGGAGAAAGCATTGGTTTTGGAATAAAATTGTTCCATGTATTGATGAGGAGGTGATCAAGCGGCCATATGTGTGATTGAAATCAAGGAAACTAATTTAATTTGAGAGTTTGACCCATCTAATTTATTGTAGTTTGAAAATTTATTTGAAGATTTATTTCCACATCATATCATATATCTAAAATCTCATCTAAGTAGTTTATTTTCTTTTATATATAGTGAAAATCTGCATATCCATGTTTGCATATTTATTTAACGATTTATTTCCAGAACATATCTATATATCTAAAATTTCATAAAGTAGTTTGTTTCTTTTATATATATATGGTGAAAATCACTTCTGTAGACACATACTTATATATACACAAAGCACTTATATATTCCAACATATATAAAAATACATGTATATATAAGTGAAGCATTTTTTATAAGGATTAAAATGCACATGGAAGCACCTATCTGTGAACTGCTTTTATGCAAGAGCATATGTAAAAAAATGATTCAGAATATATATCTGTGTGTGTGTGCGGAATGTTCCTATATATGTAGAGAGCTTCCAATGTGCATATGTGTGAATTTCTTTTATATAAGGCTATATGTAAAAAATGATTCATTATATATACATATATATACACACACACACACACTTGATGGGCCTCTAAATTAGACATAAATTAAGGCCCATGCCTCTAAATTAAACAATAACTTAAGGCATATGACCATCCTTTAGCACATTAAACCTCTCTTTTTGCATTAGATAATTTATTTTTAACTTTAATATGTTCATTAGAAAGGTTTATGAATAATTGGATATTTGTGCCTAATATTACTTCTTTTTGTGGAATATTATGACAACATTGGGTAGATGATGAAGAGTTGGAGGAGGAGATCATCTAGGGACTCATTCCCTACTACTGGAGGATCAATAATAAACAATAAGTCAACAAGATATTATGGAATTATGGCACAAATGGTGGCACTCCAATGATTGAGCAAATCTAGGAATGTGTTCCACTAATCAAGGGAGCATATCCACCAATCAAAGGAACTAGATCCACTAATCAAGGGATTGTGGTGGCGAAAGCTTCCTCCATTCATGGGGAATGATTCCTAATCATTTTGAATAAGTACCAAGTCGCATTTTCCTCTAGGGGACTTTTTTGGGGATCTTTAGACTTTAGATTTTGATTAGTGTTATGATGTAGAGAGCTTGTAGTTTTGCAGCTTCATTGTATTTTCTGGAAGAGATGTAATTATTTTGATGAAAATAGTGAAGATTGGTGTCATGTTCAGCTTCTAGATCTTGTTCTCCTCCATAGATCTCTGAGTTTACTTGGGCTTCGCCATCCCAGGAACCTCAAAGCCCTTTTTGTATCATTGTCTTTCCTTCTTTTTATTGCTTATTCACATGCATCTCCAGTTCTTATGTCTTTCTATTTCTGCATTTAGTTTCTTGTTGTAGGATTGATTTAATGGTTAAGTGATAAAAATATAGATTGAGTTGTCAAGGCAGTTAGGATAGGGTTTGATCCATAAAAGAGGAAAGAATGTAATGACTGGGAGCCTAGATGATCGAGAATAGAGTGAGTGATCAAGAGTTATGACAAAGATAGGGTTTGAGATTGAAAAAGAGGTTAGATAAACTGCTGTAATCGAGTCGAGAGGGCCAAGACTCTGTAATTTCCATTTTGTTGAATAATTGATTGAAGTGTGGTGTGGATGTATTGTTCGGGTGTAAGAATTCATTTGTCTCTATGTATCAGTGTTCTTGACCTTAATCAGGTGTTTTTCTCTGTTTATGTGTTTTATTAGTAAAATCACAGTCGATTAGTGTTAAGAGTTAACACTGAGATTTAGCGCTAAACCCTTGGTTAAACGTATTTCCTTAGGTTCCGTATCGATTAGCGTTAAGAGTTAACCCTGAGATTAAGCATTAAACCCTTAGTTAAAATTCTTTTCCTTAAGTTCCGTATTGAGCACATGGATGGTTTTCTAAGGATGGTAAGTGGTATATCGTGCGCCCTAAAGCTAGGAAGCAGTATTCAGAAATCTCATACGATTACCCTTAGCAGGTGACACATAGCATAAGTAAACAGCTTTTCTCACGTGCTTTCGAAGTATTAATGGTTGTGCAAGATTGCGCGACAACCGTTCGATTGGATGGGTCACATCGCAATGGAGATCAACCTTGCTAGTTGGCGAGCGAGTTTCGCGATAACCGTTGGATTGAATGGGTCAGATCCGACGGTAATCGCATCGGAAGTTGTACGCGATTTAATCTAGATTTCGGATGTGATTCTTTATGGAATTTGATTTAATCCAGTTGAATTCTAGATCGATCATAGTCATTCTTTATGAAAAGACGAGATCCGATGGTAATCGCGTTGGAAGATGCACATGATTTAATCTAGATTTTGGATGCGATAAAGTTTTGAATAGGATTAAATTTATTTGGGATCTGGTCATAACGTCAAAGAGTTGAGAAACGCGATATCCGTTGGATCTGGCGAAGTGAGATCAACAACGAGGATTGAAGCGCTTGATAAAGTTAGATAAGCGGGACCCTCTAGGTGAAAATCCACGTACAGAGTCTGTTTGTGTGCGCTTATTGGTTACAAAGCTAAACTGTAGTCGAATTACAACCTACCACCTCATTTTTGTTAAGGAAAAATGACATAAAGGAAAACAAAGTTATTTTTTTCATTTACATGCACAATAGTAGAAGGTTTGATGGTTTGAATCTACATTCTTAGGACAGTAGGATTGCATACATGTTAACTTACCATTCTTTTGCAGCGAAGCCTCTTAAGAGTTAGTTAGAAAAATGGTGTGCTTTAGCATTTGATTTCATTCTCTTTCCTTGTACTTTGTTTTTTACAATAGGCTAAGGTTCCATTTCAAGCATTTCATCTTATGCAATTAGTTTAGGATTTGACTTCAGTACATGCACTCAATTACATCATGACAGCAAAGGAATGACACATTGTATGATGCACATATAGCGTCGATACCTCTTAAGTTTGTATGAACCCCAGGTTGATATTTAAAGTTGGTAGCCTTGGGAGTTGTAGCATTCTTATTGCAATACCAAGGCTCATCTTTTTTTGGTGCCATTGCCAGGGAGGTGTCAAAGTATGCATTGTTTTCTTCCCTAATTGATTCATTTTTTTTTACTTTTTGAAAAAACAAAAAAAAATTAGTTGCATTAGCCATATTTAATTTCAATAATAGAAAATTGCATTGCATTATAGTTTTCATTCAATAATAAAAACAAAAACAAAAAATTCTCCAACACCAACCCACCCCACCATTTGATCACATGGTGCACTAAGAGCCATATCGCCATCCACTTTTGCAGGTAGAAGAAGAAGAAGATGACAAAGAATGGAGAAGAAATTGATGGCGATGATGACAATGAGGAAAGTCCTATTGGATTTCCCCTTCAAGGTACTGATGGAAGTGTACACATGAAGAACATCCCTCCCTCTTTTCTTCCAAAATTTCATGGTCTAAGGTCAGAGGATTTGGAAACCTTTCCCTTTGAATTTGAGATTGTTTGTAGATCTTATGGTTACTTATTAAAAGCTCAAAAACTAAGATTGTTTCTAGCAACTTTTAAGGATGGATCTCTTAGATGGTTAATGAGTTTAGGGACCAATTCAATAAGATCATGGAATGATATGAAAAAGATATTTCTAGACAAATATAAAGATCATGATCTTAAAGAATAAATCTTTAGAATGAATCAAAGAGAAGATGAGAGTCTAGAGGATCTAGTAAATAGGTTCATGTATAATGTTAAGAGGGCAAAGCTACACCATTTAGGATCCAACACACTAAAAACCCTCTTACTTAGAACAATTAGGGATGAATGGATTGATCTCCTTAATCTCATGAGTAGAGGTGATGTATATCAATTGTCATTTGAGGAAATTTGTGAAACATGCAAACACATATCAAGAGGAAAAGCAAGAGTAGGTAAATCAGCATCAAGATCGGTAAGTCAAGCTAAACCTGGAATTTTTTTTTATGATTTTAAAATAGAAATCCTTAGCAATCTAAAAAAACAAGTAGAAATGTTAAGAATACAATATGAAGGAAAAGAAAATGTTGATATTTGTGTTGTAGAATCACAAGATGTTAAACATTGTACATCATTACCAAGGTTGAAGGAAGTTCACCAAGAGAACAATGGAGAAACTCAATTGCCAATGCAACAATGCTATATAGCTCCAAGAGGACCATTGTAGCCTATTCAGCCTGATATGATGCAAGAGCCTAATTCCCAATTCAAGGTTATGCATATCCACCTCAAAATAATTGGAACAAGCCTTTTCCTTGGCAACATTGGCCATCTCAACCTCAAAACCAATCTTGGCAACAAGGTTGGCAAGGAACTTATGGGAACCATCCACAATATCCTCAATATCCTCATTATTTTCCTCAATATCCTCCATACCAAACCCCATGTTATCCTTACCATTCAACTCCACCACAACCACAACCCCATCCACATCCATCTCAAATATACACTCCCACTCAACTACGTGTACCACCATTTCCAAACCCACACATTGAAGTAGCTCAGCCCACTTACAATGTTGAGATACAACGCTTCAAAAAATCTCCTCTTGAGATCAATGGTATTCACCATAACTCAGGAAGAGTATTCCAAAAACAGAGATTCTCTTGATATCCTTAAAGGACAACATGCAGAAGAAGAAGATTCAAAAGAGAATATCAAAGAACCATGGGCTTCATTTGATGAAGAGAAGACAACAAAATCAGAGAATGAGAAAGCTCCCTCATGGTTATCATCAAACCCTCCATGTGTTCAAGAGAACAATCAACAAAAAGAATAATATTTGAAGGTCATGAAAGAAGAAGACACCTAAGATGATCCAAATCAGCAAATGGACCAGGGATATCACAACTACATTGAAATATGGTTCCAGATAGTCACTAAGTTGCAACATCACTCTCTTCCTCAACTATGCTTGATCCTTTCAAAGTCAAATCATTTGGCCTCTGAAATACAAGTACATGTCAAAACATACATTTCAAGCCTCCACATCATTTTGTCTGTGATCTTGATGTGCATATGGCTCCATTGGAAGTATTCTTATACTTGAAAGTGATTTTGTTTTTCAAGTAGGGTAGGGTAGAAAAAAAATAAGAGAAAAAATAAATATCTCAGGTGAAAAACTCCTTTGAGGCGCCTCAAATTGGTTCATTGATTGAAAACCTTCATTAGGCGGTTAATGGGTTGGGAAAAAAGAAAAAAAAAGGGGGAAAAGATCCTAGGTGAAAACCTCCTTTGAGGCACCTAGGTGGACCTACTGGTTGAAAACCTCATTGAGGCAGCTAGTAAGTCTAGACAAAAATAATAATAAAAGAAATCCTTGCTCCATGCATCTATTTTATAAATGCATGTACCCTCCAACATCTGCAAGCAACAAGAACAAGTTAGTCAAGCCTAGTCAAAAGAGGTCAAATTTTGACTTTCTCCTCCTTTGCTCAAATGCTCCAACAAGGCCAAGGCAATGCCAATCCATCACCCTCATCTATTTTCACCATCCACACATCATTCTCAAGCTTCTACCATTCAGTTTTATTGTTGTCCTAAAAAAACTACACGATGCTCTATTTTACTACAAGATACAAAAATACATGGAGCAGAAATTTGTTTTTGCCATAACTTGGAAACCATGCATCCATTTTCCAAGCTATTTCATGAGGATATGCATATGGATGATAGTAACATGCCAAATAAATTTTAGCAAAGTTCAATGCATAGTTTCCAAGAAATTAGCCTCCATCACCTTAAGCCATTTTTGCATTTTCTCGAGATTCGTGCATCCATTGACCAAACGTTTTCTATGGGGAGGTGTATAAGAATGATGGAAACATGATTAGAAAGTTTCAAGTCAATCGAATCTACCATTTGGGAGATATGGACCAAACAAGTCACTATCCTATAAACCTACAAGATACAGAACAACACCTACAGGATTGGCAGTGAGCAGTTTTAAAGGAGATCCAGAGGTCAAAGAAGCTCCTCCAAAGCTTAGCAGTAGCATTAGGATCATCAACATCACCATCCAACACCTGCACATCAACATCAACTCAGTAGTAGCATGCATGTCTCTCCAAAAACCATCAAGTAGGTACAGGTATGCAATATTCTTGACCTCTTCTCTTGAGCATATTATAGTTAGAAATTTGTTGTCAATGCATGAGAGATGAGGTTTTATAAGCTAAGGATGGGTTAGCAGTCTCAGCCACCTTCAACTAGTTGATTGCAGCTCACTCCTTCACTCATGCAATGTTGAAAATTCAAAAGGGTGATGATTTCAAAGAATGAGGACAACAACTAAAAGAAGAAATTTTTGCAAAGGCCAAGTCACCATAGCACTTCAAGCCCTCCATCCACTTCATATTCACTATCTATTTATCATTCATCCATCCCATTTCATTCTTGAAAAAAATAGACAAGAGCATCCTCTCCATTTTCACAAACCTACACTACTCCCTTTGATCCCTAGCATCATCATCCAATCCCTCTTCATCATTTCTAATCATTGCCATATAGTTAGAAGACTTTGAAGGAAGAAGGAATGACTACTATAGGAAGGAAGAATGTTGCTACAAGAAGGAAGAAAATAAAATTGTGCTAAAACCCCTAAAAATAGTGCCTAAGAGAGACCTAATCAAAACAGAGAACTCCAAGGCCATTAGGAAATCATCTAGGCCATAAGGAGAAAAAGAAGGCAACAAAAATAAATAAGGCATTCACCAACAAAATATGAATCAAACTGCAATGATGTTAGAGGTGTTCAAATGGTAGAACAAGGTAGCAGAAGGTTGATAAAGGTGTGGAAGACCATTTCAAATTGAAAAATATTCAAGAACCAATCTTGAATAAGGAGAAGAAAGCAAGCTAATGGTCTCAAGAAAAAAAAAAAAAAAAAAATCTTTGCACACATATGTTTTTGGGCTTGTCCTTGCAGAACTTGCAGCCAATATTCTTAATGGACAAGAGAGAGGCCACCAGGGCCATGGAGGAGGCACAATGAGGACACTAAGTTGCTCAGAGGATGAGCAACCCTTTCAGCAGGGGGGTATGATGGACCTCTAAATTAGACATAAATTAAGGCCCATGCCTCTAAATTAAACAATAAATTAAGGCCTATGACCATCCTTCAGCACATTAAACCTCTCTTTTGCATTGGATAATTTATTTTTAACTTTAATATATTCATTATGAAGGTTTATGAATAATTGGATATTTGTGCCTAATATGACTTATTTTTGTGAATTATTATGAGAATATTGGGCAGAGGATGAAGAGTTCACGGAGGAGATCATCTAGGGACTCATTCCCTACTACTGGAGGATCAATAATAAAAAATAAGTTAACAAGATATTATGGAATTATGGCACAAATGGTGGAACTCCAATGATTGAGTAAATCTAGGATTAGTGAGCATGCAGCGGACCTCAAGCATATGAGAACCAAGTCTTCCGCTTTAGTAGAGCATGTCGAGAAAACCAATCACCATGTCTGCATCGAAGAAGCTAGTGTGATTGCTAGAGTGTCACAATTCCATCACTGGAAATTTAGGGAAGCCCTTGAGATTGAAAAAGGCCAAAAAATCTCAATAGAGAGGATGGCTGGAAGATTAGTAGTTGGGTCCCAGCCATCTCCTCCTAGTCGTTTTCTCCCTTGAGTGTTTTTTTTTGCAAGTTCTTTGATTCTTAAATTTAAAATTAATATATTTTTTTTTTTTTTTTTTATTATTATTATTATTATTTATTTATTTTATTTTTTTATTCTTAAATTTAATATATATATATATATATATATATATATATATATATATATATATATCCAAGATCTTCATTAAAATTAACATTTTTATTTATTTATTTTTTATTATTATTTATTTATTTATTATTATTATTATTATTATATTATTATTATTATTTATATATATATATATATAATTATTATTATTTATTTATTTTTTGCTTCTATTTTTTTATTCTTAAATTAAAATTAATATTTTATTTTATTTCTATCTTTTATTTTTTAAACTAATATACTAATTTTTACTCTTAATAACTATTAAATAAATGCTTTTATTAGGTTATTCTTTGACAATGAATATGAAACTTATTTAATTATTTATATATATTTTAGAATTAACTATTCTATATTTATATAATCTTGTTGATTTATAATTAATTTATTTTAAGATTTAAATCTCCCTTTATCTGATATTTTATTTGAAATATAATTAACTTATGTTTATTTAAAATATAGTCAACTATTATTTATTTTTAATTACTCGGTTATTTTATGTTTATAGTATATTAACTCACTTATTTTAATATATATTTCTAAAATTGTCTATTTACGTTAATAAGAAAATTAACAACCGAATTAACTGATTTGAATATAAATAAATAAATAAATATTTTGGTCTAACTAGCCATTTCCTGGTCAAATCTAGTCGTTACCTGGATATTCTGCCCCATCTATTTATAATGCATAGCAAGATCTGCTCATTCAACTTGTCCTGACGATGAACCACACTGGTTGGTTCGAAACGCGTCGACAAAATTTTTTATCTCTATGTGATTTTCGCCGAACATTCTTCTCTAAATTGATATGGATCACAGAAGCCTAAATTCAATAAATCTAGGAATGTGTTCCACTAATCAAGGGAGAAAATCCACCAATCGAAGGGACTAGATCCACTAATCAAGGGATTTTGGTGGGGAAAGCTTCCTCCATTTATCAGGAATGATTCCTAATCATTTTGTATAAATACCAATTCGAATTTGCCTCTAGGGGACTTTTTTGGGATCTTCAAACTTTAGATTTTGATTAGTGTTATGATGTAGAAAGCTTGTAGTTTTGCAGCTCCATTGTATTTTCTGGGAGAGATGTAATTATTTTGATGAAAATAATGAAGATTGGTGTCATGTTTAGCTTCTAGATCTTGTTCTCCTCCATAGGTCTCTGAGTTTCCTTGGGCTTGGCCATCCCAGGAACCTCAGAGCCCTTTTTGTATCATTGTCTTTCCTTCTTTTTATTGGTTATTCACATTCATCTCTAGTTCTTATGTCTTTCTATTTTTTCATTTAGTTTCTTGTTGTAGGATTGATTTAATGGTTAAGTGATAAAAATAGAGATTGAGTTGTCAAGGCAGTTAGGATAGAATTTGATTCATAAAAGAGGAAAGAATGTAATTATTGATAGCTTAGATGATCGAGAATAGAGTGAGTAAGAGAGAGGTGTGACAAAGATAGGGTTTGAGATTGAAACAAAGGTCATACAAACTTTTGTAATCGAGCTGAGAGGGCCAAGACTGTAATTTCCATTTTGTTGAATAATTGATTGAAGTGTGGTGTGGACGCACTGTTCTGGTGCAGGAATTCATTTGTCTTTGTGTATCGGCATTCTGGACCTTAATCGGGTGTTTTTCTCTGTTTATGTGTTTTATTGGTAAAATCACAGTCGATTAGTGTTAAGAGTTAACACATAGATTTACCGCTAAACCCTTCGTTAAACATCTTTCCTTAGGTTCAGTATCGATTAGCGTTAAGAGTTAACCCTGAGATTAAGCGCTAAACCCTTAGTTAAACGTCTTTTCCTTAAGTTTTGTATTGAGCACGTGGGTGGTTTTCCAAGGATGGTAAGTGGTATCTCGCGTGCCCTAAAGGTGGGAAGTAGTATTCAGAAATTTCATGTGATTACCCTTAGCGGGTGACACGTAGCATAAGAAAACAACTTTTCTCGCGTGCTTTCAGAGTATTAACAGTCATGCAATATTCCACGCGAGAGCCATTTGATTGGAAAAGTCACATCGACAGTGGAGATCGACCTTGCTAGTTGGCGAGCGGGTTGGTGATAGCCGTTGGATCGGATGGGTTAGCTCCGATGGTAATCACTTCGGAAGCTGCACGCAATTTAATCTAGATTTCGAACATGATGTTTTATGGACTTTAATCCAGTTGAATTATGGATCGATCATAGCCATTTGTTATGAAAGGATGAGATTCGACGGTAATCGCGTTGGAAGATGCATGTGATTTAATCTAGATTTTGGATGCTTTAAAGTTTTGAATAGGATTAAATTTATTTGGGATCCGGTCATAATGTCAAGGAGTTGCGAAATGTGATATTTGTTGGATCTGGAAAAGTGAGATAAACGAAAAGGATTGAAGCGCTTGATAAAGGCAGATAAGTGGGACCCTTTGGATGAAAATCCACATACAGAGTCTGTTTGTGCACGCTGATTGGTTAGAAAGCTAAACTGTAGTCGAATTACAACGTACCACCTCCTTTTTGTTAAGACAAAATGACAAAAAGAAAAACAAAGTTATTTTATTCATTTACATGCACAACAATAGAAGGTTTGATGGTTTGAATCTGCATGCTTAGGACAATATGATTGCGTACATGTTAACTTAGCATTCTTTTGCAGCAAAGCCTCTTAGGAGTTAGCTAGAAAATGGTGTGTTTTAGCATTTGATTTGATTTCATTCTCTTTTCTTGTACTTTATTTCTTGCAATAGGTTAATGTTCATGTTGGCTCTTGAAAATGTCATTCATTTCCATTACACTTTCACTATTATGACCATTATATCACCTCCATTTCACTACTATGTCACCACATTCATCCCATTTTCATTATCATTGGGCCACATTTATGTTTTTCCAAACTTTATTAATTTTAAACCTTTTTAAGTGAATTTATGGTTAAAAATTAGAAAATAATGTGCATATGCTTATACCTAACAAGTGGATTGAGATTGTTGACATGTGTAGGTCAAAAGAAAACTTCTAAAAGACCCTTATGTGGCACTCTAAGGCCAAATTCGAATTTGAGTGGAAAGAATCATGGGATCATGAGGATATGTGTCACATCTCCTAATTGTATTGTAACTCTAAAAAAACAGGTGTCTTATCAGTTCCTATTTTGATTAGGACTCTAGAGGTAGAGGGAGAAATTCATGGACTCTCATTAATGAGATGGCTTCTCATCTTTTTGTATAAATAGGATATCTTTCTCCTTCATTTGTTATCTTAGAGTTTAGAGCTTAGCTTGTGAGTCTTAGCTTAGTTTGGAGTTTGTAGTTATTCCTTGATGGCTTTTGAAAGCTTTGGAGAGCTTTGTTGTACTTTGTAATTTTGAAGAATTTGAATAAAGCTTTGATGTTCTCAACATGGAAGGAGATGTGAAGTAAATGTCATGGAGCATATTAGAATGTAAAGTAGAGTATATTTCATTTTGTAATTTTTCTTTAATTTCATTATGTCATTTGATTTCTTTCAAGTTTGATAGATTAGATTTTCCATTCATGCAATTTTAATTCATGTAAGTGTGTTCAACCGGTTGATTGTAGATTAGTTTTTCTTTACATGTTTTTGCATCAAATAGTGACATGAGATTGGCCTCAATGCTGACTTTGTTTTTTAGCTTTTCAATTTCAATGATGCTTTGATTTAAATTTTATTCATTTGCTTTGTTAGTTAGTTTAGATATTAAATTCCTCATATCATTGATGTTATCTCCTAAAGCCATAGCTTAGACTACCTGGCGAGCTATCAGACTATGAATGATGTGATTTGATTTTAGCTTTGTTTTGCTGCAATTAGATATCAAATTCCTCATATCATTGATGTTATCTCCTAAAGCCATAGCTTAGATTACCTGGCGAGCTATCGGACTATGAATGATGTGATTTGATTTTAGCTTTATTTTTCTGCAATTAGATATCAAATTCCTCATATCATTGACATTATCTCCTAAAGCCATAGCTTAGACTACCTGACGAGCTATCGGACTATGAATGATGTGATTTGATTTTAGCTTTATTTTTCTGCAATTTGATATCAAATTCCTCATATCATTGACATTATCTCCTAAAGAAATAGCTTAGACTACCTGGCGAGCTATCGGACTATGAATGATGTGAATTGATTTTACTTTTATTAGTTTGTAGTTTTTGATTTGTTTGAGTGCAATAACTTAACTTTTATTTCTGTATTTAGATAAACAACAGAGACAGTGATTTCATGATCAATATTTCATCTTTTGTTTGATTTAAGTAGCTGCATATTTACACTTTTATTCAAGTAATGATTTGATCAATAACACGTTTTGAGATCTTTTGAAGTGCTAAGTTTTGGAAGTTACCATAAGGGACATAAACCTTGTCTTGAAATCTCTATCCATACTTGACCTTTAAAAGTATTCTTAAGACCTTAGAATAGGATTTCCATTTGCATTAGACACTTTAGGAGATCAACAAGAACAAAACCCCAAAACAAGATAAAAACTATAAAACAACGAAGTAAGAAAAAAGGTTAACTAAGCACATATGGTGCACCACACTTCATCAGTTTACGATACCCGGATTGATAATTTATGTAGAGCAATTTAAGACGTTAAATTGACTAGACATTTTTGGCGCCGTTGCCAGGGAAGTGTAATTAGGAGACCTTATTTCTTACATCTAAAAAAAATCAATAATTCTTGAGTATGCTCTCCTCCTGCAATTTGTTTGATCTGGAGGATGAGAAAAAGGATTGTTATGTAAAAAAATAAAAAGTAATAATTCTTGAGTATGCTTTCCTCCTACACTTTGTGTGATCTGGAGGATCAGAAAAAAGGATTTTTATGTAAAAAAAAAAGAGAAAAATGGGACAAAATAAACTTCATCATTTCATTTGATTCAAAAAATAAAATAAAATAAAAAGAGAAAAATAGAAACCCAACTGCTTTGATAGATTCAGCTGACCAAGATTGACTGGTTATGGTGTATAGTGGTCCTCAAAACACTGTATCTTGTTTTAATCAGATTTGCAACTTAGTTGTGGAATATGGCCTGATTCCACAGCTAATTGTGAATTCCGCAGCTCATTTCAAGGTTTAGCAGGTTACAGGCATCCAACGAAGAAACTGACCACATGGGCATCTCCGGAATTGTCTCGACATGGATCCTATCCTAGTCACCTAGCCCAAATTGATAAAAAATCAGCTTAAAATCTCATTCAAAGCCTTGTTTTTAGCATGTTTACCTTGAAGTCTTTGCTGCCTAAAATTGAAAACCATTAATCATTTTCATAACTTTTACAATTTCAGAGAAAAAAAGAAAAATAAATTCAATGGCATGACTCCTGTGGTCTTTATTGATGATATCTTTGCCCCATAATACACTCCACAACAGTTTCACATCCACTTTGTATGGATCATTCATGCTGCCAATAAGTCAAACCAATGCATCGTTGACCCTGCAATATGATTTCCATGGCTTCAACATGTCAATTGTTTCCAATCCAACGACTTCAGTTCAACATTACAAACCCCATGTGTAGTCTCTCGATCATGGTTTTGTTCAGTGATTCCCCACTTTTCTTTATGAATTGGCTTCGCGACTCTTCAAATAATGTGTTCTTCATTAGTGTGCCTTTCCTATGGTTGGATTGGAAATTTATTGTCTCCCACATAGATTTCCAATAAGGATCAATAGTGTGCACACCACCACTATCAAACAAAGGCGTATTGTCTTACCTCTAATTCGAAACTTTACAGCCGAATGCAATAATTCAGGAAAAACGCAAAACAAAGAAAACGTCAAACTTTGAATGCACGATTTGGCCAAACGGAGGCGAATTTGGAAAAAATAAAACATGGGTTTTTCGCTAGTAGGGTCAATTAGATAACCCAGAAACGGTTTTTAGAAATTCGTGGAGGTTTGAGAGAATTTCTCAGTTCTCTGAAGCCTCTTTTTGCCTGCCGCGTGAAGAAAAACGGATTTTAATGAACAGCCTGTGATTTAATTCAGAAATGGGAATTCTAATTTGATTATGTGTTGGTGTTTACTCCACCATGTCTCTCGCCTTTTATTTCCACTCATCTATAACTCATTAACACCTGTTAATAGCAATCCTAATTGAAGACGGCTCTGTTTAGTGATTAACTCCATTACGTGAACCGGTTGAGTACGCCTCTTCCAAACTGATCTGTCAATTTCAATCGAACTTCACTACTCCACCTGTTTAAACAGCTATTCCTATGTTCTTTTCATAAAATGCTCGATGCTTTACTCGGATGGATTTCATTATTTGCATAGTCACGCCTTGCATGATTCGTAGAGATTTGAATTGCAGCAACATTCTCGTGAATGGAAATACTGGATTCTTGTGAATCATAACCTATTTGCATACGACTCTCAAACCATGATTAGTTGTTCATTACACTGAGTTTTTTCCCCTTTTCATATCTTCGCAGCCTCTTTGCATACTAAGTCACCCTGTTTTCACATAGTCTACGCATATATTCACTCTGTCTTCACATACTTTGTACATACAATTGCTTTAGTCACAGTCATCTGCTTCCATATACATTTTCATTCCATTTCCATATCCATAAATATCTGATTTCTATCCATGCAATCACTCCATTTCTCAGACAGTAAAGGGAATTCTGAATAGTAGCCGAGAACAAAAATGATGGGCTTATTGGGAGAGCTAATTCAGTTGAACACACTTGGACTTGGACTTTCTTTAGCTAGATCAAATGGGCAGTCAGGGATATGTGTTAAACGGTTGTTGTAGGAGTCATTAAAGTTGTTGAAAAGATCATACAGTTCCATTACTCTGAAATATTTTCATTATTAAAATTGTTTTGCTTCATATACCATTTATAAAAAAATTATTTTTCAAGCAAAACAATGAAGAAATTTTTTTGGAAAATAGCAGAGAAGCTCATGAATAATTGGTCTTGTACACCAACTGTGATCTTAGGCTCTTTTTTGCTGGTACTTGGCTGCATAAAATCTCTTTTCCAATAACTTAAATCAGAAAACTAATGGTTGACTATCTTTTAGCTGCAGAATGCAGCCTGATTCGCAGCTAACTCGCAATTCTGCAGCCATTTTATTACTTCTATAGGGTATAGGTGTCAAGAGACAAAAAAAACCCCATGGGTAGCTGGGAAAATGTCGGTACATGGATGGTGTCCTATTCATTTGATCTAAGTTAATGAAAAAGACCCCGATCAAAGGGAAGTCAAGTTGTGTGTTATCACTAAGTCACCGCATGTCAAGAAAAAAATAATAATTTTGAATCAATGAAATGAATAAGTTATTTGCTCACTTTTCTGAAGGTATTGATTAATTTTGGACTAATGATGAAAGATGAATGACTAACTTTATATTCAATATTTTTAGCTACAGAAACCGTCGACATTCCGCAGCTAAAGTCCAATTCTGCAGCTGAAAAACCTCATTGTTCAAATCAGCCTAACTTTCTCAAACAAAATCAGATTTTGATGATTTAAGTATCATTGGAAAGATCTCAACAAGATCTACACAATGAGAAATCCATCATTAGAATTTGAAATGGAAAATAATGAAATAAATTGCTGAAAATAAGCAACATTCAACTTGGGGCACCAATTCCAAAGTAGGTATAAATTCTTTTGATTTTTCCTTTGAGAACTTGTTTCCTTAATACAAATTCTTAGTTTTGTCTGTAAATATCATAACTAGAGAGATTGATCACCTCTCTCATTTTATAATCTTACATTCCATTGCAGAAGAAGTATTAGTTTTTTTGCAGGTTCTAAGAGGCGGGAAAAATGACTACAAGAGAATGGTTTCTCTCTAAGAGACCAATCTGTTTCATAAGAGGATGATCAGCAACAAAGAGGAAATATGTTGATGCAAAACCAAATCCAAACACTTGAAAAACTTTCAGATATTATTGTCTCCATCACATCCATACTTCATAATAAACCATTCACCTCATTTCACTTCATATTTTCCATTTACATTCACATACACTTTCCATCTCTTTTTGTCCATTCATAACCCACAAATAAAAGCAAGAGGCTCATTCACATGCTTATTTCCCATTGCCATTTGTACTCCCCATTTCCATATTCCATTTTCATCTTCCATTTCTTGTCATTTTCATTTCGCAAATAAGCCCTCCTTCAATGCAAATTATTGAGTCCATAGTCCTTTGAGTCTAAGTTCTTTGTAAAAACACCTTGAGGCTTGCATGCCTTAATGGCAAGTTCTCATGCTGACAAACAATTGGAATACATTACTGTTCCTTGTTCATCAGATCTTCTAGGTGACTCGACATCGGCAAAATCATTCGTACCTAGCAAGATGTGTTTGGGCATCTCGACTCTCATTGTCATCAATGGTGAGAGTTCTCGTGTTGACTAGTGGCATCCATTAATGGCCACTAAGTCAACAATATCCTACTATGTTCGACATCAGAACATCTTTTCACATAGTAGGAATTGTGCCAATGAGTTTTGAAGACACGAAGACTATTATTTTCAGCATTTTGGAGTAGATTCAACAAGTTTTAGTAGAAGCAATAAAAAGTCATCTTATCTCTTTATCCATGACTCTTCTTGTTCAGCCACTTGAAGAAGAATATGATCAGAATTTTGCAGCCACTACATATACAACTCATCCATTCCAAATGGTAAGTTAAGGTACGTCATTTTCTAACTTTTGACCATAGAATTCCATAAAAAGCTAGATTGATAATTGTTGGAAAAACATTTCTCTTCGTCATTTCATAAAATTGTCAATACCATCAGTTGGGGGGGGGAATACATTCATCTTCATATCTTGCCATGTCCATATCATACTCAGGAGCCCACATACTTCCAACATATATTAACTATTACATTGTTATTATGACCATACAATGACTTTTCAAAAAAGTGCTTAAAGGATAAATTGGATACAAACAAAATCATGGTTGTCACACAAGAACCAACCATCATGCAATCCAATAAAGATATACTTTGCAACAATAATCAAAATATCATTATGCAAAGTTCAAAGATCAAAATAAAATGCAACAACAAATAAATTGGTTGTAACACAAGAACCAACCATGTTGCAATTCCAGTAAAACACTTTGCAAAAATATGAAGTTATCAAATGATATCATGCAAAGTTAAGCCAAAGCTCAAGAATCAAAAGGGTTAATGTAATATATATTGCATGAGGACATGCAATAACTTTAGTTGGGGGGTATGTTGGGTCTTGAAAATGTTATTCATTTCCATTACACTTTCACTATTATGACCATTATATCACCTCCATTTCACTACTATGTCACCACATTCATCCCACTTTCATTATCATTGGGCCACATTTATGTTTTTCCAAACTTTATTAATTCTAAGCCTTTTTAAGTGAATTTGTGGTTAAAAATTAGAAAATAATGTGCATATGTTTATACCAAACAAGTGGGTTGAGATTATTGACATGTGTAGGTCAAAAGGAGACTTCTAGAAGACCCTTATGTAGCACTCTAAGGCCAAATTCGAATTTGAGTGCAAAGAATCATGGGATCATGAGGATATGTGTCACATCTCCTAATTGTATTGTAACTTTGAGAAGACGTGTCTTATCAGTTCCTATTTTGATTAGGACTCCAGAGGTAGAGGGAGAGATTCATGGACTCTCATTAATGAGATGGCTTCTCATCTTTTTGTATAAATAGGAGATCTTTCTCCTTCATTTGTTATCTTAGAGTTTAGAGCTTAGCTTGTGAGTCTTAGCTTAGTTTGGAGTTTGTAGTTGTTCCTTGATGGCTTTTGAAAGCTTTGGAGAGCTTTGTTGTACTTTGTAATTTTGAAGAATTTGAATAAAGCTTTGATGTTCTCAACATAGAAGGAGATGTGAAGTAAATGTCATGGAGCATATTAGAATGTACAGTACAGTAGATTTCATTTTGTAATTTTTCTTTAATTTCATTATGTCATTTGATTTCTTTCAAGTTTGATAGATTAGATTTTCCATTCATGCAATTTTAATTCATGTAAGTGTTTTCAACCAGCTGATTGTAGATTAGTTTTTCTTTACATGTTTTTGCATCAAATAGTGACATGAGATTGGCCTCTCTGCTGACTTTGTTTTTTAACTTTTCAATTTCAGTTATGCTTTGATTTTAGTTTTATTCATTTGCTTTGTTAGTTAGTTTAGATATCAAATTCCTCATATAATTGATGTTATCTCCTAAAGCCATAGCTTAGACTACTTGGCGAGCTATCGGACTATGAATGATGTGATTTGATTTTAGCTTTATTTTGCTACAATTAGATATCAAATTTCTCATATCATTGACGTTATCTCCTAAAGCCATAGCTTAGACTACCTAGCGAGCTATCGGACTATGAATGATGTGATTTGATTTTAGCTTTATTTTTCTGCAATTAGATATCAAATTCCTCATATCATTGATGTTATCTCCTAAAGCCATAGCTTAGACTACCTAGCGAGCTACCGGACTATGAATGATGTGATTAGATTTTAGCTTTATTTTTCTGCA
Source organism: Pinus tabuliformis (assembly GCA_031772625.1). Taxonomy (NCBI): domain Eukaryota; kingdom Viridiplantae; phylum Streptophyta; class Pinopsida; order Pinales; family Pinaceae; genus Pinus; species Pinus tabuliformis. The sequence goes on along the minus strand of CM062820.1, from coordinate 1,375,332,812 downwards.
ATTAGATATCAAATTCCTCATATCATTGACGTTATCTCCTAAAGCCATAGCTTAGACTACTTGGCGAGCTATCGGACTATGAATGATGTGAATTGATTTTACTTTTATTAGTTTGCAGTTTTTGATTTGTTTGAGTGCAATAGCTTAACTTTTATTTCCGTATTTAGATAAACAGCAGAGACAGTGATTTCATGTTCAGTATTTCATCTTTTGTTTGATTTAAGTAGCTGCATATTTACACTTTTGTTCAAGTACTGATTTGATCAATAACACATTTTGAGTTTTTTTGAAGCGCTAAGTTTTGGAAGTTACCATAAGGGACATAAACCTTGTCTTGAAATCTCTATCCATACTTGACCTTTAAAAGTATTCTTAAGACCTTAGAATAGGATTTCCATTTGCATTAGACACTTTAGGAGATCAACAAGAACAAAACCCCAAAACAAGATAAAAACTATATAACAACGAAGTAAGAAAAATGTTAACTAAGCACATATGGTGCACGACACTTCATCAGTTTTCGATACCTGGATTGATAATTTACGTAGAGCAATTTAGGACGTTAAATTGACTAGACAGTTCCATTTCAAGCATTTCATCTTATACAATTAGTTTAGGATTTGACTTCAGTACATGCACTCCATTACATCATGATAGAATAGGAAGGACACATTGTATGCTGCACATATAGTGTCGATATCTCCTAAGTTTGTACGAACGTTGGGTTGATATTTAAAGTTGGTAGCCTTGGGAGTTTCAGCATTCTTATTGCAATACTAGGGCTCATCAACACTGAAGTAATTTTATATATGTGGAATGTTTCTCTCTCTATATATAGACATAACACTTAAATATTTGTATATGTACAAAAGTATTTTTATATATGTATGTAATGTATAATCATAAATATGAAATTTATTTTACATATGCATCAATGACTTTTATGGTATATATATATAATTTCTATATATGTTGATATACAAGTGTTTCCATATATGTACATATGCTAAGTGATTTAATACATGTATGCTTTCATATATACATATATGAAGTTCTTTCATCAATGCACTCTTTGCACATAATACATGAAAATGGTTGTGTATGTGCATATCTATGCATTTTCATATATGTGCATATGTGAAAGTGTTATCTAAAAGTGGACATGTATGAAAATATATTGAAATTCTCTTATAGTGTTGGACATATAAAAGTGTCCACCTTTACCAGCAACACTTTTTTGTCTTCTATCATATCCCTCACAAAGTGATACTGAACATAAATGTGCTTTGTCTTTGAATGATATGCAGGGTTCTTTGCCAAGAAAATTTCACTTGGGCTGTCACAGACTATCGTTATAGCTCCCTGTACTAACCCCATACTTGAACACAGTCTTTGCAACCAAACTACTTCCTTGCTTGCGTGAGTGGCTGCCATGTATTTTGCCTCTGTAGTTAATAGTGCCCCTACAGATTGTTTCTTACTCATCCAACTAACTGCACCTCCAAATAGGTTAAACACATACCCACTTGTAGATCTTCTCTGATCCAGATCTCTAGCCCAATCTGCATCAACAAAGCCATGAATATCCAACACTTTATCCAATCCTGGTCTTCCTTGGTAGCATAAACCATAATCCCTAATGCCACGCAAACACCTGAAAACCTGCTTCACTGTTGTCCAGTGCTCCTACCCTGGTTTTGACATAAACCTGCTCAATACTCCCACTGCATGTGCAATGCCTAGTCTAATACATACCATCACATACATTAGGCTATCGACTGCACTTGCATATGGAACATGGGACATTTCCTCTTCCTCTTTTTGTGTCTTGGGACATTGTTTACCAGATAACTTTACACCTACAAGAATAGGGACCTTCACCAGTTTATTATCCTGCATATTAAACCTCTGCAATATTGTCTCGACATACTTCCTCTGGTTTAACCAGAGCTTCCTCTTTGTCCAATCTCTTTTAATTTCCATGCCCAAAATATAGTTTGCAGCACCAAGATCTTTCATGTCGAATTTAGAGGACAAATGTATCTTCAAATCCAGGATAATTTCTTTGTCATTTCCAACTAGCAACATATCATCCACATACAAGACTAGATAAATAACACGGTCACCAATTAATTTAAAATACACACAGTGATCTGCTTTGCTTCTGGTGAAGCCAAGTCCCCGTATAAATGTATCAAATTTTTGATACCACATCCTTGGTGACTGTTTTAACCCATACAGAGACTTCTTTAACTTGCATACTAGTTCTTTCTTACCCTTCACCGCAAAGCCTTTAGGTTGCTTCATGTAGATCTCCTCTTCCAAATCCCCATGAAGAAATGTTGTCTTCACGTCCATCTATTCTACCTCAAAATCAAAAGCAGCATCAACGGATAAAAGTAATCTAATAGAAGTTACCTTAGAAACAGGAGAAAACATATCACCAAAATCAATTCCCGGCACCTGGGAATAACCTTTCGCTACCAACTGAGTTTTTTATTTCTCCACCTTTCCTTCTGCATTTGTCTTCTTCTTGAACAACCATTTGCTGCCAATGGGTTTCCTTTCAGCCGACAACTCCACCAGATCCCAAGCCTCATTTTTGTGCAAAGATGCCATTTCATCAACCATGGCCTCTTTCCAGAGTTTTCCATCCTATGAATCTACTACTTCCTTCATAGTTATGGGATCATCATCAGCAATAGATAAAGAAAAATTTGAACAGAAAGCAGATGGACTATACCTTTCTAGCTGCCTTCTTTATCGAACTAATCTTCTCACACCCAGAGTTTGTGGCTCTTCATCTTCTGATTCCTCTTCTGCTGTAGAGTCTGATTCTTTCTCATTTAGGTCAAACTCTATCTTCTCATGTTCCTTTGGTTGGAATTCATGTTTAATAACATATTTCACCTGTCTGAACACCACATCTCGGCTGTACACAATCTTGTTTGTTACTAGGTTCCAATGCTTATAACCCTTTAAACCATCCTTATACCCAATAAAGATGCACTTTTCATATTTACTATCCAACTTGGTTCGTTTCTCCTTTGGAACATGTACATATGCATCACATCCAAATACCCTCAGATGTGAAAAAGAAGGTTTCTTACCAGTCCATACCTCTTATGGAGTCTTATCCTCCAACGTTGATGAAAGTGATCTGTTCACTAGGTAGCATGTTGTCTCCACCGCCTCTACCCAGAATTCTTGTCCTAACCTGGCACCACTGAGCATGCTTCTTTCCCTTTCCATCAACATCTTGTTCATTCTTTCTGCAAATCCATTTTGTTGAGGTGTATATGGAGTAGTCTTCTGCTGTGCTATACCACACTTCTTACATAATTCTTCAAATTCCTTACTACAAAACTCTGCACCGTTATCTGTCCTCAGCAACTTTATATTCTTCTCTGTCTGGTTTTCCACCATAGCCTTAAATTATTTAAACCTGTCAAAGACTTCAAATTTCTTCCTAAGGAAATATATCCATGTATTCCTTGAGAAGTCATCTATAAATGATACATAGTACAAAAAATTACCCAGTGATGGAACCTTCACAGTTCCAAACACATCACTATTCACAAACTCTAATATATGTTTCACCCTCTTACCACCAAAGGGGAAGCTCACTCGATTCTGCTTCCCCTATACACAATTTTCACAGAAATCAAAATCCAGAGGGTTATTACTCATACCTTCTACCATACCTTTACCATGAAGTAATCTTAGTGTTTTATAGGCTCCATTAAATGCAATACCACGGGTACACTATACCATGTGCCCAAAACCACTACTATTTAACCAGGTCAACCTTGTCTCAAACCTCAAGTCAATTTTACCTAACAATTCCCCCCTTAAACTTGACTTGGGGTTCCTTGACTAAATCCAACCAAAACCTGCTAAGTGAGACAATCCCGCTCACTCTATCCCTTACCCCCTTCAAAGTTTTTACTGGGGTTTTGTTAACTAGACATCCCCCTATTAGGTAGTTCTAACCTAGATTTTACCGGTAATTACCCAATGGTACGAAAGCCTTACCAAGTCTTATAGCAGTATGCCCATTTACATGCAAATTAAAAATTTCACTCCATTATAATAATTTTTTCTTTTGTTTACCCTTGTTGCTATCTTTGTACATATGACATCAATGTCCATATAAAAAGAACCCATCTATTGAATTACATGGGTCACCAGCTGTTGTAACCGCTAGTTATCTAGGTGTTCCTTTCAGTTACATGGTTCATGAATTAATTAATCCATGTGCACATATCCTCCTCATTCACTGAATCTTTCATGACCAAATAGTGTTCAGCTTTTCTTCACAATATATGGCTTTTGATCGAGATCTGTGAGAAAAACTCAATTATCTCTCTATCTACCAGGCCAATACAAACCCTTGGAAACAAAAAACATCCTTTTGAAGCCAAAACTACTTTGATACCAAATGTAGGTTTTAACCCTATACAGAAATTACCTGCATACAAATTCTAAAACACAGAAAATAAACAATGCGAGAGCATAACACATATACACAGAGATTTTCCTCTGGATCCCAAAACCGGAACTACTAGATTGATTTTTCATTATGTTCCTTTCAATGTTACAATACATATTTATACATGCCGAAGCATCCAATACCATGGACCGAAAACCATCGCATCCAAAACCATGTGCGAAAGATCATGCACAAAACCATAGGTAGGTCCGCCCAACCCCTCAAATCCCTTGTGACTCCCCCTACTACGCAATCGGCATAATGTGGGGGGGCTCCACCCCCCTTCTAACCCCCCAATTAACTACATGGGCTAGTCATGGAAATAATAATACACAACCCAACAGGTTAAGGTGTGGGAGTTGGATAGTTAAAGCGAGTCCAAGAGACCTTGGAATATGGAATCCAACTGTCCTGTAAATTGTATTATAAATATACATTATGTGAATAATAATGTATCACATGATTGTCTTTCATATCTGGTGTTCACATTCCATGTGTATCTAACATGGTATCAGAGCAAGCCAAACATGGACGCTTTTAGCGTGTCAGCTCTGCCTCATTTCTAAATTCTGTTAGTGTTGCATCTACCATATCTCTTGCTCTTATTTTCGAGATTCGTCTTATTTTTATACAAATTCAAGGCATAGTTAGAATGATTATTTCTCTTACCTACCCTCATTGTGCCTTGCAAGATTATTCAAACCTCCCATTATGGACGTTACTCTGCTTGTTAGTCTCTGGTATGTTAATTAATTTTTGTGCCAGCTTTCTGCCATTCCCCCTGCTCATCAAAATCACAATCTTCTTGCATTTCCTTGTTATATGTTACCATGGCATGTCTCTGTTAGAGTCGTTATTTACCGTTTTAAGTTATGTGGATTTGGTGATGTCCTTATTTTGTCTGGTTGTGTCATTCTTAGCAGCATGTAAAGGACCATGACTTTTCAAAGGAATTTTAACTTCCTCTCCATGACTTCGTTTACTCTTGAAAATTTAATCTTACAAAGTCTCAAATCATTCTTTATTGTTTTTTTGGTTCCAAGGGCTTAGCAGATTGTTTTGAGTCAATATTTTTAGCAATTTTTAACGATTTAATGGGCCCCTTTTTAATGAAATCGGTGTCATTAAAGCCAACATTCTGAGGATCAAAAATCCCTCCGAGGTGTAGCGAAGAAGCGAAGGATGCCACTTCTTCCTTCAAAGAATGGACATCAACTTTGGTATTTCATGTGCTTTGAGGAGCGAGTTTTGAGCATGAGCCTTTCACAACATTGATCATTTTTATTTCCTCTCTCCATTGAGTAATATCGTTGGTAACATATTAGATCCACCATTTACCCACCACCATACATTATTGCTTGTCTTTTGGGCTGATAGCAGTTGGCACAATAGAAGCATGGATTCCCATTCAATGGGTCTATAGTGTTAAGTCAAATGTCTCCCCACTGCGCAATAGAACCACACCACCCCTCCCTACTCCATACCATGCTGCCTGGATCGTTGTACAAGTCCCAAGGGACGCACAACCACACTTAGAGTTATGCAGCAGAAGCTGAACAGTTAAAAGGGATTCTCAACTCGATCAGATCTGTTTGATATGTGAATGCATTGTTAGAAGGGAAAAACTAAAGCGTGAACTACTTCATTTCTCACATAATATCCTTGCCTCTAAAATGGATTGTGTTGCTTTCTATGTGGTTTTCCATAGTTCTTTTCTGCCTACAGATGAGTATGTTGTGGATATCCCTCGGTCAAGTCAGCTCAGAGATGTTTCACCCATCCAATCCGAGGCAAGTCATTTGACATCTACCATGGATAATATTTTATATGGACAGATTAATAGTTGTGTGTTAATGGGTGAATGTGGATGTGCCAAGAGACCACTTACATATTCAAATAGTTTTGCCGGTGTGTGAGGAGTGACAGCTCAGATCGTTAGTCACTCGAGTACAGTATACTCGAGGTCATACGTTCGAATCGCACCAAGTGGAAGAAGTTGAAGAAAAAAATAAATAATCTTGGTCAGTTATAGTTCCTTTGCTTAGGAGTGGGCCTCTGGATGAGCTTGGTGTTGATCGCAATTGTGGTGGTTCTGGCTATCGTTGCCTCTGCTTGGGATGGAACTGTGGGTATCAAATATGGTTGAAAAGAATACAAAGTATAAGCGTAACAGATTCTGAATCTCAGAAATGGAGGGATAAATGTTTGAATTGAAAAAACATGGGAAGTTTAAGTTTTAATAGCCATCGTTGCTGCTTTGAAAGTATATGCTAGAGGATTATATAACCTCGCTTGTCAACATTAGTCATTTTATTATTGAATTCCAAGGGAACGATAGAGTTCAAGTTTCTATCTGCAACCATACTATGCACAGACTAAATTTTTAGATTTGATTTCAGGAGAATCTTCCTTATGTTCGTATTCCAATAGCCATTGCATCAATTTTCCACCCACACATGGCTACACTTGATGATTTTTTAGAGTTAATAAACACTCTGATGTTAACTATTGCTCATAACATAGTCCAAGTCAATAAGGACACTCTCTCTGATATTCAAACCTGTTTAGAAAATGAAAAAGAAAACATTGAATTTTTGGAGCTTGAATCACAACTACAACAAGATGAGTTACATAAAATACAACATTCTGAACTTGTTTTAGTTCAGAATAGTACTTTTTTTTAGGATTAAACAGTCACCCATCAATAGCCAGCAAGTGATGAAATGAAAAATGTTGTGGTTGATTCAGAGCAAGTGCTCATTTCAGAAGAAGATTTGAATATAGGTGTCGAAATTCAGTTTTCACTTCCCAAGCCAATCATCAGACCCGTTAGTGTCAGTGTCTTCACACTGCCATCAGTGATCAAAATTTACTCTTTTTCATTTCATACTAGGAGTCCCATTCTGATGAGTTGCATTCCATTAGGTCATGGATCAACTGATGGTAGGGTTCATTTCAGTTTTCTCCCTCATGACACATATCTGCTGACCTCTTTTCATACTGTTCAGTCAATGGTTCATGTTTATTTTCAGTTCATTTCATCAAATAGGTCTTAGGTCTTAGGGTTTCAATCTCATTAGGTATTAGGGTTTTACCATGATTAAAATTCAAGGACTATTGATTAATAATGGTCAACAGACACATGAGGATGACAATAATCATCAAAAAAGTACTAATTTCTTAATTTTTAAGCTTAATGAAAACAGAGAATTAGTATATTATTTGTAATTATTGATCCTATATGTAATAAATGGTTCCATGCTACTCCTGGTCACTTGGTGATATTACCAAGTACACACCATTGCGAAAAGTCAAAGAAATTGAGCATCAGTTCACCTATCCAAGCAAAAAGTCAAATATCAGAAAAATAGAGTATTTGAAAAAGGCAAACAGACATTACAAAGTGGGTTTTGTACATCAAAAATCAAAAAGTGGAAAAGCTATATACAAATTATCCCTCTATTCATCCTTTCATTGTTTGAGTTGAAAATCAAGAGCTAAAAGGAGATTTTGAAGTGTCATTGAGCAAAAGTGTGCAAGTGCTCCATTTTTGCACAAGTTGAAACCAGCGCTACGTACCTGGCAGATTTCCTCAGTGTAAAAGTGAATGGGCACTACGCACCTGGGTGAGGCACTACGCACCTGGTAGCCAAGCTCCAAATTGTTCCAAATCACCTCAATTCACCTCAAAACTTCCAAATTACCTCTTTTCAATTAAGTAACCCAATCATTCTTGTTGAAAAGGGTTTTTGCATCGGTCTTTGGTGATTTTTTCTCTCAAGAAGTCAAACCCTAATTTTCACCAAACTGTCTCATAAATTTTAAAGCTCACTCATTTATTGTTGTCCTATCTCATCCATTTGTTGTTCCCTAAACCCCATTCCCTCATATAAAATTCCCTAAACATCATTCCCTCATATATTTTCCCAAACCCTACACTATCCCCAAACCCTACTCACTCCCTAAATCCCATTCACACTCTCATTCACTCTCACCTACTTACCTATAAAATCTCTTCATACTCATCTTACATTCATTCACCCTATCTCTTCATTCACCACAAGAGAATACAGCTATAAAAACAATGGAGAGAGACAGTGAATATGAGCTTGAAGAAGACACCCTTAGTGATAGTTCCAGGGAGAGAAACATATAGCACATGAAGCCTCATAAAGGAGGAAGACATATCAGAGAGGAGCCTACCAGTTTGAGGGAGCTGCAAGCCTGCCCATTTGCCATTTCTTGTTTTAAACACCAGTCATGTTTTGGTTTTTGTGAAATGGTGGAAAGGGTTAAATTTCATCATGAATTAGCAAGGTTGTTTGTGACACATTTGGACAACAATGAAGTAAACCTTGCTAGAGTTACATTCACTTTGTCACCAGTTGTTATTTCAGAGGCTACAGGTATTCCAGATGTGGGTGAAAAGTGGAACAAAGGTCAAGATATTGATAGGGAGTACTATAAGCCTTACATCAAGGCCAAATACCAAGACAAACTCAAGAGAGTATTCCCCTTCAAGTTCTTGGAGGACAGGTTTGCTCCATTGATGAAGATCATCATCAAGTACTTCACTTGTGAAGCTAGGTTCTCCTGATTGTATTCCTACCACATTATACTACTAATGCATTTCACTAGGGTGAGAATGATGAATATCCCCTACTTCATGTTCAGAAACATTGAGAAGATGGCACTTATTGCAAAGAAGAAACCATATCCCCAGCAGTTGACTAGCATTTACCACTTCTCCTTGATTAAAATCATTGTTCTACATTAGCTGAACCTTCTTAATATGCCATGGGAATCTTTCATTTCTCATGAGATTTTTAAAGGCCCTCAAATCTTTTCATCAGTCCCTCATGAAGAAGGTGGACCTTTAGGACATGAAAAGGCCAAAGAGACTGAAACTGTTGGAGTGCTAGTGTTTGTGACATATGAGAGGGGCACTAGGAAACTTTTTGCAGCTGTTAGGTGAGTATTATCTCCACAAGGTGTGGAAGGGGTCTCGCCTTCATCTTTAGGCCACAGGAAAATTCTATCTCCACAAGGAGTGGAAGGGGCTTTGCCTTCTTCTTCAGCTAAATAGGTACAGGTTGAGCAGCACAGCAAGGGCAAAGGTAAAGGCAAGAAAAAGATGCATAAGAAGGATCTTAGTGATGAGCAAGAAAGAGATTTTGACCTTGTTGATCATGAGGAGACACAAGGAGTTGATGTCATTGATTTGGAAACTCAAGGTCCAAAGATTACCAAAGACATGATCATCAAGGAGCAAGAGGCTGAGATACAAGCCTTGTCAAATAATTTAGAGAGGGCTAAGTGGATCATCAACTATTTAGAGCAAGAAAACAAACAATTGAGTGACAAGCAAGTCCTCATGGAGCTACAAATGATAAAAGAAGGCAGGCAAAAGATCAAGGAGGCCAATGTTCCATTAACCCCTATTGAGCAAGAAATTGAGAATGATAGGGAAACATGGCTTGAGAGGGTTAATATACACCTTGAGGGGCTGATTGAGAAGGCCAACAGAGACAAGAAGATGCTTTGCCACATGGCCTACCACTACATGACTCGCAACAAGATCTGCAACATAAGAATGAGGAAGCTTAAAGCTAGGTTGAGGAAGGCCTTAAGGAGCAAGATAAATTGAAAATCTTGGCTGAAGCCTCACTATCCCATCAAAGCAACTAATGATGGTGCCTTGTGCCAAATCTGGGCAAGTTTTGACAAATTTTGGTCATTTTCAATTTTTGAAATTTTGTAACACAGAAAATTGCCCTAGGTGTGTAGCGCCACCGGCACTACGCTTTTCAATTGATCACTTTTTGAGGAAATGGCTTACATATCTAGATTTAGCATGATGAGAGAATCAAACCCATAAAATCTTAGCAATTTTGGAGCAAAACTTAGTCACCAAAAGGTCAAAAAAAATCAAAAAATGACCTCTTTGCCTCTTTTTGGACACACAGATGCAGCCTTGGGAGATTTCACTTTTGAGGTGGCCAATCACCTCCAAATGGAAAAATTCAAGATGTTCCAGACACTAGATAGGAATACCTTTCCAATGAGCCATCTTGGGCTCAATTTGGCTAAGGGGAAGGCCTCCAAAAGTGGCTGTGAAGCGACGCTACTCACCTGGCCAGTGGCACTACGCTTAGAGCCAGTTTGCCCAAAAATCCAGTTTCTGCCTAATTTCTCTGCAAGTTGACTTTTTCTCTCTTCATGGCTGAATTTATGATTATAAATGATGCTATGCTATGTAAATGTAATTTTAAAATGACCTTAGAGGGTAGATTCATCATTTTGAGGTGGTTTGGGGTCAATGAATCAGTTTCCATGCTTATAGAGGAAAGTTGTTCCACTGCCTATATTCTTGTTCCTTGTTTGGAAATGGTTGTAACAATCCCTTATCTCTTGGATTCGACCCCTGATGGCTAGCATAGGTGGTTTTATGTCTATATTATGTATTTTTTCAATCATTAGCAAAGGTTGGACTCTCTTGGATGCTCTGAGCTACATTGTACATCTTTACAGCAGTTTGGCAAGGAAATAAACCAGGATTTGCAGCTATTTTTGTGGGATACTTGTGGTAAAGTGTTTTTGCATAGTTTCTTCTTCTGTTATTAGTTTTTCTCATGTGTTATGTGTGCCACAATCTAATTCATTCTTCTAGCTAAATGATATCAAGATAGATAGGTAGAATACATTGGTTACAGTGCTCTGCCTTGGGAAACCATTTAGTTTTTTATGTTTTCTACAGTTTGAAGAGGATACATGATCTTTGCATGCCCTCCTTAGCTCCTCACCAGTCTTAATCCTTCCATCTCACTCAATTTCAAGTGCCAAAACACCTATATATTTTTCCCCATAGAACACCTTGCATTCCTGACTTGATTTCCTGTACCCAAAGTTGCCTACTCCATTTGATCCAACAAAATCAATCAAAAAACCCTAGAGCTACTATACCTAGCCTAAAATCATATTTGATTCAGTCATCTTGACTAATATTTCACAAGGAGAGAGCCCTCTCCTGACTTTGTAGGGCTAGCTACCAGGTAAGCTTGGCTTGTGGTTATCCTAGGATTGCCTCCCTTCAGCCTAAGGTCAATCTAGGCTCTAACAAGACCTTGGGAAGAGTTTGTTAACAACAAGAACATAACAGGTCTTGGATATTATAAGGACGCATCCCTTCATATTCCATACTATTCCAAGCCCATTAAATTTCTAAGTGTTGGATTTCTTCAGGGCGGTTCACCTTCACCTGTTCCAGATTTTACTCCACATTTGCAACCAAAAGTTGTTAAATTCCAACACTATGACCGAGTTGGCCATATGAAAGATCATTTTTTGGATATTCATATGTGCGAGCATCATGGTCAATGTACTCATTCTTCACACAGATGCTTCAAAAACAAGCCTCCTGCAAGAAAAAAGATTCATCTTGGATGGATCGCTTTTTGGAAATGGGCTTCAACAACCAAGAAGATGTTTTGCTCATACAACAGAATTTGTTCTCGAATATTGACAAGTATTGCAGTTGATATCTCTTCATCTTCTCACCTTGTATCTGACAAGGGGAAGTTATGGTCATCTACAAGCTTCAAAGCCACATCAAGTGAGCCTAAGCCACAACCTTACATACTAGATTCAGAGTTGTAGCCAGAGACAGAGATGCCCTTGAGCATGCCTTCGGTTGGTGGTTAACCTTAAACCATCTATGCAGGGGTAAGACCTCCCTTTTTATATTGAAGGTCTCCCTCTACAAATCATTAGGGACACTTCCTCTAACAGAAGACTTTAGCTTCTTACCAAATTTGGAAGAATTTTCGGAACTTCACTAAGCATTCCAGTGTTGGTGGTCATCCTTAAACCACCACCTTATGCCAACATTTCAGAGAGAATGTTCAGCCTAGTGCTGCCATGCATTTTTGCACATTTTGTATTATAGCTCTCTTCTTGGACTCATACATACCCCTTCAGATTAGGGGGGAATGTTGGACACCTAATCCACTAAGGCTTAAGGTGTGGGAGTTGGAGAGTCAAAGGGAGTCCAAGAAACCTTGGAATATGGAATCCAACTGTCATGTAAAATGTATTATAAATATACATCATATGAATAATAATGTATCACACGATTATCTTTCATATCTGGTGTCACATTCCATGTGTATCTAACACATAGATTCGTGAGTGCATAGATGGAAGCACTTCTATACAAATATATGTGTACATATACAAAGACACTTCCTAAATCCAAATGCCAACATTCACCAAGGAAATCACACAATCAAACCAATACTTTTAGCAAAAATATGTAAAACAAATTCAAAGACTAGTAAACGAATATATTAATTATTTGTATCTAAATTTTAAAAATTAATCCAAATAAAATATCTATTAATTTTTTATTATATTGATCATTAAATGTTTAATTTTTGAATCTTAATTTTTTTAAACAAAGGAAAACTGACATCTCAAAAAATTCTCTCTTCTTGTATAATTTTCAAATCTACCATGATAACTTAGTGGACCATCCTAAAAGTCTTTATTGAAAATAGGAGTTCATGGAGACAAGATCGATATTGTTATTGGTTAAGTAGTCTAAAAGCATGGAAATATGAAATTTAATGGGATTTGACTTTAATACAACTATTTATCCATATATGTGAAAAATGTTTTAGTTAAATTCTCACTCATATTCCCTGATGGGGGTGGCAGAATGAGGTTTTCAGGGGTGAGCCCACTACCCAACTGCCTCAAGGAATAATTAAGAGGGGGGCTGAATTAGATACCGTTGAAATGCATGTGGATTTGAACCTTTAGGATATTAATGGCACATCATTTTGATATGGAAGGCTAGGTCCTACATTTCGTGCAACAAAGAACGAAGGAAACAAAATTTCAGGTAGAACACCCTCTGAATCCAATGAAAATATGATATGATAATGTTTCCTTGTAATTCCTCGGTTGTAGTCTCATCTTAGATTACATAATGAAGTTACCTCTTTTTTGGCTTACGCTTACGAAAGTGATACAGGAAAATCCATACCTTTGGAGGTACGCATTTGGAAAGAGGAAGAAAAATTTCCTAAGGAAGCTACCCCCGATGGAGAACTAACAGTAAAAAACTATACCTTGGCTTCTATTAGGATATGCAATGGTGGAAACGTTGATGCTTGTGTGACAGTTTCAATTAATGGAGGAAATAATCCAGGTTGACACAGTGGAATATCACATATGCATACGTGATGTTTATATCAATAGGAGATGGGTAACTCTAGTATCCCTTCTATTTTATGCATACCCTCACAACATTAAGCTACATAGTCTTGGTTATTGTAGTATTTGTGTTTTGGTTTCATTTATTTACAAGAATTTGATGCCATGGTCTATTTTTCTATTAGCTCTCCCTATTAATGCTACATAGGCCCTAATAATGACATATCCTTAATCTTTGAAGTGTTATATTAATTCCAACGATAAGAAATCATTCAGTTGTGGTGGTTTAAAAATTATGAGCCTAACATGGTTCTAGCATCTTATGGGTTGGTTAGCATTTATAAATTTGTCTTTGTTGGGGTTTGACAATGGTGTATATATTTTTTTGGTTGGAATTTACCTAGATTTAGACTTGTGCTATGGAATTTCTATTATTCAACTCTTCTATAGGAACTACATGGGCTACAATTTTTTATATTATTTTGCTAATACCTGCTCCTATTGATATGAATTGGATCATTTTGTTTATCATCCATATCGATGCACATGGAATGGAAAAAGTGGAGGAATCAGCTCACAGGAGTGTTTTTACCAGTGGGACCCAGTTTGGTGAAACGAGGTCTAAAACCTTCCGAGAGCATTTGAACGCATCAAACAGAATTGTTTGGGGGTAAAATTTTTCCTCTTTCGCCGTGCACCTTTTCATGCTATTCTACACACATATATCTTTCCAATGGCATAATAAGTGCGTCAATCAGAGTCCGTATGAAAAAGTTATGCCATTTAGAAGTTGACCTTTATGTTTTCACACCTATAGTTTCGAAGGATGCCACGTTAGCCCCCATTATTTATGGAAAAGGGTCAAGACACATGTTTGTGATGTATAAGATTCTAGAAGATTCTATATTGTAACTATATTTAAGAGTTGATGTAGTCAAAATAAACCACTAGTAGGCTATCGGGTTGTGTTATAACTAGGCCACTAAGAGGAAGAGGCATTCCATTCTTTCGAGAGAATTTTTTTCCATATATGAGAAATGATATACAAAAGAGATAGGATGTAGAGAACACAAAGAAGATATGTGCACTATAGCATCCCACGGGCCACAGGTGTTACTTCTTTGTACGTGCATCCATATTTCGAGACAGAGAGACACTGAAGCGACCTCACCTTCCAACTGAGTTTTCTCCTGAAAGGGTTTCCCAGAGAGCATACCTTGTGTCTTGTGAGAGTGTGTGCTTATTTTTTCATTCTCTATTTTTCTTCATAATTTCCATTCACACACATGCACTAATTATCTACGACAGTTTACCATCATTTGGTATCAAAGGAGGTTTCTTTGTGTATTTGTGGATATTCGCAAGGGATCTAGGTCAGTGGGGTCAAAAATCGTAAAACCCTAAGCATGGTCAATGACTCTGTAAACGAACCTCATGATGCTGCAGAGGTGAGGTTTTCGCAACTCAAACAACAAGTCGTGGATATAAAACATTGGTTTTTTAAGAAATTTGTTCCATGTATTGATGAGGAGGTGATCAAGTGACCATATATATGATTGAAATCAATAATACTAATTTAATATGAGTTTGACCCCTCTAATTTATTGTAATTTTCAAATTTATTTCCAAAGCATATCTAAAACTCATATATCTAAAATCTCATCTAAATAATTTCTTTATATATGGTGAAAATCTGCATATCCATGTTTTCATATTTATTTGACGACTTATTTCCATATCATATATAAAGCTCTTCATATATGCATATATTTAAAATCTAATAAAGTAATTGGTTTCTTTTATATATATGGTCAAGATCACTTCTCTATACTTATAGAAACACATACTTTTATATATACACAAAGAACTTTTATATTTAAACATATATAAAAATACCTCTAATTTTTTTATATATACACAAAGCACTTTTATATTTCAACATATATAAAAATACCTCTATATAAGTGAATCATTCTTTTATAAAGATTAAAATGCACGTGGAAGCACCTATGCATATATGTGTGAACTGCTTTTATGCAAGAGAATATGTAAAAAATTATATAGATATATATAATGAAGTACTTTTATATACGTGGAACGTTTATATATATAGAGCTTCCAATGTGTATATGTGTGAAATTCTTTTATACAACACCATATGTAAAAAATGATTTAGTGTATAGTAATTCCTTTTTATATATGTGGAATGTTTTTCTATATATAGACATAACATTTTTATATTTGTATGTGTACAAAAGTATATATAGATATATATGGAAGAATTTCTATATATGTTGATATACAAGTGTTCCCATATATGTACATATGATGTGATTTATACATGTATGTTTTCATATATACCTATATGAAGTGCTTCCATGTATGCACTTTGTGCACATCTATAATTATAATTATAATTAAACCAGCTGTTGAAGCCCCGAAAATCGTCGACAACAAGGGGGGAACCCGCCCGGTCCGACCTTGTTGGCAGCTCCTTATCTGTTTGGTATAGCGGGTCCGACTGGGGATAATGGGACCAATTTCCCAATCTATGGGTGTGTGTGTGTAGAATTGGATGTTGCTGATCTAACAGTAACTATCTAAGCTATTCTAATTCAAACTTTAATCTAATTCTATGCTATGGTAATCTAAAAAAAACAACACATCTAATCTATGCTAACCCGATATGTAATTCTTATATTATGCGATCAAAGAGATTTCATATAAACAACTGGTAATAAAGATCATTCAGCGATTATAAGAAAGGAAATCAATTAAGATGAACTATTTCGCTATATCGCATAAAAAGTTAGGCAAAACAGTTGTGAACAACATATCGCATAACAAGCTATTCATACATTAAACATAAACAAATAGCTCCACCGTACAAAAGTGCCAAATGGTAACTCAAACATTCATGCAATAACATATAAACAACTAAAAACTGTATATCACTTTAACATATAAGCAGAAATGGTCAAGAGATAAAAGTACCATTTATGACTGGTCTTTCTCATAGGCTTCACGCAATAATGATTTATTTCTCCTTGCTCTAACATCTACTAAGAGTACAGAAGTGCAACATCAGTAGCAGATATCAAATGCAAACATCAACAAATCTTGATCCATTCATTCACCAAAACCTCCTCGGAGGGTGCAAAAGTGAATGTTCTGAGGACAAGTTTTTGGTAAATTTCTGGACCCTTCTCTAAATGCATGAGAAGGGTTTAAATACTACTAACTAGATAACTTAATTACACATATTCAGGATACGGTTTAAATGACCGCCCTTTTTCTAAGCAAAATTATTTCTAAAAATTAAATCTAATATCTAACTATTTCCGTATTTGCTCTCTAATGTTGCAAACATTCAATATTTGCCTGGGTAGAGTCGGCTGACTGTCTTCCGCTTTTGGTTGAGCTAAACAAACAGAAATGGCAAGTGTTGGCACCATTTTTTTCCAGCAAAATAGCATATATGCTTTTTAGAATCATTTCTGGCTATGTGGATTTACTGTATATGCTCAATAATAACCCAAATTCCACTTGGTTAACCCTCAAATTGCCTCTGCCTTTGATTTCTTGCCTTTCCGGGCTTACGAGTGACTAAGCAGTTAAGGACTTTGCTTTTTGAGCAATTTTCTCACATAGCGCTAAGCGCTAATCGCGCATCGAAAACTGCCTCCGTTCTTTGATCCGGGCCTTTCTGGTGCGTTTTTCGCCTTTAGCGCCTTTCCTTCACCAGGTATAAGCTTTAAAATTTTGCAAACATACTGCTTTTGTGAACTTCTACCCTTGAGTGTTAAATTTCCTGTTGATATCAGCATTGTTCAACCATTCATTGAACCATGGCTCTGACTGATAGATCTGTAATGAATAGCTTAGCAGCGCTCTGGAATTCGTGGCTCTGTTGCACTCGGTATCTGTTCATGAGGGCATTTCTCTGCTTCCGAGCTTTGGAGTTTTATCCTTTTTCCTTAATCGCTCCCTGCACATTGCTTCATATTGTTTCTGTCTTTCATTCCTGCAGTTCACACATAAGGAGAGCGTAATGATAATAAAAATTGACAAGAAAGCTCTGAGCTCTACGGATGTACAAAAACATGCCACCTGACGTGAACTAACTCTTCGAAAAACACAAAACTGTCTTTCATTAACACTTGGCGTACATTCATTAATTTTTATTAACGCGCGTATTCAATTTTTCTTGAATGTTGAGCCAGGGAAAATCTGCGATGGGCGATCTCTGCGATTCGCATCGCATCATCGCGTGATCGCATTTTATCAATATGTGTTATCGCAGGGTTAGCTGATCATGCTGATCACAGGATTGTAGGTTACTGTTTTGTGCGATCGCAAGATCGCCGATCGCATTATCGCATTGTCGCAAGATCGCAATTCGTTACAATTTGTTAAATAGTTATATGTTGTTTTTGCGATGTTGCGATATGCGATGTCGCATATCGGCAGTCGATGATTTCTTGAAGTTTTTGTTTATGATCGTTTCTTAATGCATGCGATGCAATGGATTTCGCGTCGCATTCTCGCAATTTATCATTCTACTCACAAGGAAATGTCCTATCTTTTTCGCGCGATGCGATATTTTCTTAAGGAGTATAATATAATTAAATTTTTGAATTTTTTACTAAGGGTCCCCACTTATCTAGTGTTATTGCTAATACTAAATAAGGAGGGGGGGTTGTTGGTGGCCACAACAATTGGCGATTCACTTGGAAGAACGAGTTATCTCTATTTTCGTATATGAATTTTTCAAACTTCCAAAACAGAAAATTTTTAGAAAATTAAACTTTGTTATGGACAGATAGAGTACATTATGCTTTAAACTGTCAATGATATTTTGTTGCAACCTCGTTTCATTCTAACTATTTGCTTCCTTAGGCTAGTCCTTGTATTTACATCAGTCATTACTTGGTCTTATAAAGATAAAATAAAGTCTCCTCTGTAAACCAGTTTTAAATATGCTCATTTGTCGTAGGTAGAGCCTCTGCTACCAACAGGCGTTTATAGCCTCGACAGGGTTACCTGTTACCCAGCAATGATCCTGTATCCTACTTAAGGTGACCTACAAATTTCAAAGAAAAATCCATATTTACACTTATTGCTTTGATTTTCTTTTTATTCTTAAAGAACAATGTCTTGGTTTGGTAGCCAAATTATGACACAGTCACTCACTTGATTCATAACTTTGCTGAACAAGTTGGCTCGTGATGAGACCCCTTGTCTTTTGATTGCAACAATCTTGAGTCATTGCCCTGTTGTGGTAGACAGTATTGGCAAAGTCAGCAAGTTATGATATATGTGATCATGATAAGTCGGCTCGTGATGAGACCTCTTATTCTTCAAGATATAGTGTATCCTTGGATTATCCCTCTGAAAGCTGCGATTTTCCTTTAGCAGGGAGGAAGTCATTGTTTCCTTAAGATGGCTATGGACGACAATAATAGAGTTTTTGGAAACAGCTGTTCTACAGAGAATCTTCATTTTGTTATTGATACCTTTCATTATGCTGATATAAAACAATTTCTTCACTAAAGGTTGCTTTCATCAAATTCCTTGAAGCTGAAACTCGTATCATATCTAGGCTAAAGTTTTTAACTGTATCTATCAATAATAAAGACCAATTTTCCAAAAGATTTGCTATTTATACAAGCGAAAAGCTCAAAATCTAAAAGAGAATTGGTGTCTTTTTCTTAAATTCCTGATGTAACCACTCACAACTAGTTATATTATGAAAAGAAAAACTATTCTACAAAAAATAGAAGAATAATCTTTTATGGAAAATATTTCTTGAGAATTTGTCCATTAACAGGCAAAGGATCCCTTCTACCTGCTAAATCCTGTAACACAAATGTTGATGGACCTATGACTTCAGCAATCTGAAAAGGACCAAGCCACATTCTTTAAAATTTTGTGTGTTTGCCCTTTTCTTCATGAGCCTTATCCCACTTTAAAACTGAATCTCCCATCTGAAAATCTTTTCTGGTCATAATGTTTGAATCAAAAGAGGATTTTACAAGTGCTTGATGATGAGCATGCATTTTCTTAGCTTGTTCTCGCTGTTCTTCTAATTTAATTATTTCCATTTGTCTTAGTTATAAGGAGGAAGTTGGTACTTCATCAATGTATTGTACTAAAGACAAAGAGGGAATGGCTAAGTGAGTTGGAAGAACCACTTCTTTCCCATAAACTAAATTAAAGGGAGAAGTACCGATTGAAGCTTTTTGCGTTATCCTAGCTGCCCATAAAGCATATACCAAAGCTTTGTGCCAATTCTTTTGATTCTGGTCAGCTATTCTTTTAATAATCCTAATTAGGTTTTTATTTGTTGACTCAGCTAACCCATTACCTTGCGGATAGTAATTGGCCGAATATTTAAGTTTGAATCCTCTTTTAAGTGCAAAATCAGTCATTGCATTTCCAGAAAAGTATGATGCATTGTAAAACATTAAAGCAGATGGCAATCCAAACCTAGTGATTATAAATTGATCTATGAACTCAATAATATTTTCAGAATTAGCTGTCTTGAGCGGAACTGCTTCTACCCATTTTGTGAAATAATCTGTTGCCGTGAGGATGTACCTATGCTGCTTAGAAGAGTGAGGAACGGTCTCACCTATTATGTCCAAACCCCACTGACTGAAAGGTTGCTCGATGTTTACCGGCTGTAGTGGCAGGGACGGCTTCTTTTGTCTCCCAGCAGTAGTTTGGCAGACTTGACATCTTCTCACGTAACTATGCGAGTCTTTGAACATCGTGGGCCAGTAATATCCTGCGCGTAAGATTTTATGTGCAGTAGCATCTCCAACATAGTATCTGCCTGCTGGCCCATCATGGAGTTCCTGCAAAAATTTTTCAACTTCAGTTTTTTTAAGACACCTAAGAAGAACAAAATCATAATTTTTTCTGAAAAGAATATCATTTATGAGCTGATATTTTTTAGCTTTCAATATTAGAGCTCTTTTCTTAATATGATCAAGGTGTGAAGGAGAATACCCGTTCTTAAGATAATAAATGATATCAGCATATAATGATTCTACTTCGTTTAGGCTTACCTCACCCATTTGTACCTCTTCAAATGGAGTTTCAGAAATTTGCGATGCTGTGGCCAGCATTTTGCAGAAGCCTTGACCTCTTACGATGTTTGTTGGTTTTATCTCAAGGTCGTATTGCTGTAAGGCAGAACCCAATTGGCCATTTTCTGACCCACATCCTTTTGCACTAGAGGATTCCTTACCGCTGGAAACGGTACTATGATCTTAGTATGGGTTTTAAGTAAGAAAGATTTGAAGTATTTGACCTCTTTGAAAACAGCATAAGCCTGTTTCTTCACGTCAAAATAATTAAGTTCAACACCTTGTAAATTTGAACTAAAAAGCGCAATTGGAGCTTCCGCTTTTTCTTGATTCGCTTGAGTTAGTATCACGGCATAAGACTTATCTAAGGCAAATGTGTATAAAATAAAAGATTCTGAAAATTTTGGGCTGCTAAAGATGGAGCATTAATAATAGCTTGCTTAATCAGGTTAAATGCTTCATGTTCATCTTGACCCCATTTAAAATTTGAATTTTTTTTTAATCATGGTCTGCAAAGGAGACACGATTCGCGAAAAATCTGGAACGAATCTCTTTACAAAATTGATTTGACCAAGGAAATATTGCATGGCTTTTTTGTTATGGGGTAGGGATATTTCAGAAATTTCTTTGATTCTATCAGGATCAATGTGAATACTGGATTTTGACACTATGAATCCTAGAAGTTTCCCTTCACTAAATGCGAAAAATGATTTCTTTGAGTTAAGTGAAATTCCATACCTTAGACACCGTTGAAAGATTTGTTTCAGGTCTTTGAGATGGTCACTTCGCTTCTTGGAGTACATTGTTATATCATCCAAATAAATTACTACAGATTTATTGACTAATCCTTTGAATGCAATGTCCATGGCTCTCTGAAATGTAGCACCAGCATTAATCAAACCAAATGGCATCTTCCGATATGCATATGTGCCCCATTTAGTTCTGAATGTGGTTTTCAACTGATCATCAGGATGTACCAACACTTGATTGTACCCTGAAAATCCATCCAAGAAAGACATTAGTTCTGAACCTACCACCGCCTGCAGTATTTGCTCCATAGGTGGAAGAGGAAAATTGTCTTTTTGACAGGCTTTGTTAAGATTCCGAAAGTCAATGCAAATCCTAATGTCTCAGTTTTTCTTTCTAACGGGTACCATATTGGAGACCCATTTGGAATTTCTGACGGGAAATATTATCCTGGCTTTCAGTAACTTGTTGAGCTCAGTTTTTGTCTGATTTTCTAAATTGGGGTGGATCTTTCTCAGTTTTTGTTGGACAGGTTTTTCGTTATCAATCATAGGAATAGTATGCTGGATGATAGAAGTGTCGTATGTTTTCAGCTCATCATAATTCCCAGGCAAAAAGATTTTTATATTGTCTCAAAAGACGAATATACGCTAGTTTCTCTTCAGGGGCTAGGCCGAGGCCTAGATTAATGTTTTGTGGTTTAGCATCGGTCCCTAGGTTTACTAATTCGTAGTTCAAAGTTGAACTGTAGAGTTTTGAATTGGTAGACCTCTTAAACCGATCTTTCAAATCGTATAAGTCTTCTAACTTAACCACCGACTTTGGTATAACATTATTAGTGCTATTTTGTTGCAATTGTCGATCGTGCTGGTCTTCGTCGATTATTTGATTGGAGTCTGATGCTTCAGATGTGAGGAAATTTACAATATCAGGATCATCATTGAATACTCTCCAATTTGTGATGTTGTCAGGAATGGACGGTCTAAAGATTAATTCTATTGAGAATCTATCTGGACTAAAATCTTTGGAGGGAATAAGTTTAGAGGCTACGTTAGCCAAAAGGTCTGCACTTGCGTTTTGGAGTCTGGGGATTGAAGAAATATTAAACGCTATGAAATGCTCAGTCAGATCTTGTACTAAAGATTGATAGTGTTTTAAGTGACCTGATAAGCAATGTATAGTGTTACGTACCTGCTTAACCACAATCTCAGAGTCTCCAAAGACTTGAAGATACTTGACATTTAACCCGATTGCTTTGTATAGGCCTTGAACCAAAGCCTCGTATTCGGTTGTATTGTTTGTGTAATCAAATTCGAGTCTGCGTGTGAGCATGATCTTTTCTCCTTCTGTACTAATCAAAACGCATCCTGCTCTTGCTCCTTCATTAGATCTAGATTCATCAAAAAATAATTTCCAAAACAAAGATGTATTTACAGGTTTATCTAAAAAATTAATACATTTTGAACTATCAATTCGAGAAAAATTTTCAACTTGGGACAAAATAGAATTTTCTAAATAAGGTGACACATGAGCATTGAAATTGCGAGGAAGGAATCTACCGAGTAATTGCCAATGATACTACTATTATATGATACCGTTCATTTTCTCCCTCTAATCTCTGTTACTATGTACTATTATACGATACCGGTTCATTTTCTCCCTCTAATCTCTGTTACTATGTACTTCTGGTGTAGCTCTCGTTCAACTTTTATTTGATTCGGTTTACCATTGTAGGGAAGCCACATGTGCGACCAATCAGTTGCGAAGTATCCATGGAGTTTCTCTGACCAATCCCTGCTAAGAATTAAGCCATAGAATTCTGGGATGTCAGCAACTAGAATATCAATAACCTGACATACCTTTGGGTTGGATGACAATATTATGGTTACTTGATTTAGTTCGCCGATCACTTCGACTTGACATCGATCGAGCTGAACTATGTGCACTGTGGATTTCTGTGGTTGAACATTTAATTTGGCACATATAGATTTGGGTAAAATATTCGATGAAGCACCGGAATCTACTAAACAATTGTGCACATTTTTATTGAAGATTTCATAAGTAAGGAGAAACGGGGGAGTGTGAGATCTTGATCTTCCTCCAATCAAGGCGATGTCATTTGGATCAATCTTATTGATCGCGTTCGTTGGAGGTCTTCCCATGTTGTGGGAAGCTTGAGAAAGTATAGTGGAAGGCAAAGGTGCAACTGGCACGGCATGTAATTCTTTCATCATTATCTTCTGTTGATGTTTCAATTTGCTCAGTTCGTAAAGGGTGATATTAGCCCTAGTCTTTTTCATGTCATCAATAATATTGTACTCCATTTCATCCGACACTATCAGTGTTTTTGATGGAGTCGTCTCATCTACTTGGACTGGGCTAGTTTGAGTCGCTTTAGATGTTGTTTTCTTTGTTGCGACTTTATCTTTTGTTGGAGAGCTTGCGCTCTTTTGCTTAGGGGTAGTTTGGGGAGGATCAAGCTGATTTTTACTTCGTGTGCTAACTGGAAATACTTCTTGATCTTCCTCTTGTGGGAGGATGAAGTCCCACATTCCTTGTAATTCCACAACTTCTTCGTCGTCGATCTGCCCTTCAGTGGCAATTTCCTCTTCCTCTTCCTCAAATTCAGCATTTGATATGGCATTGGGTGGCTTTGCATCCGTTGAAGGACCTCTTTTAAAAGATCTGTAGGGCTTTTTCGAAGAAGTTTCCGCTACTTGCTTTTTTATGTCGACCATCTCATTGGACATGGTCTTTAGAAATTTCTGCAATCCTTCTAAATCAAATGGATCTTTTGGCTGTTTCCTCTTGGAGTCTTCCTTGAAGGTGACTTTTTTGGACTTACGTTCCTCTATCGCGGATCTCTTTTCCAGGGCTATTATTCATTTCTCTACTGCTATCGCCTCTTTCATGTTTTCAGCTAATGTTGTTTTATTTGCCCTGTCCACGAAGATGGCTATGTTCGATGGCAGAGCGGTAATATACCATTCGCATCGTACTTCTTTGCTAGGCTGAGAAGCAGTAGGAATTTTTTTCAAAATTTTGTTGAACTGTAAATTGAAATCCTTAATAGGTTCTCTAGCTTCGGTTTTAAGATTGGATAGATCATTGATTAACGTTTCCGTTGATCTGTCATCACCAAACGTGGTTAGGAATTGGTCCTGGAAGATTTCCCAACTTGTAATGGATCCAGAGGGTAATGAAAAGTACCATGACCCGGCTATCCCTTGCAGTGTATAAGGAAAAATCCGACAACAGCATCTTCATTAGTAACCCCGTTAATATTAA